>CM019169.2:25415084-26015084 GCA_009739505.2 Apolygus lucorum
ATTTTTAGGACGTCCCACAGTAAGACTTGGGCGTCCTTATGCGATCGATCTGGGGTGAAGTTGGACAACACTCAACAGAAAAAAAAAATAACCACACAGTAATCCGTTTTAGACCATTCTGAATCCAAATCCGCGAAAAAAACCATAGGTGTATGTCTGTGTGTGTGTGTGTGTGTAACAAAATCTTGTGTACTCTGCACAGGCCTTAGTTCTCAACCAATTTTCCTGGTTCTTATTTTGTTCGTCGCGGAAAACTATCTAGTTGTGCACTACGTCGCCGGAATTTCGAATTTTGCCTTTTAAGGGGGGGAAAGGGGGGGTTAATGCTCAAAAAACGTGCGTTTTTGGGCATAATCTTGTGTACTCTGCCCAGGCCTCAGTTCTCAACCAATTTTCGTGGTTCTTTTTTTCTTCGACGCGGAAAACTATCTAGTTGTGCACTACGGCGCCGGAATTTCGGATTTTGCTTTTCAAGAGGGGGAAAGGGGGGGTTAATGCTTAAAAAACGTGCGTTTGCGTGCATAATCTTGTAAAATCTGCCCAGGCCTCAATTTCCAACCGATTTGCGTGTTTCTTTTTTTGTTTGACTCAAATAACTTCCGAGTTGTACATGATTTTACCAGAGTACCAAAATTCGCAAGGGGAAGGGGTGAGTGGGGGGATAATATTCACAAAATATCCGATTTTTCAATATTTCGGTTCCTTTACTGCTTATTAATTGTACCCAAGTTTTGAAATTGAGGAAAAATTCTCATTATACCTCCGGATTGTCATGAATTATTCTCTGTACCACCATGGAACTAATAGTGGTGCCACCATGGTGCCAGGACATGGTGCCATGATGCCATAAACCGCTTATTTCGTGTTTTTTTTTTTGTTGTGTTTCACCTTGAATACGGATGTGAACTTCGACGGACTGCCTACCAAAACTAACAGATGAAAGTTCAATGTTACGACGTATTTCCGCTTTGGTGCCAGACTGTGATGTGGTGGGGGGGGGGGGGGTGAACTCGAATTCGCATGTTGGGTATCGTAAATCATGGATTTTAAAATGCTCTTCAGATTCGAGGCTCCCATGCCGCTAGAAATGTTAAGGTGGATAATGGTGGGGGGGAGGGTCAGTATTTCTTGACTAAAGTAATAAATAAATTACGTCGAGTGAAACACTTTTATCACTTACCAACTGGTTAAACTGATCTAATGCTTATCCAATGGGACGTCAGCTGGAATGCATGCATTACTAAACAATATGTTAGATTTTACAATACAATGTGAATAGGGTGTGCGCCTGGGTAGGAAAAACTGTTTATTGTTATTTTTAATCTAACGTAGACCTCATTCTGAGAATTTTGGTACCAACCGCGACCTTCTAGCGTGTGTAAATCTTTTCCTATGAATTTTTGAAGTTTCGACCGTTCATGACGTCACAGTGGGCTGGGAGGTCCCGCCTAGACGAGAGGGGCGCGTGACGTCATAAACGGTCGAAACTTTGAAAAATCATGGAAACAGATCTACTCACGCTAGAAGGTCGCGGTTGGTACCAAAATTCTTAGGAGTCTACTTTCGATTAAAAATCTAAAAAAAATCAAGGCGCACCCCCCATTGTGAGAAATACTCGTATTGAGTAGGTACCTAGAATAAAAAACTTCATACTCTTCTTATTACTCTTTTTTTATTCCTTGAACGAGATGTTTCAAAATGCAATTGTTTGCTAAAGTTGAATAGATTTAAATTATTTTTCCTCTCGAAATAATCGTAATATCGAACCTGAATCTCCTCACCAAAAATATTACGTATTAAATTTATATTTTTTTCGATTTCGTACCTTCATATTTAGAAGCGTTACTTACTATCTTGACACGGTTTAGATACTTATCTGTGTTTTTCCTTTCAGTCTGTCGAGATTATGATAAATTGAATGGAACAATGTTAGACTTCCTTGAAGAGTGATTCAACAAACCTTGACTTTGATAGGTGTTGTATAGATCGCGCACGTGTCCCGGATGATAAAGGCAGAATGATGTTAGTAGGCTCCGGATGGTCTCATTCGATTCGAAAACTAGAAGATTATCGATGTAGTGAGGAGATAAACCAATCTAGGTGGGGAAAAGGTGCCTAATTTGAGGATAACTCTTAATTTAAGACATCGATGTATCAACCAAGTCAGTCAAATACTCGTAAATTTGCAGCCTGAACATCCCAAAAACATATTCTGCTAACAATGGCTGTGATTTTTTGGTGCAGTAGCAGTTTCTAAAATGTTAGTTTACACTTGGCAAGGAACTATTGTATATTACTTATAGATTTCAAGGTAGCTTAAAATTGCTATTGGATGATATTTTGGTTCACTTTAGAACCGGTACGATTCAACATTTGTCTGAAATATGGTCTTAATTTGGAGTAGTAATTTTTGATATTCCAAACTAGATTGTCAATATTTTAGGCCTTCAATGCGCTATTGGTTTTTCTATTTCAGAAAAATTAATAATAGTGTGGGGTTCGGGGGAAAATTGATTATTGAAGATATTAAACACGGTCGCTGAGTTATTTTCGTATCCTCCCTAAATTGGGACCACCGTTGTCCCAAATTAGGCAACCGTTGTCCTTCAAGAAACATGTTATTCTGATTTTTACATAAAATATCCCATACAGGCTCCCAGATGATTCCAGTACTTTCATCTAAGATGTCGAATGGAAGGTGAAGCTTTTACTGATATGATTAAGCTAATAAGATGAACGTTTAGAGTTTTTAACATGCAGCTAAGCTGTTTGATTTGTTGTACTTACGTTGGCCTGGAAATCGAATTATTTGATTCGTCCGACCTCAAAATTGGAAAAACTACTCAAGAATGCAAAGAGAGTCAATAAGTCATGTCTTTGAACCAACATTGGTTAGTAGAAATTATGTCGGATATGGAGGAGCATCACAATAGAAATGAATAGTGGGTGAGTAATTATAACGATAATACTCCTCAGATTCCTCATATAATTTTGTACATTTGGTTCAAACGTTCATCGTCCAATCACGTACATACTGATTTACCATTTTCGAAAAATTCAATGCAGAAGAGCTCGTATTTGATTTCTATGCTATACTTATTCATCGCTCTAGCTTCTTTGTAGTTCCTTATTCTCTCCTAGAGTCTTCATACCATGAACATTTTTATTATCAAACTCTGAACTTGATATAATTTCTTCTAAGCAATTGGGAAAATTATAATTTGTAGGTACCATGCGTGCGTCAACAAAAATAGGATTAACTACTGTTAAGTATCGTCTAAAGACTTAACTTCGTACATATTCAGTGCTACTTAAATAATAATTGCGAGTTATACAATAAGTGGAGTGGGTACAAAGTTACCAGGGCCAGCTAAGCACCTAACTGACCTATCAATCCATGTCTGTCTTTCCAACGAAGGTAGCTTGCTGTACCGACAAATTACGAGTAGCTGTAGTTCGACCTGTGTGACTGTGTTGCGTAACACTCGATAATCACCTGTAGGGTAGCCTTAAAGGTTCGTTCTATTTTATTTTCCTTTTCCTGAGACGATAGGAAATTCGACGAGTCGACTCGGGAGAGTCGAGAGAAATTACCCACCTCGAATTCCTCTCCTACTTAAAGGGATCAGATTCGAATAAAAGAAAAAAACTTGAGCTACCTGCCTGTGGAACTTTCCTACAACGCAGGTGCAGGTGTTTCCTAGTTGTTGGTTGTTATTGGTCATTCTGTCATTGTCATGGCGTTATTGTTGTCCTGAGCAAGCAGTCATCAACTCTTGTTCACCTGATTCAAAACAACCTACTAGTCTATTGCGTTTTCTGAAAAATTTGAGACAATTCATTAACTTACATTTTATTCGCCTATTAACACTGAACGAGCGAAATTCGATTGGACCCACCTTGGAACTCCTTACCTACCTCATTTCTGAATAAATCAAGTTTATGTTGCAGTAATTACCTAATGATGGAGAAATTACTCACGCATGAATCGACTAATATTCACACAAATATAATGAATTTGCACTGCCTTATATCGATAGCACAAAGGGTTCTTCCACATTTTAATTTTTTTTAACTTCAGAAAAACTCAAATTTAACAAAATTATTACCTATTTACCTTCTCGAAAATTTCTTGAAGAAATTAAAGAGATTGGTGTAATAAGCCATTATTTTAGGAATTGTGCACTAGTGATAACTTCTTTTGCGTTTTTCTCAAAACTCCGTTTTTGGACATAGCCCCTTTGCGCTTTAAGGCATCGATATGTTGAGCGGTTGAGGCAATAAGTAGCCATGAGCGAAACTATCAGTGCCAATTCTGATCTTCCCTTCGGAAGACAGCTGATGATGTCCGCGACGCCAGGAATGCCAGTTGGACGGAAATTCAACCTAAGATGGTTGTTTATTTTACGTAGGTACTTTTTTACTAATGAGAAATGACCAGTGTGTTTGGAAATTACGGTTAAGTATTAGTTTTCAATAAACACACCAGACAGCGATAAATCGGTAGGGTAGATGAGCCCATTAACGGACAGGCCCAATAGACGGACACTGGTGCAGTTTTCCCCTCGTGAATAAGTTCAGAGTTTGTTGGGGCGATTGTGCGTATGTCCTTTTCCTTCACAAACCTTCTCTTTGCTAGGAACAAGTCTAACAACCTCCAAAAATCGTAGCTGTTAATTTTGGGAAATTGACAAAAGTGGTGCAACACTGCTTGTACTGAAAACCCTTGACGGAGTTATCTGTTTGATTGTGGAGGTGCTCCGAGGAAATAAGACATGGAAATAACATTTTTCGTTTCAATTCAATGAATCTCATTTCATTAGTTTGTTGTTATTCACCTGAAGACGTGGAATTGGTGTAACAGGCGATTTCTTAAATAATCACTTGAAAATGGCCTTGTCCGTCTACTGGAGCTGCAAAACAACCAACTTTCAGTAGGCGGACAAAGTGTCCGTCTACTGGGTATGGACCAAAAACTTGAAAAATCCAGTAAACGGACACCCTCATTTATCTATGTAATGGACCTAGTAACGTTCAGTCTTTTTCTGAATTAAACGTGTTTCTGATTTATCGTACGTCCAACCCTTACATTATCGTAGGGGCGAACGGTTTGTTCTACAGAGCTCCACGTGGTCTCAAAAAATTATAACAATTCTTTAGAATTTTAAATTGAAGGAAAAACAATACCTTTACATCGAAATTTTTTGAGTTAGGGCGTTTTCAAAATTAATTGTTTGACCCTTAGAAGTGACTTACATCAACCAAAATCTTTGGGGCACAACTAGACCCCGAATGGAGCCTTCATACCAAATTTCATCAAAATCGGTCAATGCTAAGTGGGGAAAGTGCCGCGGACGGTGGAAGGACGGCCAAATTTTTATTCGATTTTTGGATTCTACGTACCTTGAAACGTAAACCAACAAATTTTGAGGTGGTGTTAAACAATTTTTTCTCTTGGTCGATTTCAAAGGTTCATTATTGAACTGATAAACCAAAACCAGTGCAAAAGAAGAGAAAATTGGTGATAATTACAGTGTCCATTGAAGATATCTATTGATAAATAAGTATAGAAAAGATGAGAGAAAGTATAAGTATACAAAAGAGAAAGTTTGAAAAAGATTGATTATAGATTTAAGAAACTTATGTTTGGTGGTTCCAGATACTAACTAGTTATCCATTTGGTAGTTACTTACCAACTGAATATTGTTGTGATGTTATACCACCTCTGTAGGTTGTTTGTGATTTAGTTTTCGGGGTTTCCGAACTAAAAAAAAAAATTACACCTATTTCTTTTGAATGACCACTCTGTTTTTGACAAAACCTGAATTCCTCGTGAACTCGTAACTGGCTCCCAAATGTCCGGCATTAGGAAAAACGTGTCCGCCTACTGGGGTTCGGGGATTTTCTTCTAAAATTCACTGAAACCATTTTTTGAATTTATTTTTAACTATTTTTACTTATGGCTCTTATTCCTTAGCCCTGTCATGAGGTTGTAGAGCAAAAAGAAAGTAGGTTTCTGAACGGTTAAATTTTTATGAACTGTCAAAGTCATCGATGTAGTTAGGTGTCCGACTACTGGCGCATTTACCCTATGGGGGGTTGTCAAGATCGATTCCCCAGGCCTGAATCCGAATGTGCCTACGTTTTACTGATTATTATCCGGGTCTTAGGGGTTTTCGATGCGATTGGTCACACTGGGGGCTTATGTAAATAAATTGAACAGTGTTTCAAAAGCTCGGAATTTTCACGTCGATGCAGCTTCTAACTCACCCTAATGCCAGTCAGACGTTGTAATACTCACCGAGTCTTCACAAGATGATTGATTGAAGTCTCCCGCACAGACAATTTCCTTCCTAATCTGGAGGCAATCGGTAATGAAAGTAATGGACGGCCAATTTCATCGTTGGTGTCTTAGACCGCAACACGCCATCCGGGATAAAGCCTCTGATGAATGTCAATAGGGGTCAACTAGGGGCGTTCAGTTGAGACGCAAAGCAAGGTCCTGTCTCAATAATGGTCAGTAAATTGATCATATAACAAGTCGGCCATTGACAGTAAACAAGGGGAATGTAGTAAGTACGATTCATCATCTTGTAGTAATACAGGCGTACCTGTAAGTTAGACCGATGCACAGTGAAGTTATTCTAAATTCTCGTACCTGGTATCAACCAATGGACTGCGTTATCACTTTTCGCACAAGTGATGCCGTAACAAATTTGCGATGCACTGATCTATTCTTGAGTTAATGGAGATGCCTTTTAGATTGAGTATGATGTTTCTTTTAATATTTTATTATGAATTGAAAAAAAGTGACGTTCTGTGTTTGTTGGAGGCCACGTTTTGTTCCAAAGTTATCAAGTTGTGACCATCAGGAAGAGACTATCGTCTGTACCGTAGTTTCATTCGCTCAGCATCCAAAAACCTGTTTGTTAGTGGGTAAGACCTATGAAAAAATACACTTCGGTGTAATCAGACTTGATTTTGAAGTAACTTTACAATAGTAGTGTATAATTAGTACGGTAGGTAATGAAAGTTTGTGTAATTAGTACGAAATAATAATTTGGCAATATCGTATAAGTAGCAAGTTTGTGATCTGGGGGGACACTACAAGTTATGGTCAGATGTTAACGAATTTTTCAAGGTTTGTGGGGGATTAGGTTGTGCACGGTCCTCTACAAACTGTATCGTCCTGTAAATTTTCAAAAATGCTGTTTCCTCTCGACGTGGTGCTCAAATTTGGGGGGGTAGCTGGCTAGAGGCTTTCCTCAAGACTTCATCCAACGAATTTCGTCGATATTAAATCAATAATAGCCACTGAGCATATCCAGTATTCTGATTCTAATCAATCGTTTTTGTAGAATGATGGATAACTCGGTTGTTCGTGTTTCATCCCGATAATAATACCTACTTTGAAAACTTTGTTTCAGGAGCTCATACGAATTAATCAAAGGAATAGCTGATTTTCTCTTGTCCAGAACAGATCTCAGGCCGAAAATCGGCATAATTTGCGGCTCTGGACTTGGTAAGCACATACTAAGTTATTACCTTTCGAAATTCATTAACATATTTTAGGTTTTTAGGATCAGGGTAATGAGTGATTACATAATAATATGGTGACTGATCGTGAAAATTAGATTAGTTTTTGCCAATAAAGATGGTGTTCCAGTTTTATATAAATGGTGTTCGAAATTAGTAACTAAAATATTGAGGAGTAACTTAAGCTTTTAACGGGTTTTTACGTAAAAATAAAAAATTCCTTTTCATTAAAAAAAAAATCTTTTAGATGAAAGAAGAAAAAGTAAATCTGCTCAATAAATATATTATGGTTCTTATGCAATACAAATTAGTCTTGCAACGGTTGCAGTGGGTGTATGTACCTACTTCAAGACAAGTGGGGAGTAATTTGAAGAACAAGAATGTTGTCATTGTTTGATGGATCGAGAGATACGGAGAAAACCTACTTATAGGACATAGAAAGGTAAAGAATAAATAAAGCAATAAAGGTGTTTCAACACTTGTCGAGACTACCTATCACTAAGAAAACATTTTCAATGGCAAATTATTTAGTGAAATACAACAGTCGAAAATGGTTGAATAATTGAAGAACCTTCCAGAGAGTAGAAATAGCATCTTATCACACTCACTCGACAGAAGTTATTAAATTGACGTAATACCGGACGTGATGCAATTTTTATAGGTTGGTATTGCAATTGGTTACGTTTCACGTAGATTGAAAAAGTTTTTCGATATTTCGATAATATTGAATACATAGGTACCTATATTATTTATTATTCAACGGACCCAATTGATGTGTACTGCCAGCGCATATCTCAATAATGTATATAATTTTGCTTCCTCACTCAAGGACAGTTAGCATTCGTGTAGTAGTGGATAAAACAAAACATGAGTCATCCAAAATGAACATTTTCTTTCGCATTTTGCGTACCTATCAGAGCTTTTTGTTAGTCTATGTGAGTGTTAGTCTATGTTAGTCTATGTGAGGAGAACCTTTTTTTAAAAGTTAGCTTGATAGCATTACCTTGAAAACTGTCCACCATGATATAGGATCGAAATGTTTAAACGTTCAACCGGATTTTTCTTGTCAACAACCGAAAGCAGGATTCTCCCGAATATTTCGCCCCGAATTATATAACTTCGTGAATAACATGGAGAACGTCCCAACCGGTCACGTAACCTTGAAAAGAACTTCTGCAAGGGAGGTATCTACAAATACTTACAAATAGATAATATTACGAGACTTATGGAATCAGTATGAAGGTACTACTTGAACCGATACCTGATTATTCTTACTTTTCATTCGCTTGTTGGGTACAATATTCTCATTCGATGTACGAGTTTACGAGTAGGTACTCGTATTTCACATAATTTGGGACTTCCTTCAAGTTCTAGATTCTAGATGATTTCGCAGGAAAGTTGTTTCTACGGGAATCTCCCAGTTAATACAATATTTTCACCCGAAAACCAATTTATTGGCTTTAAAATAGTCTAGAAAATTGGAAGTTAGGTAAAAAAAACTTAATTTTTTCCAGTAAACTTTGTTTTGTTTACCTATGTTTACTACCAATACATTTTCTTCGTGACCAAAAGTCCAACCTGTTGACGCGAAATAACATTGAAATTCAATGAAAATTGAACCGTACGTCTTACGCAACCGCAGTAGCTATCTTCGGTTGAACGAAGGTTATCAACAGATGAGACAACCGCCTCGCAACTTTTGAGGAAAATGGGAATATCGGTTCGTGAGGAATCATCGTTTAAATATAGGAATTGACGTTTGCCCTTGACAGTGACTTCTTAAAATGTAATGTGTGACGATATTGTGAAAAAGCAGACAACATAACCATAATGTATTGGGAAACCTGAGATAGAGAGTTTTAGAGGTGGTAATAAGCTAATACTATCCTATATACGTACTATCCTCCGCTTCATATCTCAGAAATTACCAATAAAAATTTGATATTATTTTTCAATGGTAGAGTTCTGAATAAACGTTTCCATTTTTCTGAAACAAAAAATTTGAGATAATTGCTAACGTCCGACAAATTCTGGATTTTCATATTTGTTTCATTTTTTCACTTTTCATTTTGTGAGTTTAAAAAAAGTTCTGACTGAGAATTTCATGGAAGTCGAAAATTGTTTCCTTGAAACGGATCAATAGGTATTGAAAAAAAAAACAGGACTACAGAAAAAACGGTTTGAACTACCTGAAGCCATGTTTCTCGTAGTGGACATCTGAAAATTCCAAGAGTTTTTGCTATTATACAAATATTAGACAAGAGAAAGAGATGGTTTGGATAAAAGGAAGGAAAAGAGAGAAGATATCTTTCGAGGCAATAGTGAAGATGATACACTGCAAATTATTACGCAACGGTTTATTATTTTACTGTAGATCACCCGTCAGAGAGTTTTGGGTGTCTTCATTACGAAATTTGATAGTTGGTTTCTAAGGAAGCACAACTGAATATATGAACAAGAAACTCTATTCAAAGAAACGAACAACGATCGCATTTGATGAACTGAAATGTGAACGAATATGATACCAATTTCCGTCAGTGAACAGTATTTTGCGATTCACACTCGTGTTTCCGATTGATTATTCAGTCCAAACCTTCAGTCTTCATAGGGATAAAGGTACTTTGGCGAGTCAAGCGGCAATAGGGTGGACAAAGGACCCTAAGGACAATAACGGGGGGTCAGAACCCTCGGTCGGGAGGTTTAGGCAGTCGAGTGTAATCCCAATTAATTTCACAATCAACTCTCATTATTCCACGGTTCAGAGATCTGGATAGTCTCATTCGATTCTGCCTTTGAACACTATCCAACGTAGACGTAAAAACGTAAGTCATTATTTATTTCTTAGGAAGCCAACGGTTGGTCCCAGCTCTGGGTGGTGTCAAAAATTCTTTAGAATCCTGGCTATTTTAAATCAATAATTAAAAAACAACAACTTTATATCGAAAGTTGCTAAGCTAAGGCGTTTTGAAAATGTTTTTCCCCACTTGCTACCCCTTATAAGTGACTGTCAATAACCAAAAGCTTCGGGACACAACTAGATCCCAAAGGGAGCCGATATGCCAAATTTTATCAAAATTGGTCCACGGTAACTGGTTAATGTGCCGCGGACGGACGAAAAATGTGTATTCGATTTTTAGATTCCACGTACCTTGAAACGTAAACCATACAATTTTGAGGGGTGAGGGGGCGGGGGTTTATTTCTTCTTGTTCGATCCCAAGGTTATTCAAAATAATAAATCAAAACGGGATCCAATCTTTTGTGGTCGTCGTCGATGGAACGGCGAGTCAATGCAAATCACATGGAAAGGGTTGTTGAAGGAAAGTTGTGGCATCATAAGTTATAGTAATATTGGGTTAGCTAGATTGAAGTCACATTGATTTTTAGTTTCACTAAATACTTTCATTCTTACACCTTACTTTCATTCTTACACATTCTTACACCTTCTCTCGATTCGTAAGTATTACTAATAAGCGAAAATATTTCATATTGAATTTAATTCTTCCTCAAAATTCAAGTAAAGCATAAATTGTCGACTCCATGCCAGTTTCCAATATAGTGTGGTAAACCCACAAAATTAGCATGTGTGTTGTGTTAATGGTTACGAGTTGTTGAGTTTGAGAAGTCGGTCTAAAATATACCTGACTAATTGTTACGTGTTTGTTGCTGTTTTGACATTTTCATGTCTTTCATATGGCACATAAAAAAAAAATCGTCACGAAATTTGATGCAACGATATTTGTTGCAACGATATTTGTTGCAACGATATTTGTCCCAAGTCGCCACAATGATGATTATGACCATCAGAAGTGAAGTTGTTAGGTAGGTAGGTACTCAGCTCAGGGCATGAAAATGTTTCAATGTGTTGCAGACTCGTATGCAAGCGTTTTTTAGTCATTATGTTGAATTTTCCGCGAGAACAGTATCGATATTCGATATTTAGAAATATCGGATCCAAAGTATCGATATCCAAAATCGCCGCAGAGGTAGGTCCAAAGTCCACAGCCAAACAACAACGCCCTAACTAATAATATAACAACTGGATAAAATAATCTTCCCCCCCCTCAATTTTACAACTAGGGGCCCGTCCGGGATTCGTTTGGAAATAGCGAGTTTAAACCCTTGTCCGTCAGCTCATGGCTCGTTGGGAATCTCTTGACGTAATTAATGATCAGTTGTACCACAAATGGGAAGACTCGAATGGAGGATTTCGAATGCAATGGGGTAGTACCTCCAGCTGAAGTTGAACACGTCATGACCGAATGCCACAGCAGTCCTACTGGTGGACACTTTGGCTTTTGGAAAACGAACGTTGGCTAAAGTGAGGTTGACTTACTTCTGGCCAGGAATGACCAATGATATCAAAGTTTGGTGTAAAACCTGCGAGCAATGCCAGAAAACCAAAGGTTCAAGTAGACGATTTCCAGCACCACTCCAACAAACTACAGTAGGCGGGCCTTTTGATGGGCTTGGATATTCTTGGCCCTTTTCCCGTATCCACGAGAGGAAACCGTTATGTACTAGTTGCTATGGACTACTTCACCAAATGGCCTGAGGCAATAGCAGTTCACATACTGTAGCATCTGCTCTAGTTGAGTATGTTTTCAGTCGGAACGGTGTGCCATGGGAAATTCACACAGACCAGGGTCGGAATTTTGAAGCAAAGCTCATGGAGGAGGTTACCACTATTTTGGGAGCCCGAAGGACCCGAACTACTCCTCTTCATCCTCAGTCTGCAGGATTGGTCGAAAGAATGAACCGTTCAATCACCAAGTTCCTAGCAATGTTTGTGGATGAACACCAAGCATACTGGGATGACAAACTTCCGCTTTTTCTTCTGGCATATCGGTCCGCTCCCCATGCTACCACTGGTTACTCGCCCACACAACTTCTCTTTGGAAGGGACCTACACCTACCAGATATTCTTGTGAGACCTCCTGCGACAAACCCTGCAATGCTAACCACATCTTAGCTCTCCAGCTTAGAACCAATCTTGCAAAAGTACGGGATTTTGCTCAAAAGAATGCTGGATTAAAGATGAGAGCACAAAAGGAGTTCCTCGATCGTAGAGCCAAGCAGCCTCCATTCAAAGAAGGGGACTGGGTGTGGGTACACGATCCGAAACGGGTACGTGGTAAGTGCCCCAAACTTCAGCCACAGTGGACAGGACCATGGGTAGTGTCACAAAAGAAGAGTTACGTGTTGTTCCAGGTGAAGATGGGGAGGAAAAGAAGACTTCTCCATGCAAACAGACTATCAAGAGCGGATGTGAAGCCCGTGGACGGGCCAAAACGAGAGGGGGGGGGGTAGTGTGGTAAACCCACACAATTAGCGTGTGAGAAGTCGGTCTAAAATATACCTGACTAATTGTTACGTGTTTGTTGCTGTTTTTACAATATTATCCCTTACCTATTGTCTGACGAACCATTGTATAGACGAATCAAACTACTGAAACAAACAAACAAGAAGATGTGGCTTTTAGCTTTCCCGTATCCATATCATGATGGTGTGTGAGCATCACTAAACTTGGATGATTCTCAAAACGTTAGTTCCCTGCTACCATTAGGAATTGAGATAATTATGTAATGAGGTATTTACGTTCGCTTTGCGCGATGGATATCATTAATCTGACAGTTATGAAACAGTTGGAGACCATCTTAGGTCTCCAGGAAGTCTCTCTCTGAGGAAGTTATGGGTGAGGCAAATACTCCAAGTTATAGCAAACGTAGTGGCCTTGCGATCATACTATGAAATTCTTCACAAAATAACGTGCGTATGTTTTGCAGGTTCTGTAGCCACGATTTTGGATGTGAAGAAAGAGTTCAGCTACTCGGAGATCCCTCACTTCCCGCGGTCGACAGTCCCAGGACACGCTGGAAAACTCCTATTCGGTTACATGGGAAACGTAGCTGTCATGTGCATGCAGGGCCGAGTTCATTTCTACGAAGGATATGACCTCGTAAAGGTAAATGAAGGTTTCTTAATGACACGAGTACCTATTTTATTGGTAGTATTGAAAATATAATAATACAACTCTAAACCCTAAGTGGGCCAGGGTATCACTAGTATCACCGAAAACATTTCAGAAACTCCACAGCTATCTCTGAGTGTCACCGGAGTAACCAAAATTATAATGAAATTTAAAATTTAATGGACAGCAGAATTTTTTGTTGGTTATTGGATGTCTCAGAATATAGTTATGCCAAAAATTTCCTAGGAAATCGATGAAAAAAATTTCAAATTTTTATCATAACATTTTTTTGACTTCTAATAACTTGAAAAAAAATTATTCAAAAAATTCAGCTCTGGCCATTAACTTTTAAATTTCAATTTAAGTCTAGTTAATTTGGTGACACCTCGGGACAATATGGGATTCCCAAGATGTTTTCGGTGTCACTAGTGACCCAACAAACTATGCTCTGTCAAATTGATTGGAAATGGGATCCACAGGAATAAAATTCCTCCTTTGCCGAGCTTTCAATAAATTTATCACCTTCCTCAGGGCTCGAAGGATGTGTTACTGAGTGAACATCACACCACCGTCAATTAACAACCAAGTAGGTAAAGATGCCACTATAACTGGAGAGAAATGAAGATTTAGAGCTATTGCAGGTAAAATGATAAGGGGGGGGGGGTAACCCATCACAAGATAGGGAACCTCCTGGTTTTTTATTTATTAATGATGGTAGGACTGACGGGGGAACTGATTGACCGATTCCACAACCTCTTGAGAGGTATATTGTGGAATGCCTCCAGGCTATATTAGCCTACTGTGAAGGTTTCATCAAGGGTTCTTTCTACTCACTTTTTATTAAAGCAGAAACGATAGAGTAGGACTTCTTAAAAATAGGACATCACTTCCAAGTTTCGTCTTGGAATTGACTTCAAGTTCGACCCAGTGCTTCACAGTACCTAAATGTTAAATTGTCTACTAGTTAAACTCTAGTTTGCAGCATTTCCATAGCATTCTAGCGTAGAAACATGACTCCGATTTCTAGCTATGTGTGCCCGTGAAATAGTGGATACGTACACCTAAAATCTCTATGTTTGAATTTGATTACATTCAAGGTAAGGGAGAGGAAGGAAGACCAAACCTATCACTCATTTTGAGCAAAAGTTGGATACTGCCCACAAAATTGCTATGTATGTTTTTTTGTACTTCCTCGTTAGATTCGATATACAGAGTACTTAGTTCCTGAGGGAGACAGATCCTTACAGAATTATCTGAAGATGTGTGTTAATAATATTTTCTAATACTACTATCTAATACTACCTATTTAGAAACATTTGTTACGAATATTATCTCTGACACTAACTGCTTTGGACAGTGAAAATCTTGCATCCAAGAACCATGGATGCCAGAGGGTCAACTGTGGTCGTGCTTGCTATGTCGTGCATCTCTTAGCGACGAGTCTCGGACCGGCCGCGGGGGTGTGAGTTCGAGGCTCGCCTCGGGAGCGTATTTTCGTGCAAGCCGGGCTCAGTCCCCCCTCGTCACAACCGGCGGTGAGGTAATGGGAAGCCATGAGCGAAGTCATCAGAACAAATTCTGATCTTCCCTATGGAAGACAGCTGATGACGTCCGCGACGCCAGGAATGGCAGTCGGGGGTGATTCCACTAAAAGTGGCGAATTCTGGGTTAAAAAAAGTTGTGGAGTCTTTGCCAAATTATTCAGTGTTTTCAGTCGGTTAAATGTTCTTTTCCCTTGTAAGACCCAGAGGGGGTGCACCCCGTTATTAAAAATCAGTGTTTCAGGGAAATGACAAAATTGAGAAAATGCTTTGAAAAAAACAATGCTATGCTTTGCTTTGCTATTATTAAACATAATATAAAACTTTTACCATCAACTTCCATTATCCATTCAACAATATCCATTTCGAATAAGCTGATCGCATTCATTTTTGATACGCTAATATCTCGCTCGTTCCTCCTCTCTCTTCATCCACACCTCTTCCTCTCTCGTTCTATTTTTTAGCGCCATTGAGTTTGTAAGGGTACTAACGTTATGTAGGTAATGCAAATTGCCAGAGATTCTGAAAAGAAGAGGTCACTTTTTTTTATGAGCGGTCATTAACCTGGTGCTCCCTGCATGTGGATTATACAGGGGAATGACGCACAGGGGAATGACAAAACAAATTTCCAACTGTTTCCCCTTCTAGGTGACTGTTTCCCCTTCTAGGTGACTGTTTAAAATACAGTAAAATTATGACTGAAGGCTCAGCAACTGATCTGAATAATGGCGCAAGAAGAAAAATTATATTCCATGAAAGAACTAAGTTATGGACTACAGGGGAATGGCATGCAATAAAAATACTCATCAAGAATCTGATGGTTGATGTATTCTCTCAGGTCTCACAACACGAACTGGCCTTGGGTCAAAGTTGAGTGTAGTTCATGACTACAAATCTCTTTTTTTAATGCCTCTAACGGTAGTAATCTCCGCTCTACTGGAGTTGGAAGATTTTACTGGGGAATGACTCAAAACCTGCGAGACACACTATTCATGATGCATACGTTCACAAATTATGGACTTAAAATTTAGACGACGAAGGTGTCCATAGCAGACCACTTGATGAGTATGTGAGCCTTTGTAGTTTCCTGTAATCTCAAACTGAACGACTGTGGTCAATTGGAGAAGTAGTGCACCTAGGGAAGCGGACATGCCAGGGGAATGACATTTAGGCTAATCCGCTATTTTTCCTAGTCGTCTATTTCGAAAATATAAACATTGATAAACCTCTACTCATTGTTTTTTCCCGTTGCAATACTACTAATAATCTCCAAGAAAAATAAAAAATACACAATTTCGCCAATTTTAGTGGAATCACCCTCGGACGAAAATCCAACCTGAAATGGTTACTTTACTACTTTACCATGGACCCTCCCAAAACCAACTTTACCTTTGAACTTGGCAAAACATATGTCAGAAGCGTCTCACCATTGTTTACTCAAGTAATCATCAAATTAATTCAACCTTTTCTAATTATTCCAACTATTCAAAACCACATCAAAATCGATAAAGATCGGTTTAAGTTATACATTTCAAGTACTTTGTTGTTACTAATCTACTAGACTGGATCCCGGCATGGCTTTGTAATATTACCAAGTACGTAGAGCCTTAATATATTGACTATGCCAGATAATGGAGGCGCGGCTCGGATAATAATTTTTCCTTAATGAAAAAAAAAAGAAAAAAAATTGTTTTGTCAAATATCCTCCTCCGAGAGGATATGATCACTCCACTTTTTCTAATTTCGATCTGTTTGCAAGGGGTCAGATTATCCGATCCCCGTATCTCGTTAATCGAACAAAAACAGTTCACCTCCCGTTTTCTACAGTAACCGTTTTGGCGAGATAAAACGGCTAATCTTAATAACAATATATTTTTTCGACAATCATGTTGGCCATCAAAGGTTACAAAATTGTCATATCTATTGGACGAATCATTTACCGGGGGTTTTCTCATAATTTTCGATTTTTACAAAATGTTGAGTTTGAGTCCTGTGGGAACCACCCTAATTTGTGTAATTATTCTCAATAAAGAGATACGCTCAGTAGGTCACTCACCTAGACGGCAATCCCCCAGGAAGGGGTTAACACTATCCTCACCGGGCAGCCCTTTGTCTCCGGGGTAGGAGAACCCCTCTTAAATAACCGCTAGCTCAAGCAAGTGGAACGCAGTCGGACTTACTGAGTGACTATTGCACTAAAGTAAAAACCGTGTTCTTATTCAAGAAACCATATTCCTTTAAAAACTTCACCTCTACAAATTTTACCCAAAATTTGTACAACGGCCAGTTTAGGGAATCCTCTTCGAGATCTCAAAGCTTTAGATAGTTAAGTGGCGATGACGGATACCTATCCGGGAACAACGACTTACCTATTTAAAAATTCTGGGTACACTTACCGACGAGACCTTATCCTTACGGCCTGGAGGGCTGAGGGTAACACCTCAAGGAAAACAGGTTTTTCCTTTTCCATCACTTAAAACTTTAGAACGTCATTTATCAAAAATAGCTAGTACCTACACAAGTAGGAAAATTGAAAGAAGTAAAGTCACAAAACCGCCTTCACAAATCCGTTAACAGACTAACCAATGAGGAATTTCACCATGTCAGAATTCCCTATTTTTGACCCCAAAATCGGATTCAGCACCTCGAAAAACACCCTACGTCAAACTTTTAGCCCGTACTTCCTAATTTACGAATAAACAAAACAGCGTAGAAAAACGGGAAGAACGTTTAAAAAAACCGGGAGAATGACGTCATCCTGGAATAGTTCATTTACAGCCGTTTGAAACGCTGAGATTGAGATCCCCAGATGCAACATTTCACAAAACCAGTAAAGTTCGAAATCGAAAAACTGAAGAAAAAAATAGAAAATGCAAGATGGGGAAAATTAGGTTTCCCCTGTTTTTGTTTGATAACTTTCCTCTTAGATAACACGATTTCGTCATACCAACGGGCAACACTGGGAGGAGACAGCGATCCAAACAGCCCAATCAGCGAGTGTTCCCGCTTCACGTTGAAGAGGTCCATTTTCCCGGTTATTTTTTGAAATCATAATTTTTGATTGTCTCCCAAAAATAACAGGAGACTTATTTTCCGAAATCATCCCGATTTTCATCCATCCCACACCATTAACTATTCAGGAAAAATTCAAACAGAATTCGGCGAAATTCCTAATTTCGATGAAAGGTTGAGTGGATGGAGGACCATCTGGAGCGTATCAGAAAGGATTAACTATATTCTTTTAGAATTGCCTGTTTTAGTGTATCAACTGCTACTATTTATTCTGAAATTCTCTTGAGATTATAAAATTCTCAAACGTGAGTCATCCAAACATGAATTTATCACTCGGAACCTTCTAAACTGAGAGGCAAGTTGGGGATTGACTTCTTGATAGTTCATGTGGATCGTTAGAGATATTATTGATCGAATAGCTAACGAAACTAACGGTAGCCATAACGCTGTATTTGTCAACTATTCGAATCAATTCTACGAAGACCAAGACAACAAGACTTGGAATGAAATCTCCCTCTCGAGAAAACCAACTCTACACGTGGATTTCAAATTTTGAGTTTTTGATACTCCAAGGCAATTATATTATCTCAAGCATTCTTTCATAATATTATCTTAATGTATTTCATAAAGGAAATTCCCCTTTAATCCAAAGCCATCAATAACGTTGGTTATCCGACAGCTGTTGACTCGGACGACCTCATCTTTCTGACGTACTTCGGGTGTTAGATAAGGGTGTTTGTCAGTGGGGTTATCGCTGCGAGTTTTATCTCGATTCCTGATGTAATATCGAAACATTCAGAGCTCCAGGGGGTAGCGAAAAAAACTGTTTTCTTATTGGTCGCGATGATTTTTCATAATCGTATTTTTGTGACTTGTTGCGTAATTGGACGTCTTCAGTACAGAGTGGCCTATTATGACTAGAAAAAATTGTGGGGAAAAACAGAAAACTGGATCCTGACGTTTGTTAATTAGGTATGTCAAAAATTGTGGGCTAACAGCTTTCTAAGTTTGAACAACGTGAAGGATAGATAGTACAAAATATTATTGAATCTCATCTACAGAAGTATCAAATTCCCTAATCACAGTGGATAGTTAAGAATACGATTAAGAATTCTTTCCTATTCATGTTGACTGTACTCGTATCTACTCGCGCATGTCCAAGTTCAAGAACAATAACGATGCCAGCTCAAACTTGTCTCCGAATTTGACGAAAATCGAACGTAAGGATCTCTAGAAATCAATGTTTCTGGAAAATCTCGTTTTGTATCCTCACGCATGCGCACATGCCACGATTGGCTGTGAAATAATTCATAAGTGGACAGTCTACAGAACAGTCGTAAATCCACCCACAACTTGACAATATCTAAAAATCATAATTTGATTGTTTTGTGTGTAAAGTTGATCTCCCAACCTCAAAATCAGAACATTTCCTTTTTTTTAATGAATCTGTTCTGGCACCTTTTCGCACTCAAAATCTGGACATGACCAGAAAAAACGGGACGTATGGTCACCCTATTATAGTAGCTCTCACTTGAAGGTAAAGGGAAGGCCCTTTACATGATTCTCAGATAAGAGATATCATTGTACCAAACGTTTTACCAACTTTTCTCCAGCTTCTACGAAAGCTTTGGAAAAACGGGGATGAAGACCCAGATCACTGAGTTTTGGCTACATCATTATTCATGAAATGATCATGAAAGAAATTTGGCTCCGTCATGAGAAAAAGTGTTGAGCTTGGATTTCAGGAGAAGTACGGAAGTATCATCCTATTACGGTAGCTCCAACTATAGATGGCCGAGGAGGTATAAAGATCTACAAACAGAACTTTCGTTTTGTTCGGATCATTGGTTGCCTCAGCTGCTGGAGCTGTTCACAGATTTGAAGGCGATAATATTTGGCGATAAAATATCTGCTTTTACATGTAAGGCAGTAGTAAGTAAAGTGAAAGTAAACCACAATCTCAGGTTGAATTTCATCCAACTGCGATTCATTGCGTCGGGGACGTCATCCAAAGGGAAGATCAGAATTGGTTCAGAATTGAAAATTGGTGCTTTGGAGTTATTGCCTCACCAACTCATCGTGTAAGGCAGTACAAATCCTTGGTACTGAAAAGCTTCTCAATTGAAGAGCTTCTCGAAGAATTTATCGATTATATTGCTGAATCTAAAATGCTTCAATGAATGTAATATGGTTGCGAAATCTCTTGTAGGAACTTAACAGGATAATACGAGTACAGTCGATTGGGGTAACTTTGAACCACTTTACTTTTTTCATTTCATTTATCGCCTCAATTTTATAAAAATGTGCAGTTACTCAGCTGAATAATTAATAGCTAGATGGGACCTTCATACATTTGCCAAAACATCTGGAGAGGAGAAAACGTGCGCCGCGTGCCAACAATTCATCGTTTCAATTGATTATCAGTGCCCAGTTTTAATAGCCAGTTTTCGTTTAGTTATTACGAATATCTGCTCTTAAGGTGTGTATAACATTTTGATTTCTTGGTTTTAGTGGTTCATTTATAGTTTTAGGATAACTTGCGAGTAGATTTAATTTTCATTTTTCAGACGAACTAATCGCCAAAACTTTGAAGCCACCTCCAAAATTAGGTAAAATTAGGGCAACTTTGAGCCGGTGCGAAGTTGGCCATTGATGTTTAGGACTTGGAGGTGCATAAATCACGATCACTTTCTCTCCAATGAAATCAAAGCTCAGGTCCAACATTGCACCAGGTGGGACAATATTGCTGAAACATGAAAGATACATTGGCGTTTTATGAGGAAATCGTCCAGGCTCTTTCTGGACTCAGAATCAAGCTGAGGTAATTTTTCAATTGCCGAGATATAAGAAACCACCCCACCTTTACTGGGTCGTACTCAATTTAATCTACTTTCACTGATGTAAGGTATTTTTGCCTAAATATCAATGAAGCATCCGAAATTTAGCAGTTTACCGACAAAAAACAGAGGTGGTTCAAAGTTACACTGAATGCCTGGGTAACTTTGAACCACCCTGAAAACAAGGATTTCGAGTATTTAACAGAAAGTTTAAAAAAAAATCATTTATTGTGCAACGTTTGGATCAATTACTTTCCGTTTTTTACATAAAGGGCCAGTAAAATGGAATTTTAACACTGCGAGGCCAAAATCAACAAAAAGTGGTTCAAAGTTAGCCCAATTGACTGTAGTTCTAACGCTACGTTTCTTCTAAAATCCCATTAAACAAAGACTTTGTCAGAAAAATATTCTAGACGCTGCTAGTGTGAAATGTCCACAATTTCATCCAATGATATTTTTGGAGGTTGTTTGGTTTGTAATTGGATATCAGAATGGAACTTTCACAGGAACACATGGAAATTTCTCTAAAAATGAAGCGAGGAAATTATAGAGTTGGATATACAATTTTTGATGATGTATCTGATGATAAGAAACCAGCTTGCTTTCGTATAGAATCAATTCCTGAAGAGTTGGTTATACTCGTATAAACCCGCAACGCATTAATGCGTTGCACGCAAACATATACAATTGGAATCAGGGGCATTTTGTTTCTGAACGTTACCAACACCTGACCAATGCAGGATATGCAAATTATTACGCAACGTTTTGATACCACCACCATACAATAAAACGGGAATTCGAGTAGAAGAACCTAGTCTACTAGTGCTTTGTAGAAATAGAGGTGTTTTGAGGCTGTGGAATCCAGAAACTCGACTTTCGATTTCAATTGTTTTGCAAAAAACCTTTCTTAAAGTTTCTCTCCCACTTGCACACTTTCGTCCCTCATTGCCTTAACAGCCTGGGGAGCTGTGAAACAATGGCCAGGGTTTTGGAACATTGCTGAATCCGAGTTTGGAATCGAAAATTCCACATTGTGACTCCCTACACAGCAAACCAACATCATTTGATTGTTATTATTCAAACAAACATTTAATACCTACTGAGTGTTTCTGAATGACGGATAAGTATTTTCGTTACTCAATTTCAATTAAATCATTGTTACGTTAATTTTTCAACAGTGCGTGATGCCCGTAAGAGTGATGAAGCTGTGCGGAGTGACTCACATCATCATGTCGAACGCTGCAGGCGGAGTCAACGAGAAGTACAACGTCGGTGACATCATGATCGTAAAGGATCACGTCAACTTCCTCGGCCTGGGAGGCCTCAACCCCCTCAGAGGACCCAACGACGACAGGTAGGTAACGGTGAGGACTAAGCTGGGGAAACTGGTCCAAGTATGGCGGCTACTCTGATTGGGGATGAAACTGGTGCATAGAATAGTAAGATGGGTCCCAAGTGGAATATGGCATACCTCACATTTGTATTGTAGCGTCACCAAGTTGTCGTTTCCAATATCTAAATTCCTGATCAAATCACGATCACTCGTTTTCAAAGCTAAATTTCCTTGAGCCAAGTCACTCTTGGGCTGTCAATTCGTTTTCGAGAGTTTTGGTTCTCTAAAAAGTTGAATTGATTTTTCCTGCAAAATCAATAGCCCTACAAAATGATAAATTTTGGCTTCCAGGTGGGGACCGAGGTTTGTGGCGCTGAACAAGGCGTACGACCAGTGGATGAGGAAGAAGGCCAAGGAACTGGCGTCGCAGTATCAGCAGCAGGGAAGCCGCACCACCTTCCACGAGGGCGTCTACGCCGTCGTCGGAGGTCCCAACTTTGAGACTGTCGCCGAGCTGCGAATGCTCAGGAAGATGGGAATTGACGCCGTCGGTGAGACCCTTTTTTGAAAAAAAGTAGTTATAGGAGGGGATGTGCGATATGTTCCTCTGGTTTTGATGTCATAGAAGACATGTAAGGTATTTTTAAGAGGGTAATTCGTTGTGGATGAATCAAGATTTTGTGGATGTTTGTTAAGTTCGAGCAGTCATTTGTCAAATAAGTATCCATCTATTGATTGGTCTCCTAAGACAAAATAAATTTAATTCCTCGTGAAACGTGGCATGCATATCTAATCAGATACACATGAAACTTTGAGTGAATAGGATCACGCGACTGTGGATTAGAACATATTATTGATTCCCATGATGGGCATCGAAATAACAAGAATCACAGACATTGACGTGAAAGGAACTAAAAATTCAGCAAATCATTGCACGTTTTACTATTTTCGAGATTCACTCAGAACGCCCTCCTGTAAAGAACGAGGCTTTTTTTCGGGAAGGAGCGAAGGGGAAGTTTCATCTCAACAGTGTTGGACTCACCCGCGTGGCATACCAAGTAAAACCCCACTCCATCTGCTAGGACTCACCCCGGAACCACTTTAACAGTATTACTTCAGGGTGAGCCCTAAAGGACCAGGCTTTCCATTGGTCAATATAGTCGTTATTAACTACAAGTAATCGAATATTAAGGCTGTGGTGGTTGGCCTTTTACTCTGATTCTCAAAAAATTGTCAAAAAATTGGTGGCGGGTCAAAAGTTTTTATGAATTTCCTTTGAATATGAAGAACTTTTTTTCAAAGCGCGAGTGTGCTCAGAATTGATGAATCAACCTAGTAAGGTGTAAGTGTAGTTTTTTGAGATCCCTGTTCAAATTCGTTACAATTTCTTCATCTTTCAATGATAAGAGTTCAGAGGTAAACCAGTTCTAGCCCACAATTTTATTAATTACCATAAAACATCCCTAAATCAAACCATAATTAGCGACCACCGTTGAAAATAAAATTATCTTGATTGGGTGAATGTGAAATCATCGTATAGAGCAATCGACATCAATATTATCGTACGACTAAAACCTTCAAAGGATCCCTAGACTCGCTGCGATCCTCTTGTACTTTTGATCAATTTCTAGATCATCCAATAGCGGAATGAACGGTCTTCGAGCTCTGGGTGATTCGTTTCTAAAAACTGGACACCATCTATATACATAAAACCCCAACCGTATGTACGTATGTCGCACGAACGTGGGGGACCCGGGTTTGATTCCAGGCCGTGAAATAACTTTTTTCTTTTAATAAATTAAGTGTTTATCTACGATTTGTTTTTGCCTGCTTTCAGCAGACTTTTCAGCTAGTTTTATATGGATGAACAAACAATATCTTTAAATTTGAAATCTTCGACCTAGGACAATCTCGACCTAGTTGTCAACACCTCTTTCACCTGTTAGAGTCAACTGAACAAAAAAAACCATCTTGTGGGCTTTCTCGTATCCATAACCCGGTTGTACAGATGATCCCATGCAAATATTATGATCACATGACTGTGCAATTTGTTGTCTTCAGTATTCGGATTCTACATTCTTTGATGTGTAAATCATCCAATTTTGAGTAGGGATTCATATTTTTTTCTTGCTAAATCCTAAAGAATCATTATTGAACTTGATGAATTAAAACGTTACCATGTTTCTAGTGTCTTACAAATATATTATAATTATTGTCATAGTAGGTTGGCTCCTCTGTTCCCTCTTACCTTATAGTAGTGGATCGAGTTCAAAATATTTCAAAATCAGGGCGAAATTATGAATAGCCGGTAGCCTTCATGAACTTTCATTGAACATACAAAGCAAAAAGGTTTCCTTCAAGCTATTGGTCACGATATGTTTGAGGACAACGGCCGGGCTCTCAAACCGCGACATTTCTGGGAAGGCCGCCTGTATATCGACAAGTCGTGTGAAACATTCTGTTACACGACCTCTGGCGCCGGAGGAGATTAGCTATTCTTATTTCGTTCCCTGAAGGTATGTTGCAATTACGACTAGAACTATCTTCTCTAAACTCACAACAGATATCCAAAACTTTATTGGAGATAATCGCACTTGTCTTGCAATACTGTAGCATGTCAATTTTTGGCAAATTTGTGTTTAAACTGAAGATGCCAAGATGCATCGGATCATCTATACAATCGGGTTATGGATACGAGGAAGCTATGTGCCACACCCACTAGGCAGACGTTTTATGAATTGTGCGAGTTGAGGTACGGATGGTCCCCTATGAATATCAATACTCCGGAATGGTAGCAGCTTCTGCACATTGCAAACGTAAAATTGTTGTAACAAACACAACTTCTACAGTTTCCATTCAAGTTCGATGAAATTCTCAGGGATTGTGTAGACTAGACGGTCCCCTATAAATTTCATAGTCATCTGATCATCAAATTTCGTGTAGCGGTAGGTACTCGGTGATTACATTTTCGATTATCCACTAAGCATCAACTCATCTGTAATCGTGTTATAGATTATAGGAAGCTATGTGCTACACCTACCAGATAGACTTGAATAGTCTAGTAGGTAAATGAATATACCTATTCTACATTCAATCAGTTGATTCTACTCTTCTTTACGAATAAAATTTGTTGCCTCCTTTTGCGTTTTGGGAGTTGGATGTGCTTGAAAAGTACGAGATTCGTAGGTAGTTGGAGAGTGATAGGTCTGGTAAATGTCTGAATGAGGTGGTCCCTCAACATTTTTGGGAGTTATGTCTTTCGTCCCCAAGACGGTGAAAGTCCTAGGTTTCATCCCCATCGAAGAAGTTAGCTTTCGTCCCCGACGTTACGATTTGTCCCCCGAGCAAGTAATACGTTTCATCCCCGGTATTATGATTCGTCCCCAAAGTGTTAGTCACTTGACATGTCATCAACTATTTGTTAAGTGAGCGATCAGCATTACGTTACATTATGTACCTACCATGCTTGTGCCAGATGAAATCTGTAACCCACCAAACTAACTGTCGGCCAAATTCGGTGCACCGCTTTATGGATCGATTGTTCGAAATCGGTGACACACGTCGAAGGATTAAATCGAACTTGCAGAATTTCGTACAGTTTCGACATTATCGCTGAGAGGCATTGCTCGTAAACTGCAGCTTGTTTCGAGGGGAGGAGGCAAAAGACGAGAGGAAGGTACAGCCCCTGATGGTAGCCGTGAATGGAAAACATTTGGCAGAAGTACTTTGGGCAGTAATCAAATGTACCGTCCATATAAATTGTTTCGCATTGAACGAGACATTTCAAGTTGGCGAGGCATGAAAATATGAGGATCCCGTTGGCCGCATCCTTATGCAACAAAAATTCCTCATCGCGAGATGTCCTTGCCTCCCAATGTTCGAGGGATTCAAAAACTTCGTCTCGTGACCTGGGCAGGGCGGGTCTTTTCTTTCTCCGAGCCATGTAAGCAACATGCCTCAAGTTTCTCACTTCCCTAATATCAACCTCGGCACTAGGGCTTTCCACTAAGGCTCTTCTAACCACCTGGAACATCAACATCAATTACCACAAAATCACACCTAGTACTGATCGAAATGAACCGAAGTTGCCCAACTCGTCGAAGGTCACTGCTATCTGAGAGTTCGATGTCATTATCTATCCGGGGATAAAAGACAACAGTCTTCTCAGAGCCGTGCTCAAGTAGCGGGGACGAAACATAACAACGCAAAGCGGACTTTCACTCCCGTGGGGATAAAACGTACGACGCCCACATTTTTCACCGTTGATGGGTTCATTCCTGCAATAGCTTGGTCCCCCCCCCCCCCCTTCACAATGTTACCTTCACCAATGTTTGAGCTCCCTTTCACTTTGTCTGCCTAGATTGGTATTTGTTGACCCTCCCAGGTCCCTTCACTCCTCTGAACCAATAGGATTCTTCTTTCATTTATACCTGCTTCAATCTCACTTTCACCTTCTTGACCAATGGGATTCAAGCTCCTTTCACCTATGACTATACAGGGTGTCTACACTTTGGATGAGCATAACTTCAGGGTTCGATTCTACAAGGTATTTCCAACAAAAAATGTCTCCAAGCAATTTTCTTTTAACCCACTCAAAATTCTATTTTTTTCACTTTAAAGTTTTTTTTTCGCTATTTCGACCTCACGGCACTGATATGGTCATAACTCCCTTATATCTCCTGAAAATTCAAATCTGACTACACCGTTAGAAAGAGCGTTAAATTACCAAGCTACCTAAATCAAAATCAAAATTTTTTAGCAATAAAATAGTTTCAAAAAATGAAGTCAAAAAGCGAACTTTAAAATTTTTTTTGTAACTTGACTTTCTTCGACCAACGTTTTCACTCTAAATCTCTGCCTATTTCGATGGGCGCTCTTCGGAGAAAACATGCTCAAATTGTCAGCTTTCCAACGGTCTGTCAATTTTTCTGTTCAACATTCAAAAAGACAGAGTAAATGAAGTTTGAATGTCAAAAAACGTGTGTTTTACAAGCAAATCCAGTGTTTCATGCCGGTTTACGTCCCCCCTCGATCTCAAAATGGCTTGACGATTTTGGTATCATTTTCTATGTAATTATTTACGCTGAATCCAATAGTGATACTTCCAAATGGTTCCGACCGCTAGAAAGTGGATTTTTTGAAGAAAACCTTCGGTTTTCGTACATAAAATACGCATTATTCGTAGATATGGAAGATATCATAAAGTAATACCTTTCTACTGTACAAAAACTTCAATCAGCTAGAAATTCGGTGTTTTTATTGAGTAGAAAGGTGTTACTTTATGTACGATGTGAATTTTATGTATGAAAAACGAAGGTTTTCTTCGAAAAATCCACTTTCTAGCAGTCGGAATCATTCGGAAGTATCACTATTGGATTCAGCGTAAAAAATTACATAGAAAATGATACCAAACTCGCCAAGCCATCTTGAGATCGAGGGGGACCATAAACCGGCTTGAAACACTGGATTTGCATGTAAAACACACGTTTCTTGACATTCAAACTTCATTTACTCTTTCTTCTTGAATGTTGAACAGAAAAATTGACAGACCGTTGGAAAGCTGACAATTTGAGCATGTTTTTTCCGAAGAGCGCCCATCGAAATAGGCAGAGATTTAGAGTGAAAACGTTGGTCGAAGAAAGTCAAGTTTCAAAAAAAATTTTGGAGTTCGCTTTTCGACTTGATTTTTTTATACTATTTTATTGCTGAACAATTTTGATTTTGCTTTAAGTAGCTTGGTAATTTAACGCTCTTTCTAACGGTGTAGTCAGATTTGAGTTTTCAGGAGAAATAAGGGAAGTTATCACCGTATCAGTGCCGTGAGGTCGAAAACGCGAAAAAAAACTTTAAAGTGAAAAAAAAAAAATAGAATTTTGAGTGGGTTAAAAGAAAATTGCTAAGAGACATTTTTTGTTGGAAATACCTTGTAGAATCGAACCCTGAAGTTATGCCCATCGAAAGTGTAGACACCCTGTACATAAGCTAAGCTGTACTATAAGCTAAGCTTTCAGTTATTGTTTGTCACTGATGATGACCTAATCGTCGAAATCGATTTAAGTTGTAACTCATTATTCTCTTGGAAATTGACAACGTTCTTCTCAACTCCATTTGTTTTTTTTTTTTTTACTTCTCTTCTTTGCTGAAATTTAAACTCATATTGCCAGTTGTAGGTAATATAAGTTAAAATGCAATATTAATAATGCCTCCCAAGTAATTTTTGAGTGTAATCAATATTTCTGTCTTAGAAAATACTTTCTTTTGAATAATTGGCGTAACTATATTACGATTTTAACCTACCCATTTTCCCACTAGATGATGACTGCCTAGTTATCCCCAATGCCTCTGGATGACTACCTAATGCAGTTTATTGTTTAATTTGTTCTTCAGGCATGAGTACAGCAACGGAAGCGATTGCAGCTCATCACTGCGGCATGACGGTGTTTGCATTCTCCCTCATCACCAACAAGTGCGTCCTCGAGTACGACGTGGAAGAGATGCCGAACCACGAAGAAGTAATCGAGAGCGGCTTGAAGCAGGAATCCCTCGTGAAGGACTGGGTCAGCAGTCTCGTTCAGGCCGTCGGCAACCAGTGGCTCATGCACACGGAGAAGGGATGCAACGGACTCGATTAGAAACTTCATATTGGTGACTCCTTTAAAATTCTATAGTAATCTTTTGATTACTACTAATAATAATCATGTACATATTATGACGAAATCATCGATGAAATGTTATCTTCAGCGTAGGACATAGTTCCAGTTGCTGAAATCTCGTTAAGCATGATTCAAGCTTTAAAATTGCGGATAAATACCAAACTACGATACTACTTTCCACGATCTCGCCCTTGATTCATAAAATTCCAATTTGTTTAGAACTCGTTCACCAATCCATCCAAATGTTCACTAAACGTTGCAAATTTGCGTGTCGGAATTCACAGAATGACCCCCAGCCCTAAAACATTAAACATGTTAAAATTAGATTAGCTGGAAGAAACTTTGGTGCGACGCTACTGCCATCTCTCATCTCACGATAATACTGGAACATTTCAGTAAGTACCCATGATTCACCATTTTTTGATGATATTTTCTTGGAATATTTAATGAAAAAGTAGCCTCAACACGTCTAAAAACAAGGCAACAAAATATTATCACAAAAACCTAATATTCTTCTGCGGATTATTACTGTTGGTTTTTGATCGATGTATTTTTAACATATTCAGAATTATATGTCATCATAATAACGTACTTATATGTACTGCTGTCTCTATCCGATACCGGATTTCAACCTAGAGTTGTACCTACTATACATTTCCCCGCTGTGTGGCTGAATTTCCAAAATTTTACGAAAACTCGTTACTTTTTTTGAACAAAACTGGGATATTACGGTTTTTTTTATTAAGTGATATTGTAAAATAAAAATCGTAGACATTCATGATTTTTGTAACCTTTCGTAATTCGAAATTTGGTAGTGTAGAATGAAGTAATTATTTATTAGTTTTATAAGTTGTACAGTTCATTTTGAGGCGAACAATATTTTAAGCGATCATGACGTACTAATTAACTTTAATAAATATATTTGAACTGTCGAGTATTTTAATAAGTCAGTGATATAATTATAACGATGTAGCTATATTATTCAGTGATACACAATATTTTCCGAGTTTTATTATGGATAGCTAAAGGTGCCTGTTGCA
This sequence comes from Apolygus lucorum, assembly GCA_009739505.2. Lineage (NCBI taxonomy): Eukaryota > Metazoa > Arthropoda > Insecta > Hemiptera > Miridae > Apolygus > Apolygus lucorum. Next base: position 25,445,006 of record CM019169.2, read on the forward strand.
TTATAATTTTCACTCATCTTCTTGGATAACTCGTTATTTTGAACAATTAAGATATAATGGACGTAGGTGTTGTACAAATAACATAAGGTGTACGATTCATGTACTTCAACAAAATGCTTTTTAAAGTAAAACGTGATTGTTGAACTGAAACCTTCTCTTACAAAATCTGAATTGTATGCATCCAGAAGGAACATTAAAAATTAAAAATTGATTCGTGTTTATTGAGTTTTCCTTTGATTCGAAAGTAATATTATAGCAAGTAGATCTGGATTTATAAGTTGATCTGGATTTATTATTTATGATCTACACTGACGGGTCTTTTCTCAACAGCTAAACAGGCTGCGCCTTTTATGACGCCACCAACAATGAAATACGCTCTTTCAGAATGTGGAATAAAGCGTCAATATACACGGCCGAATGCTACGCAATCCTCCAGGCGTTACAGTACGCTAGCACACATCTGAAATGAAATGAAATGAAATGAAATTTATTACCTTCATCATCATACAATGAATAATATATAATAAATGTAGTATTAATCTCAAAACCAGTTACAGAATAATCTGGTTTCTTTTACCAGCTACATCTTGAAGGGTAAATGTATGCCTAAAAGCCTTGCTTGTGGCGGCATACATGAGCCTGTTTCCCATTCCCGTTTTCCTGTATGTAGACTAGACATATCGAGATCACCTCCACAAATTACTTATTCAATAAAAAATATGTAACGGTGTTCCAACTCACAAGATTATTATTATTAAAATTAATTATTCGGGCAAGTATCTACTTCAAGTGCAATACCAGATTCTATTATTTAGTTTACTAGATTGCATACATTGGGTATCTTGACTTATTACTAGAAACAATCATGTTATCCATTTTTAGTACTTGTTCTTTAAAAATATTAACCAGTTTATACATTGGGTATAGGTTTTCATTGGCAAATAGAGGATGGATACTATTGAAGATACAATTGTAAACCACTATCATTCGATAAATAGGGCCTCGACCAGTAAAAGCTTTTTTTATTTTGGGAAGTTCCATTCTATACGGTTTATTTCTCAAATATCTAAAGCTCACATTGAACTCATTTTTGTTCTTCAGTAAGTATTTACCAATATTAAAAGTATACAATTGTTCCAGGCTCATGATTTTCAGTTCTATAAATAAATCAATTGTGGGGTACCTTCTATGTTTAAGAAATCCGATTTTAAGCAATCTTTTCTGTAAGACAAACAGCGGTTCTAGGATAAATTTAAATGTACCACCCCATATCGTAATACCAAATTGAATAAGAGACTGCCCCAAGGCATAGTACACGACTCTCTTAATAGAATCACCCAGGAATTTTATTTTGCTCATAATGAATGCAACTTTCCTTAGTTTATTGGTAACATATTTAACATGATCATTTTAGCCTATAGTCCAGAACAACCCCCAAGTACCTAACAGATCTAACTATATTAAGTCTGTCACAGGTGCAAGGGATTTCATTCTGTAAACAGTCACCTGAGTGCATATACACTTGCAAGTCGTTTGGCCAATCTTTATCTTTAATGATCGCAGGTAGGATATTACATTTATTTACATTCAAATTAAGTTTATTCAAATTCATCCAAAGTTTAATATTGGCAAGATCTGATTCAAGTTTGTTTACTGCTTCTTCCCAATTTGAGCCATCAGTAATTAGAGCAATATCGTCAGAGCAAACAAGTACATATCGCTCAATAAATCTATGTTGACGATATCGTTCATGTACAGAATAAACAGGCTTGGACCCAAAGCTGTTCCCTGAGCAATTCCATAATCTCCCATGCTTAATGTATCGCTCCAAATGTCGTCGTCTATGGCTACTATTTGACTTCTATCACTGAGATAGCTCCTAAACCAATCATGGACCGTACCTCTGATACCCATGTTATACATTTTGTTCAAAAGTAAATCCTTACTGACGCAGTCAAAAGCCTTGGACACATCGAGGTAGCAAGTCAGTACTCTATTTCCTTTTTCTAAATATCAATAAATTTCATTCGTGAAGCTCATTAACGCATTTTCAATACTTTTATTTTTTTGGAACCCAAATTGCTTACTTGTTATTATGTCTAGTTTTTCCATGTACTTAGTTAACCTTTTGTTGATAATTTTGTCCAAAATTTTGCCAAAGCAAGATATTATCGATATCGGACGATAGTTGGAAGGGTCGGTTTTACACCCACTTTTGTAAAGGGGTATTACCTTGGCCTTTTTAAATTTATCGGGATAGACACCGGTAGAAATACTCAAATTATAAATGAATGTTAAGGGTGCAGCGAGAAACTGAATACTGGATTTAAGCAAATGTGCCGACAACCCATCCACACCCGATGAGCCATCACTCAGGCTTTTTATTGTGATGACGGTTTCATCCTTCGTAACTGCCTCAAGAAACATGGAAGCTGAGATGCTCGATCTCATGTAGTGTAAGGGATTATGCTCGTTACTAGGTTTCTTACACGACTCTGCTAATTGTTTACCTATATTTGTAAAATATGTGTTCAATTCATTGGCCACCCCTTTTTCACTCCTATCATGGCCTTCAACCCATTGGCGCGAGGGAAACGTTGCTCTGTTGTTATTTTTGTTGTATTGTGAGATATTGTTTATTATTTGCCACATTTTTCTTGGATTGCGCTTATTCATCTCCAATCCATCAAGATAATAGTTTTCTCTTGTGAGTTTTACCAGCGCTGTTAATTTATTTTTATAATTCAGGTACGTTTGCTTTAATAGTTGATTAAAAGGTTGGTTTTTTAGTTTTTTTTTTTCATTTTTTCTTTTTTTCTAATGGATTTTAAAATTCCACCAGTCATCCAGGGCTTCAATTTGATATCTGTTTTGCGAATTAATTTATTAACATATGAATTACTTTTTATTTCATTGAGCAAGCTGTACATGGAATTTACCGCCTCATTAACGTCAGTTTTATTGTACAATATTTCCTCCCAGTTTATTTCAGCCAACTGCTCAATAAATTTACATTGTTCTACATACTTCACCATTTTATTTCTATCCAAACAGGATCTCACGCCTAACCATTCCACAATCCTGATACTATCAGATTCCAATAGTGCTATAACCAAAATAGCTAAACTAAAGGTCTCCTCTCACCTCAACCACATAGAAGCAGCCATAGCTCTACAGATCCACTTAATCAGAAATGGAGGAAAGAAGGTCATTTTCTGCAAGATTAAAAAAAAGCCATTCAGGTATTGCAGGAAACCATGTCGCTGATGCAGAAGCAAAAGAAGCTGCCATACTACCCGAACCACACCCGACCAGGATTTATTCCCCGACGGACTTAACTCCTTCGGTCAAGACCAAGATGCTGAGACTCTGGAGGAAACAACACCAGGCTTATCACTCAGGCAACCGCTACAAGCTCCTCTTTCCACCACCCATGAAAGTAACATGGTTTGATATGGTCGCAGATATTATTGCCTAGGGCATTCTACAGAACCATTTGCAGACTTCGCAATGGTCATTGCAACACCAATGTGTTCCAGTTTTCGATCGGGAACACTGACACCCCTCTTTGCCGATTTTGCTGCCAATCGAATGAAACACCCGAGCACATGATCCTGGAGTGCCCTGCACACGATAATGCGCGAATCACTGTTTTGCGAGAGCTCCACGCAACAATTCCCAGCCCTTTCAACCTCGACACTATCCTTGCTGAAAACGACGTGAACATCTACATTCTACAATATGATTTTATCAAAAAAGTGAACATTTCAGTTTAATTAATTTGAGAAATTAATTAAATTAAGAAAGAGAAAGAATTTGATTATATATTTCATTGTTATTTCGGCTGTATAAACTTGTTTTTGAAGCCATTAAAAAAAAAGTAGATCTGGATTTATTTCTACATCAATTGAGCGTAGTTTGTCGACAGTGGCGAAAAAATTCCTCAAAATTTCATAAAATCATTAAAAAAAATCATAAAAATGATTAAATAATCTTGCATATTATTGCTATCTTTCATCTTTCCTAGCATTATTTGTTTCAAGAGTGCTACCTTTCGTACAAGTCCTTTGAATTGATAAATTTTCTCTTGTCTAATCCGTACATCCCAAGAAGTAATTTCATCCTAGACATTATGTCTGCTCGTACTTTTCTGTCTTGGTAATCCCATTCTTCCGCTGCCTTCGCGGAAGCTTGGTCTCCACTTGCTGGATCTACAGCGGGTCTTTTTAGAGTTCCATTCGGTTTGACGAGCAGTGCATCCGTATGTATTCTCCGCGAGTCATAGTTATCTCGTGTGAGTTTTTCAAAGAGTATTTTCTCACCCATTATTTATTGTTTGTAGGTACCTCTCGAGTATTCGTGCCTATTATTTGAGCCTAGGAAGCGAAGCTGAGCTTCATAACCTGCTGTAAATGAGTGAAATACGAGTCCTTGAGAACGCAATACTTTTCCGTATATTTTGCAACAAGAACTTTTTGCAGACAACTGGTGATTCTTGTTAACAAAAGAAACCATCACCATACTATACGTAGGTAAGTGAATTTGAGGTATGATGAATCTGAAGTAACATACCGTCTCAGTCCTCACCTCAGACGACCAGATATCTACTCATAAAACCAAGTGTGAAAACTGCTTAAAAATTGGTGGCTTGATTGTATTCGTTTTCAGTGGACTGTTCTAAAGAGTAGCCTAGCTAGTGTAGCAATCAACAGACCAGCATACGTCATCCCAAGACCCTCTATAGGCCTTACAGAAGCGAAGGCCTGTCTGTAGGAGCCAAATGGGGCTGCGAGGACGTCTCTGGCAATCATCCATCGTTTCCTGAAGAGGACACACCCAGCTGGAATTGCTTCGCCTTCCGGTATTTCCGAGTTTCTTTCATCTTTCCCGAAGCTCTTTTCAAAGAAGCTGGTTAATTGAGCATACCTATCCGAAATGCGCCACACTCTGAGCAAAAACTCGTAGCAGGTCGTTTGTCGAATCTTACCTCCCGTTATTTCACAGTATCTTCAACGCTGTGTTTTTAAGCGAGCCAAAACGAAGTGGAGACGAGAACTTCAAAATCAAAAAGACAACACTAAAATAAATACACAACGGTTGATTTTCTAATTGTAATCTCCCTATAGCCCAGTCAAAATGTGTTTTTCACAGAGAAGTTTTGAGAAGTTCCTCATTTCTTTGATTCCTTGTGTTTCTTGGGGTGCTGAATGTGAATCTGAGGTTTGCCATCAAAATTTCGTTACGAAACAGAAAAAAATGAAAATTTCGCTGAATTTACGCCTTAAACTCAAAAACGACCAACTTTTGGCAGGAAACTATTATACGCAAATGAAAGTTACCTACATTTGCTATAGATTTCATTTCGTATGTTTTTTGGTTAGACCAACCGTTTATGCCCAGGTATTAGGTAGCTGGTTGAAAATATGCGTCTTTCAGCTGTCACCTCAAACATCTCCTTTACTCGGAAACTCTGATTTAATTATGCATGTATTACTGAGAACTCGGTTACGAATCATGAAAACCCAAGTTATTAAAAAATTGGAATACACCTATAAGTTCATACCTGTAATAAAATTATAAAATAAAATATAAAATTTAAAAAACTCGGCGTTTTGCGTCTCACCAGGAACCCCCAGATGCTATCTACTTAAAACATGGAACATGTTTTAGCCAAATTTAGTGCAGAACCTTCAGTCGTAGGTAGGCATAATACAAAAGTTATATTATCCCTAGCAACATATCGAAAATGCATTGAAAAGCTCGGCGTGTCGCGCCTCGAAAACCGGAGTATGGAAAAGGCGCGTGACAGTCCCGCGTCCCCCTCCAGCGTAACGTTTTTCGAGTAGATACCCTATGGCTAAAACATGTTCCATGTTAAACCTAAATAAAATGAAAAAAGTCCATTCATGCAGCATGAATTAATGAGCGAATTTTCAGAAAAATCTTTCAGTTGAAGGTATGGTTAAGAAAAGGAACAATGGTGTTGCAATTTCTTTTAGAAAGTTTTTTACATGATACTTGGTTTTTTCGATTTTTAGTATACCATACCAACATACTGTATGCACCGGGTATGCTTTGAAGATGTTAGGAGTCCATATTCATGTTCTACTCGTCTCCACGAACTCATAGAGTACCCACACGGCTATTGTTGGTTTTTTTCTCGATTTTCAGTATACGTACCTACTATACCAACATACTGTATGCACTGGGTATGCTTTGAATTAGGAGTCCATATTCACGTTCTACTCGTCTCCACGAACTCTTAGAGTACCCACACGGCTATTGTTGGTTTTTTTTCTCGATTTTCAGTATACGTACCTACCATACCAACATACTGTATGCACTGGGTATGCTTTGAATTAGGAGTCCATATTCACGTTCTACTCGTCTCCACAAACTCTTAGAGTACCCACACGGCTATTGTTGGTTTTTTTTCGATTTTCAGTATACGTACCTACCATACCAACATAATGTATGCACTGGGTATGCTTTGAATACGTATGCTAGTTAGGTACGTACTTCAGTACAGTATTTGAGTGAAAAAAGGTCATTTTCTCGGTGACAGCGAAAATACTCATATTTTCAACAAGCGCTGAGGCCCTAGGGTTTGTCTAACAAAAAAAAAAAACGAACGAAATGAAATCTGTAGAAATTTAATTTGCTTTCATTTTGCTTATAAATTATACAATTTTTTTTTCTCCAAAAGTTGATCGTTTCTGATTAAAAACAGCAAAAAATTACTTTTTGTTGTCTCCTTTTTCTTGTTTTTCAATAATCCGTAACGAAATTTTGGTGGCAATCCTTAGATTCGGATTCAGCACCCCACAAAACATAAGGAATTGAAGAAATCGGAATCCCTCCTTCTTTCCTGCGAGGGTCCTTTTTGAACATATTTTGACTGGGCTACTATTTTTCTCCAGTTTGGAGAATAATCCAAATTTTAGCGATCCATTCTGCAGGCTAATTCTGATAAAAACTCGAAATATTCTGGTTAACGACATAATATGAATGATTCAGACTTTCTGTGGTAGACCTGTAGATCTCTCATCTGAGTACCGGAACCATAACAAGTACTCGGTTACAAAAGGGTCCGGTGTAGCCGCGGGGGCATGGACGCGCGAGGAACGAACCGACTACTGCGGGAGGTCGTGTGTTCAAATCTCGCAGCGGTGGAGTGTTTTCTGCGACCGGGGCTCACTGCCCCCCTCCTCCCAACCCAGGGCGGCGAGGCAATGGGAAGCCATGAGGGAAATCATCAGATCAAATTCTTATCTTCCTTTTGGAAGACAGCTGATGACGTCTGCGACGCCGGGAATGGCTGTCGGACGAAAATCCAACCTGAAATAGTTGTTTACTTTACTTTAATTACTTACTTAACTACTCAGCTACCAGACCAGGAGAATACAGGCTTACGTCGAGGAAGAAACGATACCCATTTCGAATCTACTCAAGCCATAATTTATTCCAACAAAGCTATTTCCAATATTGAAAAGTCAAGGATCCTCATTACATCTCCTGTAACTTGGTTTTAATAGACCGGAAACCAAATTCCTATCAAAACTTCGTTTTGCTTGCATCAGTAAATTCCTCTCTTCTAAATTCTTCATTCAAAATTCATGAAGTAAAATCACAACAGTGGTGAACCGAAATTCACACCACCAAATCACAGTTCGCAACACATTAATTTGAAAATTCAGGACTTTTCTTTGTAAGGGTGCTTTACTGCTTTACTTTACTGCCCACCCATATTGGTAGAAAATACTGACATAAGTACCATTTTTAAGTCCAGATTGCAGTCAAACTACGTTAACAGAATATTGTTTGTATCGACTCACGATATAACGAAATATCAACTATCGGGATTGAGGTCATCCAGAAAAAAACACCGGTGATGTGTTCTGCATGTAGGCGAGTGAGGGCGATGGTCCTCGCGATGCGCTGAATTGTTCCTAGCCTGAATCCTACTCAACGGAGAGATTAATCCCTAAAGCCTAGAGCTTTAGCACTCCATCCGCGGCGCCTCGCAGCCTACCATCCAGATAAGTGCTTGTAGAATCTATCCATCAACCTCGGCGTCTGATAACAGACCTACCATCGGGAGGCGGAACATTTACTTAGTAGCTACTAACTTGAGGGGACTTAGGGGAAACTTACTTACTTAATGGGAGCTAGAGGTTCGGAGCCTTTATGGGGCAAACCGTTCCCTCGGAAGAACTGGGCTGTAGGTAAGACAAGAAATGATAAGTCGGATAGACGAGGTACGAATGCATTTAGGAAGACTGCTGAGTGCGGCTTATATACTCAAGTGAATATGGTGAGGGGAGAGTGGAAAAGAGGTGACGTCAGATGACGTGTTCTTTTCCTTCCTCACCTCGTCTGTGTTAGCGACGACTCATGCCACTCTGGGTTTTCCTACACGTCACTTTATTGGAGAACTACTGAATATAGATGTATGACATTACAACCGGTATTGCCTAGCTTTTGGAATATATATTTCTATCAGCCGGGCTCAATGGCAGCCAAATATGAGAGGGCACCCACCAACCCATACTTTCCATCGGGTTCTCACTCAATTAGCAATGAACCTAAAAAGTCGAAAACTTTCAGAATAAAAGAGCAACAGGCTCTCAACAAAAACAATAGATTTAAAATTTAGGCGTATCAAAATAGATAACAAGCAAAATTTATTGTGGTAAACATTCATCACTAAGTTTTGTAGTCAAAATTAGAATACCTACTCAAATACTCTGAGTAGTCTCAATAGTCCCGATAGTTGACAATCCGTTACATTAACAGAACTTCCCACATCAGTACATGAACGAATCCTCATCTCAATTGAAGAAACAAAAGGCGAATTCCTTCGAGGGTTGGAGGTAATTACAAATGCAAGAAGGTTTTGTCTGAAATCTCCCACGACCCGCCATCGGGTTATTGGGTCGTGTTGTATAATAGCCTATTGTGGTACGTTACAGGTATGAGGTACACTGAGTAGCCCTCCTACCTTACTATAATGAAAGAGTCCTCGATGTGATTCACACTCCCTAATCACGTCACCCCAATTAACTCTAATTAGACTCAGTTCGAGATCTTATACCTGTAGTCATTACATTCTTCTTGAAAAGTCACGTTGCATTCCACGAAATTTCTAAATAATCTTTGATTTTCTCAATCTCTCAGTTTCACAATGTAAGGGATGATGATGATGTTGAGGATTTTCCATAGAAGTTCGAAAAGGTGTTTTTTCTGGAAGGTTTTTTGTTTCTCAGCCTGCTGAAGTAAATAAAAACTTGTAGTTTAATTTCTACACAGATAGTCCCACGTTAAGGGGGTATCCGTCGATTGTCGTTCGTTCCTCGTTCCCGGGTCAGTATTTATCGAAATTGAAGGCGCAAAAACTTAAAAAGTTGTCCCTAAATTTGAAATTTTAAAGGATTTTAGATATTCATTAGTGCTCAGCCCTAGGGAATTGAAAAACTGGAAAATTGCCGCCGGAATTATCAAAATCGAACAATTATTGCCAAAGAGAAATGGGAAAAACTACCGAATGAACGGGTTTTCCCATATTTCTCAGGCAATTATTGTTCGATTTTGATGATTCCAGCGGTAATATTTCAGTTTTCCCATTCCCTAGGTCCATGGACTCAATTTCTAAAATCCTTTAAAATTTCCAATTCAAGTACAACTTTTTAATTTTTTGCCCCTTCGATTTGGCTAAAATTTAGCCAAACCGAAGTTCGTTAATACTAAAAAAAGTTATTTAATACTAAAAACGAACGGCGACCGACTTATACCCCCTTAACCCTTATCTTGGCAGTGGGTCACCTGTGGCACAATACGTGTACAAAACATACTAAACGTAAAAAAGTAATTTAATAATCGGATAAATTCTATTAAAAGCCTAAGAAAGTAGAAAAATAAATAAATAAAAAAATTCCAAAAATTTCATAGCTTGCCAAGATAAGGGTTAAGAACCACAAAACTTCAAGAGTCGATTTTACAACTAATTTGATTAAGAAAATGTTCTACAACATGTTTTTTTTTTTTTTCAAAAAAATCCGAGATATTTCACTTCCAAGATTTGAGAAGTTTCTTTCTCTCTAAAAATGTAATTTTTGAGCCGTAATGATGACCAACTCTCACATCTCTTCACATGACAATCCAAATCTGATTACTTTGTAGGAAAGGACGTAAAATTTACCTTCCAAGTGCCTACAAAAACATATTTTCGACGTCCTGGTAGGGGAAAAATCATCTCAAAGTATTTTTTATAAAATTAGCGAAATTTCATGTTTTTTCTTTTGGTACCTAATTATGGTTTTTTTAAAGTACCTCAATACCAAAAACTGTGCTAAGATCTACGCTTTTCATCAGTATAATCAGTTTTCATTTTGCTCCGCTAATTAGCGTAGAAAAATACGGGTTTTGAATATGAAATTCGAGGTTTTTTGGTGCATTGAACTCCAAGATCCAAGAATTAGGAGTGGAATTCTGCATAATTTTCATTGTTGATTCAAATTGTCCCATCACTAATAAACAAGTAATAGCTTAGAATCATTTTTGATTGTATCGATTTTGCTTCCGCTACCAAGGCGGAAGCTTTGTTTTCATTTTTCAAGGTCGAAAAAAAAAGTTCTCCAAAATCGAAATTTCACTCGCGTTTTACGCAAAGCCGTGATCTATATAGAAAAATAATTAACGTTTGTGTAATAATTTGCAGCGTTTCCGTTTATGTGCCAAAATAAAGACATAAAATGTCAAAACTGACTGTAACACTGTTTTGTGACCAATTTTGTAACGCTTTTTCGTTTATATGCCAAAGTAAAGACTTAATTTGTCAAAACTAACTGTAACGCTATTTTGTGGTGCCTTTTCGTGACGTATTTTTGTTTATGTGCCAAAGGAAAGACGTAAAATGTCAAAACTAACTATAGTTAACGCTTTTTCGTGACCAATTATGAGATCAATTTTTTAAACTATTTTTTTATATGTGCCAAAGTAAAGAGATAAAATGTCAATAATGGGCTAGTTATTTATGCACAATAATTACTGACTGAACGAATGTCAGGTGTGTGTGAATAAACAAGAACTGGGGCCCAAGAAAAACTATATCTGCACTACTAGATGGACGAAATTTTCGAAAAAGAATTTTTTTCCAGCAGCATGCATTAATTTTGAAAGTCTCGACACTGGAGGCCTTCTTGACGGAGGCGTTGTACAGGCCTGAGATCGCACCGGATCCGTTCAAAGAGTTAGATGACCTTTGCACTTTCGACGTTCCCCATTGACTGCGAACCTGCAGGTTTTCCCATGGAATGGAGCACCGAAGGACCACACCGACAACCATCAACTTTCCTGGAAGTCCTTCCTGAGATTCGAAGACTTCAGACTTCTCCATTCTCAAACATAACATCTCAACCTCCCTTCGTAGTTTCCTCTTTTTTTTATCGACCCTTTAGGTAGGTAATTACTTTTCCGGCTCATTTCCGCGGATTTTGAACGATGAAGTCAAATGATTATAATCGATAATTAGATCCATCCCAAAATTGAGGATGCGGAAGATTCTTTTCAACTAGTCAAATGCAAAAGACGTTACCTGTAAACTTGAGCGTTTTGTCGCTATTCACAAATTAATGTCTTATTTTTTGTCATTTTAGTTTCATTCAGTTCATTTCAGTCATATTTTCAACATTCCACTCTTTAGTTTTCTATTCAACTAAAATCGATTGATGTGCTATAATAAATTATTTCATGCTAAATTATTGCAACCGTTATCGGGTTTACCTACCGGGAATATAGAACAAAAACACAGGAACCAAAATTGCGAATTTGAGGAGGTTATTCTAAGCTTGTTAAATGTGAAAGGCAAGAGTGGAAGTGATTTGAAAACCTAGCGTTCTGTCGTTATTCACGAATGTCTTCTCAGTGTAGTTGTGAGGAAAACGAAACATAGGGTAGGTATTGTTTCACTTGAATCTTCACTATCTTTGAGTAGTAATTAGTTTTTTCATTTTACTCTCCATTTTTGATTTTTAATTGATTAATTGGGGATTATTTCAAGCTGGTCAAATGTAAAAGACAAATAAAATATGATTTTTTTCCTCGCTATTCACGAATGTTTTCTCTGTGAAGACTTGTGTCAAGAACCAAACATTGGGTAGGTATTGAAAGTAAAACATGTGTCGGAATATTTCCTTAATATTAGCTTTCCTCTTCTTCTATCTTTTTATATTAGTTCATTTGAGTACTTATTTTCTTCATTCCACTCTCCATTCTTCCTTTCCATTCAACTAAATGAACTACCATAGTCGATTATTTCGTAAGTACCTAGTCGATTAGATAATCAAATTAGTATTAAATGGTTAGAATCATTAAGAAATGCTTGCATACGAGTCTGCAACACATAGGGACATTTTCATGTCAACCACTACACAACAAGGTAGTGAAGTAAGAAAACAGTTGATTGTTCTCTACGCAGCACAGTGAGTCTATTTTGTTTATTGGTCGCGTGAGCAAGTTTTTTTCGTGACGATCTTTCAGTTTATGTGCCAAAGCAAAGACATGAAAATGTCAAAAACAGCCATTCCAAAATTAAGAATTTTGGAGATTAATTCGAACTGGACAAATGTAAAAGGAAAACTCGAACATTATATCAACTTGAATGTCTTCCCAATGTATTTTTGTCTCAAAACCCAAACATAAGGTATTGTTTTATTCGAAGAATTCTAACCAACTTTCCTATTCTCTTGTCTTTATGCGAGTACTTTCTTCGAGTAGTAAGTCTTCCTTTTCTGCGATGCTCAAACGGGTTTTGTCAACTTTATCATTACTGTACTAATGTCTCATCGCTACAGGAAATGGAGACAATGATTCAATAGGTACATTGTTCTTATTCCGTCCTCTTGTGAGTAGGTGCATGTTACTTAATATTACAGACTTCTTTGCAGAACTTGATTAGGAACTTGATTAGGTGATGAGATGGCTTTCTACCAAGTGGGTGTAGCACATAGCTTCCTCTTCATGTAGGTAGGTAGGTAGTGGTATGGGGATCGTCAGAACTGCATAGTGCTATACTAATTGTTAGGGATATAATAGTAAAGTTAGGAGATGAGATGGCTTTCTACCAAATGGTTGTAGCACATAGCTTCCTCTTCATCCATAATATAGGTAGGTAGATAGTGGTATGGGAGATCGTCAGAACTGCATAGTGCTGTACTAATTGTTAGGGATATAATAGTAAAGTTAGGTGATGAGATGGCTTTCTACCAAGTGGGTGTACCACATAGCTTCCTCTTCATCCATAATATCGGGAGGTAATATCTACAAACAACTGATGACTATAACAATCATATTGTATCAGGTCAGGCCTGACGTTGGATCGTATAATTATGTCATAAATCAGAAGCCAGTGATTCTATTCTTTCCTCATTGCAATAGCTCTTTTTCTTCAAAAAATCGTAAAATCACCTACGCTCATTAGCTTTAAATGTGATATAATAAAACTGAGAGTTGACATTCTGGATCACAAGTGCGTCTCACGTATTTTTAAACACACAAATACCTACTCCCGACTATCTTAATGGGAATGACCCCTTAGTGAAGATAGTATAAGGTGAAGTCCTCAGAGTCGATTGGACAATAGAATGGCGAAAAGCGAGACGTTACGAGACATAATGAGTTACATCAGGATGAGCAAACGGATGGGATGGCGCGGTGAAGGGGAAACGTTTTGGTAGAAAGCGGCGCCCGATACGCAACGTCTGTTTAGCGTTGAATTGAGACAAACGGATATGAGATGGGTTACACCAAACCACAATGCAGAGAAAGTACGTCGTAGGAGAGGTACCCATTCTGTACCTTCTCTGAATACAGTCCTGCCAATATTATTAGTAAGAAATAATTTGCACTCGCTAATTAGATTTATGTTATTGGAATAATCAATCAACATGATTTTTACAGCTTGGAAGCTACAAAGTCACACAAGGGTTCATTCGGAAAGTTCATTATGATTTCTAGTGCATCAATTTTGCTTAACCCTAATTGGACCATGGTATCACTAGTTACCGAAAATATCTCACGAACTCCACAGCTGTCCCATTGTGTCACTGGAGTAACCAAAATTAAATTGCAATTTTAAATTTAATGGACAACAAAATTTTTTGTGGGTTATTTGAAGTCTCGAACTGGAGCTATGAAACAAATTTCTTGAGAAATCGATGAAACATTATTCAAAATTTTTGTCATAACATTTTTTGATTTCTAATAACTTACAAAATGGTTCAAAAATTCAGCTCTGTCCATTAATTTTTATTAGGACGTCCCACAGTAAGACTTGGGCGTCCTTATAAGATCGATCTGGGGTGAAGTTGGACAACACTCAACAGAAAAAAAAATAACCACACAGTAATCCGTTTTAGACCATTCTGAATCCAAATCCGCGAAAAAAACCATAGGTGTATGTCTGTGTGTGTGTGTATGTGTGTATGTGTGTGTGTGTGTGTGACAAAATCTTGTGTCGTCTGCACAGGCCTTAGTTCTCAACCGATTTTCCTGGTTCTTTTTTTGTTCGACGCGGAAAACTATCTAGTTGTGCACTACGTCGCCGGAATTTCGAATTTTGCCTTTTAAGGGGGGGAAAGGGGGGGTTAATGCTCAAAAAACGTGCATTTTTGGGCATAATCTTGTGTCGTCTGCCCAGGGCTTAGTTCTCAACCGATTTTTGTGGTTCTTTTTTTGTTCGACGCGGAAAACTATCTAGTTGTGCACTACGGCGCCGGAATTTCGAATTTTGCCTTTTAAGGGGGGGAAAGGGGGGGTTAATGCTTAAAAAACGTGCGTTTGCGGGCATAATCCTGTAAAATTTGCCCAGGCCTCAATTTCCAACCGATTAGTGAGTTTCTTTTTTTGTTTGACTCAAATAACTTCCGAGTTGTACATAATTTCACCCGAGTACCAAAATTCGCAAGGGGGGGGGGGTGTAGTGGGGGGATACTATTCACAAAATATCCGATTTTTCAAAATTTCGGTTCCTTTACTGCTTACTAATTGTACCCAAGCTTTGAAATTGAGGAAAAATTCTCATTATACCTCCGGGTTTTCATGAATTATTCTCTGTAGCACCAAGGAAATAATAGTGGTGCCACCATGGTGCCAGGACACCATAAACCGCATATTTCGTGCTTTTTTTTTTGTGTTTCACCTTGAATACGGATGTGAACCTCGACGGACCGCCTACTAAAACTAATAGATGAAAGTGCAATGTTACGACGTATTCCCCCTTTGGTGCCAGACTGGCACCATTGGTGGTGGTTGGGGGGGGGGGGGGGGGGGGCGGTGAACTCGAATTCGCATGTTGGGTATCGTAGATCATGGATTTTAAAATGCTCTTCAGATTCGAGGCTCCCATGCCGCTAGAAATGTTTTGGTAGATAATGGTGAGGGGGGGGGGGGTCACTATTTCTTGCCTAAAGTAATAAACCAAATTACATCGAGTGAAACAGTTTTATCGCTTACCAACTGGTTAACTGATCTAATGCTTATCCAATGGGACGTCCCCTGGAATGCATGCATTACTAAACAATATGTTTTTTAAATTACAACTTGAATCTAGTTAATCTGGTGACACCTTGGGACAGCTGTGGAATCCTAAAGATGTTTTCGGTGACACTAGTTCAACGGGGAGTGCGCCTGATTTTTTTTTTAAATTTTTGATCGAAAGTATACTTTATTCTGAGAATTTTGTCACCAGCCGTTCTCTTTTTGGTCGAGTAGATCTTTTTCTATGATTTTTCAAAGTTTCGAATGTTTATGACGTCACGCGCCCCTACCGCCTGGGCGGGACCTCCCAGCCGACTGTGACGTCATAAAATTCACTTTGCAAAATCACAGAAAACGGTCTTCTGACGCTAGAAGATCGCGGTTGGTGTCAAAATTCTCAGAATGAGGTCTAGTTTAGATTTAAAATAACAATAAACAGTTTTTCCGACCCATGCGCACACCCCATTAGGGTTAACAGTAAGGAGGTATGGCGGTGTAGGTCAATGTGAACAACAATAATTGGAAATTATAGAATAAATATACCTACGTAGCTTCCTCACATATATGGAGGTTCCTCATGGATATAATTTATATAAGTTGGGGCAAAATTGCTGGATATACAAGCAATTATTATTATATTACAAGCAATATCACAAGCAATTATTCTCTTACTGTTTGGATAATGGTGACCTAGTTCTGGAAGCCAACTCCAATCATTACCATCCAAGTTTTAACAAAATCGAGGAATCAAATGTATTGATCCCCTCTTCCGATTTTTACGAAAATCATAGGCTTCTCGAGGGTACCCCGTCAACCTTAACTGCCTTAACCTTGTCTTACCTTTTGGTTTATTATTTTCAATAATGAACCTTTGGAATCGACCAAGAAAAAAAATTTTTTAACACCCCCTCAAAATTTGATGGTTTACGTTTCAAGGTACGTAGAATCCAAAAATCGAATAAAAATTTGGCCGTCCGTCCGCCGTACGCGGCACTTTTGCCACTTAGCATTGACCGATTTTGATGAAATTTGGTATGTAGGCTCCATTTTGGGTCTAGTTGTGCCCCGAAGCTTTTGGTTGATGTAGGTCACTCCTAAGGGTTCCAAAATCAATTTTGAAATTTTGAAAACGCCCTAACTCAAAAAATTTCGATATAAAGGTATTGTTTTTCCTTCAATTTAAGATTCTATAGAATTTTTAGAATTTTTTGAGACCACGCGGAGCTCTGTAGGACAAACCGTTCGCTCCCTACGAAAATTTAAGGGTTTATATTGAAATATGTATATATATAAATCAAAACACGAGTGTGAATCGCAAAAGAGGCCTAATCTCCGTTCAAATTAGAGCTGACCGAAATGCGATCGATGGTTGGTGATTTTGATTTTTTTTTTGCTTCCTCACTACCGAAGGTAGGGAAGCTTTGTATTCGTGAAAGAAGTGAAAAAAAAAATGTCCTCCAAAATCAAAATTTCCACTTGCTTTTTGCGTTTTAGAGCTTCCCGAACAATTTTGGTTCCGTGTCTGTCTGTCTGTCTGTCTGTCTGTCTGTCTGTCTGTCGGTCTGTCGGTCTGTCTGTCTGTCTGTGGTCAATCCTTGTCCCGGGCAAAACTATACTAACCTGTGGTCCGATTTTGATGAAATTTTCAGGGATTGTGCGGGTTAGGTCCTAGACGGTCCCCTATAAATTTCAGCACCTTCGGATCAGCTGAGTGAGCTCCAAGGCCATTTTCTCTCCTGTTGAACGCAGGAAGCTGAAATTTGAGAGGCAGGGTCAATGGAGAATGCTGAAGGTGCCTGAGTGGTCACTGATCAGCTGAGTGAGCTCCAAGGCCATTTCCTCTCCTGTTTTTCGCCAACTGATTCTATACGTCCATGTTACAATGAGTGAGGAAGCTATACTGCCCACCCAACTTGGCAGACGTTTTTTTTTCTTTTTCTCTTCATATTGGATGGTTGGTGATTTTGTAGACGAGTGATCTATATAAAAATAATAAACCGTTGTGTAATAATTTGCAGCGTTTTTTTTCCATCAATATCGAATCATGGTTTTGAGTACCGAGTTAAGCCCGGGACATGCATCGACCTCTGATGGACATTACGAAACCCAAGTTGTTGTGAATGGCCATTTGGCTTAGAGCCTTCCACCACCAACCAGACTAGTCATCTGGCCATAGCCATGGTCAAACTTCCTCCGCCTGCTCATCTTGTCGATGCCAACCGACGAATCGTCATCTGCTCATAGGCCGTCCAATCTTTGACTAATTTCAACATAAAAGGCCAAGGTCTTGAAGATCTCAAGGAAGACGATTCAACGTACCACAATTCAGTTTCCAAAAACTGAAAGTAGTACCTATTTTTAAAAAATAAATTGTAATTATTTCATTCATAATAGGTTTCTGGCAGTCCAGAGGCCATAATAAAGAGAAAAATTCACCATAATATGGTAAATAAAGGTTGGACAAAAACTATATCAGAAACATATTATGTTTCTGATATAGTTTTTGTCCAACCTTTATTTACAAGGACGAACGGTCAGCCCAGCAGAGCTTAGTGTGATTTAATTTGATTCTAAAATTGATCATAACTATTAAAATTGAACATCTATTAAAGTTTTCGAGCAAGGGCGTTATGCAGTAAGTACCTCGTAACCCACTTACAAATGTGAACCTCAGCTTTCAAAAGTGTAGTTATTGAAGCACGACAGAGATTCAAGTTTCCAATAATCGGAACGAGATATTTGGCTTGTTTAATATCAGCTTTCTGGCATTACGATTTTGCTTCCTCACTACCGAAGGTAGGGAAGCTTTGTATTCGTGAAAGAAGTGAAAAAAAAGTCCTCCAAAATCAAAATTTCCACTTGCTTTTTGCGTTTTAGAGCTTCCCGAACAATTTTGGTTCCGTGTCTGTCTGTCTGTCTGTGGTCAATCCTTGTCCCGGGCAAAACTATACTAACCTGTGGTCCGATTTTGATGAAATTTTCAGGGATTGTGCGGGTTAGGTCCTAGACGCAAACGTGAATTTCCTGGAACCTCGGTTTCTCGGTTTCTAATGAACCGATTTTGCTCAAATTTGGAGGTTAGTTAGGGACTAACTTCTAAGAGACACCCTATAAGTTTCAATCAAATTGGTCAAGCAATAGCCGCTGCGCATGCAATGGAGAATGCTGAAGGCGCCTGAGTGATCACTGATCAGCTGAGTGAGCTCCAAGGCCATTTTCTCTCCTGTTGAACGCAGGAAGCTGAAATTTGAGAGGCAGGGTCAATGGAGAATGCTGAAGGTGCCTGAGTGGTCACTGATCAGCTGAGTGAGCTCCAAGGCCATTTCCTCTCCTGTTTTTCGCCAACTGATTCTATACGTCCATGTTACAATGAGTGAGGAAGCTATACTGCCCACCCAACTTGGCAGACGTTTTTTTTTTCTTTTTCTCTTCATATTGGATGGTTGGTGATTTTGTAGACGAGTGATCTATATAAAAATAATAAACCGTTGTGTAATAATTTGCAGCGTTTTTTTTCCATCAATATCGAATCATGGTTTTGAGTACCGAGTTAAGCCCGGGACATGCATCGACCTCTGATGGACATTACGAAACCCAAGTTGTTGTGAATGGCCATTTGGCTTAGAGCCTTCCACCACCAACCAGACTAGTCATCTGGCCATAGCCATGGTCAAACTTCCTCCGCCTGCTCATCTTGTCGATGCCAACCGACGAATCGTCATCTGCTCATAGGCCGTCCAATCTTTGACTAATTTCAACATAAAAGGCCAAGGTCTTGAAGATCTCAAGGAAGACGATTCAACGTACCACAATTCAGTTTCCAAAAACTGAAAGTAGTACCTATTTTTAAAAAATAAATTGTAATTATTTCATTCATAATAGGTTTCTGGCAGTCCAGAGGCCATAATAAAGAGAAAAATTCACCATAATATGGTAAATAAAGGTTGGACAAAAACTATATCAGAAACATATTATGTTTCTGATATAGTTTTTGTCCAACCTTTATTTACAAGGACGAACGGTCAGCCCAGCAGAGCTTAGTGTGATTTAATTTGATTCTAAAATTGATCATAACTATTAAAATTGAACATCTATTAAAGTTTTCGAGCAAGGGCGTTATGCAGTAAGTACCTCGTAACCCACTTACAAATGTGAACCTCAGCTTTCAAAAGTGTAGTTATTGAAGCACGACAGAGATTCAAGTTTCCAATAATCGGAACGAGATATTTGGCTTGTTTAATATCAGCTTTCTGGCATTACGATTTTGCTTCCTCACTACCGAAGGTAGGGAAGCTTTGTATTCGTGAAAGAAGTGAAAAAAAAGTCCTCCAAAATCAAAATTTCCACTTGCTTTTTGCGTTTTAGAGCTTCCCGAACAATTTTGGTTCCGTGTCAATCCTTGTCCCGGGCAAAACTATACTAACCTGTGGTCCGATTTTGATGAAATTTTCAGGGATTGTGCGGGTTAGGTCCTAGACGCAAACGTGAATTTCCTGGAACCTCGGTTTCTCGGTTTCTAATGAACCGATTTTGCTCAAATTTGGAGGTTAGTTAGGGACTAACTTCTAAGAGACACCCTATAAGTTTCAATCAAATTGGTCAAGCAATAGCCGCTGCGCATGCAATGGAGAATGCTGAAGGCGCCTGAGTGATCACTGATCAGCTGAGTGAGCTCCAAGGCCATTTTCTCTCCTGTTGAACGCAGGAAGCTGAAATTTGAGAGGCAGGGTCAATGGAGAATGCTGAAGGTGCCTGAGTGGTCACTGATCAGCTGAGTGAGCTCCAAGGCCATTTCCTCTCCTGTTGAACGCAGGAACCTGAAATTTGAGAGGGCGGGTCAATGGAGAATGCTGAAGGCGCCTGAGTGATCACTGATCAGCTGAGTGAGCTCCAAGGCCATTGTCTCTCCTGTTGAACGCAGGAAGCTGGAATTTGAGAGGCAGGGTCAATGGAGAATGCTGAAGGTGCCTGAGTGGTCACTGATCAGCTGAGTGAGCTCCAAGGCCATTGTCTCTCCTGTTGAACGCAGGAACCTGAAATTTGAGAGGGCGGGTTCAATGGAGAATGCTGAAGGTGCCTGACTGGTCACTGATCAGCTGAGTGAGCTTAAATATTACAGTGGAAGAAAGATAAAGAGGGAGAGGGAGCAAAAACCTTTTCAAGGTATGTCACATTTTAGCCATTAGGCTCTAAGCGGAAATCATCCGGTGGTGCAGGGGGCGAAGCCCCCGCCGAGGCGCGCAGCGCCGAGTTTTCGCCAACTGATTCTATACGTCCATGTTACAATGAGTGAGGAAGCTATACTGCCCACCCAACTTGGCAGACGTTTTTTAAACAGTTGACATTGCTAATTGAGGAGACAACTGAATTTAATGTGGAAAACTAAGATTTATTTGGTGGTGGGGAGCGTAAAATTTCTTATTTAGTTCAATTTGCAGTGCAGATTTGAAGTGCAGATTTTGCTTCTGACTGTTCAGTGGTAGCAGAAGCATTGCTTCCATTTTGGTTTACTATTTTCAATAATGAACCTTTGGAATCGACTAAGAACAAATTTGTATACCCCCCTCAAAATTTGTTGGTTTACGTTTCAAAATACGTACGAATAATCCGAAAATCGAATAAAAATTTTGCCGTCCGTCCGCCGTACGCGGCATATTTCTTAACAACCCTGACCCTGGATAGATTAGGTTGAAATTAAGTATATGGGCTCCATTTGGGGTCTAGTTGTGCCCCAAAGCTTTTGGTAGAGGTCAGTCACTTCTATGGGTTGAAAAATAAGGGTAAATAAGGGTTGAAATTGTCAAGAGTGCCCCTACCTCGAAAACTCTCGAAATAAAGGTGTAATTGTTTCTTCACAAATTTGAAATAGTAAAGAATTTTTAGAGACCACCGGAGCTCTGTAGGTAGTGACGATTCGATACTTTGATATTTATTGATATCGATATTTTGTTTCGATATTTTCGATATTTGTATCGATATTTTTCTTGCGATATTATCGAATATTGAAAGGAAAATATTGATATCGAAAGAAAAAATATTTTCTTTCGATAATTTATCATGATCACTGATATTGATTTTTAAAAATCATGCAAAAACATATTCGATATCAGTGAAATCAGTATATTTATTTCGATAGTCAATCGTTATCACTCATATTGATAAAAACAGACGTAAAAACATATTCGATATCAATAAAATCAGTATTTTTCTTTCGATGTTCTATCGAAATCACTCATATTGATAAAAACAGAAGCAAAAACATATTTGATATCAGTGAAATCAGTATTTTTCTTTCGATATTCTATCGATATCACTTAATACATTAATACAAAAGATGCAAAAACACATTCGATATCAGTGAAATCAGTATTTTTGTTTCGATATTCTATCGATATCACTTATATTGATAAAAAAGATGCAAAAACATATTCAATATCGGTGAATATGTCACATCAATATTTTTCTATAGATATTCTATCGATATTAGTGATATCGATATTTTTCTTCCGATATTTTATTGATATCGATACAGCCTTCCGATATTATTTCAATGTTGAATATCGCATCGAAAGGTGCAGCGAATCTTCACTAGGACAAACAGTTCGTTCTCAAAGAGAATTTAAGAGTCGGACTTGTGATAAATCAGAATCGCAAGTATTAATCACCAAAGAGGTCTTACCTCCGTTGAAATTTTAGCTGACCAAAATGCGAACTAGAAGTTATTGGGATTAATAACCTGGCTTATTGGGATTACTAACCTTCGCTGTTTCTTTCGTCGAGTTGTATTTAGTTTTGCTTCCTAAGCAACCAGTAATAAAATTTCCTTTTGGAGGACCCCAACTCCCTATTTCTTCGAATCGAGTGTGAAGCGTTTATTTCTTTCAATTAAACTTGATTGTGAAGGAGTGAAGGAAGTATGTAGTAGAAAAAGTATGTAGTAAAAAAAAAGCTGCAAATCGTTGCTCAAAGGTTTATTTTTTTCTGTTTAGATCACCCTTCTGTATAGATCCCTCCCTACCAACCGTAGGTACCTATTAGGGCATTTTTGAAAATTTCAAACCCAACCACCAACCAAATGGAAATGAAGGGTTGAAATTTTCAAAAATGCCCTAGTAGGTAGTAGGTACTTATAGTTAGTAGGGAGGGATCTATACAGAAGGGTGATCTAAACAGAACATAATAAACCTTTGGGCAATGATTTGCAGCGTTTTTTCCTACCTTCCAACAATTTTTCACCTATTTTTTTACCTACCAACGTTTTTTTTAACCTACCAGCCATTGGTAGGAACTACTTACCTCACCATACTGCCTTCACACCTTCACAATCAAGTTTATTAGAAAGAACTAAACGCTTCACACTCGATTCGAAAAATATAGAGCTTCGTATGGAAATTTGATTACTGGTTGCTCAGAGAGCAAAACTGAACAAAATTCGAAGACATCAACAGCGATCGCATTTTAGTCAGATAAAATTTGAACGGAGATTAGACCTCTTTTGTGATTCACACTCGTGATTCTGTTTTATCGAAGTAAAACCCTTAAGTACTCATAGGGAGCGAACGGCTTGTCCTGCAGAGCTCCAGGTGATCTCAAAAATTTTTAAAAATTCAATACTATTTAAAATTTGTAAACAAACGATACGTTCATTTCGAGAGTTTTCGAGCTAGGGCACTCTTGAAAATTTCAACCCTTAATTTTCACCCCTTAGAAGTGACTGACATCAACCAAACGCTTCGCGGCACAACTAGATCCCAAATGGAGCCCATATACCAAATTTGAACCAAATCGGTCCAGGGTTGCTAAAAAAAAGTGCCGCGTACGGCGTACGGACGGAAAATTGTTTATTGGATTTTCGGATTCTACGTATCTTGAAACGTAAAACATCGAATTTGAGGGGGGGGGGGGGTTAAAATTTTTTTCTTGCTAGATTCCAAAGGCTTATTATTGAAAATAATAAACCAAAAATAGTGACAATGGCAAACCTGTGATCTTTGCAGACGAGTGATCTACAGAAAAATAATAAACCTTTGTGAATTGATTTGCAGCGTTTTTCAAGGTCAAAATAAAAATGTACCCCATAATCATCATTTCCACTCGCGTTTAACGTGAACACGTTAAACACGACTTTACTGTTTTTTTTTCAATTGATGAAAATACTGTATATTTAACTAATTAAGCGTTTTCCCACTGTTTTGGAATTCTGCACAAATCCTGAAAATGTCATCAATCATGTCAAATGTCATCAAATTGGACTTGAGATACAGAATTGACAACTGATAGCCGCGATAAAAACTATAGTAGTAAAGTGTTGCTCAATTATGTTTCACCCCGAAAGCCAAGTAATGTTTTCAGCCTATTTTAAATGCGACCAAGGTACCTACGCTCTACTCTTCTGCAGATGGTAGGCATTAAATAAGTATTTTCTTTCCTAGGTGGTTTCAAGTTCCTACTACTACCTTCCAAATTTACGATCACATAACGATGACATTATAGAGAACCATTCAGACTTCCAACCATACAATCCCTGAATATCTCATCGAAATCGAATGGAAATTGTTAGAAGTTATTCGTTTCAAGTTTCAAATTTCAAGATTTCAAGTTGGAGCATGCACAGTCTTTACAGTTGAACTGATCATAATGAATTTCATAGGGTATTTCTACACGTCAACCCATTAAATCCCTGAAACATATACATCAAAATTGAACAATAACATCGATTACAAGGACATGCGACACACGGATCGACTGACAGAGAGAAACGATACCAAAATTGTCCAGGAAGGTAGATCCCTGAGGTTTACTTATGTGAGGAAAAAATTTTACTATGTTTGATCTCCGTGGTTATTGTTCATTTATGACAACGATTCAAGAAGATTCAAGAGCTCTGTAACTAATAATAACCTCATCCTTCATCCCCAAAAAACCTTGCCTCTGCGTCACAATAGGTCGCAACTTGGCTACCTACTTCCTTCCTCCTCTATTTACCTTCTGAAGAATCGAAACAAAAGCTGTACTCTTGGCTGACACCTTACAAACCACAGGACCCCCAGAAGTGAAGAAGTCAGAGGCCTCCGGTTCCAGGCCAAGTGATACCCACTCTCCGGATCATAGGGCATCGCTTCTGGAATAGAGAGAGGGGTTTTCCTTTGTTTTGTTTTTTTTTTCCCAAAACTTCTGATACCTAAATCTTGTGTCCCTCATCTTAGGATCCCGTCAGATTTTGGTTCTTTGGCATCACATTATTCCTCATCTGCATCTTATCGCTTGTCTACTCACTAATGAAGCATTATATTCGTGCGGGAGGACGAAAAAACGTCTGCCAAGTGGGTGAGGCACATAGCTTCCTCGTATCCAAAACCCGATTGTATAGAAGATCCGATGCACAGTAGTTAATCTCAAACATCAACCTCTAAGTACCTTGCACTACCCTCTTAGGGGACTATTCATTGTCGAAAAATGTGGAAGGTATGGCTGTTACCAGGATTTCACGTTCGCGCATGCGCACAAAATACATTCAATTTGGGGCCGTGATTTTCATAGGAGACCATCTTCACGCAAACTCGCACAATTCCTGAAAATTTCATCGAAATTAGATGGGAAATGTAGAAGTTATGGTAGTAACAAGAAAATACACGTTTGCGCTTGCGCAGTGGCTACTATCAATCTGTGGGCAGCAATTTAAATATGGGACCATTTACAACCTAATTTGCAAAGTCCCTGAAAATTTCATCGATATCGGATGAAAAATGTGGAAGTTGTGGCTGTTAAAAGGAATTCACGTTTACGCATGCGCAGTAGCTACTATCAGTCCGGGGGTAATGATTTTCCTAGGGGACCTTCTACATGCCAACCCGCACAATCCCTGAAAATTTCATCGAAATCAGATGATAAATGTAGAAGTTACGGCGGTGACAGATAGACACGGAACAAAAATTGTTCAGGAAGGTCTGACACATAGAACGCGAGTGGAAATTTTGATTTTGGAGAACATTTTTCCTTTCAACCTTAAAAAGTGAAAACAAATCTTCCGCTACCTTGGTAGACTAGGAAGCAAAATTGTTGTCTTGCATAATAAAAGTTTCAAAATTAGCTTCATGAAGTCCGAAAATCTCTATATAATGTCTATGTTTTGCTCAAATTTAAAGGTTTGTCAATTATTTTGATTTTTCTGTCGCATCCTTGGTGATTCGGAGTCTACGCAGAGAGTGAGTGATGGAGCACCAAGCTGGGGGTTGCCATCAGCTCAAAACCCACGTACTGGGATATCTGAACTCTTCTCAGAAAGGGAAAAGGCCCTTTAAGGGAGACATTTTTCAAATGTTTATTTTCCTTTTTAAATTAGCTGACCGTGCTTAATAATCACAGCCCCCACCGACCATTGGCTGTTTAGTACTTGAGTTGACATTCAGGGTTTCGACAATATAAACAATAAAGAATAATAAACTTGCTTATTATTCAAGTAAAATACGGTCGCATTCACGGACAAATATGGACTCTGTACGGACAGGACACCTCGAACAACGTTTGCCAAGTTGAGCAACAAAATCATACTGAGCAGTAGCACTGAAAAATTTGCCAAAACAAAACATGATTTTCATTCATTTTGGTTTATTTTCAATATTGAACCTTTGGAATCGACCAAGAGATTTTTTTACCCCCCCCCCCCCCCCTCCCCACCTCAAAATTTGTTGGTTTACGTTTCAAGGTACGTAGAATCCAAAAATCGAATACGAATTAGGCCGTCCATCCGCCGTCCGCGTCAATTTCCTCAGTTAGTATTAACCGATTTTGATGAAATTTGAAAGGTGAGCTCCATTTAGGGTCTAGTTGTACCCCAAAGCTTTTGGTTGATGTAGTTCACTTCTAAGGGTTGGAATTTTGAAAACGCCCAAGCTCAAAAAGTTTTTATATAAAGGTATTGTTTTTCCATCAATTTAAGATAGTACTGAATTTTTAGAATTTTTTGAGACCACCCGGAGCTCTGAAGGACAAACCGTTCGCTCCCTATGAGAATTTAAGGGTTGGACTTAAGATAAATCAGAAACACAGTGTGAATCGCAAAAGAGGCCTAATGTCCGTTCAAATTTCAGCTGACCGAAATGCGATCGATTTTCTTCTTGTTAGTCGGTGGAAACAATGGCAAAGCCGTGTTCTTTGCAGACGAGTGATCTATATAGAAAAAAATTAACCTTTGTGTAATAATTTGCAACGTTTTTATTGGTTTGTTTGAAATCTCAACAAACTTCAATACGTGAAATAATTAGCGGTTATGTAGCTGATTTTTTACATTTTCAAATTTCGAATCGAAATGAAACTTATGTGCATTTTTGAAGGGTTAAGCCCCAAACTTATCTCCAGATTTCAGCAAAATCGAACTGTCAGGCCGTGAGCTCAAAATAAATATTTCAAAATTATATAATTTCAAAAATGTACAATTTCAGAAAATTAACAAACGTTAAGGCTAAAGGGGACAGCCCTCTAGTTTGATTCTCTTTTAGGAGATGGCGCTAGCGTCGCACTCAAAAGTTTTCTCAAAGTTTTTCATCTTCCACGAAAGATTTTTTTCAATTATAATACGGGAATGTATCCAGAATAAGTAGTTCTCGGTTTCCACCATTGAGTTTTTACCATACTATAATTATTTTAATCATGAAATCGCAGAATTCGGACTATTGAAGGTGTTGAGTAAAAAATGAGATAGTTTGCATATTCATTGTCATTAATAATTGATGAATGATTGGTTAGAAATCCGATTCTTGGACAATTGGAGATGGAAAGGGTAAATGAAAAATAACGCACGCTCATTGGTTGCTAGCAAATGGAGTATGAGGTTGGTTGCCTAGCGACCCTTGTTACCCTCCCTTTCAATCCGACCCTCCTTGACCCCAACGGAATAGATCAGTAACATTGCTTGCGATTTCACTTCCACATCTACCTACCAAGTTATGCTGAATAAGCAATTTTATTGAGTGATATTCATCATATACTATGAAAATGAATTGATTGATAAATGAATTTTCATTACATAGTTGCTCAAGTGGGATATTAATGTTATTCAATCATAATTAAAAAACCTTTTTTTAATAATAATATTCAATAAAAAGACTATAAATAGTCAACGTTTCTTTTTTTAATATGTTCATACTTGATATTTTTTAATACCTTTGTATATATCTATTCATTTTTCTAAAGTTGCACAGAAGAATGAATGTTTCATTTAAATAATATAAATATGAAAATTCTGAGTAGGTACCTAAATAATTGTGCGAGCTAAACGAGTGGATTTTCGCATAGCTGGGAAGTTTATACAGGGTGTAACTGTATGGGTATTATATGGGTGAATAACTTCAGGAATAGATTCTACAACTAATTTTCTTTTGGTTCTCCAAAACCTAATTTTTGTGTAATTGTGGAGTTGCGCAACTTAGAGCGTTCAAAAAGCCAGGTTGCGCGCTATAAAAAAATCGGTTCGGGTATGAACTTTTCATGAAATTTGACGGGCGGGTTTGTTGTCTTCTGAATGGTGAGGGGGGTTGCCTGACTGAAGTTCACCCCTAGCGCTACTTTTGATTTTCGTTTTCTCTTTCGGTCGCTAATTCTCAATATTTTTGATTTCTGATTGATTCCATATGTTGAGGACGTCTACTAGAATATGCCGGGTATCTCGTTTTTGAGAAAATTTATTCTAATACCCGCATATTTGGTCAGTGAGTGAATCACCAAAAAATTAATTGTGGTGTTTCGTCAAAAAAGATAGATTTTATGAGAAATTTGACATGGCACAAACATAGAATACGACGAAAGGAAACCAAATAATTTTACAGAATGAAAATCGGTCCACTGATAGCTGAGAACTTTTGGGAAAATGATTAAGGCTAAATGTCACGATGTTTTAGTGTGATTCTGAAATAAGTGATGGCAGCACCATCGGGGCCAAATTTCGTTTACTCCTCAGTTGAGAACGGATCGAGATATTTTAGTTCCGCAAACGGATTTCTCTTCAAGATCACCGTAGAATTCCGGGTAATTGGTTTAGAAAGTGTGCAAAAATTTTTTGCACACAGTTCCAACAAAAATTTGTTTAAATTTTGAACATTTTCAAAAAGTGGCCTTATAGCCACTTGCAGAACCTTCATCAGAATACGAATCCGTTTGCAGAATTTTTCTAACTTGATCATAGCCGTCGGATTCGCGTTTTTACGATATGGAGGGGGCCGAGGGGGGCGATCATGGGCTGGGGGGGAGGGCGGCGATCAAACGCCCCGCCGCCCGCCCGACCTTCACCTTCGCTCCTACATTCATGTTTTGATAGTATGCACCCTTTGGTCGCTATTCTTTTTCCCGGCCACCTAATAGGTACCCACCATCAACCTTCCCATTTCCAACTTCTCTGCCTTGAGGTTGATCGAATTGGGCGAAATTTCCATAAAAAGTTAATTTGATTCAGATAAAGGTTTGCACTACCTACTTAATAGTTAGTTCTAAAATTCTGATAATTTCAGTTCACTGCACATGGACTAGTTAGGTATCTAGAACAAGTAGTAATAGATGGTTTGAGGAGCATATTCTTGGCGTTTGACGTTGATTTCCAAATTTTGTGAACTGCTAAAGATGATGAAAAAATAATTAGTAGGTAGTTAATTCACTCTGCAATAGTGTTAAAAAAGGTGAAAACACCTATTCATTATTTACCAAAAATTCTAATATCTTTGAAATAATATCAAAATAAATCTAAATAAATTTGAAACTAAAATCCCCCGTGTCTGAATTTTTTATTCCCGAATTCCCTCTTCTCAGAGTTAAATTATCAATTCTCTCTGTTTTTAGGACGTCCCACAGTAAGACTTGGGCGTCCTTATGCGATCGATCTGGGGTGAAGGAAGACAACACTCAACAGAAAAAAAAAATAACCACACAGTAATCCGTTTTAGACCATTCTGAATCCAAATCCGCGAAAAAAACCATAGGTGTATGTCTGTGTGTGTGTGTGTGTGTATGTGTGTGTGTGTGTGTGTATGTGTGTGTGTGTAACAAAATCTTGTGTACTCTGCACAGGCCTTAGTTCTCAGCCGATTTTCCTGGTTCTTTTTTTGTTCGTCGCGGAAAACTATCTAGTTGTGCACTACGTCGCCGGAATTTCGAATTTTGCCTTTTAAGGGGGGGAAAGGGGGGGTTAATGTTCGAAAAACGTGCGTTTTTGGGCATAATCTTGTTTACTCTGCCCAGGCCTTAGTTCTCAAACGATTTTCGTGGTTCTTTTTTCGTTTGACGCGGAATACTATCTAGTTGTGCACTACGGCGCCGGAATTTTGGATTTTGCTTTTTAAGAGGGGGAAAGGGGGGGTTAATGCTTAAAAAACGTGCGTTTGCGTGCATAATCTTGTAAACTCTGCCCAGGCCTCAATTTCCAACCGATTTGCGTGTTCCTTTTTTTGTTTGACTCAAATAACTTCCGAGTTGTACATGATTTTACCAGAGTACCAAATTTCGCAAGGGGAAGGGGTGAGTGGGGGGATAATATTCACAAAATATCCGATTTTTCAATATTTCGGTTCCTTTACTGCTTACTAATTGTACCCAAGCTTTGAAATTGAGGAAAAATTCTCATTATACCTCCGGATTTTCATGAATTATTCTCTGTACCACCATGGAACTAATAGAGGTGCCACTATGGTGCCATGATGCCATAAACCGCTTATTTCGTGTTTTTTTTTTTTGTGTTTCACCTTGAATACAGATGTGAACTTCGACGGACTGCCTACCAAAACTAACAGATGAAAGTTCAATGTTACGACGTATTTCCGCTTTGGCGTGGGGGAAGTGGTGGGGGGGGGGGGGGGGGTCGAACTCGAATTCGCATGTAGGGTATCGTAGATCATGGATTTTAAAATGCTCTTCAGATTCGAGGCTCCCATGCCGCTAGAAATGTTAAGGTGGATAATTGTGGGGGGGGGGGGGGGGTCAGTATTTCTTGCCTAAAGTAATAAATAAATTTCATCGAGTGAAACAGTTTTATCACTTAACAACTGGTTAAACTGATCTAATGCTTATCCAATGGGACGTCCCCTGGAATGCATGCATTACTAAACAATATGTTTAAATGTCATTCTTGATTTCATGTAATTATAACGCCTAACACTAGCGAAGTGTTGAATTTTGAGGTAGTACTAGGTATACTACTAAATTACAAACATGACTGTCCCAAAATTACCGTTAGTGCACTGTAATAAATAGCCTAGAACTAGTGCTGTGGTCTACAAGGTAAATACCATACAGATGGCAACCCTACATGTTTACCTTTTCGGATTACTCGAAAAGTTCGAAAAGAGTTCAAGGTCGCACACCTTTCTCATTCGCTAGCAATCCCGATAACATCGGGCACTGTTGACGTTTGAACACTGTAGGTAGTAGTACTAGGGTACGGCGTTGGTGATTTTACCCTTCAATATTCCGCGATTGTGCAGCGATCACTACATCGTTTTTTAGGACGTCCCACAGTAAGAATTGGGCGTCCATATGCGATTAATCTGGGGTAAAGGAGGACACAATCAACGGGAAAAATCTGCGAAGTGCTACTATCAGCTCCGGGGTCTTGATTTTCGTAGGGGACTATCTACATGCCAATTTGAACAATCCTGACAAATTTCATCTAATTCTTATGAAATATGTGAAAGTTATAGCTGTTTCAAGGATTTAATGTTTGCGCATGCGCAGATGCTAATGTCAATTTGGAGGCAGTGATTTTCGTAGACCATCGGCACCCCAATCTCCATAATCCCTGAAAATGTCATCGAACTCAGATGGGAAATGAAGAAGTTATGACTGTTACAAGGAATTCACGTTTTCGCTTCCGCAGTCACTACTATTAGTCCGGGAGTGATTTTCATAGGGGACCATCTACTCGCCAACCCGCACAATTCCTGAAAATTTCATCGAAATCAGACA
This sequence comes from Apolygus lucorum, assembly GCA_009739505.2. Taxonomy (NCBI): domain Eukaryota; kingdom Metazoa; phylum Arthropoda; class Insecta; order Hemiptera; family Miridae; genus Apolygus; species Apolygus lucorum. Next base: position 25,476,485 of record CM019169.2, read on the forward strand.
ATAACTTCGTGTAGTTATGCCCGATACAAGGATTTCACGACAGAATCAAAGACAGTCAGACACGAAACAAAAACGCTGCAAATCATTGCTCAAAGGTTTATTATTTTGTGTATAGATCATCCTTCTGTATAGATCACTGGTTCTCCATCAATAGCACCTACCACCATCTGTATTCTCCCTTGACCTTCCCTCTCAAATTTCAGCTCCTGCGTTCAATAGGATAGAAAATGGCTTCGGAGCTCACTCAGCTGATCAGTGATCTGAAGAGTGAAGAAGATCTCCTCGAATGCTGGAGACGCCTGGAAGAGCACTTCCATTCAATAGGATTGAAAATGGCTTTCGAGCTCACTCAGCTGATCAGTGATGTGAGGATTGAAGAAGATCTCCTCGAATGCTGGAGACGCCTGGAAGAGCACCTCCATTCAATAGGATTGAAAATGGCTTTGGAGCTCACTCAGCTGATCAGTGATGTGAGGAGTGAAGAAGATATCCTCGAATGCTGGAGACGCCTGGAAGAGCACCTCCATTCAATAGGATTGAAAAATGGCTTCGGAGCTCACTCAGCTGATCAGTGATCTGATCAGTGAGCAATGATTTGCAGCGTTTTTTACCTACAAACATTGTTTTACCTACCAACTTTTTTTTACCTACCAACTATTGGTAGGTACTACCTACCACACTATAATGGCTTCACACCTTCACAATCAAGTTTATTAGAAAGAACTAAACGCTTCACACTCGATTCGAAAAATAGAAAGCTTGATATGGAAATTTGATTACTGGTTACGCAGAAGGCAAAACTGTATACAAATCGAAGAAATGAACAGCGATCGCATTTTAGTCCGATAAAATTTGAATGGAGATTAGACCTCTTTTGCGATTCACACTCATGATTCTGTTTTATCGAAGGAAAACCTTCAAATACTCGTAGGGACCGAACGGTTTGTCCTACAGAGCTCCGGGTGGTCTCAAAAATTTTTAAAAATTTTGTACTATTTAAAATTGGTGAAAAAACGATACCTTTATTTCGAGAGTTTTCGAGCTAGGGCACTCTTGAAAATTTCAACCCTTAATTTTCACCCCTTAGAAGTGTCCTACATCAACCAAAAGCTTCGCGGCACAACTAGACCACAAATGGAGCCCATATACCAAATTTGAACCAAATCGGTCCAGTGTTGCTAAGAAAAGTGCCGCGTACGGCGGACGGCGTACGGCGGACGGCGTACGGCGGACGGCGTACGGCGTACGGCGGACGGACGGAAATTTTTTTATTCGATTTTCGTATTCTACGTACCTTGAAACGTAAAACATCAAATTTTGAGGGGGGGTTAAAAAATTTTTTTTCTTGCTCGATTCCAAAGGCTTATTATTGAAAATAATAAACCAAAATTGTTCAGGAAGGTCTAAAACATAGAACGCGAGGGGAAATTTTGATTTCGGAGATATTTTTTTTCTACAATCTTGAAAAGTTAAAACAATACTTCCACTACCTTGGTGGACTCGGAAGTAAGAAGTGCGTAGGCACCTTATCTATTTTTGCTCAGTACAATTTTTAGTTAATCATAAATAATAATTTTGTGTTCGAGTCTACTACGGTAACGGAAGTATTGTTTTCACTTTTCAACGTTAAAAAAATATCTCCAAAATCAAAATTCCTACTCGAGTTATGTATTTTAGACCTTCCTGAACAATTTTGGTTCCGTGTCTGCCTGTCTGTCATGAAATCCTTGTAACGCCCGAAACTATACGAAATTAATGTCCAATTTCGATGAAAAATTTTGAGGTAGGTATATTATGCGGGTTGACGTCTAGACGATCCCCTATGAAAATCATCGCCCCAGTATCAATCAATAATATGTATAACATTCTACCATAATTATGATACCTAACCATTATCTGAATCAAATTAACACAGAATGTGTCTCATAAGTTATTTGTTTATGTGTCTTGCTTTTTATGGAAATTTCGCCCAATTCGATCAACCTCAAGGCAGAGAAGTTGGAAATGGGAAGGTTGATGGTGGGTACCTATTAGGTGGCCGGGAAAAAGAATAGCGACCAAAGGGTGCATACTATCAAAACATGAATGTAGGAGCGAAGGTGAAGGTCGGGCGGGCGGCGGGGCGTTTGATCGCCGCCCTCCCCCCCAGCCCATGATCGCCCCCCTCGGCCCCCTCCATATCGTAAAAACGCGAATCCGACGGCTATGATCAAGTTAGAAAAATTCTGCAAACGGATTCGTATTCTGATGAAGGTTCTGCAAGTGGCTATAAGGCCACTTTTTGAAAATGTTCAAAATTTAAACAAATTTTTGTTGGAACTGTGTGCAAAAAATTTTTGCACACTTTCTAAACCAATTACCCGGAATTCTACGGTGATCTTGAAGAGAAATCCGTTTGCGGAACTAAAATATCTCGATCCGTTCTCAACTGAGGAGTAAACGAAATTTTCTTCATTTTGGTGCTGCCACGTGGTGGCAGATTTCACAACTAAACTCGGGACATTTAGCCTTAAGCTCCTGACTCTCTTTTCCCGATATAGCTGTCACTCTCGCACACTTGTCATCCCCTTTAGCCTTAAGGGTTGAGCGCCATTCTCATGTCTATTCTGAGTGCAATAAAACTTTCAGATTGAAAATTGGATGAACAGGCGAGGAGAAAAACGTGTACTACGTTTGGGTTCATTTCGTAGCGCAACGTGGTGGCTGTTTCTGGAACTATTCCCGGGATGATTGGCCGTAAGTAAAATCACGTTTGAGTGTACGCACACGCTGCTGTTTGTGTGATGTGAATGAAATTCATAAGGGACTAACCTTCATTAACCTTGAAGAATTCGTCAGAATTCGGGTAGTTGGACACGGATTAATCACAGACAGACAGACACAGAAGCAAAATGCGAGCGTAAATTTAGATTTAGCAGGATCCTATTAGCGAATTTTCAAGGAAAATGAAGCTATTGCAATGGCCTCAAAATTTTTAGAATCGACTTTTTCGAAAAATTTTCACACTGAAATCCGTTTTGGAACATTCTGAAACGATCCCTGAAGTTTTTCCAAAAATCATATGTATATATATATGTGTCATTCCGGACGATAACTTGAGTACCTAATTGTTTGAAAATTTTTTTTTAGTTTTTGCCAAAATGTGTGTAACAACAAACCATAGGTCAAGTTCGTTAACCAGCAATTTTGGACAATCCAAAGTGGTCCAAAATTCAAAAAACTCCAAAAAAAATGGGTTTTTCCCGTTTTTTATGGTTTTTACATTGAAAATCATGGTAGTTTATGGTATATTCGGATTCAGCACAAAATTTCTGATATGAATGCTTTTTTCAAAAATGAAAATTGTCCAAAATTAAGAAAAGTCTGTAGTTATATGTATATATAATGAAAACGTGCGTATATTTGTTGTAACCAGAAATGCAGTAGCCGTGTGGGGTAAAAAAAAAAGAAAAGAAAAAAAAAAAGTCCTCGTTCAAATATTTATTCGACAACTGCCACCGATAGAAACGTTTAAAACCGAGTGTATTATTGAAAATCGCACGATTTTTTCGTACATATCGCGAATATAACTAAATGTTATTAAATTAATTACTTAGATGCAGCAGGTAACGCACCAAGGAGAAAAATATGTGATAAACAAGGTGACTTGTTGTGATGAGGTTGGGAACAAGTGATCATGAACGCGATCTGTCGCACTCATCTTTAACTACGTCCAGGAGCTTCCCCAATCAGAACGCTTCTCGGGCTCCCAGATTCAGCTTTTAGCCCAGTGATTTCACGTCTTCCGGGACGTCGATTATTGGTGTAAAAGCATGTAAAAAAAATATATATATACATATATATAAACCAAGAATCGAAAAAAAAAACTTTCTACAACAAATTGCAACACCATTGGTCCTTTTCTTAACCACACCTTAAACTGAATGATTTCTTTGAAAATTCGCTCATTAATTCATGCTGCATGAATGGACTTTTAGTCATGTTTTTCTGATCAAGAGCATGAATACAGAGCTTCCACACTTTTGAAAAAAAAAAAAAAAATACTCTTGAATTTTACATTTTAGATCTTTCTGAACAATTTGGTTCCTTATTTCTCTGTCCGCAAATCCTTATAATGGGATATCTGTAGAAAATGCAGTTTGATGAGATTTTCGGGGATAGTAAAGAAGTCCCCTATGATTTTCATGGGCCAATAGATTTCCCCGTAAATTCCTTGTAACAAACATAAATCGTACAGTTTCCGTTCGATTTCGATGACATTTTGAGAGATCATGCAGATTGGGGTTTAGATGAGGTCGCCGTGATGAATAACCGGTAGCTTCTGCACATGCGCAATGGTGAAATACTTGCTTGCAAATCGTAATGCTTCAATATTTCAAGGGATTTTACGGGTCATAGACTCTAAATCCATTTGAAGAAGCTAAACAAATCATGATTTTATCAAAATAATTGGTGATGTAGAAATAATTGTTTTGTTTGTCAAAAAATGGTCTGATATGATCCAGTTTTACATATATTATGCTGTATATTATACCTACATTGATTACATTTTTGTGGTTATTTGATACGATTAAAGCTTTTATGAGCTTGAAATGACGTTGGTGAATTAGATACGATGTTATCGACGAGTATCAGGTAACCAAGAATCATTGTTAGTTTCTATTATATAGTGAGCACCGGCTTTAAAAAGCCGCATTCGTGACTAGAACAGTTCCTCCCTTCCTGAGATGTTGATCGTATTTGTGACTGTTCTCTTGGCGGGGTCTTCCTGGGGCTTACCCCGTATAATCGACGAGATAATGATTGACGTTGCCCAGGCAGACATCGATATTCATGGATACTACTCTGCTATGGAGAAGAAAGAATATAAAGAATTGCCAGAATATTATGCGAAATTGGGGTTTCATCGTAACGGGTTGAAACTGGTTTCGAGTAAGTACAAACGATTTCATTTTGAACGTGCATAATTTTAGCAAATGTGTGTTTTAAAGATAAATTAATTTTTTTTAATATGCTTTTGAAAACTTTAGTTATCCCCTAGAAGGAGAAGGTGGATTAGGTGAAAGAGAAACGTATGCATTGCGAAGCTCTTTTGGTTTATTATTTTCAATAATAAGCCTTTGGAATCGAGCAAGAAAAAAAAGTTTACCCCCCCCCCCTCCTCAAAATTTGATGTTTTACGTTTCAAGGTAGGATCCTACGTAGAATCCGAAAATCGAATAAAAAATTTTCCGTCCGTCCGCCGTAAAGCGTACGCGGCAAATTTCTTAGCAACTTCAAATTTGGTATAAGGGCTCCATTTGGGGTCTAGTTGTGCCGTGAAGCTTTTGGTTGATGTCAGTCACTTCTAAGGGGTGAAAATTAAGGGTTGGCATTTTCAAGAGTGCCTTAGCTCGAAAACTCTCGAAATAAGGGTATCGTTTTCTCACCAATCTTAATAGCATTGAATTTTTAAAAAATTTTGAGACCACCCGGAGCTCTGTCTTACGACAACTTAAGGCATTTACTTCGATAAAAAAGAATCACGAGTGTGAAACACCAAAGAGGTCTAATCTTCGTTCAAATTTTATGCGATTGCTGTTCGTTTCTTCGAGTTGTATTCAGTTTTGCTTTCTGAGCAACCAGTAATCAAATTTCCATATGAAGCTGTCTATTTTTCGACTCGAGTGTGGAGCGTTTAGTTCTTTCTAATGAACTTGATTGTGAAGGTGTGAAGGCAGTATGGTGTGGTAGATAGTTCCTACCATTGATTGGTAGGTAAAAAAAACCTGCAAATCATTGCCCAAATGTTTATTATTTTCTGTATAGATCACCCTTCTGTTCATTTCTATTTGGTTGGTGGTTGGGGTTGAAATTTTCAAAAATACCCTAGTAGGTAGTAGGTACCTATGGTTGGTAGGGAGGGATCTATACAGAAGGGTGATCTATGCAGAAAATAATAAACCTTTGGGCAACAATTTGCAGCATTTTTTAAAGGAACCGTACTAGCTAGAAAAGTTGCTAGGTAACGTGATGCATTATTTTAATTTCAATCATTCATTCCCATGTAGGCCAATCACTAAATAAATTCGGATAGATACACCATCCTCGTTGAGTGAGCTAGCTCTTTAGAGACAGGGTGTGAGACTGCTCCTCGCTCCTCAGTCCTATAGGCAGGCATACCTTGAAATGTAGGTACTTGAGTAACACCTTTATTAAAGAGCAATTTACAAGCAGATATCAAGTGATACGAATGTTATCTGAGTACCTAAACGTATGCAAACTTTAACTCCATGATTACTTTAAACCTTTACCAAAAAGTTTTCCCTACGCTTTGGCGGCCATTGTGTTTCAGTAAACCTCTAAACTAAAGGTATCAGTTGCAATTCGAGAAAAATGACATCATGACAAAATCCAATTCACCTTAATATTAAAGGTACTTGAAAACCATTTGACTTGAGGTTCAGTGAATAAACTGGGGTTGAACTAGATGAGTAGGCCATCTATCGGATTTCATCCAAAACTCCTCTCACACAATTACAAATGGCCAGGCGAAAATGACAATTTACTACCCCAAAATGTCCACAGGAGTCTCCAACGAGGAGAATATAATGGTCCAATCAGATTTGGAGTAATTTTTAGATCAATTTTCTACTGGATCTCTGAAACAGTTTCCTTTCTGTCTTTGAACCAATCTCTTGTACGGTTGGTAACAACCAGTCGAAGTATCACAAATATCTGGTCCTGTATCCCCCACTATCCTCTACTACCAGTTTATCAACTAGAGACCGACTGGTCTAGCCAGAAAGCACTAATTTTGGATCAGTTCCCCCCTCCCCACCATAATATTTGAATCAAGATTCACCCAAGGTAAAGAAACTAGTCCAATCCAAGCTCGTTGCTAAATAAATGTCTCCTACTTGTTATAGAGAGATTGAATGCCGCCCAGATTCCCGAGAGTGCAAATGATTTCAAGAGATTATTGGCAATCAAATTGGATCAACTCCTCTTCAAACTCAATGGAATCCTGCCAGAAAACGCAGATGATTCCGATACTGCCACTGTACAATCTCAGGAACTACTTAGTCGTCCCCCAAAGAAGCACTAACCCATTAATTCCTCATTCTCCAATTATTGCAATGGCCGGAGTTCACGACGGAATGCTGTCTAGGACTCACAAGACTTGCCATGCAAAAGGCATTCACAAGGCAAAATATAACTATTGTCAATTTTGGTTTTTGAGTACTTCCCTTTCCTTTGCTTACGACCTATTTTCAGTCTTGATGAAGCAATAGCATACAAATTGTCAAAAACGAAAATTCTTAAAATTTGGTTCAAGTATTTTCGTTTATATCACACTCGAGACTACTTTTTGACCGACTTCATTAGACACCAAAAGATTGAATGTCAAATTCAGGTATAATATTGCGTTTTCAAGAGCTATGACAGACAAGGAGACTCTACAAGTATAATTTTATATCCTTGTTATTCTTTGTGAGGTGACCTCCTACAAGCCAATCCAAATCCGTATGACGTCACAGCTCTGGTGTTTCAAATGCTTTCCAATTATTGGCGAAACCAGATGAAATTTTGTCGGTAAAAGTGGTGCAAATTTACGAGTACCTACTCAAATTTGATTTCTAGAATAAAATTGACAAAAGTTAAGTATATAGAATAAAATGTTCTTTCTTAATTTTTGTGATCGTGGTTTTACAAAATCAAACTCATTTACTACCATTTTATGTTTTTGCATTTTGTAAGCCTTACGGCCCCACGCTTGATGGCAGCGGGTTAAATTTAGCCACCAAGGGTTAAGGGCGTTTGGGGTTCATGTTTGGTGGTAGAACCAACAAACACAAGCACCAAACTTTGCACACGAGTTCGGGAGGGGGTTTTAGCTGAAAACAATATCGAAAACACTATTAATTTAAGATGGTAGCGAAGGATAATTACCTGTGGCGATTTGCGTGGCGACATCGAGCGATTTCGTGGCGATCGTCGTACTGAAAATGTGATAGCCTGAGGGGCAAGAGAATATCAAAAAGGTACACATGTGTGTCTGTGCCAGATGGGCTTACGTTCGTCCTGAAGGGACCTGATTGTCAAATTGAGGTGTGGCGATGCACTTGCCTCGTGTTATATCTGAACCCAGGTATACTCGATAAAGCACTATAATATACAACTAATAGGCAATTTATTAAAGTAGTAGGAACAGAGAAATGGTAATTCCACGAAGTATGGCGATTTGGCTGAAGGCGTATGGCGGTTTTGACTACAACAAAAGGTAACGTTTTCCAATATATCTTCACAAAATAGAGATCCAAAGAGTTGTTCAGTGTACAAACCTTGTTTGTTAATCAAGATTGCAGGTAATAGTTTTACAAGTTTTACTTGGAATGTTCAGAATACTCTGTGTGGCGATTTACTAAAATGTTCAAGTTCTTTGACTAAAATGTTCTCTCTCTTACTTCTACACAGTGTCATAAATTACTATTGGCCAATGTAGGGTAGGGTGGGGCAAAGATCCGCAATTTTAGGTTTTAACTTTTTTTCTCACCCAATAAGTAAAAGGTCCCACATGTTTTGGCTTCACTGGAAAGCTTAATTTATGTGCTACAATGTACCATTTTATTAGTAGCGAAATAAGCACCATTTAGAAAAAAAAGGAAAGATAGACAACCTTGCCTTTGCGGACCTTTGCCCCACTGTTGGGGGTAAACGTCCGCAGATGCGGGGCTTTGCCCCATTGAGACGAAATAAATAGAAAAATTAACTTTAAGCCGTTTATTTACTGACAGTTATGAGTAAAACGATTCCAGTTCACTGACTGAATAAACATTTGGGGTTGTGCTGGTTTTTTTGGCTCCTTGATACTAGAAACGACTGATCCCCATTCATAATCGAGAATGTCAGGCCAGTCGGGCCATTTCCATGGTTTTCCAGCTTTCACCATTGACGATACAATGGCATGGGTTTTTGAAACTTGAAAATTTGAAAAATTTGAAAATTTTTGAAAATTAGAACAATGAATATAAATACACTAGGCTTGGGGCAAACATCCGCGCGCAGACATTTGCCCCAAGCAAAGTGCGGACCTTTGCCCCATTTTGTTATTGTCAACACAAAACTAGCCTAAAAACAAGAGATTCGCATTTGGCCAAAATATTGTCCTTAGATCCCCTTTAAAAACCTGAATTATGGAATTGAACCAGTATAGAAGTCAGTAAAGCGTACAGAATATAAATTTTCAACTGAGAAAGACCTAGGGATTATTACATCTAAACAAGTAAAAAGCATTCTCACCTCATTGTTATTGTTGTGCCGGTTGCACGCCAACTAACTTTTGTGGGTCGTCTGCTATCAATGTTGCCAACATAAAAATGTGTCTAAAACCACGACAATATTTGGCAGTAATTTTAAATTGGGGGTGCGGATCATTTCCCATTGCGGATCTTTACCCCACCCTACCCTATTTATGTTTAATTTTAGCACTCACGATTCGGGCCCGAAGGTATCCTCCTGGTAAGTGTGGCAATTTGAAGATCGCCCTGGCGGACGATGTCCTCGGGTCATACGGCGTGGCGATGGTTTGGGGGGGGGGATGGGAAAATACTAAGCTGATGGGTGTAGAGCTCTCAGTCAACTAGTTCAAACGCTGGTTGGGTGGGGAGTAACTTCTCTTCGGCTTGTTCTGGAGCTCCAGGGGCTGCTCCCCCCTCCGCCCTGCCTGGTGGTGTTGGTGGGGACGGCTGGTAGAGTGGGGGGAGAAGCCGGTGAGCTTCTCCAAGCCGAGGGTGGAGGGACGCGCAGGGTGGCGTTCAGCGTCGGTTGTTGCCCCTGGGCTCTGACGTCACCTAAAAGACTGACCGAAGGGGGCTAGAGGACGGCCCAGTCCCTACACTGGGAAGTGGACCCAGTGAGCGGGGGCTCACGATTTTAAACAATTTTGGCTCCGAGTCTGCCTGTACATACTAACTAAAACCTGTTTTAAACAGAACCAGTGAGTTTCATTGTAGTTATTCAACGGTAGTTTCTGCAAGTGCTTTTTTTTGCTTCAGAGTCTACCAAGGTAGCGAAAGCTTTTTCTCCTCCTATGGTTCATGCTTTAGGAAGATTATCTAAAAAAATTCGTTGTAAATGGATCAGTACGAGCCACAGCTTTCGGGAAAAAGGAGAAAACCGTCGAAATCTTTGTTCCATAATATATAAATAAGAAAATATGGTCGTATTTTAATTTTCATAAAACGACGATTCCTCATGATGTAATCCAAGTAGTTGCTGATGTACGCCATAGCAATCCCAATTAATTTGGGAAAAAATTGTTTCTGAACGTAGGAAACCAGCAACTTGATCTTGAATTTAAAGTTCTACATACCTAGAAGATTTCGGGTATCTAAACCATTTTAGATTTATATAAACACATTTTCTTCAAGTTAGGTATATTAACTCATATCTATCTATAACAGGTCGAGGGCTTCCATTGATTATTAACTGTTTACTAGGCACAAGCTAAACTGAAATAAATCATTCTGAAATGCTTAACTACCTAATAATCCTGCAAAACCTCTGAGTAAAGCTTCATATCAAAGAAAAACGTGGACAAATAATTTATTCATGTGCTTTACTCAGAGGTTTTTCAGGATTATTAGGTAGTTAAGCATTTCAGAATAATTTATTTCAGTTTCGCTTATGCCTAGTGAACAGTTAATAATCAATGGAAACCCTCGACCTGTTATAGATAGATCTGAGTTAATATAACTCGAAGAAAATGTGTTTATTTCAAGCTGAAATCACTTTCAAGGGCGAGTCAACTAGTCGAAGAAGGAGAGAGGAAGGAGATGGGGACCACAAACGATGGGGAGTGCTTCTCACCTGCCTCAGTCGGAATCAATGAAAAAACACCTGATAATGAACCGTGACAAATGCGTAGTTCCTGAACCATGGTTTTATTCCGAACGACTGTTTGAAAACACTTTCGACCATTCGCTCCCTAAAGCTTGGATGAAAAGTAAATCAGAAACACGACTGTGATTATCTTTTTAGCGAATTTATTAGTATACCTAACCTTAATTGATCATGAGCGCCAATAACATAAATTCAAGTCACATAATTTGTACAAGAATGCATTCGCCTCTACACAATAATTACTACCAATTGGTTTCAAGTCTGATCTAATTAAAAAGTGTGAATCATGGATCTGACATCCGTAAACCTCTGTTTGAACTGATCTAGACTAGAACTTGAAAGTCTAGCACAACGGTTAATTAGTACCTACTTATAAAATCTCTGCCAACCAGATCCACAGAAACAGAAAAATTGCCTGAACTCAGGCAGCTCATGTTTACCGAATTTCTAGATAGATCATGCTCAAAATCTTATGATCATCACTCCCGATAACTATCTTTGCATATAATCACTTCTGCTGACTCAACAAACGAGCTTAGAAGAAACACAAAACATGTAGATATTTCACATGATGACGTGGACCTTATCGTGAATTGAATAAAGGAGTTGTAGTAGTGATAGATCCACATCACCTACCTCCCTAAGAAGCGGGAAACATTGTTTTCAGTTTCAAGAAAGAAAAAAAAAATCTTCCGAAATCATAATTTCAACTCGCGTTTCACGTTTTAGACCTTCCTGTACAATTTTGGTGTCGTATCTGTCTATTAGTCGGTTTGCGTGTAAGCAAAGTCTTGTTACGGGCAAAACTTAAACTTTCTAAGAAGTGCGATTTTTATGAAATTTTCAGTGATTGTGCGGTTAGGGTGTAGTTTTCCCTAAGAAATCATCGCCCCCGGATTGATAGCCGCAACGTGAAAACCCGTCATGAAAACAGTGATAACTTCTATTTTTATTTCGAGTTTGATGGATGTCTTCGTCATAGGACCATCAAATTTGCTTGGTAGAGGTATGTAGTTGGAGATCAAACTTTAGAGATAACCAACTATGCATCGGATCATCTATACAATCGGGTTACGTTTCCGAGGAAGCTATTGTGACACAATAACTTGGCAATTACACAAAAAAATAAATAAATTGGCCAAAATTTGTTGGTTTACGTTTCAAGGTAAGTAGAATCCGAAAATCGATTAAAAGATTGCCCTCCGTCCGCCGTATGTGGCACTTCCCTTAGTTATTTGGTTGAAATTTGTTACAGGGGCTCCATTTGGGGTCTAGTTGTGCCCCGAAGCTGATGGTTGATGTAAGTCACTCTACTCGTAAGGGTAGAAAAAAGGCTGAAATGTTCAAAACGCCCCAGCTCTAAAACTTCCGATATAAAGGTATTGTTTTTCCATCAATTTAAAATCGTATTGTATTTTCAGACTCGAATGAGACCACTCAGAGCTCTGTAGGACCTACCGTTCGATGAATAAAGATAAACGATAAATTTTAAAATGGGCACAGCCCCATAACTGAATTCTATAGGTCTATGCAGGGTGTCTACAAAACAGTTGTAAGGAATTCAAGGGGTCGGTTCTACAACTAATTTCCAACAAAAAGTGTCTCCTAGAAATTTTTTTTAAAACGCCTCTTTAACCGACTTTTTTCACTTTCAAGTTTATTTTCGTGTTTTCGACCTTACACCATTAAAACGGTCATAACTCTCTTAAATTACACTCAAAAATTAAAAATAAGGATACCGTTGGAAAGAGCGTCAAATTTCCTATCTCCCTGATACCAAATAACAAATTTTCAGTTGAATTACACGGGGAATAAAGCAACCTAAAAAGTTAACTTAGTAAATTTTCGAAAAATTCCCGTTTTTCAACGCCTAAAATATCCAAATATTACCAGGTAAAGTTCTGTTGCCGGAAAGCCTAAAAACTGCACCAGAATTTCCGCTTTCCAACGGTATAATCAAAACATATTTTACAACCGAATTTACGGGAGAATTTTGTGTTTGAACGCGGAAAAACGTGCATTTTTTCAACGAAATCGGCGCTCCGCCTAGTCGATCTTAGGGGTCGGACGATGAGAGTGGGTGGGTCGGCGCCGCAGTAGACCGCGAGGCCTCCGGAAACAGGAGGCCAGAGCGCCGATTTCGTTGAAAAAATGCACGTTTTTCCGCGTTCAAACACAAAATTCCCCCTAAATTCGGTTGTAAAATATGTTTTGATTATACCGTTGGAAAGCTGAAATTCTGGTGCAGTTTTTAGGCTTTCCGGCAACAGAACTTTACCTGGTAATATTTGGAGATTTTAGGCGTTGAAAAACGGGAATTTTTCGAAAATTTACTAAGTTAACTTTTTAGGTTGCTTTATTCCCCGTGTAATTCAACTGAAAATTTGTTATTTGGTATCAGGGAGATAGGAAATTTGACGCTCTTTCCAACGGTATCCTTATTTTTAATTTTTGAGTGTAATTTAAGAGAGTTATGACCGTTTTAATGGTGTAAGGTCGAAAACACGAAAAAAAACTTGAAAGTGAAAAAAGTCGGTTAAAGAGGCGTTTTAAAAAAAATTTCTAGGAGACACTTTTTGTTGGAAATTAGTTGTAGAATCGACCCCTTGAATTCCTTACAACTGTTTTGTAGACACCCTGTATAGGGCAAAGGATCTGTTTATAAATAAGAAGTTTATTGTGATGAGAGAGACGACAATTCCAAAAATTCCAAATTAATTTGGAGTCGAGGGTCATACTCAAGTATTTAACTGCGTCGGTATGGGGCATTTTATTTGAATTGATCTCAACATCCATGACTGGAATTTTTCGGTTAGTAAAGTTGATACAAAGGTTACGAAGTATATTAATCATATACAGAGCGCTTTGAGAGTATTGATACAGACAAGTTATACGCTGAATCCAACCACAATGTTATATTAATATTTTTATGATGGTAATTTGAATTGAAACGCTCGAAAAACACTTGTTTGTGTCCTATTATTCAAAACGCTGCAAATTATTATACAATGGTTATTATTTCACTGTATGACAACCCGTCAGCATCGAACGCGGCTTTTCCATCGTTGTGGATGCCTTCGTTACGAAATGTGGTTCTTGTATGCTCAGGAAGCTCAATTGAGTGACATGAAACTCTGTCAAAAAAGAGAACATTTTACACATTTTCATTTTAAATTTTGTTTTTATCTTTAATTTTGTACTTATAATTTATGGTATTTATAATTTTTATGGCATTTATAATTTTTATGATATTTACAATTTTTGTTTTGTATTTTAAAGTTACTTTTTCATTTAAAATTTTATTGAAATTCCGAGGCTGCTGTTCAAAAAACAAAATTTGCTTCAAAAAAGATCATAGATCATAGATTTTCTCCCATTTTAAATTGAAGAAAAAACAATAACTTTATATCGAGAGTTTAAGGTTAGAGCGTTTTGAAAATTACATCCTTTAATTTTTACCCAGTTGAAGTGACATTGACTCAAAATTTTGGCTTTCAAACTCATTTTTTCCGGTATTATTATGGGCAGTTTTGTGTTTTTAGCAGATCGTAGGGTGAGTTATTGTCTGTATGAGTGACGACATAATATCGTAAGAAATGAGTTGAACTTCAAAAATATTTTTCATGCAAAAATTCCAAAGGTCCATTATATAAAATTAAAAACCAAAACATCAGGCATTGCTACCCAAGTGAGAAAGCACGATACCTCCTCCATCTTTTTGCTTCCGAGTCTACCAAGGTAGCGGAAGCTTTGTTTTCACTTTTCAAGGACGAAAAAAAAAGTTCTCCAAAATCAAAATTTCCACTCGCGTTTTACGTTTTAGACCTTTCTGATCAATTTTGGTTCCATGTCTGTCTGTCTGTCTGTCTGTCTGTCTGTGTGTCTGTCATGAATTCCTTGTAACGCGCATAACTATACGAAGTTATTGTCCGATTTCTATGAAATTTTCAGGGATTGTGCGGGATGGTGTGTAGACGGTCCCCTATGAAAATCATCATCCCCGGACAGATAGAAGCGACTGCGCATGCGCAAACGTGAATTCCTTGTAACGGCCATAACTTCTACATTTTCTATCCGATTTCAATGAAATTTTCAGGGATGTTACAGACTAGTATTTAGATGGTCCCCTATGAAAATCATCACCTTAGGACTGATAGTAGCCACTGCGCATGCGCAAACGTGAATTCCTTGTAACGGCCATAACTTCCACATTTTCCACCCGATTTCGATGAAATTTTCAGGGATTATGTGGATTAGGTTGTAGATAGTCCCCTATGAAAATCATCATCCCCGAACTCACAGAAGCGACTGCGCATGCGCAAACGTGAATTCCTTGTAACAGCCGTAACTTCAACTGTCCCCCAGGGGTCGCGGGTTCGAATCCCAGCCGAGGCTAAGTATTTTTTTGATCCAATCACATACATCTACTCACTTAATTTTTCATCCGAATTTGATGAAAATTTCTAGGATTGTCCAGATTAGCGTGTAGATGGTCCCCTATGAGGGTAG
The DNA here is from genome assembly GCA_009739505.2 of Apolygus lucorum. Taxonomy (NCBI): domain Eukaryota; kingdom Metazoa; phylum Arthropoda; class Insecta; order Hemiptera; family Miridae; genus Apolygus; species Apolygus lucorum. The sequence goes on from CM019169.2 coordinate 25,491,878, forward strand.
TGGAAGGTACTTAAGAGATTGGTGTTTTGAGATTAACAACTATGCATCTGATCATCTATATAATCGGGTTATGGATACGAGGAAGCTATGTGCCACACCCACTTGGCAGACGTTTTTTCTTTTAAATTGGTAAAAAAAAAATAATTCGATTTTTTCAGGGTACAACGTGTTTACGCTGGATCGCATTTCAAGATGAGAATTATTCTTGATTATTCTTGTTTTATTTATTTTGAGCCGTAGACATAGGTAGTGGAGGATTCAGCATTTTTAGGCAAGATCCCTCGAAGTTTGAAAATGAGCTTATCCAATTGGATTGTCAACAATTCCTGGGCAGGTCTCGCGCTCTTTGGGATCTCAATATCTTTCATTCTATCTGGAATAAAACAAAGATAAATCGTTCGATGATGCATGCATTTTAGGGAAATTAGATGTGAAATATGAGGCTTTTTGTCTGCAATTATTTTAACAGTTACCCACCCCCACTGTTATTGTGTTGAGCAGAGTTCTTAGCACTGTAACTTCATTCATGGGAGTCCCAAAACTGAACACCCGGTGTCAGTCGGGCACCATCCATAGTGTATTCACGTTAGTCTCATTTGAGGCTGCGAATCACTGGATTTCAAGGTGAAAGACTCGGAAATCTATCACCGAGTTGCTGAAAAACAGTTTCAGGTGCCTTGGCACCACTTACTGTCACCACTGAGTGACAGTAAGTGGCACCACTGAGACAGAAGTAGGTAGTTTAGTACTCCAAATTTTGTGGATGAGGGTGTGAGCTGCTCAGACAAGATCTGATCTAATACGTACCTACGTATGTATGATGAACGTTAGTTGATATGTTGTCGGCAAAATTCTTGTTGGTCAATTAATAGATCAACACTGTCCACAGTGTGCACCAGAAGGTATCACTCGTGCATGAAGCAAAGATCTATTCATCATTCAAGTTCGTTAAGAAATCAGTTCTTGATGGAACAGAAAACATGAAATTACGACTTTTTATGATATTTCAAGACTTTTTATTGGCCTATTCTTAAGTTTGAGTCAATCACAACTCGAAACGTTACAAAATAGGTTATGAACAGATTATTAAAGAATTTTGAGAGTTGTTGTATCTTGCTAAAAATCTCTGAATTCTCATTACCCTTCCTTCGCCACATCTATAATATTTTGCATTCAATTGTTTGTGAACTATCTCATTTCATACGTTATTTTTGCTATTCTGCTTGGCAGACTTAAAGAAGGAAGCTCGAATTTTTTTTCAAAAAATTGAAGGCCTCATAAAAATCACATTCAATTAGAACAAAATCGGGTTACTTACTCTGGTCGCCTCTCAATGTGGATTGATGTGCCGCCAATTTCGCATAATAGTTGGGCAACAAGTCAAATTCTCCGTTTTCCAAAACATTGGAAAACAACTGCACATCGATGTCCGCCTGGGCCACGTCGATCATTATCACGTCGAATAGGAGAGGCAAGCTCCAAGCAGTCCCCGCCAAAAGAACAATCAGAAATACAAGTAACATTTTTAAGAGTAATTATCTAACCGTGATGAATTAAAGATTTATATAGCACTTTCGGAAGATTGAAAAAACATAACGATAATAATTTCCGGTACTTGATTCTCATTGATAAAAACATTATTAATCATCATCATTTTGAAAAGATGAAAGGTTTAATGAAATCGAATAATTTCAACTTCTTGATGACAATAAAACACAGATGACAAAAAACCTTTTTAATTTTGTTTTTTCATACACCTTCCTCCTAATTTAGTCAAACATGACTTTCTTTATCTTGAATTTCATTTTTTTAATTTCCTGCTTCTTTAACGGTTTTGAATGGTGATTTGGTACCTAATGACACTGAAAAATGGATGAGCTCCACGTAAAAACACCTACTTTTTATCACCTTTCCATCGGTCTATCAACTTTTATTTAATAGCAGTTTTCACTAAGAAATTCGTGTTTGAACGCGGAAAAACGTGAATTCTGAAAACGAAAAAAAAAACGAAATCTGCGTTCCATCATGAGCCGAACATAGCATTTCAGCATTTCAGTAAGTGATATGTTAGCAAATCACCATTGAAAATTCTTGAAGAAGCAGGAAATTGCCGAAAATTCTAGTTTAGGCCGAAGTTAAGCATCTTTGACGTGACATAGGCGAAAAGTTTTCGAAATAAAAATGAAAGACAATTAATGCTCTTTCCAACACTATTCTTATATTTCAGACCTTGTAAATCAAGAGAATTATGACCATTATGGTGAGATACACCACTTCTATATCTCACTAGTTTATTTACAGAAAATACATACTGAAATAACTACCTATTATCAATCTACTGATCGAGTGTTGGTGCTGAAACTTGGTTACTAAGGAACCAAAAAGAGACAGAGAGCTGTAGACCGAGGGAATGTAGACCGGGACTATCGTTTACAGGATAAGTAGTTACTATTATTGAACAACCAGAAAGAGTATTGGACTTGTAGGCGAATTACGCTACATAAAACACGAATATAGACAAATACTAAATAAAGTTATATTCGCACAAAAATAAATACGAGACGGAAACATACGGAATAGGAATGATACAAAATTCGATTTAGGTTTTTCTTCTCCGAGAGCCACGTCATCTAGTTGCCATGGAACTCTCTAAACCAATCTTCGTTAGTTAATTGCCACATTACCCCCTCCCTAACGGAGTGACAAATCTTGCCGGTAGGCGTACTGAGTAGAGATGGGCAAAACGGTTCACCAAAAAGAACGGCTCTGAGCGCTCCGCTCATTCAAAAGATCCGGATCTTTCCGACGGATCAGTGGCTCTTTTGAGCTCATATTTATTGTAGAGATGAAAATACGATGAAAAACGCTGCAAATTGTTACACAACGGTTTATTTTAGTTCTGCCCGGAAATTTTTATTCGATTATTAGATTCTACACTACCTTGAATCGTAAACCATCAATTTTTGAGGGCGGGAGGGAATAATTTTTCTGTTGCTCGATTCCAATGGTTCATTATTGAAAATAATAACCAAAAAGCGCTGTTGTTCAATAAAGATGCTCAATGAATCCTTTAAAAAATCAACGAAAAACAATGAATAAGACAACGAACAAGACTAAAGCAATGAATAACTAAGACTTAAAAATACAGTTTTTTGATAAAATATTTGTTTATTTATATGAAATCTGCATTTTTTATGCTTCTAATGACAAAACCACAATAATTGTGGTTTTGCCATTAGAAGCATAAAAAATGCAGATTTCAATTCAGATTTAATTATTAAATAAATTCCTACGTTCAACAGCATCAGAAAACACAAACGGTGGATACAGCTTTCGTACAAGTACGCAACCACGAGAGACATTTTATGTCTTATGTTTAATAATAAATTGAGAGCTTTCCAATGAGTGGTGAACGATTTTTGTGGGGTGGAAAATGAGGAAGTTAGTTTTCCCTAGGAACGATTGGTTGTACGTGAAAATCATCAGAAATTTTCGTATAACGCTCCCCTCATAACGCTCCCCGCGTAACGATCCCCGATTGACGATTTTTCATTTATGTGCCATAGTAAAGACATAAAATGTCAAAAAAACAACAAAACAAATTTCTTAGTAAGTATAACATTTTCATAATATAACATTTTGATGTTATATCATGTTATTCTACAAAGAAAATTAAGGTAACCAAGGTGAAAGATAATGAACGAACCAATAGGTAAGTATGTAAGCATCAATATCGATAATAATGGTAAGATAAGGATGCGCTTTTGCTTGCCTTTTGAACTTGTATCAGAAAGCTCCTCACAAAAAATCATGATGTAAAAATCAAACAGGGAGGAAAAACAACGGAAAGAATCAAAAAGTGGGTCACAAAAAACACTGGAAAAATACGGTAAAGTTTACGACCGAAAATACAATAATGCATAAGTGGTGGTAAGATACAATTCCGCAAAATTGTATTATTTGATCGGTTTATATCGTATTTTCCCTCTGAATTATTGTATGGATTGGCAACAGTGAGCTGAAGAAAAGGAAGTCCGAATTTTCCCGAACTCCACCGATCTCAAAAGAACCGAAGATGGAAGAGCCGCCGTTCATTTACTTAGACTGGATCTCTAAAGATCCGAAGATCGAAGAACCGCAATTCATTTATCATTTTTACTGATCCGCAGTTCACTTGCTCTTTTGAAAAACCGATCTTCACTGAACACTACCAGCACTGAGCTCAAAAGATCCGAAGAGCCGCGGTTCTTTTTGACTGACCCGTGGTTCACTCGCTCTTCTGAACGAGTCGGCTCAAAGATCCGGTTCTTCATTGAGCGACCCATCTCTAGTACTGAGCTGCCACATCGCGTCTTGGCATTTTCCGCAGGTGGGGCCGTGGCTGGAGCAGTATCCGACGAAGCCTGGGATGATGGGCTTGGAGTTGGCTGAGCAAACAGAGCAGGAACCGGATCTGCTGCATGAGGCACACCTAAGTCAGACTCATGTAGGAAGAAGGCTGGCTTCAACCGATCCAGTGAGACAGTGTCTTGCCTGCCATTGAGATCCAGGGTGTAGTATTTGGGATTTTTCTTGACTACCCTGAAAGGATCGTCGTACGGTCGCTGGAGTGGTTTCTTGACACTGTCCACCCGAACAAAGACGTGACTGGCCTTTTCTAGTTCAGGATGGACAAAAATCTTCCGTGTGTCAGCTCGGGCGCACTCTACAGGACGATACTTCTGGCAAGTTTCTCTAAGACGCTGCACAAAGTCACAATAATCGAGTGTGGTCTGCTAACTCGTCACCATCTCACCAGGCAGACGTAGTGGCTGACCATTCAACAGTTCAGCATAGGACTACTCATGCAATTCAAACTACGGGACCTCCAGTCCATTTCCGTTTTCGACGTCTGCCACCAGATAAATTGAAAGCTGTTAAGGATGAATTTCAGGCGATGTTGGAGTTGGGAATATGCCGCCCTTCGAAATCCAACTGGGCTAGCCCACTTCATTTGGTGAAGAAGCCAGATGGTAGCTGGCACCCCTGTGGAGATTACCGCCGTCTCAATGCAGTTACAAAACCAGAGTTACTACCACATGCGCCATATTCATGACTTTTCAGCTAATCTTACAGGCAAGATCGTTTTCTCCAAAATGGACCTGACCCGAGCTTATAATCAGATTCCTGTAAATCCTGAGGATATCGAGAAGACCGCTATTACGACACCGTTTGGACTTTTTGAATTCCCAACTATGACCACAGACTAATTATTGTAACAATAGTATGGACGAACCGAAAACTGTGTTCTTTTCTCGGGAGGTGAACCATTCGGGAAAATAATAAACCGTTGAGTACTAATTTGTCATTTTGCGCCGGTTGTTCAGTTTCACGTGCGGCACCAACATTAATAGAGAGGTTGAAATTATTTGATTTATTTAAAGCTTTCATCTTTTCGGAATGATGATGATAAATCACGTTTTTATCGGTGCAAATCAAATACTGGAAATTATTGTCATTATGTTCTTCTCTTTAATTGTTGAACAATGGCTATATAAAGCGGCAATTTATCATGGCTAGATAATTACTCTTGAAATGTTACTCGTATTTTTGTCTGCTCTTTTGGCGGGGACTGCCTGGAGCTGGCCTCAAGGAATCGACGAGATATTGATCCAGGTGGCCCAGGCGGACATCGATGTGCAGCAGTTTTTCAAAGCCTTGTCGAAGAATGATTTTAAATTGTTGCCCGAATATTACTCAAAATTGGCAGTCCATCGCACCATCTTGAAAAGCGGCGCGGGTATGTTGATCCGATTTTGTTTAAAATGTGATTTCATGTTCTGAAAAGTTCGAGCTTCTTTCTTCAAGTAGAGTTTGTCAAGCTTGGTGGGCAGTATGGCTTCCTCGCATTGAATAACATAATAAAGATAGGTTAGATGAATAAGATTAGATGGTATGAAAATCGTTGCAATAATATAGAGCTATGGTGGAGAGGGGGAAATGAGGTTCACTAGAATACGCGGGGTATTGAGGGTAATGAAGGACTGAATCCCTGCCTAGAAGAAGTTATCTGCACAGTTTCCTAGCAAAATCCATCAACTCTCAGAATTCATGAAGAATCTGTTTCAAGTTAGAAGTAAAAGAAACGCTTCAACGCCTGTTCTCCACTGGATGGGTGATGGGGATCACAGCTGTCATGGATTCAGACATCAAAATACGGCAATAAAAATTAGTTTGAAATGGTAGTGGTTACTTTACAGTTTACGGATTATTTTTGTGTTTTCACACAAGTTGAATTTTGGATAACTGTATACAAAGTCACAAATTTCGTTAATATTCAAGTTGTCAGTAGTAGTTTTTTTCAAATTTTGTAAAATTTTTGGAGATTGATGCCAACTTACCTAAGAGTATGTTTGTCACATCTACATACTTGATTATTGAGTTGTCTATATGTAATCCCTGTGATGATAGAAATTTTCTAGATCGAAAATATTTTCATGAGTACTCGTGACTTGCGAACTATTATAATAGAAAATAAATATTTATTCAAACAATACTCTGCATTAAAGATACATCTATTTCTTCTCAAAAATATTTTGGCAATTTTTATTTTAGAATCAGATAAATAAATGTATTAAATTAATACCATAGGTCGCTATAAAACCTAAATAATCAAAAATGATTCTTAGTTTCCGAGAGTGGGTTCTCTTTGATTGCATAGTTAGATGTAACCCTCATTTTTCACATTTAGTAGGACGTTTCATAAAATGCATGTATCACCGAACGATACGATTTTTTTCCTTATTCCAGATATATTGAAAAATCTCAAGATCCCAGAAAACGCAAAATCTATCCAGGAAGTGTTGTCAATCCAATTGGACAAACTCCTCTTCAAACTTCGAGGAATCTTGCCCGAAAATGAACCCCAAGCAGTCAAAGAGAAAAACACAAACAGCTGAACCCCAAGCAGGCAAATTCACCAAATGAAAATAAAAAAAATAAGAAAATTATCATTTTGAAATGCTCATTTTAAAAGTTGTAACCTGAAAAAAATATAAATACTGTCAGGATGATTTTGATTACTTCTGTCTTCCTTTTTCTTCTTGACAGAATCAAAACACCCGAAAACACGATGGAGGTGGTCTCATGTTTCCTCACTGGGGTAATAATCCGCCTGATAGTTTCTGGCTATAATTTTCAATAAAGGACTTCATTATTTCTAACCTCTCCTATGATGTGATGTTTTGTGTTTCAAGATATGAAGGATAAGAAGATCTAATAAAAGTTTTGTCTATCAGAGTCAGGTTGTCTTTCCAAGTTTTTAATTATTGTTGTTCAATTCTAAGGAATAATTGGGGTTGGAAAGTTTTCAACGCTCTAGTTCGGAAACTATCGATACAGAAAGTAATGTAGTTTCATTAGTTTGATATATAGTATTGTATTTTTGAAATCGTTTGAGAACTCTCAGAGCTCTTTACGACCAACAGTTCCCTCCCTTCATGAATCGGCAATTATTGTTCACTGACGGAAGTAAGGCAACCCTCTGTTCGAATTTCAGCTGACCAAATGTGAACTTTTTCGTTTCTTCTGTTACAACTAGGTGGACAATCACGGACAAACGTTGACAAAACTGGAAGTATTTACGAAACAATCAAGTGATCGTCCGGAGTGACACACACACATACGTATATATATTTCGATTTTGGTTTATTATTTTCAATAATGAACCTTTGGAATCGACCAAGAAAAACTTTTTTTTTAACACCCCCTCAAAATTTGTTAGTTTACGTTTCAAGGTACATAGAATCCAAAGATCGAATAAAAATTTGGCTGTCCATCCGCCGTACGCGGCACTTTCCCCACTTAGCAATGACCGATTTTTATGAAATTTGGTATGTGGTGTCCCGAAGATGTAGGTCACTTCTAAGGGTCAAAAATTGAATTTTAAAATTTTGAAAACGCCCTAACTCAAAAAATTTTGATATAAAAGTATTGTTTTTCCATCAATTCAAGATAGTATAGAATTTTTAGAATTTTTGAGACCACCCGGAGCTCTGTAGGACAAACCGTTCGCTCGCTACGAGAATTTAAGGGGTTCACGTACGATAAATCAGAAACACGAGTGTGAATCGCAGAAGAGGCCTAATCTCCGTTCAAATTTTAGCTGACCGAAATGCGATCGTTGTTTTTCTTCATGTTGGATGGTTGGCTTTGCAGACGAGTGATCAATATAGAAAATAATAAACCGTTGTGTAATAATTTGTAGAGCTTTTTACCTACAATTGACTGAAAAAGTCGAGAATGGTGCAAGAACCATCTGCATGAACCTGATGCAGATGCACAGTGATGTCTTCGAGGCACTAAGGTGGAGCTAAAGCACTTCATCAATGAGCGTACAGCTTCTACTGTTGGTAATTTTCAAAATCCTCAGGTACTGGTAATCAAAACTAGGTTACCTTAGTTGGAAGAACCAAAATTAGAAAGGGACTTGATAAAATTGAATGACTTTTGGCAAATGTTGATGAGAATATTCATTCGAAAGTTCATTGATGCGCGTAGAAAAATTGCATTATTTGACGTCAAACTGCAAACCTGGTAAAGCAATATTCAGAAAACTATTGAACGGCAATACATAGGTATTCTTCTAAAACGTCTTGCAGACCAACAACAAATCATCACTGGAAAATCATGTAATTTGAGGTCCACGAACGAAAGAACTGAACAACACATGAGAAGTTAACAATACCTACCATGGCTAGAACAAAACGCTGCAAATCAATGCTCAAAGGTTTATTATTTTCTGTATAGATCACCCTTCTGTATAGATCACTGGTTCTCCATCAATAGCACCTACCACCATCTGTATTCTCCCTTGACCCTCCCTTTCAAATTTCAGCTTCCTGCGTTCAATAGGATTGAAAATGGCTTCGGAGCTTAATCAGCTGATCAGTGATCTGATCAGTGAGCAATGATTTGCAGCGTTTTTTACCTACCAACTTTTTTTTACCTACCAGCTAGGTACTACCTACCACACCATACTGGCTTCACACATTCACAATCAAGTTTATTAGAAAGAACTAAACGCTTCACACTCGATTCGAAAAATAGAAAGCTTGATATGGAAATTTGATTACTGGTTACGCAGAAGGCAAAACTGTATACAAATCGAAGAAATGAACAGCGATCGCATTTGAGTCCGATACAATTTGAACGGAGATTAGACCTCTTTTGCGATTCACACTCGTGTTTCTGATTTATCGTACGTTTATTATTTTGATGGTTTATTATTTTAATGGTTTATTATTTTTCTATATAATCGTCTATAAAGCCACCAACCATCCAACATGAAGAAAAATACTTGGAAAATGTCACCCCACGCATATTTGAGCAAAAACCTTTTTTTTCGCCGGTTATTTGCCCATAACTTCTATACGAATTAAGCGATCAGAATAGTTCGACTTTAGGACCAACTAGACCCCAAATGGAGTCTATGTGCAAAAGAACGGGTTTTTTAGACCGATTCTAAGGCCTTTTATGGCCCGGACGGCGGACGGGGGACGGCGGACGGGGGACGGCGGACGGACATTGCAAATTTGGATTCTACGCACCTTGAAACGTAAAGTGACAAAGTTTGAGGGGGGGTTATAAAAATTTTTTGCGATACGATCACATAGGCTTATTATGAGAAATAATAAACCAACAAATTTGTTCATCGTCATTACCATGTCCATATTCCCTCCTTACAAGAATTTAGTCATTGAAAAAACGCTGCAAATTATTACACAATGGTTTATTATTTTTCTATAGATCACTCGTCTGCAAAGCCACCAACCATCCAACATGAAGAAAAACATCGATCGTATTTCGGTCAGCTATAATTTGAACGGAGATTAGGCCTCTTTAGCGATTCACACTCGTGTTTCTGATTTATCGTACGTCCAAATCTTAAATTCTCGTAGAGAGCAAACGATTTGTCCCACAGAGCTCCGAGTGGTCTCAAAAAATATTAAAAATTCTATAGAATCCTAAATTGAAGGAAAAACAATACCTTTATATCAAAATTTTTTGAGTTAGGGCGTTTTCAAAATTTCAAAATTCATTTTGGAACCCTTAGACGTAACCTACATTAACCAAAATCTTCGGGGCACGACTAGACCCCAAATGGAGCCTACATACCAAATTTCATCGAAATCGGTGAATTCTAAGTGGCCGATTCAGCTTTTTTGGCCGGTTATTTGCCCATAATTTCTATACGGATTAAGCGATCGGAATAGTTCGACGTTAGGACCAACTAGACCCCAAATGGAGTCTATGTGCAAAAGAACGGGTTTTTTAGACCGATTCTAAGGCCTTTTATGGCCCGGACGGCGGACGGACATTGCAAATTTGGATTCTACGCACCTTGAAACGTAAAGTGACAAAGTTTGAGGGGGGGGGGGTTATAAAAATTTTTTGCGATACGATCACTTAGGCTTATTATTAGAAATAATAAACCAAAAGCCTAATTAGTTGTGACAAAACTAGTGACATCGTGTATCAATACTAGTTTGTGGAAATCTATTTCCCATCATCCATTATAATAATAATAATAAACTATAAAGGTCGGACGCGGTCGAGCAGGTGATGGACACGTGGTTTATTTCAGAAATCTAAGCGTTGACAACTTTTGGTTCGTAATAAATATTTTATATTTGAGCTGTGCGAAAAATGTTGAGGCTATTGGGATTGCAAGAAAAAGGAAGAAGAAGAAGACGTCAGAAAAAGGAAACCGAAGAAGAAGACTTGCCTACATCTTATTAAAAACCAAGAAGAGAGTAACCTGCCCATTTCTTTTTTAAATGCTGTAGGAGAGATTCTTCTATTAGGAGAAGAATAAAAAAATAATCTTGTGTTCTTAATAGCAAAAGTAAAACTGTTGGTTTCGAATAACTATAAAAATACTAAACTAGCGACGAGGTCTTTTTTTTAATGCGCTATAAGAATGACGAAGCCCAATAAAGAGGTTTACAGGATTCTATTGGAATTAGCATAAATTAAACTTCACAGCTGGCCCCGATAGCATTTGAGCATATAAATTTGAATAAATTATTAGAGCGGTTGTAAACAGGGTATGTAAGCTTATATGATGCATGAATGGAACTTATTTGAGGAGATTTCTTCCAAATTGGCTTATATCCATTTTGAATTTTTCCTAGGAAATTGAGAAAAACTAATTTTATGGCGAAGGAAAATGTCTAGAGTTCCCAAATTTCCCAAATAGTTTGTTCATAGAACTTTTTATTGTAGGACCAAATTTCGAAATTTTGGCGGCAATTTCTTATGTGGATATAAGGCCATTTAATAAAAAACTATGGATACGAGCCACATTGAAAAAAAACGAGTTTCTTGTTGTATGAAGAAAAATGTCATTTTCATTTTCTTTTATTAGTTTACCATTATTTTCAAGATGAACCTTCGGAATTGAGCAAGAAAAAATATTCTAACCCCCTCAAAATTTGATGGTTCACATTTCAAGGTTTGTAGAACCGAATTGTAAAAAAAGTGTTCATTGAAGAGAACGGGATGGATATAAGCCGTTTTGTCGGCAAACCAATGTTTAGCAAGATTTTAAAGCAAGATGCAAACCGTTTCGAAGGCGTACAGCTCGTGAGGTGATAGGTCTTACCCCAAAGATTCAGAATCCGTCAAAAAAATTAAAAGTGTAAAAATGGATATAAGCCCCTTGAAACAAAACTCTTCATTTATAATATCATTATCGAGGCAAGAAGCATAAAATGTTTACCCTGTTCCGAGAAGACGATGAACGTCCGAGCAAGTTACCTTTTTAGGCATCAGGAACTGAGTGTGCGGGCAGCTCGAGAAGTTTGGGTCAAGGGGAAACGAGAGTGTCCTTGCGGGGGACCTCCGTACATGGGCGTTGGACTGGAGAAACCGAAAGTCTCATTACACTCATCTCTTCTCCATGCCACCTCAGGCCCATTTGCTTGTCTATGCAGTCACAAGAAGCCCCAAAAATGACTCTTTAAAGCATACAAATCTCAATCCAAATAAGTTGGATGAACAGTGTATCATCAGTCATCATATTTTGGTTTGGAAATTATACGGTGACCGTTGGATTTTTTTTTTGGGACCATCTGAGCTCGAATAATAATAATGTAGTTTGAATACAGAGTTCTTCCAAAGTCACATCACACTCATCTCTTCTCCATACCACCTCAGGCTCATCTGCATGTCTATACGACCCTTTTCAGCACAACAATCTCAAGTTGACTGAGCAGTACAGCTTCTTCACAAAGAATAAAAGTGCACAAATCGATTGATCTGTTGGTTTGGAAACTATACCGCGATGGAATTCATTTAGAATCATCTGGGCAATAATAATAATAATCTAGATTGAATAATGGTCTCTTTCAAAGTCTCAGTACACTCATCTCTCTACATGCCAACTCCAGCCCATTCGCTTATCCACACAGTCACAGAAAGACCAAAAAAGACTCTTCTCAACGTGAAAATCTCACACAAAACAAGCAAGGGCAAACCATTTGCTAAGCTGGTTGGAGAGAACAGCCTCCTAAGAAAGAATAGCATTGACAAATCGAATCATCTGTTGGTCTGGAAATTAAATAGATACCAATGAAGTTTTTACTTGGGACCATCTGGGCACTAATAATAATAATGTAGTTTAAATACTGAGTTCTTCCAAAGTCTCATCACATCCATCTCTTCTCCATATGAAACAGAATTTCTAGGGGATTTGGAAAATCGAGTTAAATTCAAAAACTAAAAAAAATGCAATCGAAAACTATACGAACGCATGCCTATCATTGGTGTAGATCAACCCAGGACTAGGGATAATACATACAATACATATTGAATACGGAAAGATAAATAGATATATTATCCTATAATCAATGAGGCTTGTATCTACAGAGAGAGGAGGGGGAGAAGTATCAATAGTGTTTACTTACTTACGTACAGGATCGCTGTCAGCAATAAGACAGGAGATCTATCCCTGAGTCGCGATTCGATAGAGCTGAAGTAATCGTTCCATCGAATCAGGCGTCAGAGACATTGTTCCTCTGTCACACTCCCACCACACCTATTTAAAAATTTTGAAAATTTTCGGAATTTTGATTTTCACCTACATTCTTACATGTGATAAGGAAGAACGACTCTCACATTGCAAACCATACAGAAATTATGGCACCTGTAAGCCTCTCTTAGTTACTTCATACTTCTACCTACTATTAGTTTTAAATTTTTTAATTTTTTTGGGGAGTCGGTTCTTGTGGTGAATTGTCACTCCTCTCTTTATGTAATCATATAATTTTATGTATTAATGATCTCTTTCAAAGTCTCAGTACACTCATCTCTCTACAAGCCAACTATGGCCTTTTCTTATCTACACAGACCAAAAAACGACTCTTCTCAACGCGAACATCTCACACACAAAAAAAAGCAAGAGCAAATCATTTGCTAAGATGGATGTGCAGTATAGGTTCTCCATTGAGGAATCTTCACAAAGAATAACGTAGAAGAATGATAAATGGATGGATTCAAGTTAGCTCTGAAAAGTAAATGGCAGTTAAATGTCTCAAACCTTCCCTATTTAATTAATAAATGCACGTATGTATTAGTCAGTCTACGTCACTATAGGGAAGGACGCTTTCATTATGAAAGGGGGTTTTAAGGACAATTTAGCCTATAACCTTCGGAACAACTTTGTGATTGATTAGTGAGAATCTTCATAGAAGTAAGTGTATACGTTCTAACTTAATTTAATTGCTGACAAACAAAGAACAAAACCTATAGAAAAACAAAAGCCTATAACCTCCGAAGAACTTTGTGATTGTTTAATGAGAATCTTCATAGAAGAAAGTGTAGACGTTCTAACGTGATTTAATTGCGGACAAACAAAGAACAAAACGCGTACAACTATCATCGTAAAAATAAGTCACATGAAGCGAATATATAAATCATGAATATGAATATAAATGTGAATGAATATGAATCACATGAATATGAATGTATCATGAATGATCTAGTCGTTTATGTTGAAGGTACTTCTAGAACGACGGGTTATACGTATCAGCACCGAGGCCAAAAGAGGTGTCCTTTGAGGGGGTCACGTAATCCTAACAATAGCCGTGGATGTGGAGCAGAGGATATCAGTTTCAAATACGTCCTTCGACGACGTATTGCCTGTTTTTGTTGTGCAGCACTCACTTCCTGTTCTACTGGTCAGACTCGAGAAGTGACATTTGATATCGTTGGTGTACTTTACGTTAAGGCCGTCTGATGGACACCTGCACCGCTTCCACAGAAGGGCCATTAAACAAACTCATAACAAAACAAAGAAAATTTCAAAGAGTTTCATCCAAAGAAAGAGGTTTATAAAATGCTGCCAAATATCCTTAAATTAATGGTCTAAATAATTATTAATGGTCTTAACCCTCCGATTCCCTAAGTCCCCTCTAGGGGACCTCACTTTAGTTTTGATTCCTGACTACCAGAGAAGGTAAACTTTGCAAGAAACACACTACACTTATGTGTAAAGCTTGCCAGCTGGGTTTTACCAGCATTGTTTTTTTATAATTTTCATAAAATGAATAATCTCAGATTTTTTGTATTTTGATGTTCGATTGTTTATTATCATGTCTACACCTAGTCTCAAGCTAATAACCACAAGAGTAGAGAGGAAATAAAATATTATGTTTCGTGTCAACCTTACAGCTGATATTTCATTAAATCCCAAAGTCCCCTGTAGGGGACCATACCATATTTTTTAACCAAGACGAAAAAAATTCAAATTCCATCCGTTTTTTGCCCTTTTGAGTCCCTTAAAATAGAAATTAGTGAGATTTTTGAATAAAAAATTCCCACGGGAGCTATGGGAATTGGAGGTTTAGAGGATATTTGGCAGTATTGTATAAAGAATTATTCTTTACACGATTTGAAATCACTCAGTGATTCACACCATGAACGAGAATTCCCGATCTTGAACATGAACGTACGATAATAGGTTGGTTTCTCATTCGCCACTCCTCCGCCAAACGGAAGATCCCAACGGGAAGTCGAGGGAGGAACGAATCGAAGATAACTCAAAAATAGGGAAAACATCAAAAGAAGTTTTGAGGGTAACGAAATGCACGTATCCAGCAAGAAGGCTTCGTGTGTGGTGGATGTGTGTGTGAGAGGTTGCGAAATTGGCGGTGCCCACCTACGACTCTGGCCTACTCTACCAAACCGCTATGACATCCGACAGAAGTTAACTGTCGAAAGTTAACTTTTTACTCAGTCAAGTCGTGGCGTTTAGGTTTATATCAATAATGAACCTTTGGAATCGACCCAGAAAAATTGTAACCCCCCTTCAAAATTTGTTCGTTAGCATTTCAAGGTAAACGTAAAATCCGAAAATCGAAAAACCTTACGTACGCCGTACCTGGCACTTTTCGTAGTTACCATGGACCGATTTTATGAAGTTTGGTATGTGGGCTCCATTTGAGGTCTGGTTGTGCCCCGATGCTTTTGGTTGATGTCAGTCACTTTTAAGGTGTGAAAATTAAAGGTTGAAATTTTCAAGAGTGCCCTTGCTCGAAAACTCTCAAAAAACGCTGCAAATTATTACACAATGGTTTATTATTTTTTTATATAGATCACTCGTCTACAAAATCACCAACCATCCAATATTTAGAAAAAAATCAAAAAAAAAAAAAAAAATCAAAAAAAAAAAAATCAAAAAAAAATCGAAATCACCAACCATTGCATTTCGGTCAGCTCTAATTTTAACGGATATTAGGCCTCTTTTGCGATTCACACTCGTGTTTTGATTTACATATATATATATATTTCAATATAAACCCTTGCATTTTTGTAGGGAGCGAACGGTTTGTCCTACAGAGCTCCGGGTGGTCTCAAAAAATTCTAAAAATTCTATAGAATCCAAAATTGAAGGAAAAACAATACCTTTATATCGAAAATTTTTGAGTTAGGGCGTTTTCAAAATTTCAAAATTGGCCTACATCAACCAAAAGCTTCGGGGCACAACTAGACCCCAAATGGAGCCTACATACCAAATTTCATCAAAATCGGTCAATGCTAAGTGGCAAAAGTGCCGCGTACGGCGGACGGCGTACGGCGGACGGACGGCCAAATTTTTATTCGATTTTTGGATTCTACGTACCTTGAAACGTAAACCATCAAATTTTGAGGGGGTGTTAAAATTTTTTTTTCTTGGTCGATTCCAAAGGTTCATTATTGAAAATAATAAACCAAAAGGGATAGTTTTCTCACCGATTTTAAATATTATTGCATTTTGGTTTATTATTTTCAATAATAAGCCTTTGGAATCGAGCAAGAAAAAAAAAATTTTAACCCCCCCTCAAAATTTGATGTTTTACGTTTCAAGGTACGTAGAATCCGAAAATCGAATAAAAAAATTTCCGTCCGTCCGCCGTACGCCGTACGCCGTCCGCCGTCCGCCGTCCGCCGTCCGCCGTACGCCGTACGCGGCACTTTTCTTAGCAACACTGGACCGATTTGGTTCAAATTTGGTATATGGGCTCCATTTGGGGTCTAGTTGTGCCGCGAAGCTTTTGGTTGATGTAGGTCACTTCTAAGGGGTGAAAATTAAGGGTTGAAATTTTCAAGAGTGCCCTAGCTCGAAAACTCTCGAAATAAAGGTATCGTTTTTTCACCAATTTTAAATAGTACAGAATTTTTAAAAATTTTTGAGACCACCCGGAGCTCTGTATGACAAACCGTTCGATCCCTACGAGTATTTGAAGGTTTTCCTTCGATAAAACAGAATCATGAGTGTGAATCGCAAAAGAGGTCTAATCGCCTTTCAAATTTTATCTGACTAAAATGCGATCGCTGTTCATTTCTTCGATTTGTATACAGTTTTGCCTTCTGCGTAACCAGTAATCAAATTTCCATATCAAGCTTTCTATTTTTCGAATCGAGTGTGAAGCGTTTATTTCTTTCTAATAAACTTGATTGTGAAGGTGTGAAGCCATTATAGTGTGGTAGGTAGTACCTAGGTACCAATAGTTGGTAGGTAAAAAAAAATTGGTAGGTAAAAACAATGTTTGTAGGTAAAAAACGCTGCAAATCATTGCTCACTGATCAGATCACTGATCAGCTGAGTGAGCTCCGAAGCCATTTTCAATGCTATTGAATGGAAGTGCTCTTCCAGGCGTCTCCAGCATTCGAGGATATCTTCTTCACTCCTCACATCACTGATCAGCTGAGTGAGCTCCAAAGCCATTTTCAATCCTATTGAATGGAGGTGCTCTTCCAGGCGTCTCCAGTAGAGGTGTGTAAGACAAGGTCATTTGGCGGATCCGAATTCCAAACGGTCACTCATTACAGAGACCAGGTGTTTTGAATCCGTTCATCCGTTCACTCACAAGACAAACAACCAACCGGTCAGAAGTCACAAGAACGAGCGAGTCTGTAAACCGAACGAGTCAAAACGTTGGGATTCAGGTCGTGACTCGAAGAAACGCTGAGTCGAAAAACAAAACGAGTCGGAATAGGTTACGGTTACGAGTCGGAGTAGGCGATTTGAATGAATTGAATGAGCTAAAAGACAGAAACAAATAAGAGATCGATTCGAATCGTATGAATCGGTCTCTGAGTGTGTTTTGTCTTTTTAGTCCTCAGTCCATTCTTCACTTGGATGATGGAAGGTTTTGCTTAGAAAACCACTTCCATCTACTTCTTTCTATTGATACTTCCTTGTCATTTTCACACATTAATGATCCATGTACAAACATGCATATATAAATATACATTATACATCCATATTGCGGGAAATTAATTTATTTTGTTGGCCTTCTGCCGTTGTTCTCGTAACTTAAGCGGAAAACTCGATTGGTGGGTTGATGAACGAATGACCGTGTTCATTTTGGTAACCCGTTCAGTTCTGACAAGGTCATTTTGAAGATAAGGTCTTTTCAATACGTTCACTCCAGACCGACACACCTCTAGTCTCCAGCATTCGAGGAGATCTTCTTCACTCCTCACATCACTGATCAGCTGAGTGAGCTCGAAAGCCATTTTCAATCCTATTGAATGGAAGTGCTCTTTCAGGCGTCTCCAGCATTCGAGGAGATCTTCTTCACTCTTCTGATCACTGATCAGCTGAGTGAGCTCCGAAGCCATTTTCAATCCTATTGAACGCAGGAGCTGAAATTTGAGAGGGAAGGTCAAGGGAGAATACAGATGGTGGTAGGTGCTATTGATGGAGAACCAGTGATCTATACAGAAGGATGATCTATACAGAAAATAATAAACCTTTGAGCAATGATTTGCAGCGTTTTAGAATCGATTGTGACCACCCAGAGCTCTGTAGGACAAACCGTTCGCTCCCTACGATTCAAGGGTTGGACTTATGACAAATCAGAATCGTGAGTGTGAATCACCAAAGAGGTCTAATCTCTGTTGAAATTTTAGTTAACCAAAATTCGATCGCTATTCGTTTCTTTGAGTTGTACACAGTTTTGCGTCCTTAACAAGTATTCAAATTTCCATAATATGGAAATTTCCTTCATATTATGAAGGAAACTCTCGATATGAAGGTATTGTTTTTTCACCAAATTTAAAATTGAATTGAATTTTTAGAATCGAATGAGACCACCCAGCGCTCTGTCGGACCAACCGTTCGCGTCCTATGTGAACTTGAGCGTCGGACTTGCGATAAATCAGAAACACCATCGTGAATCGCAAAAGAGGCCTAATCTCCGTTGAAATTTTAGCTGACCGTTTATTTGAGTTGTACATAGTTTTGTGTCCTCAGCAACCTGTATTCAAATTTCCGAACGAAGGCACTCACAACTCTTTATTTCTTCAAATTTAGAGTGAAGCTTTTTTTCTTCAAAATAAACTTGACTGGAAGCGAAAATGTGGTTGGTACGTAGTGACAATGAGAAAGCTGTGTTCTTTGCAGTTGAGTGATTTACATGAAAAAGAAAAAAATGAACCTTTGTGTAATAAATTGTAGGGGTTTTCGCTTTTGGCCCCCAATTTTCATACAAATTGTATTCTGATCATTACAACGCACTCTACAATAGATTTCAAACGCTTCGGGTTAAAATTTCTGAATTATAAACCCAATCAATTTTAATTAAAACATGAAAAACAAAAATTGTCCCAACTTTTTTACTGAAGGCCTTCAGACATGCTTGATTTCTCATTATACCCGCTTAGAGCGGTTCTACTACTACGGGCCCTCCGTCCACAATCTGCGACTCTTTGGTGTGAAACTACGATTTTTTAATTCCATAGACAAATATTTATCTATTTCATAAAAAAATATATATATAATAATATTTTTAAAATAATTTTGAATCGACTAACGAGGATTAGGCACCATTTCTATTTCTCAGCGACCTGTACTCGTTTTTCTCCCCACCCCTCAGATGTTTAGTCGATGGGGCATCGACTGGAAAACATCGATGTCGATATTTCATAGAAACATCGTACGAAAAACATCGATATCGATAACAACGTAAGGTTTATTTGGTGATTTTTGGTTTTGAAGGTTATTTTTTTGCAATTCTCATTTGTCAACGAAATAGACGAAATCCACGGTAATATTTTGAGAAATCAATTGTCACTGATGGTGTAATCAAGTATAAAGCCAACGAAATTCGTCGACCAGTGCAAATTCATGTTCAGAGCAGAGTCACTAGCAATCAACTCGGTGAGATCTATTGAAAATAAACG
Source organism: Apolygus lucorum (assembly GCA_009739505.2). Classification (NCBI taxonomy): domain Eukaryota; kingdom Metazoa; phylum Arthropoda; class Insecta; order Hemiptera; family Miridae; genus Apolygus; species Apolygus lucorum. The sequence continues at coordinate 25,511,588 of CM019169.2, forward strand.
GTTTTAATGGTCGGGGAAGACCTATCGCCTGGTTCATCAATCAAACGCTGTTCAGTCATTAACCTCCCTGCCAGCTCTTTGGGCACCGCCGCACCGTGTTCTTCGAGACCTTGAACTTCTTCAATGAACCTCACACTTGGGACAGTAAAGTGTATACCTCCCTATGCTAGTGGAAAGAAACAGTTTGAGCTCTACAATTCATGAAGTAGCATCACAAAGGGCTCAAGAAAGGGGTAAGTTAGGTACTTGTTTGGTTCCTATTCAAATATTAGGCATCAGTTTCTCATCTAAGAATTTGAATAATTTTGTACAGTTATTAAAACGCTGCAAATCATTGCTCAAAGGTTTATTATTTTCTGTATAGATCACCCTTCTGTATAGATCACTGGTTCTTCATCAATAGCACCTACTGTATTCTCTATCTGTATTCTCCCTTGACCTTCCCTCTCAAATTTCAGCTTCCTGCGTTCAATAGGAGTAAAAATGGCTTTGAAGCTCACTCAGCTGATCAGTGATCTGAAGAGTGAAGAAGATCTCGTCGAATGCTGGAGACGCCTGGAAGAGCACTTCCATTCAATAGGACTGAAAATGGCTTCGGAGCTCACTCAGCTGATCAGTGATCTGAAGAGTGAAGAAGATCTCGTCGAATGCTGGAGACGCCTGGAAGAGCACTTCCATTCAATAGGACTGAAAATGGCTTCGGAGCTCACTCAGCTGATCAGTGATCTGAAGAGTGAAGAAGATCTCGTCGAATGCTGGAGACGCCTGGAAGAGCACTTCCATTCAATAGGACTGAAAATGGCTTCGGAGCTCACTCAGCTGATCAGTGATCTGAAGAGTGAAGAAGATCTCGTCGAATGCTGGAGACGCCTGGAAGAGCACTTCCATTCAATAGGACTGAAAATGGCTTCGGAGCTCACTCAGCTGATCAGTGATCTGAAGAGTGAAGAAGATCTCGTCGAATGCTGGAGACGCCTGGAAGAGCACTTCCATTCAATAGGACTGAAAATGGCTTCGGAGCTCACTCAGCTGATCAGTGATCTGAAGAGTGAAGAAGCCTTTGAGCAATGATTTGCAGCTTTTTTTACCCACCAACTTTTTTTTTACCTACCAACTGTTTTTTACCTACCAGCTAGGTACTACCTACCACACCATACTGGCTTCACACCTTCACAATCAAGTTTATTAGAAAGAACTAAACGCTTCACACTCGATTCGAAAAATAGAAAGCTTCATATGGAAATTTGATTACTGGTTACGCAGATGTAAAACTGTATACAAATCGAAGAAATGAACAGCGATCGCATTTTAGTCCGATAAAATTTGAATGGAGATTAGACCTCTTTTGCGATTCACACTCATGATTCTGTTTTATCGAAGGAAAACCTTCAAATACTCGTAGGGACCGAACGGTTTGTCCTACAGAGCTCCGGGTGGTCTCAAAATTTTTTAAAAATTCAATACTATTTAAAATTGGTGAAAAAACGATACCTTTATTTGGAGAGTTTTCGAGCTAGGGCACTCTTGAAAATTTCAACCCTTAATTTTCACCCCTTAGAAGTGACCTACATCAACCAAAAGCTTCGCGGCACAACTAGACCCCAAATGGAGCCCATATACCAAATTTGAACCAAATCGGTCCAGTGTTGCTAAGAAAAGTGCCGCGTACGGCGTACGGCGGACGGACGGAAATATTTTTATTCGATTTTCGTATTCTACGTACCTTGAAACGTAAAACATCAAATTTTGAGGGGGGTTAAAATTTTTTTTTCTTGCTCGATTCCAAAGGCTTATTATTGAAAATCATAAACCAAAATTGAGAAGTCGTATTTAAAATAATTAGATTCTTACTTGAACCATTTTCACGCACTAGAATAACAACAATAAAACACAGTATGGTTTTGTCAGATTTCATATTGCTCAAAAAACCTCTAAAATTCACAGTGTCAAATAGAAATGTGTGAGACCCAAATGGTTTGACCTGCTGCACGAATACAAAGTGTTTTTGAATTTGAAGAAGCAAAAGTTGAGCTAAGGGGGTTCATAGTTTTTAATAATTATAGACAAACTGGTAGTTAAGGTACAAAACTGAGTAAAACTCGAAAAAACGAACAACGAGCGCATTTTGCTCAGATGAGATTTGAACGGAAATCAGGCCTCTTTTGTGATTTACGGTCTAGTTTATCTTATGATCTGCCTCGATACATAGCCAACGACTCCTCCGGAATATTTTTATATGCAGATGACACTACAGCCTGCATATCAGGCAGAACCTCAATTGAGAAACTGGAAAACGAAAATATTGTTGAGTCAAGAATGGTGGAGTGGTGTGCTTCGAATAAATTAAGCCTAAATATCAACAAAACTCAACGCCTTGAACTGTCACTACGTAGTCCCAAACCCCAGACTGCCACTCTACTGGGTATAAATGTACGAGAAAATCTGTCGTGGAATACTCATTTGACGGCCCTCAAGTCAAAGTTATCCCAAACTAATTTCCTCCTTCGAAAACTCAAATGCACGGTATCGTTACGGGTTCTTCGTAGCGTATATTTTGCATATTTCGACTCGCGTCTCTCGTACGGTATTCTCTTGTGGGGAAACACAGCAAATTGATGAAATCATCCGGCTCCAAAAAACGGCCATCCGAATGCTGAATGGCAGAGGACGGAGAGAGTCCTGCAAACCCCTGTTTCCAGAACACCGAATTTTGACAGTCCGAGCAAAGTAAATTGTCGAAAGCCTGACGGAGGTACATAGTCATCTAAATAGGTATGCTGCGGAACACGGATATAATACGCGAAAACGAGATTTGCTGAAAGTCGACCGATGCAGATTAACCTCGACACAAAAATACAACATAGACTTCGCGGACACCAAGCTGTAAAATGCAATACCAGACACGTACAAGTTGCTCCCAATAAAAAAACGTCTGCCAAGTGGGTGTGGCACAGAGTTGTTAAAATAGGAATTCCAATTCCCATTACCCATTCCAATTACTTTCGGAACAAAGTAATGGCCATTCCCATTACCCATTCCTGTAATGGGAATGGAATTTTCAATTACTTTTTCCAATTCCTTGTAATGGTAATGGTTTTTTCAATTCCCCATTACTCGCAGTTGGAAAAGTAATGGGTCCTTCCAATTACCCATTACAGGAAGAGTAATGGGTAATGGGAGAACCAATTCCCCATTACCACCATTCAATCAGTAAGTTGACCATCCTCCAATTCATAAGGGACCACCCTCAAACTCATAGTAGACCACCCTCCAATTCATAGGGGGCCATCCCACCATCCATTTCGTTGGGGACCATCCTTCAATTCATAGGGGACCACCCTCCAATTCGTAGGGGACCACCCTCCAATTCATAGGGGACCATCCCCCCATCCATTTCGTTGGGGACCATCCTCCAATTCATTGGAGACCACCCTCAAATTCATAGGGGACCACCCTCCAATTCATAGGGGACCATCCCCCCATCCATTTCGTTGGGTACTATCCTCCAATTCATAGGGGACAACCCTCCAATTCATAGGGGACCATCCCCCCATCCATTTCGTCGGGGACCATCCTCCAATTCATAGGGGACCACCCTCCAATTCATAAGGCACCATCCCACCATCCTAATCGTTGGGGACCATCCTCCAATTCATAGGGGACCACCCTCCAATTCATAAGGGACATTAGGGACTGCAATGAATTGTAGGATGGTCCCCAACGATTAGGATGGTGGGATGGTCCCCTATGAATTGGAGGGTGGTCCCCTACGAATTGGAGGGTGGTCCCCTATGAATTGGAGGATGGTCCCCAACGAAATGGATGGTGGGATGGCCCCCTATGAATTGGAGGGTGGTTCCCTATGAATTTGAGGGTGGTCCCCTATGAATTGGAGGATGGTCCCCAACGATTAGGATGGTGGGATGGTCCCTTATGAATTGGAGGGTGGTCCCCTATGAATTGGAGGATGGTCCCCAACGAAATGGATGGGGGATGGTCCCCTATGAATTGGTGGGTGGTCCCCTATGAATTTGAGGGTGGCCCCCTATGAATTGGAGGATGGTCCCCAACGATTAGGATTGTCCCTTATGAATTGGAGGGTGGTCCCCTATGAATTTGAGGGTGGTCCCCTATGAATTTGAGGGTGGTCCCCATGAATTGGTAGGGTAGTCCCCAAGGTATTTGGGAACGGTCCCCTATGAATTGCAGGATGGTCCCCAACGATTAGGATTGTCCCTTATGAATTGGAGGGTGGTCCCCTATGAATTTGAGGGTGGTCCCCTATGAATTTGAGGGTGGTCCCCTATGAATTTGAGGGTGGCCCCCTATGAATTGGAGGATGGTCCCCAACGAAATGGATGGGGGGATGGTCCCCTATGAATTGGAGGGTTGTCCCCTATGAATTTGAGGGTGGTCCCCTATGAATTGGAGGATGTTCCCCAACGAAATGGATGGGGGGATGGTCCCCTATGAATTGGAGGGTGGTCCCTTATGAATTGGAGGATGGTCAACTTACTGATTGAATGGTGGTAATGGGGAATTGGTTCTCCCATTACCCATTACTCTTCCTGTAATGGGTAATTGGAAGGACCCATTACTTTTCCAACTACGAGTAATGGGGAATTGAAAAACCATTACCATTACAAGGAATTGGAAAAAGTAATTGAAAGTTCCATTCCCATTACAGGAATGGGTAATGGGAATGGCCATTACTTTGGATTAAGGTGTCTCTTAATCCCCCAGTTTTTGGTTTTATGTGTACATAATCATAATCACTTCACTCATTTCATTGCTTATAAGAAAAGTAATTTTGAAAAGTAATCATTACTCAAAGTAATCATTACTGTACAACTCTGGTGTGGCACATAGCTTCCTCGTATCCATAACCCGATATTCCGTATGATCCGATGCATAGTAGTTAATCTCAAAACATCATAACAAGTTAATCTGTAACATCCCTGAAAATTTCATTGAAATCGGATGGAAAATGTAGAAGTTATGTCCGTTAGAAGGAATTAACGTTTGCGCATGCGCAGTCGCATCTATCAGTCCGAGGATGATGATTTTCATAGGGGACCATCTAAATACTAATCTGTAACATCTCTGAAAATTTGATTGAAATCGGATAGAAAATGTAGAAATTATGGACGTTACCAGGAAATTCACGCTTGCGCATGCGCAGTGACTACTATCAGTCCGAAGGTTATGATCTTCATTGGGGACCATCTAAAACCTAATCCGCAAAATCCCTGAAAATTTCATCGAAATCGGGTAGAAAAAGTGGAAGTTATGGCCGTTACAAGGAAATTCACGTTTGCGCATGCGCAGTGGCTACTATCAGTCCGAAGGTGAAGATTGTCATAGGGGACCATCTAAATACTAATCTGTAACATTGCTGAAAATTTCATTGAAATCGGATGGGAAATGTAAAAGTTATGGCTGTTACAAGGAATTCACGTTTGCGCATGCGCAGTGGCTACTATCAGTCCGAAGGTAGAGATTTTCATAGGGGACCATCTAAATACTAATCTGTAACATTCCTGAACATTTCATTGAGATCGGATGGAAAATGTAGAAGTTATGGCCGCTACAAGGAATTCACGTTTGCGCATGCGCAGTCGCTTCTATCAGTCCGGGGATGATGATTTTCATAGGGGACCATCTACACACCAACCCGCACAATCCCTGAAAATTTCATTGAAATCGGACAATAACTCCGTATAGTTATGCGCGTTACAAGGAATTCATGACAGACACACAGACAGACAGACACACAGACACACAGACACACAGACACACAGACACTGAACCAAAATTGTTCAGAAAGGTCTAAAACGCAAAACGCGAGTGAAAATTTTGATTTTGGAGAACTTTTTTTTTTCGACCTTGAAAAGTGAAAACAAAGCTTCCACTACCTTGGTAGACTCGGAAGCAAAATTAAGTGAATAGATGTATGTGAATGGATCAAAAAAATACTTAGCCTCGGCTGGGTATCGAACCCGCGACCCCTGGGGGACAGTTGAAGTTACGGCTGCTACAAGTAATTCACGTTTGCGCATGCGCAGTCGCTTCTATCAGCCCGGGGATGATGATTTTCATAGGAGACCATCTACAACCTAATCCGCATAATCCCTGAAAATTTCATTGAAATCGGATGGAAAATGTAGAAGTTATGGCCGTTACAAGGACATTCACGTTTGCACATGCGCAGTGGCTACTATCGGTTCGAAGGTGATGATTTCCATAGGGGACCATCTAAATACTAATCTGTAACATCCCTGAAAATTTCATTGAAATCGGATGGAAAATGTAGAAGTTATGGCCGTTACAAGGAATTCACGTTTGCGCATGCGCAGTCGCTTCTTTCAGTCCGGGGATGATGATTTTCATAGGGGACCGTCTACACACCAACCCGCACAAACCCGGAAAATTTCATGGAAATCGGACAATAACTTCGTATAGTTATGCGCGTTACAAGGAATTCATGACAGACACACAGAAAGACAGACACACAGACAGACAGACAGACAAACAGACAGACAGACAGACACGGAACCAAAATTGTTCAGAAAGGTCTAAAACGCAAAACGCGAGTGGAAATTTTGATTTTGGAGAACTTTTTTTTTCGTCCTTGAAAAGTGAAAACAAAGCTTCCGCTACCTTGGTAGACTCGGAAGCAAAATTCAAAAGTGCTATGAAACGCGCCAAAAAACAGCAATTTATTGTATTCGTTTTATCCTCGAGATTCAATAATCGATTATTTTCGATATCAAACATAACCTTCTCAACATAACCTTCTCTGACCCGATCAGCTGGTCGTGAAGGGGCGCCATTTGCGCTCCTATCCAGCAAGGTTGTTCTGTTTACATACCAAGTTTCTTGGTATGTAAACAGAACGATGGTGATAATATTCTTTAGAAGCAATTATGTAATCGTTATTATTACCTTGTGGGTTAGATGTCTGACAAGAAATTCCATACTCAGTATGTGTGTTCACTCTCAGGTGACGACCTGAGAAGGTATGAATATAAGATACGTATTAACTTCCTACTTGAATGCCCACTTAAGAAGGTAATAACTAAACAAATAAACCAGTCAACAGAATTTGTTGAGGTAACGTAACTACACATCTTTCCCAAAACATCACGTTCCTCACTTTCCGACTTCCTCTCCCTGCACATGAATTTTGAAATTCAGGGGATGAAGTGTATATTTACATTGACCATTTACTAATTGAACTTCAAAACAATCACGCAAATTGGTTCGAAATTATCTTCCTGGGAACTTCGTACAAATCAAAACACTTGGACACAAACAAAAACATTTTGTGAAGCTCGTCCAATGAGGGTAGGTATTCTATTATTACTACCTAACTACTGATGACTGAAGTAACGTAAGCACATTAAAATGTGATGTATTTTTATTCTTACCGGTGATGAAATGCCGAGAACAAACTAGTATTAAATACTAGTTTTGTTTGGAGTTTAGTTGTCGCCCTCTCAAATTGTGATTGATTCGAGCGAGCCACCTTGCTCTTCTTTTTTCTGATAGGTCTCTTGTCTTCTCACACTGGCTTTTAATGACTTTTGGCAAACCAAATAACGAAATACTGCTCCCCTGACGGGAAGAGCAGCCAAGCACAGCACAAATCGGCATGCCTAATGAAAAAATCTTTGTTTACAACGATGGGAATTCAGTCAGTTCATCAAACATGGTTGTCAGGAACGCTGGGAATCAGCGACGCCAAAAGGCTGATATTCTTATTTTTTCAGAAAGTTCTCTTGTTTTTCCACACTGTTTCTAATCACTTTTGGCAAACCAAAAAATTAAATACCGCTTCCTGGACGAGAGGAGCAACTAATAACCGCATAAATTGGCATAATGAAAAACCGTCCATACAATCTTTGTTTACAACAGAGTCAACATGGCCGCCTTTCAGCGAGATTCGAATAACCGTTCGATTAGTCGAAGAATCGATTCATCCATTCTGTGTGACGTCACACGGATAAAAGCAATTAAAGACTTTTTTAAATTATGTAGAACAACCTGTCCAACTACCAGACCATAAATTGTTAAATTGTCTCCATATTTTGTTATTATTATATTCTGAATTTATCATACCATTGACTATTTACGACATGTTGCTATAATTTAATTTATGACGCAATAAAGATTATTATTATGTTTTATCGTAAAATCAACACTTGAGTTAAGGGAGCGAACGGTTTGACCTACAGAGCTCTGGGTGGTCTCATTCGATTCTAAAAATTCAATACGTTTTAAATTGATGAAAAGAACATAAGGTGCGTCGGGGGAAGTGCAGAGTACAATTTGCATAGTTCAACTTTGGTAGATCCTGAGAAACTCATTTTTAAAGCTAGATTTATTTTCCTTATTTCATTACACACCTCGGACTATCCTCTTACCAGTTTTGTAGTTATTTTAAGGTTTTTTAAAGTTATAGTGGGTTTTTCGAGCAATACTATAATTGTTGTCCGTACTCCTCACTTACCCCGCCTAAATGGGGTAAGTGCAGAGCATCCCTTCATTTCTCATGTCGTTGGAGTTACAAATGCGATGGGGGAAGTGTGCGGAAGAGCTCATTTCAGGCATTATTTTGCTTTTTGCAAAGTTAAAATCGGACAGAAATTGGTGAAGTTACACAGTTTTGAAAAGTTAAAAACGTGGTATAGAGAAACACATAAAAATCTTGCAAAATTCAAACTTTTGAATCTTCATTGAAAATTGTTTAAATCACTGTAAGTCATCAGTCTTACGAATAAGAACGTTTTTTTACAGTCTTATACTACAAATGGTTATCTTAACATTGCAAAAGTTTGCATAAAACTTCGAAATGAAAAAAGTCTGCAAAGTGGGTGTGGCACATAGCTTTCTTGTATCCATAATCCGATTGTATAGATGATCCGATGCATAGTAGTTAGTCTCAAAACATCAATATCTACCTAAAGTACCTTACCCTAACCTTTCAATGAGGGGGGGGGGGTGCATGATTTTCATAGGGAACCATCTCCACCCCAACTCGGGACGTCATCTTTCGTTCTCCCTCTTTACTGGAGCGAATAAAAAAGTTCCCAGTTACATTAAAAGTACCCAAGTTCACAACAAGAGTAGATGAAAAATACATAGTACTCGTATTATGCTTGAGAGTACGCTCCATACTTCCCTTGTTCATCCATTTGGGGGGAAGTGCGGAACTCCACACTTGCCCATGTTTCTTACTCTGCACTTCCCCCCATAGGAGGAAAAAACGGGGAAAGTGCAGAGGAGGTCTTATTTTCAAAATAACCAAAGTTAGAACAAAATGTCATATATACAATGAAACTGTAACATTTAAAGTGTATAATTACCTTGTCAGTCATTAGCAATACCAAAGTAGAGGCAGGTTGAACTCAGGTTGAAAAATAGTTGATCACATCTACCTCACAGATGAAAACACATGTGTTGGGTGTGCGTCGATGTACCCCGCGCCGATGTACCCCCCGGGCATAGTGTCCCCCGTATTGTCCCCCGTCATTCATGACCGCGGAGGTTTTCATTCATGACGGGGGGCACTATGCCCGGGGGGTACATCGGCGGGGGGTACATCGGCGCGGGGTACATCGATAGCAACCCCATGTGTTACATCATAACCTCACCGTGAAGGTTACAACCGATATGAGTACACTCTAGTGGTGTTTTGTGAAACTCAACTTAGTTCTCTACAACACCCAAAAAGGATATTCGTGTCAGCCCTTACGTTTGCTTGTGACAGGCATACTCCCCACTTACCCCATTTCTGCACTTACCCCGACGCACCTTACCTCTACATCGAAATTTTTTGGGCGTTTTCAAAATGTCAACCGTTAATCTTAGAAATGACTATAATCAGCCGAAAGCTTAGACAAGTAGACCCCAAATGGGCTCATATTGTATCAAATTTCATCAAAATCGGTCCTTGGGAACTAAGGAAAGGGCCGCGTAAGGCGGACGGAAGAAAAATTTGTATTTGATTTTCGGATTCTACGTACCTTGAAACGTAAACCAACAAATTTTGAGGGGGGGGGGGGGGTTAAATTTTTTTCTTGGTCGATTCCAAAGTTTCATAATTGAAAATAATAAACCAAAATGGCCTACTTTGCGGGCTGAATAGCTGAAGAATGCAGAAAAGTTTAACATGAGTATTCTGTTATAATATCCAGTTAAATACTATGTTAATTCTTTATTTAGGTACCTGTTATTCAAGTTGAAGGACGATTTGGTTCGATGCAGTATGTTGATTGTTTTCTGTTCACACTAATCACTCCACCCGCGAATCGAAGACGAATATTGCCCTTCACAACACGAAAACCATTCGACGGCCTAATCAAGAATATCGCAGAGGAAATCACTTGGCAGCATCTTGAACACCCTAAAAAAAAGCACCATAACCCGACCTTGGAAAAATAACAACTGAACCTGAGGTTCACTGACTGGAGCAAGTTGGGGAGGGGAGGCGTATACATGTTGTTACCAGTATATGATTGGTTGACGGATTTAGTTTGTTGGTCCTTCTAGGAAGGTGGGTAGAAACTCATTCAAAGAAGCTCTTCTAGGAACTTGGGAAGACTTGGGCCTCCTCCTCTCCAAACTTCCCTCCCTTCGCAGTCTTTGCCACTTATTTTTACACATTCTCCAACTCAGAGCATAATACAATCACTTTGTCTGGGGAAGTGTACTAAGTAGCTGTAAATACTTTTTGAAAAAAAAAAACTTTTTAAATTGAGTTTTGCAGAAATTGTAGGATAGAATTAAATGTATATAATTGAGTTGAAACTCATTTAAAATTTTACTCCACTTTCACGAAATTACCTGCCTTAATGCTAGAGCCACCTAATTTAATTTATGAACCTTTTCGATGTCTCTTCACATTTTCAACGAAAAATTCTGGTACGATTTCCGAAGTTCATCTTTCAAAATGAACCCAACCTATCTATTGAGAATCATGTTTCTGTTTTATAAGTACACGGCATCTATTACTCCAGACGATAGCTTACTTCAAGGATGGCATTAAATCAATGTCACTGAACCTCAAATAAGCTAGGAAAAATATTATTTTAAATTTTGCATCCATAGGGGGGGGGGGGGTAACCCCCCGTGCCAGATCTGGCACAGTCGTAACTCAAGTAGTTTTTTGAGAAAATTTCAGAAACAAAATTTTTATCAAACAATATTTTGACAAGAATAATGAAGTATAGTACGTCAATGGAATGTGATTGGTTCACATGATATTTGGTGCGATATTTTATGAAACTTGGGACTCAAAGCCCAACATCACATTTATTACAAATAGATTTTGGGCGAGATGAGCAGGTTTCATAAATTTATGCACACCTTCTTTTGTTCTCGATCGGCGAAAGCAAGTGATCCTAACGGTCGTACCTGATAGTGCTCAAGGCTACATTTCTGGCGTGAGCAGTTGGTCTCTGAGCTTTAGGGTGAACTTTGTTACGAATAAGAAAAGTTTATAAAATCCAGTTTAGGCCTTTCACGATCACCAGATATTAGACGAGCATTGTTGAGACTATGAGCAACGTAAAAGTGGCCACTACCACTTCTCCCCTCTAATACCAATTTTATATCTGTTGATGTCCTGGTCAATGCGATCAGTCCCCCCATATTACGATTGTACTGATGGATAAGGTGTGGTTGAGGGACAGAAATTATTTCCTTTTCTGCTTTAGAGAACCTCTTAGCCAAACTTTAGGGCTCATGTCCATATTTCGTAGAAGATACAGCCACCACACTATTCATTATCCAACCAGTTACAAATCACAACCCCACTATAAAATGTGATCGAATATTTTGTGGCTTGAGCCTCGATTTTCTTTTTTCTTCCGAGTCTACCAAGGTAGCGGAAGCTTTGCTTTCAGTTTTCAAGGTTGAAAAAAAAGATTTTCTCCAAAATCAAAATTTCCACTCGCGTTTTACGATTCAGACCTTTCTAAACAATTTTGGTTCCGTGTCTATCTGTCCGTCTGTGTGTCTATCATGAAATCCTAGCCACAGCCAAAATTCAACAATTCTCGTCCGATTTCAATGAAATTTTCAGGGATTGTGTGGCTTGGCGAGTAGATGGTCCCCTATAAACATCATTATCCCGGGAATGATAGTAGCCGCCGCTGCGCATGTGCAAACGTGTATTTCCTTGTTACAGATATCAGTTCTACGATTACATCTCATTTCGATGAAATTTCCAGGAATTATGCGAATTTAGGTGAAGATGGTCCCCTACGAAAATCATGACCCCCAAATTGAAAGCATTTTGGGGGCATGGGCAAACGTGATATCGTTATAACAGCCATAACTCCAACGCTCTCTAGCTCAGCAGCTCTCAAAAAAAGTTCCGAATTCTTGACACTATGTGACGACTGTGACAGATCTGGCAAAAAAAACAATAATTTTAATGATTTTCCAAAACTATTTGAAATAGGTATCTACCTACATACCTAGGTAACTTTCAGAAAATATCTCATCCATATTCTTGAATCTTAATTTGTGATTTCGCTCAGAATTCCAACTGGTTTCACAGTTTCAAATAGCCATTCAATGGACAGCTGGACATACACATTACGATGAAATTTATTACAAAAGCAGTTTGGACTATTAGGAACCGGGAAATCGTTGTTTCGAGAATTTTATGAGTTCGAAAGCCTATAATCTCTACTACTACTATTACTATTAATCTCAAGGCAATGGAACTCACATGGGACTGTTCTCACTAATTGTACAACAACAACATTTTCTAACAACATTTTCTGGCGAAAGGGGCTTTGACTCGGCAGTAGTGAAATCAGAATGTTACAAAAGCTTTAAAGTGCGAGTAGTAAACATTTTGATTTTGGGGTCGCCGCGTTGTTTTAATTTTTTTTTTTTTTTACTATAGATTGCACTTTTATTTTTTGTCGTAATATAGTAGAAGGGATCATGGGAAGATCGGATCGATGGATCGATCGGAAGAAGGGATCGATGGACGAAGCTCGGTTGAGGACGACTGGTATGGTGTCCCGTTTGGTGATGCCCAAAATGTAGGGCAAAAACTTTTCATTGAAAAAAGGAAGAAATATGTATCTTTTAAAATAAAACTCATGAAACTGTATCTGCACAGAAAATATGGTATAGAAGCCTCTTAGATTATGTTGAATACAAAATATTGTTATTATTGTGCAGCTCACCGGCGGTCAGACGAGCAACATGATAGGTATGAGTCGAGTCATGTTCGCCGATGGTAATAATAATAATTATCGTTCGTCGTAATGTTCCGAATCGTGTTCTTCGGCCTTTCACTTTCATCGAGACTAGGGAGAGAGTTGCCGCCTATAAATATCATCATTAGATGACGCCCTGATGAACCTCCTCTATTTCCTCATTGCTGCACCCCGTCGCGACTGAGTGGGTAGACGAGAGACAAACACGGTATTATATCGATCCTGTAGTATTTTATGAGCATACGATATTTTATGGTATTAATTTTTTTACTAGGTTGTTATCTCACATCGCTCTCTCAACCAAATGAGTGTGTTGATCCCTGAATTCCCTCATCCAAGTAGTTGTGATTTGCAGTCTCACAGGATCAAGCTGTTAGATAAATAGGTGAATATGTTCAATAGGTGTTCTCGATCTCACATCGCTCTCTCAACCAAATGAGTGTGTTGATCCCTGAATTCCCTCATCCAAGTAGTTGTGATTTGCAGTCTCACAGGATCAAGCTGTTAGATAAATAGGTGAATATGTTCAATAGGTGTTCTCGATCAGAGATCGTCCACCAAATTAAACTTATGAGGGAAGATAAGTTACACAAAAAATACAGTTCAACAGGTGTTACTAATCATGGATCGCCCACCAAGTCAGGAAGTGGGTGTCAAAACTTACCAAAATTTAGTTTGGAAGAGTTTGTGAAGGATTAAGAGTTTGTTTCAATGAGGTAACTTGGCCCAAGCTTCCCACCCAAATACAATTTGTCAATACGTCGATCGTGTGAAAAAGTCAAGAATGAAGTGAAAGAAGGTCTAAACCATCGAAAGCTGTTCGCTCTTTGAGAGACAAGACATCTTCAAAATCTTGTTTTCACCTTCAATCGAGTAAAAAAGTTGAGAAAGAAGGTCGAAACCATCGAAACCTGTTGGTTCTTCGAGAGACAAGACATCTTCAAAATATTGTTTTCACATTCGATCGAGTGAAAAATTCGAGAAAGAAGGTCTAAACCATCGAAACCTGTTCGTTCTTTGAGAGACAAGACATCTTCGAAATATTGTTTTCGCCTTCAATCGAGTGAAAAAGTTGATAAAGAAGGTCTAAACCATCGAAACCTGTTCGTTCTTTGAGAGACAAGACATCTTCAAAATATTGTTTTCGCCTTCAATCGAGTGAAAAAGTTGATAAAGAAGGTCTAAACCATCGAAACCTGTTCGTTCTTTGAGAGACAAGACATCTTCAAAATATTGTTTTCACCTTCAATCGAGTAAATAAGTTGAGAAAGAAGGTCGAAACCATCGAAACCTGTTCGTTCTTTGAGAGACAAGACATCTTCAAAATATTGTTTTCACCTTCAATCGAGTAAATAAGTTTAGAAAGAAGGTCGAAACCATCGAAACCTGTTGGTTCTTCGAGAGACAAGACATCTTCAAAATCTTGTTTTCACCTTCAATCGAGTAAAAAAGTAGAGAAAGAAAGTTGAAACCATCGAAACCTGTTGGTTCTTCGAGCGACAAGACATCTTCAAAATATTGTTTTCACATTCGATCGAGTGAAAAATTCGAGAAAGAAGGTCTAAACCATCCAAACCTGTTCGTTCTTTGAGAGACAAGACATCTTCAAAATATTGTTTTCACATTCGATCGAGTGAAAAATTCGAGAAAGAAGGTCTAAACCATCCAAACCTGTTCGCTCCTTGAGAGACAAGACATCTTCAAAATATTATTTCACATTCGATCGAGTGAAAAATTCGAGAAAGAAGGTCTAAACCATCGAAACCTGTTCGTTCTTTGAGAGACAAGACATCTTCAAAATATTGTTTTCGCCTTCAATCGAGTGAAAAAGTTGATAAAGAAGGTCTAAACCATCGAAACCTGTTCGTTCTTTGAGAGACAAGACATCTTCAAAATATTGTTTTCACCTTCAATCGAGTGAAAAAGTTGAGAAAGAAGGTCGAAACCATCGAAACCTGTTGGTTCTTCGAGAGACAAGACATCTTCAAAATATTGTTTTCACATTCGATCGAGTGAAAAATTCGAGAAAGAAGGTCTAAACCATCGAAACCTGTTCGTTCTTTGAGAGACAAGACATCTTGAAAATATTGTTTTCACCTTCAATCGAGTGAAAAAGTTGAGAAAGAAGGTCGAAACCATCGAAACCTGTTGGTTCTTCGAGAGACCAAAGAGAGACTAAGACATCTTCAAAATATTGTTTTCACATTCGATCGAGTGAAAAATTCGAGAAAGAAGGTCTAAACCATCGAAACCTGTTCGTTCTTTGAGAGACAAGACATCTTCAAAATATTGTTTTCACCTTCAATCGAGTGAAAAAGTTGAGACAGAAGGTCGAAACCATCGAAACCTGTTGGTTCTTCGAGAGACAAGACATCTTCAAAATATTGTTTTCACATTCGATCGAGTGAAAAATTCGAGAAAGAAGGTCTTAACCGTCGAAACCTGTTCGTTCTTTGAGAGACAAGACATCTTCAAAATATTGTTTTCGCCTTCAATCGAGTGAAAAAGTTGATAAAGAAGGTCTAAACCATCGAAACCTGTTCGTTCTTTGAGAGACAAGACGTCTTCAAAATATTGTTTTCGCCTTCAATCGAGCGAAAAAGTTGATGAAGAAGGTCTAAACCATCGAAACCTGTTCGTTCTTTGAGAGACAAGACATCTTCAAAATATTGTTTTCACCTTCAATCGAGTGAACAAGTTTATATAGAAGGTCGAAACCATCGAAACCTGTTGGTTCTTCGAGAGACAAGACATCTTCAAAATATTGTTTTCACATTCGATCGAGTGAAAAATTCGAGAAAGAAGGTCTAAACCATCGAAACCTGTTCGTTCTTTGAGAGACAAGACATCTTCAAAATATTGTTTTCGCCTTCAATCGAGTGAAAAAGTTGATAAAGAAGGTCTAAACCATCGAAACCTGTTCGTTCTTTGAGAGACAAGACATCTTCAAAATATTGTTTTCGCCTTCAATCGAGTGAAAAAGTTGATAAAGAAGGTCTAAACCATCGAAACCTGTTCGTTCTTTGAGAGACAAGACATCTTCAAAATATTGTTTTCACCTTCAATCGAGTAAATAAGCTGAGAAAGAAGGTCGAAACCATCGAAACCTGTTCGTTCTTTGAGAGACAAGACATCTTCAAAATATTGTTTTCACCTTCAATCGAGTAAATAAGTTGAGAAAGAAGGTCGAAACCATCGAAACCTGTTGGTTCTTCGAGAGACAAGACATCTTCAAAATCTTGTTTTCACCTTCAATCGAGTAAAAAAGTAGAGAAAGAAAGTTGAAACCATCGAAACCTGTTGGTTCTTCGAGCGACAAGACATCTTCAAAATATTGTTTTCACATTCGATCGAGTGAAAAATTCGAGAAAGAAGGTCTAAACCATCCAAACCTGTTCGTTCTTTGAGAGACAAGACATCTTCAAAATATTGTTTTCACATTCGATCGAGTGAAAAATTCGAGAAAGAAGGTCTAAACCATCCAAACCTGTTCGCTCCTTGAGAGACAAGACATCTTCAAAATATTATTTCACATTCGATCGAGTGAAAAATTCGAGAAAGAAGGTCTAAACCATCGAAACCTGTTCGTTCTTTGAGAGACAAGACATCTTCAAAATATTGTTTTCGCCTTCAATCGAGTGAAAAAGTTGATAAAGAAGGTCTAAACCATCGAAACCTGTTCGTTCTTTGAGAGACAAGACATCTTCAAAATATTGTTTTCACCTTCAATCGAGTGAAAAAGTTGAGAAAGAAGGTCGAAACCATCGAAACCTGTTGGTTCTTCGAGAGACAAGACATCTTCAAAATATTGTTTTCACATTCGATCGAGTGAAAAATTCGAGAAAGAAGGTCTAAACCATCGAAACCTGTTCGTTCTTTGAGAGACAAGACATCTTGAAAATATTGTTTTCACCTTCAATCGAGTGAAAAAGTTGAGAAAGAAGGTCGAAACCATCGAAACCTGTTGGTTCTTCGAGAGACAAGACATCTTCAAAATATTGTTTTCACATTCAATCGAGTGAAAAAGTTGAGAAAGAAGGTCGAAACCATCGAAACCTGTTGGTTCTTCGAGAGACCAAAGAGAGACTAAGACATCTTCAAAATATTGTTTTCACATTCGATCGAGTGAAAAATTCGAGAAAGAAGGTCTAAACCATCGAAACCTGTTCGTTCTTTGAGAGACAAGACATCTTCAAAATATTGTTTTCACCTTCAATCGAGTGAAAAAGTTGAGACAGAAGGTCGAAACCATCGAAACCTGTTGGTTCTTCGAGAGACAAGACATCTTCAAAATATTGTTTTCACATTCGATCGAGTGAAAAATTCGAGAAAGAAGGTCTTAACCGTCGAAACCTGTTCGTTCTTTGAGAGACAAGACATCTTCAAAATATTGTTTTCGCCTTCAATCGAGTGAAAAAGTTGATAAAGAAGGTCTAAACCATCGAAACCTGTTCGTTCTTTGAGAGACAAGACGTCTTCAAAATATTGTTTTCGCCTTCAATCGAGCGAAAAAGTTGATGAAGAAGGTCTAAACCATCGAAACCTGTTCGTTCTTTGAGAGACAAGACATCTTCAAAATATTGTTTTCACCTTCAATCGAGTGAACAAGTTTATATAGAAGGTCGAAACCATCGAAACCTGTTGGTTCTTCGAGAGACAAGACATCTTCAAAATCTTGTTTTCACCTTCAATCGAGTAAAAAAGTAGAGAAAGAAAGTTGAAACCATCGAAACCTGTTGGTTCTTCGAGCGACAAGACATCTTCAAAATATTGTTTTCACATTCGATCGAGTGAAAAATTCGAGAAAGAAGGTCTAAACCATCCAAACCTGTTCGTTCTTTGAGAGACAAGACATCTTCAAAATATTGTTTTCACATTCGATCGAGTGAAAAATTCGAGAAAGAAGGTCTAAACCATCCAAACCTGTTCGCTCCTTGAGAGACAAGACATCTTCAAAATATTATTTCACATTCGATCGAGTGAAAAATTCGAGAAAGAAGGTCTAAACCATCGAAACCTGTTCGTTCTTTGAGAGACAAGACATCTTCAAAATATTGTTTTCGCCTTCAATCGAGTGAAAAAGTTGATAAAGAAGGTCTAAACCATCGAAACCTGTTCGTTCTTTGAGAGACAAGACATCTTCAAAATATTGTTTTCACCTTCAATCGAGTGAAAAAGTTGAGAAAGAAGGTCGAAACCATCGAAACCTGTTGGTTCTTCGAGAGACAAGACATCTTCAAAATATTGTTTTCACATTCGATCGAGTGAAAAATTCGAGAAAGAAGGTCTAAACCATCGAAACCTGTTCGTTCTTTGAGAGACAAGACATCTTGAAAATATTGTTTTCACCTTCAATCGAGTGAAAAAGTTGAGAAAGAAGGTCGAAACCATCGAAACCTGTTGGTTCTTCGAGAGACAAGACATCTTCAAAATATTGTTTTCACATTCAATCGAGTGAAAAAGTTGAGAAAGAAGGTCGAAACCATCGAAACCTGTTGGTTCTTCGAGAGACCAAAGAGAGACTAAGACATCTTCAAAATATTGTTTTCACATTCGATCGAGTGAAAAATTCGAGAAAGAAGGTCTAAACCATCGAAACCTGTTCGTTCTTTGAGAGACAAGACATCTTCAAAATATTGTTTTCACCTTCAATCGAGTGAAAAAGTTGAGACAGAAGGTCGAAACCATCGAAACCTGTTGGTTCTTCGAGAGACAAGACATCTTCAAAATATTGTTTTCACATTCGATCGAGTGAAAAATTCGAGAAAGAAGGTCTTAACCGTCGAAACCTGTTCGTTCTTTGAGAGACAAGACATCTTCAAAATATTGTTTTCGCCTTCAATCGAGTGAAAAAGTTGATAAAGAAGGTCTAAACCATCGAAACCTGTTCGTTCTTTGAGAGACAAGACGTCTTCAAAATATTGTTTTCGCCTTCAATCGAGCGAAAAAGTTGATAAAGAAGGTCTAAACCATCGAAACCTGTTCGTTCTTTGAGAGACAAGACATCTTCAAAATATTGTTTTCACCTTCAATCGAGTGAAAAAGTTGAGAAAGAAGGTCGAAACCATCGAAACCTGTTGGTTCTTCGAGAGACAAGACATCTTCAATATATTGTTTTCACATTCGATCGAGTGAAAAATTCGAGAAAGAAGGTCGAAACCATCGAAACCTGTTGGTTCTTCGAGAGACAAGACATCTTCAAAATATTGTTTTCACCTTCAATCGAGTGAACAAGTTTATATAGAAGGTCGAAACCATCAAAACCTGTTGGTTCATCGAGAGACAAAACATCTTGAAAATATTGTTATCACATTCGATCGAGTGAAAAATTCTAGAAAGAAGGTCTAAACCATCGAAAACTGTTGATTCACTCGAGAAACATGGCATCTTCAAAACCTTGTTGTCACCTGCAATCGAGCTAACTGCAGCTGAGCAGATTCATTAACTCGTAACCCTTTTGCTTCCTCCTGCAGGCACAGGCGGTACATTGCTACCCTTTTCACGTTCTCAACAGACCTTCCGAGATCGACATTTTCGTCTTCCTTTTCCGAAATTAAATTTTGAACACCCATGAGCGAATTATGATTTAAATACCCTTCTACAATTTTCTATTTGTGGGTTTTCCTTAAATTTCGCTTAAAAACCTTGTTTATTTCAGCTATTGTTACCCAAAATTAATTAAAAAAATCGATACATAATTAACCATAGATGAACAATGAAGACCTACCAAATGGCGCCCGCAAATTTCAAATCCGAGATCCCAGTCATGAGAAAATGAAAAATCAAAATGTGATTTTTTTTTTAATTTTGTGTGATTTTTTTCCGCTACTTGGCGGCGGATTTGAAAATTAAACGCCTTAATTTTTGAATATTGTTGTAGGTAGTCAGCTTCTTCAGATAAATAATATATTCTTTATGAACTCCTCTAAACAAACATGATATTTGTGATCTCTCATGGGATGAACAAAGGGAGACCTATCTCGTGTTGTGTAGGTAGTCAAAATAGCATTATAATTTAGTAGTATCTTCACCACACACATTTGACCGTCATTTTTGGTTGATATGTTCGATTAATTCTAGACATTTCTCATTCAACCAACTGAAGACACTGTTTCATTTCAGATTACAAAACGCATTCCGACCTCTTGGAATCAAAACATGACCTCCGTCATTATGAAGAAACTTCCATCCACTTTTCTGGATCTCAAGGTCCCACCTGAAAAGAGGACTCCACAGTTTGGATTCTCACGACCGATGACGTTCGGCACCTCCTTGCGTCATACAATCCGTCACCACTCGACTTTTCAATGTTTCCCTTTTTTCATGAAACGATTTCAAGGCTGTCGTTTATAACTTCCATTTTGCGACTTTGTGAACGATTTTTTGTTTCCCTCATTTTCCACTGAAAACTCCCGTTCGCAAAAATCGTGATATCACCTCCGATCACGAAGTCGCATTGACCCGCTGCCCCGGTCCGTCTTTTTTTCAATTTTCTTTTTTGTTCCATTCGACGCATTTTCCTTCATTTTAATCGATTTCATGAAATGACTCCGTCTTTCACATGGGCAGAAACGAACTCACGAGTTCACTCCTTCTGAGAGGAGAACGGGGTCGTTTTGCGTAACGTCTCCAAAGGGGCGTTTCTTCCAGGCTTCACACTCGTCCAACTAACGACCCAGCCGAGAAGATGATCGCGGGGATGCGGCCTTTTTTCGACGATTCGGTGGTAACCAACCATTCGTGGGCCAATAAGTTGCTGTTTTTACCCGTGACGGATTCAACGTGGCAATCCCACCTGGGGTAACTTTGTAGCAGAGATTTGGAAAAAAGTGGGTTAATTTTGGCGTGCAATTGCTTCATTCAGAATTGTAGCTATCTTGGTTAGAAGGCGATGAAATGTATATTTGTACACCAATCGCCCAACCAAAGAGAAATTAATCGACATATTGAATCTTGAATTTTTTAGTTATGCCTACTGATACGGAACCAAAATTACTCTAAGTAGCCGGAAAAGCTAAAAATGGGTGAGAATTTTGATTTTTGGAGGAATTCAATTCAACTCGACTTGTCAGTCAACAAATAATGAAAACGCTGCAAATTATTATACAATGGTTTAGTTTACCTATTATTTTTCTATACAGATCACTCGTCTGCATAGAACACGGCTTTGCCATTGCTACCACCAACCAACATGGAGAAAAACGTCGATCGCATTTCGGTCAGCTTAAATTTGAACGGAGATTAGGCCTCTTTTGCGATTCACACTCGTGTTTCTGATTTATCATAAGTCCAACCCTTAAGTTCTCGTAGGGAGCGAACGGTTTTTCCTACAGAGCTCCTAGTGGTCTCAAAAAATTCTGAAAATTCAATACTATCTTAAATTGATGGAAAAAATGGAAAAACAATACCTTTTTATAAAAACTTTCGAGTCAGGGCGTTTTCAAAATTTCAACCCTTAGAAGTGACCAACGTCAACCAAAATCTTCGGGGCACAACTAGACCCCAAATGGAGCCTACATAACAATTTTCATCAAAATCGGCCTATGCTAAGTGGGGAAAAGCCGCGTACGGCGGACGGACGGCCAAATTTTTATTCGATTTTTGGATTCTACGTACCTTGAAACGTAAACCAACAAATTTTGAGGGAGGTTAAACAAATTTTTTTCTTGGTTGATTCCAAAGGTTCATTATTGAAATAGTAAACCAAAACGGGTCAGGGTACTGACTAAACATACATAGACAAATGTTCGAAACAGACAGACAAATGTTAAAAAAAATGTAGGTGGACAAAAAGTTTAAAAAGTAAAATATGAGTGAAAATGTTGAAGGATTTGAATTTAACTTAATGAGTCGGTCAATAAATAATGAAAAAACCAGCCAAGTTGGGTGGAGAGTACAGATTTCTCACAAAGAATAACATACGTATCTACATAACCAGTTGGGCATAAGTTACGAAATTAGATTTTCACTATAATATTGCTGGTTTTTAATGACAACAAACAGCAGACGATAATAAAGTCGCGATTATGATGATGATTTTTTACTTTTTCAAATGTAATGTGGTGATTCCTATGGATAGAGTCATGGTACGATCAATGTGCAATCTTCTAGGGCCCAGCCTCTAACTTCCCTCTAAAATTGAGCAAAATCGAGGTATCAGGTCGGTTAGAAATTGATGTCACGTTCACACCGTTGTTTGTCCAGAGTTGATGAAATTCTCCAGACAATTGTTTTTTTCAAATTCGGACCATGATTTCGAGCTCCTTGGTAGTTATGCCCGGGAGAAGGACCGACAGACAGGCAGTCGCGGAACTGAAGTTCAAAAAGCTCTTTGACTTTTTCAACTCGTTGCACGAATAGTGGGGAAATAAAAATATATCAAGCATTATCCCTCATTATGAAGCTACTGAAGAAGATTCGCAGATCCCACCATTACCTTCACTTTCATTATAATTTTTCATTTATCAGTCCAACTCAGAAAGTTAATGAATTTCAATTTGAAATCTCTGTAAAATGATTAATTCCCCATAAGGTTGTGAACAATATTCGGCTACGACCACCATCTTTTCCATACCTTCATAGCTAGGAAAAGTTTATAGACCATAATATCAGATTCAAGAAACAACCGACTGCAGAACAACAGCCAACAACAATCATCAGATTTTCGGCAGAATCTGCCAATTGGATCGTGAGAAACGGGTATTTCAAGTTGACCAAGTTTATTTTGGAGGAAATCCAAGTCTTTTTTTGATTTCTGCATGAATTCAGAGTTTCCCTTTGAGTTACATGCGGGACTTCACTTTGGGTGTGTCTTCTATCAGGTATGTTTGGAACCCTGATATTCTTGATGTTTGGAATAAGATAATTCATCCTCCTGTACCTACCTTATCTATTATTTATTATTTTTCCCTAAAAACCTAGAGGATATGGACAAATAATGTTCAACAAGGAATTCATTTTCTTCGGCCTTGTGGTATTCCACCAGTAAACGCAGATGAGCGGATCAGATTTCTGGGGCAGCCTGCAAAGTGTATGAGGTCTTTCAACCTCAAGTCACGACCTTCCGAAGCCAAACCTGTTGGGAACGGAGGCATCTCCTCCAGAAAACCTGCCCTTTCCACGACGGCCCCTGACCTTGGCATATTACTTCCAAAGCCTCCCAGTTACATCTCGTGATGGGAGCTTCGCAGAGCTGAGCGAATCTAATGGGAAATCCTTCTGGATGTAGATGATCCCTTCTCGATGGGTAGTCGATCCGCACCGGAAGGTGAGGCGCTCTGGAGGGCGATCCGACCTACAATCCCGGAGTTGAGGCGGGAAGGAAAAAATTAAGGCATTCATCGAGAGAAAACAGTTTATTGCTTACTGGGGCGAAAAATCTGTGATGGGTGAAGGTAGCCAGCTCATTTCCACTAAGAGCAACCTATTTTCAATGCAATCCTGAATAGGGGTGTAAACGTCGTTTTGCTGTCCGCGTTCCCCTTCATAGATTTTAAAGATTTTTTCTCAGAGCAAGTCCAAAATTTACGAATGTGAAGAAATCAAGAAACGAAGTTTCTGTCGATGAATTTGTATCTTTGTACCCATAGCATGTAAAGGCTCAAACCAATCATGTTAAATTTCAATACCCCGATGATTGATCCATTTCTTCCCGCTGTATCTCCTCTAGGTGAACAGTAGCAAGAGAACACCAGATTGGTGTTGTTTCGCAAAGTAGCAAATTTTCTAGCAAAGCAAATTTTCTAGACTGGGAGTTCCAGATATCTTGGTTTCTGATAATGTACCTACCCTTTGGAAGTTTAGCATTTCAACAATTTGCCACTGATTGGAATTTTAAATCGGTGTTGGTCAGTCCTAAGCATAGCCCAGCAAATGGGTTAGCTGAAAAGGGATTTAGCATTGTTAAAAATATTCTTCGGAGGTGTCTCAAGAGCGGTCAAGACGTTAGTTATGCACTTTTAGAATATAGAAATAGTCCCCTCAAAGCCTTAGGATTGTCACCAGCACAGATTATGATGTGTCGAACCTTGAAGTCAAAATTACCTGCCGTAAGTACAACACTGACTCCTCAATCAGTCAACTACGAGTATGCAGAGCTAAAGAACCGCCGGGAAATTGTTAGAACCAAACAGGCAAGTTATTTTGACCGAAGAACCACAAAACTTGAGGAACTTTCTCCAGACACTCCTGTTTATTTCAAACTTAACTTTAATGATAATCGCTGTACATGGCGTTCAGGTGTAATCCTTGAGGTTCTCCCATATAGGTCGTATTTGATTAGGGATGAGCGAGTTTATACATTTTAACGCAATAGGAAGTTCCTTCGGAGAAAACCCAGCACAACCTTTCGTAGGCGGCGTACTGGTTTTAGTCAAAACTGGGCTCCTCATGAAGGGGGAAGTGGGGGTACAACCTCCCTAGAAGTTCCAATGATGCTTTCCACAGGGAGCTCTCAGTCAAGTACTACCTATACCACTAGGTTGGGGAGGGAAATAAAAAGACCTTCTTACCTAAGGAACTATGTATAATGTTCTTAATTTAAGCTTATTGCATTAGTTGTTTATTTATTTCTTATTCTTTACTTCATTCTTTGTTCTACTGTTACTACCTGTCACTTGTATTGTCAGCTTATTTTAGTCTTGATTGGAAGGGTGTAAGGTTGGTACCATGTTTAGGAGGCATTGGCCTCATCAAGATGGCAGCGTTTTTGTATAATTGCCTATTCATGACATGAGTGTAGACAAATTGATTCGTTTATTAAACAAGAGTTCTGAACTTGCAGTAACTATTATTTCAGTGTTGCCCTACTTTCTAGATGAACATCCTATTTGAATGTGACATAATTTTGAGAATTTCTCTATTCTGACAACTTTAAAATTTGTTCAAAATGTTGGGAGAATTACGGGGTCACTGTTTACATTTGCCTCCGCCGTACAACTTTTCA
Organism: Apolygus lucorum; assembly: GCA_009739505.2. Taxonomy (NCBI): domain Eukaryota; kingdom Metazoa; phylum Arthropoda; class Insecta; order Hemiptera; family Miridae; genus Apolygus; species Apolygus lucorum. The sequence continues at coordinate 25,536,776 of CM019169.2, forward strand.
GTCGTTTTTGGCAAATGTAAGTCAATATGAGAGCCAATGCATTCAAAAGTGTGCCAAAACATTAATGAAGAGCAACAGCAAAAATATTGGGTAGAATCGTTTCAGAAAGCGTTTTGGACGAACGATTCATTGAAATATGACAAAATTCTGCGCATTGCTAGTACTGATAAATTACCACTGATAAATTCCAAAACGAGATTTATGATTTTATAGGGCGAAAATCGGGTTCCGAAGCGGCGCCCAAATTGTTGCACAAAATGGTCAATAGCAGCATAAAATGCTCAATTTTACTGAATAATCTGATCAAAATTATTTGTTTAATTCGATAATGCTATTAATATTCTAATAATAGTCCATCACCATAAATCGATTGGCGCGGTACCTACGTGGTTATCAGCAGCGACTACAAAGGTACTTTCGGAGAGAGATAAAGTTCTTCCAGTCTTCATTCATTGCGAGGGTTCTTGACTGTTCGTGAGATCTGAAAGTCACGTTGATGCTGTTATCCTTTCTGGTCGTAAACCATACAGAAGAAATCCAAGACACATATATAACCCATGTCGGAAGAATACACCACCTGCTAGATACTCATTTTCTAAATCACGGTCTTTCGAATAGAGCATGATTAGGCATGTTGAGATAATTGTGATTTGCATTACATTATTGCCTTTATTAATTTAAATTGATTTGTAAAATAATGAATTGAAATGAAAAGTTCCTGTCGGTATTGTTTTAGGAAATATTAAGAAAACGATTAGGCGCAAAAGCCATTAAACCTATTTTTGGAGTGACATATTTTGCAATATGTCAACTTTATTGGGATTTGGGTCCAACAGCAAAATCCTCCTCTTTCACCAAATTTTCGAAAAATTAATTTTCTTCATCAGGGCTCAGAGGATGAGTTTAGGTTTGAACATCAAACCACGGTCGGGAATGAAGAGGTTGTATAAACCAGGAACACTAATCATGAAATTGGTGTTAAAAAACTTGACTATTATAACTAAAATTTGGAAAAAACACAATAACATCAGGCTTTAAATTCAATAATATTGGTAAAACAAATTAGACAGTCAGAAAGACGCAACAACAATAATTTTATTATTAAACATTAACATTATTATTGTTGTTGCGTCTTTATACTCGTCTTCATATCTACTATATTTTGCAATTTTCTCCAGGGATATGCATTTTGATTCATTCCCAAACGATCCTTCTTGAGTGTTTTCATTGAGTTCTACTTTCATTGATGGCAACCACAAACCAAGGAATGGAAAAGAAAAATCAATGAAAAATCGTCATAGTTGGTTGTACTGTTGTTATTTTTCCTAGACCAAAACCGCTGGTGCATTTATATGCTACATCTGGTGAAATTACCGACCAAAGTGCTTAGCTGGATGACGAAGTTTAGAGGAGAAATTGCGGTCTGAAGGCGACAGAATAAACCATAAAAATCGAAAATGTTGGTTAAATTTAGGTAGGTTAATTATAGGTAGTTATTTTGGCAGTAACTGTGACTACAGAGGTAGTGAAGGTACAGGTGAGGAGGAAGTAGGGATGGTGAAGGGGCATCTCCCCTTGATAGGGGGGAGAGAAGGTCAGCTTGGCTTGGACCAGCAGTCACAAGAAGAATCTCGAGGTGGTGAGTACCTGAAACCATGATAACCTCGTAATGTGATATATTTTGTATACACTCAAACTATCCCAATCTCTCTATCCCTATTATACATACTTGCTTATCTATATATTATAATATAGATAATAGGGATTGTATAATATTATAAAACAAACTGGAAAAGTACACAAATTCACATAATTATACAAAATATCAGTCACATTATGAGGTTATCATGGTTTCGGGTACTCACCACCTCGAGATTCTTCTTGTGACTGCTGGTCCAAGCCAAGCAGACCTTCTCTCCCCCCTATCCAGGGGAGATACCCCTTCACCATCCCTACTTCCTCCTCACCTGTACCTTCGCTACCTCTGTAGCGACAGTAACAATAATAAGTTAACGAGTACGAGAGAGGTTGAAGAGAAGAGCATAAGTGGCGATTTCTCGTTATTGGTTCATTAGTAGTTTAATGCACTTTCGCTTAACACCTTGTTCAGAATTGTAGTGGGTTCGTTTTAAGAACAATATAGGGTTCATTCATAATTGAGTTTGCTCTGTGCAAAATTGAGTAGGTAATCAATGTGATATTGGACGCAGTTTGCAGCATTGCACCAAATTGTTTGAGCGGGTTATTATGAGAGGGTCCTGTCCCAAATGATCACTCCTGAAGGCCAAATGTGGAAATCACAAAAGTCTTGGGTGCCATGAGCTAGAGCCTGGCGAAAGAAATATGATTTCTGGTTGGATACGTCTGGAATTTATGTTGAAAACTTAGATCGAAATGTTGAAAAATCGAAAAAAACGTAGGTATTTTTAGTGATTATTTTTATGAGAAAAAAATACCATGATTTCCGATTAGAAAGTCTAAACAAAATTAGCTGCCAAAATAGCTAAGAACCTGTAAGGAATAGTTCTTTGAAAATTCAACCATAATCTCATACAAAATGATGCATCAAACTGGAACTTCACGTTTCCAAGACAACGGTCATTTCTTACCCGAGCATGCAGTTCATCGACTCTTGCAACCCCAGAGACCCAATTTAAATAAGGTCCATCGTGAGACCTGATCTGTTCACATTTACTTGAGCTGCTGCGCCTCGCCCTGCCAGTGTTGTGCAACTTCCAGGTGCATTTGGTTCGAACGCAGGGAATGCCACTGAAAATAGGGCGTATTACACCACTTGGCAAAGACTGGAAACTTTGATACAACACCCAGGTTCTGATAAGCGAAAGTTATTCGGCCCAACTTGGTTAAAGATTTTCCTCCCTTAAAATATGGAATTTAATTTCCAGTGTTCTAAATTTTAGTTTTGGTTATCTAAGTGTCTACTGATGGGTATATTAATTTCTGCAAACTAAACATGCATTCTTCATCATGCATTAGTACGTCAACCTTGATCAGGTTCCTCGTATCAATCTGCCAGATTCTGTTTGAAATGTGTGCTAGGTGTTCGTTTCCAGAGCAGAATTTGTATCGTTTTAAGATGTGTGGAGTTACTATTCATTACCTATTAAAATAATAAATTATTATGATTATTGTAATACTACTCGGTGATAGGTGTAGGAGTAGGTGTATTATAATCAATTGAATCAGGATGCCAAAAGAACGTTAGATGAAGGAATAGCGGAGTCCGAAAGGAAAATTGGAAGGAGAGCGAATAGGAAGATGAGAACACCAGTAAGTAATGATGTGGGTATTTAGTGGAGATGGTGCTTTCCATTCTGACCAAATACCTATGAAATTGTTTGACTCAGCAGTACCTTCTTCTTCTTCTCAGGAAACGACGTTCAAGAAACTACGCATAAATACGTAAATACTCCATAGCACATCCTCATCTCAAGCTCGGATATCGAAAACTGTATTGAAAACATTTATAATTTACAAATTTACATTCATTATTAAATGAATTTCCAAATTTTGGAAAAACATTTTTTTTTTGTTTTGTTGTTGTGTATTAATAGAGTTAGCCGGTTATAGCAGGTTAGTTTCTTAGAATAGAGTTTCATGACACTCAGTTGGGTTCCCTCAGCAACCAAGCACCAAATTCTGTAATGAAGGCACCCAAACTCTCGGATATCGATTTTATTATTTTTATTGATGTACTTAAGTAGTAGGTACCTAAAAACCCGCGGCGCTTTCCTTAGTTATTTTAGACAAATATTGATAAAATTTGGTTTATTTAGGGTATACCTAATGGGTTGTGCTCATGGGTCGGAAAAACTGTTTATTGTTATTTTTCATCTAAACTAGACCTCAAACTGAGAATTTTGACACCAACCGCGATCTTCTAGCGTGAAAAGACCTTTTTCTATGATTTTTCAAAGTTTCGAATGTTTATGACGTCACAGTGGGCTGGGGGGTCCCGCCCAGGCGGGAGGGGCGCGTGACGTCATAAACATTCGAAACTTTGAAAAATCATAGAAAAAGATCTACTCATCCAAAAAGAGAACGGCTGTTGTCAAAATTCTCAGAATGAGGTCTACTATCGATTAAAAAGTAAATAAAAAAAAAATCAGGCGCACCCCAATTGTGCCGCGAAGTTGCAAGTGTCAGTCACTTCCGTGAGTGAAAAATAAGGGTTAATTTTCAAAACGCCCTAGCTCGAAATCTTTCGATAGCTATACTAAATCAACATATTGTTTTTCACTAATTTTAAATAGAATTGAATTTTTAGAATCGAATGAGACAATGGAAATGCCGTGTTCTTTGCAGGATAATAATCTATACATAAAAATTATACACCTTTGTGCAATAATTTGCAGAATTTCAACAGTTATGCTGGGAAAAACAATTTACCCAATCGAACAAATATGAGAAAAGAACTAGGATGGAAACAGAAACTCTGATAGTTGAAACGTGGCACTGTCTACTTGTCTACTATTTTTGAAATCTCAGGAAGTAAGTGAACGCGATCGTGTGATAATCACACTGTGATTCAAGTGGCCTACGACAAGAGGATAGATACCTACCAAGAAATAACATACGATAGAGTACAATTATTACAAACAAGCACACAGAGTGTACAAAGTTCAAATAGTACACATACTGATTACATTACTGGTGACAGAGGATCAAAGTGGAAAACAAATTAAGCAAACAATTAGTTCGGACTTTTGGTTTATTATTTTCAATAATGAACCTTTGGAATCGACCAAGAAAAAAAAAATTTAACACCCCCTCAAAATTTGATGGTTTACGTTTCAAGGTACGTAGAATCCAAAAATCGAATAAAAATTTGGCCGTTCGTCCGCCGTACGCCGCACAGTGGGGCCGGAGTGGAAAAAACTCCATTTTTGCAAAGTGTCTAAAAAAGAAATGTAATGTGGTTTTCTCATAGTCTATTACCTGTAGAATCAGGGCGTGAAGGACCTTCAATGTTTAAAAATTGTTTTCACTGCTAAATGGGGGCTCAAACCTGATATTTCGAGATTTTAAGCACTTTGAGAGTGGAATTTGAAAATTTACTAACACGTTCTATGTGTTTCAAAAAAATTAAATAAAATTATATAATGTTGGATATATATATGTAGTATCTCTAAAAAATACTAATTATTTTTCCATAATATTTTAGCTTGAACATTAGCTCCAGATTTGGGTTTTCATAGCGAAATACAACTTTAGAGGAGTGGAAAAACCGAGCTTCGCCTTCCTTCGGTTTGGCTCATTTTTTTTCTTGAAGTTCTGATCAATATCAAGAAGCTGTAAAAATTTCATAGCCGTATTCCACCGAATTTAGATGTAGTGGGTTAAAATGTGATTAAAAGTACACCAAGAACGCCGTCTCTGCCGTCACCGCAGCTTCAGAGTAAAACCCTTCTAAAGGTTGTAACTTCTACATTTTCCTCTCGAAATCGATAAAATTTCCAGGGATTGTGAATGTTGACATGTAGAATGTCCCCTACGTGGGCTGTTAGCTACAATCACAGAGTAACGGAGTCAAGTTAAGGCTACATTGGTCGGATCATCTATACAATCGGGTTATAGAGACTGGGAAGCTATGTGCCACACCCATTTGGCAGACATTTTTTGTTTTTTTTTTTATTGGAAAATAGAATGATGTAAATAGCGACGTTTTCGTAAAATATTTCTGCTAAGAGTCAACAAGGTTCTGTTTGAACAAAACCTGGTTCTTCGGATTGTCATTCGCAGTAGTGTGGTCAGTTCGTACTGTCGTGACATACCGAGAACATGTCATCGTCGAAAATCTCTTATTCGGATTTAGCAAACGTTTAATTTGGATTCGTTCCAATATTCGATCGCTTACTATCCAATTTTCAGAGGTTTTTATCACTCAAAATTTTGTCAAAATTAAATACATAAATATATATTTACACATATATATTTACATATATATATTTACGTACATATATAAAGGAACCTCAATTTAATCATCTTTATCGTATCCTATAACCTCTGAAACGAAGAAAAAAACAAAATAACACACACCCATCGCCTGTAAAACCGCTTTTCTGTTTTTTTCACACGCTTTTCCACTTTGAGTAACATTATATTTTTCAAAATTCAAGATTTAGTACTAAAATAATAAATTTAAACGCCAGAAAACATATTTGTCTAATATATTTTCGTATTCGGAATCGAATGAAACCATTCCCAAGACGATACAGTAATTCGTTCAAAAGATAATGACTTTTTTCCGCTTTTTGGCCATTTGGCCCCACTGTGCGCCGTACGCGGCACTTTTGCCACTTAGCATTGACCGATTTTGATGAAATTTGGTATGTAGGCTCCATTTGGGGTCTAGTTGTGCCCCGAAGCTTTTGGTTGATGTAGGTCACTTCTAAGGGTTCCAAAATCAATTTTGAAAACGCCCTAACTCAAAAAATTTTGATATAAAGGTATTGTTTTTCCTTCAATTTTGGATTCTATAGAATTTTTAGAATTTTTTGAGACCACCCTAGACCACCCTATTTTTTGAGACCTCTGTAGGACAAACCGTTCGCTCCCAACAAAAATTTAAGGGTTTATATTGAAATATATATATATAAAAATCAAAACACGAGTGTGAATCGCAAAAGAGGCTTCAAATTAGAGCTGACCGAAATGCGATCGATAGTTGGTGATTTTGATTTTTTTTTTTTTTTTTTTTATATTGGATGGTTGGTGATTTTGTAGACGAGTGATCTATATAGAAAAATTATAAACCATTGTGTAATAATTTGCAGCGTTTTTTGTTTGGATGGCCCCGAATCCCTCCCTTGCACAGGCCGTGCTGTGAAATAAGCGCAGTTGCCAAATCTACCAGCAATAGGTTTTACCAGGCACAATAAGGATCCTCAGAAGTGCTTCAAAACAATGGATTAGCCGAAACTTCCTGGAAGAACCTTGGCCATCGGAAGTGGCCTTGAGTGACCCTTGTCCATGCAGACATGTCACAACAGGTCCTCACCCCTTCTCAGGAGGGTAATCGTACTATTTCTTGGAATAGTGGAGGGAAGGGTTCTACTACCTTTTCGAAAGAAAGCTGTTACCTGATCTAAGGGTTGAGGTCAATGTTTTCTCTACTAACATAACATAAACGTCCATCCCCGTCTAAAGACTACCGTTTTCTTGAACAAGCCCATCAGTTGCGGTAGGCGCGTTCTCTGAATGTGTTTGTCCTGCTCTTCTGGATTCCAGACAGCCTGAATGCATGTTCAACTGCATGAATGCCAGCCGTGACGTCACGCGATTTTACCGGCGCGGTCGGTTCAAAGTGAAAATGGCCAATTTCGACACGTTTTGACACACCGCTGTGTCAAATTTTTGAAGTGAGAGTGATGAAAGTGTTGTTTCGCTTCGGATTGTCAAATTCCAGCTATACGCAGGATCTTGTCTTCACTTCGGTAACACCCGAATTAACTCCCAGGTAAATTCACGCTGGTAAATGCCCTCAGTATAAGTTAATTGAGGTATTTCGGAGGGTCGGAAATTCACTTTTATTAGTTTCCCTAATTTCTCCTACTCATTTTCTCGACGAACAGATCAGATTACCGTTATTCCTGAGCAATACACTTTTGAGACATTTAAAAAAAAAATTGACTGAAATACCCCATTTTCTCTATTTTAGTGCAGGCCCGTTTATTGGGTGTCTACATTGAGGCTGAGCAAAAACCAATGGTTCGATTTTACAACTAATTGGCTATATTTTTTGTCGCATAACTTTTTTACTCCCCTAGAATTCTACTTTGTTCACTTTTAAGATTTTTTCTCGATTTTACGACCTTCTATCTACCGTTGAGAAGAGCAACAAAATTACTAATCGTTTAGTGGAAAACGCAATTTTAGTTGTAAAAATAAAAAAACGTCTGCCAAGTGGGTGTGGCACATAGCTTCCTCGTACCTATAACCCGATTATACCGGGTGTCCCAGAAGTTATGGTCCACCCTCCGGCATTTCCGTATTTCATTACGTAATAAAATGGGCCCAACGCCATTTTTCATATTTTTTTGTAAAAAATTCAGGAAAAATACATTTGCGCAAAAAAATTGCGCGCAATCGTGCGCAATTGACACTAACTTTGTTTTTTCGAATGGGAACCCCCATTTTTTATTGCAGATTCAGATTCTACGTCAAATTTCATGAGAAATTCATACCCGAATCGATTTTTTTCATCGCGTGCAACTGGTACTTTTCGCGCGCAAAGTGACCAGGGTGCGCAAAAGTGATTTTTTTTAACCCCCAAGTGTGGCACATTTTTTTTTCATTATTTTTGACGCTGAATCACGTGGTGAGGTCCTTTCTTCGATTTCATCGTTATTTTTCCAAATTTAGAAGGAAAAATAATGTTTTTGGACTTTATTTCCCCTCACCCTTTCGCAATACGGGCTGGGTGGGGACCTGGCTAGATTAAAAATAAATTCCTCACTTATAAATTTAAAAAAAATATTGGAAATAGTGGAAAGTTAAAAAAAATGAATCGAAAAGCTTCTCATCTCAAAATTTTCAAAAAAAAATTAAAAGTCACAAAATCTCCAAAAACAAGTAGGTAGTAATAAAAAACTAAGATAATAATAATGAAATTTAAAAATCACAGCAACTGCTCGAAATTACCTCCTTTTGCTTGCAGACAAGTAACAAGTTACTTTTAATTTTTGCTTCCGAGTCTACCAAGGTAGCGGAAGCTTTGTTTTCACTTTTCAAGGTCGAAAAAAAAAGTTCTCCAAAATCAAAATTTTTACTCGCGTTTTGCGTTTTAGACCTTTCTGAACAATTTTGGTTCAGTGTCTGTGTGTCTGTGTGTCTGTCTGTCTGTCTGTCTGTCATGAATTCCTTGTAACGCGCATAACTATGCGAAGTTATTGTCCGATTTCAATGAAATTTTCAGGGATTGTGCGGGTTGGTGTGTAGACGGTCCCCTATGAAAATCATCATCCCCGGACTGATAGAAGCGACTGCGCATGCGCAAACGTGAATTCCTTGTAACGGCCATAACTTCTACATTTTTCATCCGATTTCAATGAAATTTTCAGGGATTGTGCGGGTTGGTGTGTAGACAGTCCCCTATGAAAATCATCACCTTCGGACTGATAGAAGCCACTGCGCATGCGCAAACGTGAATTTCCTTGTAACGGCCATAACTTCCACTTTTTCTACCCGATTTCGATGAAATTTTCAGGGATTATGCGGATTAGGTTGTAGATGGTCCCCAATGAAGATCACCACCTTCGGACTGATAGTACCCACTGCGCATGCGCAAACGTGAATTTCCTTGTAACGTCCATATTTTCTACATTTTCTATCCGATTTTGATGAAATTTCCAGGGATGTTACAGATTAGTATTTAGATGGTCCCCTATGAAAATCACCACCTTCGGACTGATAGTAGCCACTGCGCATGCGCAAACATGAATTCCTTGTAACGGCCATAACTTCTACATTTTCCATCTGATTTCAATGAAATTTTCAGGGATGTTACAGTTTAACTTGTTTTGATGTTTTGAGATTAACTACTATGCATCGGATCATCTATACAATCGGGTTATTTTGAGTAGTGACTCACTTGCATTTTTCATCCGAATTTGATGAAATTTTCTAGGATTGTACAGATTAGCGTGTAGATGGTCCCCTATGAGGGTAGTGAAAGGTACTTAGAGATTGGTGTTTTGAGATTAACTACTATGCATCGGATCATTTTTAAAGGTTTTTAGTTGAGGAGCTTTTTGATTTTTTTTACAGTAAAGTAGTAAAGTAGTACCTACCTTTCCAACATTTTTTAAATTTAGGAGTGAGGAATTTATTTTTAATCTAGCCAGGTCCCCACCCAGCCCGTATTGCGAAAGGGTGAGGGGAAATAAAGTCCAAAAACATTATTTTTCCTTCTAAATTTGGAAAAATAACGATGAAATCGAAGAAAGGACCTCACCACGTGATTCAGCGTCAAAAATAATGAAAAAAAATGTGCCACACTTGGGGGTTAAAAAAAATCACTTTTGCGCACCCTGGTCACTTTGCGCGCGAAAAGTACCAGTTGCACGCGATGAAAAAAATCGATTCGGGTATGAATTTCTCATGAAATTTGACGTAGAATCTGAATCTGAATTTTCAATGATAAAGTTCTGGAATCGAGAAAGAAGAAAAAGTTTAACCCCACCTTCAAAATTTGAATTGAGTTCTTCTAAGCCCTGCCTCATATTGTGATATGTCGTTTGTGCTCGATCCAATGATCTACATTATAGAATGAAATGATCAAACAGGAAACTTCCTCGTAGATCCTGTCGTTTATTGGAGCAGTGACGGAGAGAGGAGTCGTGACCAGGGGCGGTGTTTTTGAAACGACTGCTCATGCTCATGCATAAACATCGAGAAGGTTTTGAATTGTATTACTATTTTCTGTGAACTGATGAATGGAAGTAGGCTGCACCCATCACCTACTACCCACGTAGCCTGTGGAACTTCTCATATATATAAGATAGGTTATTAATTAATTGAATCGTTGAGATATATAACAATGATTTCTTCAACTTTAAAAAAAGGAAAATTAGTGAAACTAATCAAAAAGGATAGTCGTTACTCAGTAACGTTTAGTGATGGCAAAAGTTTTACAAAAATCGATATATCGGGTTTGCGATATATCGGAAGGGAAATATCGATGGCACCGATATATCGGGAGCAAAAATATCGATATATCCGATATATCGGGATTAAAATATCGAACCATATTTGTTCTTGTAAATAATAATTTTAATTTGTTTACTTTGGTTTAAAACACAGAACATATAATATATTGATCCTCCCATTAGCTTTACCGTGAAAACACACTTTATTTGAGCTACTGCAAAAAAAATAAGCAATATTAAAATATTGCTAAATATAAGTCGAAACTGGTGGTTAAATAAATGATTGGAAGATCATACAACAAACATAATTCATTCAATAACACATTTATTTCATAAAAATTACAATGGTTATTTTGGTAATTTTTATGAAATAAATGTGTTATTGAATGAATTATGTTTGTTTTAGTATTTAAACATTATTTAAATCTCTTATGGTTTCTCACAATGAGTAATTATATCATGTGCACGCATGTAAAGAAAAATGGGATTTTTTTCTAATATGCTCGAAATTTGACGCTGATTCTGAAAATGATAGTTTTTTTGTAGGAAAAGCCCGGAAAATGGCTAAAAATAGGAAAAACATTGTTTTGGTCAAAATGCGTCATGTGGGTACTCTAAATTACCGGGAATTTGAGTAGACTAAGAATATAAATTTAAAAGAAAAAATATATTCGATAAAAAACAACGGAGGTATGACCAAAAAACCGAAAAATGTTTTCATAATCTCAACTTAGGTTAGTTTCTGACATTCACCAGTTATTATCTACTAGGGCGATATATCGGTTAAAAAATATCGATATTCCCGATATATCGTAGCACGATTTTTCGATGGCGATATATCGATATATCGGAAGCAAAATATCGATATTTCAAAAATATCGATATGTTGTTGCCATCACTAGTAACGTTACGTCTGGAGCAGTTTCTAAAAGCAGTTGGTCAGAAATTCTTTACCGAGTTAAAGGATAGAATGTACCATGCTCATTAATTCTAATTTTTCATATCATAGTACTCCTTCACTTAGCTACAACGAAGTCCACCTTGTCTTTACTAAAAACAACATACTTATGGGATTATCCGATTGGGAATGCGAGCCAAACCACACTTATTGTTATCAACAATAACTTCCGTCACATAACGTGGGAAGTATCTTAAAATACCGATTGAATTCAGCAACTGCATCGATTTTGGGAAACAATCGTAAACATTCATGTGAATAATATCTAATTTATCCACCGCAGAGTGCGCAGAAAATATAAGTCGCTAACATTCTCTCCTAATTCGAACCTGTAATAGCTTTGATGGTTACTCCAATTTATTGTTCATTTTATCTAATTTTGCTATGGAACGTTCTGTGCAAAACAGACTGTTTCGATTATATTAGTACAAATCCAACAAAATTTGTTACATTTAATGTACACTGAAAAGCTTTTGTATCTAAACATTATGATTCATGTTTTCTCCCTTTTATGTTTCTGTCCTTGAAATCCATGAAGATCGTATTATGAGTTCTGAAACAACTGATAGATGGGACTAAGGAATACGACAATTCAATTATATCTTCATTCAAACTATTTTCTGTTCTGACTTCTTCCACTCTTGAAAATTGAAATGGTGATTCTCATTTTTGGTTTATTATTTTCAATATGGAATCGATTAAGAAACAAAACACAGTAAACCTTCACACCTTCACAAGCAAGTCTATTAGAAAGAACTGAACGCTTCACACTCGATTCGAAATCATAAACTCAATTTTAAATGCTTGCATACGAGTCTGCAACACATTGGGACATTTTCATGTGTGTTTTCTTATTTTTATTTTTTTTTTTAATATATTTATTTCCATATTTAAGTAGGTACAAAGTAAAATAGACATAATTCAATCAAATACAGATTCAGTGGTATAAAATAAAAATAAAAATTTCTGGAAATTAATCCCCAATATGGACGTTGGTGTCCGTGCTAGGGGATGAATCTGCTACCTAGTCAAAAATATTTGTTTTTTATCGTATTTTTTTATCTTGTGAATGAGTTTTTACAACGGGTACCTACCCACTCAAGAAATTTGCTAGTGACCTAACAAACAGATGAGAAGAAGCTGAAAATACGTTTCTAATGAGCTAAGGACATTTCTCTTCTTAGAACTTCCTGAAACTTTTTTTTCTGAGCTGCAGAGGACTTCCTACAGTAAGCTTAGGTAAAATTTATTTAGTTCTTTATTCTCTTTTTTTGAACTAGCTGAAACTAATTTTTTTTTTTTAGATCGGTTGGTGTTGTATTTATTACTAGGAAATGGTTCCCATAACCTACCATAGTTACAAAAACATGGGAAGGGTCTCTTTCATCACACAAAAAACCTACTCGAACCAGGTGCTGAACTTGATTCCGGAATTTTGGCTTACAAAAGTCAAAATTACAGTTTGATTTGACCGCGGAGGCACTGTGGTTTCATCACTTCGAAAATTCATAAAAACTAGTGTGGAGAGACCTTTTGTTCAGCTCGAGGACGCAAGAACGGCATTGCACCCATTATTCATACCTGCAACAAAGGCCTGGGGGTCACCAGCGTCCCGGTACCTGTTAATTTCTCTTTGAAAAGGGTTCGAAGATTTGTGTTCTTTCTTTGAACGGAGTTTGGCAAGTTCAGAATGTTGGGGATCCGTGCGTGAAGGTTTTTTCCCTTCAGCAACTCAACCTCTCAGCCGCCTCTGACCCCCCGCGGCCATCTTTTGGGGCCCGTCCCCAGTTGGAAAGGTCACTAGGCTGATACGCACTGCTGGTTTGCCTTTCATGTTGTCCCAAGTATCGCTCAATTAAGGATTTCCTTATTTCACTGGTAAAACTGTGAAAAACGTTACAGCTACCGCTGCTCAATGCACTTCCAAGGATGCACTTCGATCAGGTACGGTCATTATGGGCAATAATGGATTTAAACTTCCAAACGTACAGACCACAGTGCAAATGTCCACATGTCCAGGTGAGCCAAAATAAAGATAGTTATCAATCATGAATCGATGAAATACGGTGTCAAGGCTCTTGGGGATCTTTGTAGAAGCTTTCATGAGGATTTCCTTCTCCCTCATCTAACATGTTATGAACCGGAAAACTTCGGGAGTTGATTCTACAACTAATTTAAGTAAGAAAATGTCTCCTAGCAATTTTTGTTTAACAAAATTTAAGGTGCGTCGGGGTAAGTGCAGTAATGGGGTAAGTGGGGAATATACCTTTCACAAGCAAACATAAGGGCTGACATGAATATCCTCTATCGCTGTTGTAGAGAAGTAGGTATGTTAAGTCTCACAAAACACCACTAGAGTGAACTCATATCGGTTGTAACCTTCACGGTGAGGTTATGATGTACCACGTGTGTTTTCATCTGTGAAGTCGAGGTGATCAACTATTTTTCAACCCGATTTTAACCTGCCTCTACTTGGGTAATGCTAATGACTGACAAGGTAATTATACACTTTAAATGTTGCAGTTTCATTGTACATGACATTTTGTTCTAACTTTGGTTATTTTGAAAATAAGACCTCCTCTGCACTTTCCCCGTTTTTTCCTCCTATGGGGGGAAGTGCAGAGTAAGAAACATGGGTAAGTGTGGAGTTCTGCACTTCCCCCTAAATGGATGACCATAGGAAGTATGGAGCCTACACTCAAACATAATACTATGTATTTTTCATCTACTCGTGTTGAGAACTTGGGCACTTTTAAGGTACCTAACTGGGAACTTTTTACTCTTGTCTAGCTATGGAGATGGTCCCCTATGAAAATCATTGCCCCCAACTGATAAAAGCTACTGCGCATACGCAAATGTGTGTTTCCTTGTTACCGCTATTACTTCTACATTTCCCTATCCCATCTGATTTCGATGAAATGTTCAGGAATTAAGCGAGTTGTGGTGGAGATGGCCCCCTAAGAAAATCATGCACCCCCCCACCCATTGAAAGGTTAGTGCAAGGTACTTAGAGGTAGATGTTCTGGGATCAACTAATATGCATCGGATCATCTATACAATCGGGTTATGGATACGAGGAAGCTATGTGCCACCCACTTGGTAGATTTTTTTCATTTCGAAGTTTTATGCAAACTTTTGCATTGTTAAGATAACCATTTGTAGTAGAAGACAGTTAAAAATCGTTCTTATTCAGAAGACTGATGACCATCAATTTCTGTCCGATTTTAACTTTGCAAAAGGCAAAATAATGCCTGAAACGAGCTCATCCACACACACTTCCCCCTTTGTATTTATAACTCTAACGACATGAGAAATGAAGGGATGCTCTACACTTACCCCATTTAGGCGGGGTAAATGAGGAGTACGGACACAAATTACAGTATTGCTCGAGAAACCCACTATAACTCAAAAAACCTTAAACTAACTACATAACTGGTTAGAGTCCGAGGGGTGTAATGAAAGAAGGAAAAAAAACGTCTGCCAAGTGGGTGTGGCACATAGCTTCCTCGTATCCATAACCTGATTGTATAGATGATCCGATACACAGTAGTTAATCTCTAAACATCAAAACAAGTTAATCTGTAACATCCCCGAAAATTTCATTGAAATCGGATGGAAAATGTAGAAGTTATGGCCGTTACAAGGAAATTCACGTTTGCGCATGCGCAGTGGCTACTATCAGTCCGAAGGTGGTGATTTTCATAGGGGACCATCTAAATACTAATCTGTAACATCCCTGAAAATTTCATTGAAATTGAATGGAAAATGTAGAAGTTATGGCCGTTACAAGGAAATTCACGTTTGCGCATGCGCAGTGGCTACTATCAGTCCGAAGGTGATGATTTTCATAGGGGACCATCTAAATACTAATCTGTAACATCCCTGAAAATTTCATTGAAATCGGATGGAAAATGTAGAAGTTATGGCCGTTACAAGGAATTCACGTTTGCGCATGCGCAGTCGCTTCTATCAGTCCGAGAATGATGATTTTCATAGGGGACCGTCTACACACCAACCCGCACAATCCCTGAAAATTTCATTGAAATCGGACAATAACTTCGTATAGTTATGCGCGTTACAAGGAATTCATGACAGACACACAGACAGACAGACAGACACGGAACCAAAATTGTTCAGAAAGGTCTAAAACGCAAAACGCGATTGAAAATTTCGATTTTGGAGAACTTTTTTTTTCGTCCTTGAAAAGTGAAAACAAAGCTTCCGCTACCTTGGTAGACTCGGAAGCAAAATCTAGCTTTAAAAATGAGTTTCTCAGGGTCTACCAAAGTTGAACTATGCAAATTGTACTCTGCACTTCCCCCGACGCACCTTAATCCCTTGTATCATAACTACCTTCAATTACCTTAAAAATGTAAAAACGTCTGCCAAGTGGGTGTGGCACATAGCTTCCTCGTATCCATAACCCGATTATATAGATGATCCGATGCATAGTAGTTAATCTGAAAACACCAATCTCTAAGTAGGTACCTTTCACTACCCTCATCTACACGCTAATCTGGACAATCCTAGAAAATTTCATCAAATTCGGACGAAAAATGTAAGTGCGGTGTAGTGATTGGAATCTAAAAATTTCATAGCCAGACTGGGAATCGAACCTGGAATTCCTAGGTGTGAGTCCAGTACTTTGCTTACTGATCTACAGAGGGGGTTTGTAGATTAGCTTTGCGATCCTCACCTCAGACGCAACTGTTACGGCTGTTACAAGTATTTTACGATTGCGCATGCGCAGAGGCTACTGTAAATTTTAAGGCCTTGATTTTCATTGGGGACCATCTACAACCTAATCCGCGTAATCCCTGAAAATGTCATCGATATCGGGTAGAAATTGTGGAAGTTATGGCTGTTACAAGCAATTCACGTTCGCGCATGCGCATCGGCTACTATCAGTCCGGGGGTGATGATTTTCATAGGGGACCATCTAAACACTAATCTGTAACATCCCTGAAAATTTCATTGAAATCGGATGAAAAATATGGAAGTTACGGCCGTTACAAGAAAATTAACGTTTGCGCATGCGCAGTGACTACTATCAGTCCGAAGGTGATGATTTTCATAGGGGACCATCTAATCACTAATCTGTAACATCCCTGAAAATTTCATTGAAATCGGATGGAAAATATGGAAGTTATGGCTGTTACAAGGAATTCACGTTTGCGCATGCGCAGTCGCTTCTATCAGTCCGAGGATGATGATTTTCATAGGGGACCGTCTACACACCAACCCGCACAATCCCTGAAAATTTCATCGAAATCGGACAATAACTTCGTATAGTTATGCGCGTTACAAGGAAATCATGACAGACACACAGACACACAGACACACAGACACACAGACAGACAGACACGGAACCAAAATTGTTCAGAAAGGTCTAAAACGCAAAACGCGAGTGAAAATTTTGATTTTGGAGAACTTTTTTTTTCGTCCTTGAAAAGTGAAAACAAAGCTTCCGCTACCTTGGTAGACTCGGAAGCAAAATAAGGGCACCGTTGGAAAGGGGTCAAATTTCCCATCTTTCAGTATCTTTCATTCGGACACCCTATACGTTATATAACGTATAATATATTTCCATTCAATTAATTCCAGTGCTAAATCACCCCAGAAAGGAGGGAATAATGGTTTTAAAAATTCTCTATAGCCTTGGCCATCCACAGAAGCCAACTTTACATTTGTGCCTTCAAAAGCCCATTGCTGGATATAAGTTTCATACAACATGTAACCAGAACCTTCACAAACCCTAATTTTTTATTTATACCTAAAAATGAGCAAAAATGACAATGAAAATCGCTTTAAAAAAATTTAAAACAAAAGAAACCTTACAGTAGTAATGAAAAATCTCGTTGGTGACCTCTACTATAGTTATCAGCTACTTCCACTTGTTGTAACGGAAGCTTCAAAACTACAAACTAGAAACTTGTAAAAAGTAAGTAAAGTTAACAACCATTTCAGGTTGAATTTACGTCATACTGCCATTCCTGGCGTCGCGGACGTCATCAGCTATCTTCAGAATGTTCAGAATTCATTCTGATGATTTCGCTCATGGCTTCCCATTGCCTCATCGCCCTGTCGAACGGTCGAAAACGCACCCTGCACCCGAGATTTGAACTCGAGATCTTCCCGCAAGGAAACGCGTAGGCGAACGAGCACGGCTATCCGGACCCTAGAAACTTGTATAAACACGGTAAAGTTTCGTATAGGTGTGGGTGTGGCACATCGCTTCATTGTGTTCACAATGAGACTGGGTAGACAATTGTTTTATACCAGCTAAGTGTGTGGAAAATCGAAGAGCATTTAATTCTTTATTGAAAAGTATAGGTATGAATTGAAGCAGTCTAAGAACCATTTTATTAAATTCATAAAATTTTGGACTGCTATTGGACAGAATTCAGATTGCTGTTCTTCACGGTTAAAGAGTACGCCGCTCTCAGTTTGTTGTTTCAACGTTTCGACACGTCCGCCCCTCCTTCACCAGGTGACCCGGAGGTCTTCTCGTGACCATTCTCCTGCTCTCGTTCTAGAGAAATATTGAAATGGAATCCGACTACACCCTAGCTGACCTTCACTTACGAGCTAAACTACTTTCATAGGTCGTCGTCGTGCACCCACATATTTTACTACCCTAATTTTCGTACCGTCCGTTCGCTGTCCCTTCTCGTGCCTCCAGAGGATTGTTACCTATTGACCAGAGAAGTTGTATTGAAACATAGGTGTCATCAAAACCTATAGAAAGTTGGAGAACTGTTTACAATTTTAATCTCCGTAAATCATGAAAACTTCTTTGCTTCCTCACTATCGCAGAGTTGTATCCTTGCTGAAGGCAAAAAACTGGGGTTCTCCAAAATCAAAATTGTCATTCACAAATGTCTTTCAGGACTGCAAGTCTGTTAGTTTTTCCTCAGCAAAACCCATTTTCCTGGCAAAACTATACGAGATGACAACTCGATTTTGATGAAGTTTTCGGGTTGAGAACGAGTAGTCCTTGTGACAGAGCAACAGTTGCTTTGACACCTGATTGGTGATTTGATGAAACAGTTCCTTTGTTCCCCCAAATCACAACTCAGGGATTGCTCCCCAGTCTCATTCCAGGCATCGATCTGTAAGTACTATACGTTGATACAAGATCACTTCCCTTACCCCCGTGGTTCAAATACGAAGATCTAATAGGTAAACTCTATTGATACTTCTCCCCCCTCATATATAGATACAAGCCTCATTGATTATAGGATAATAATATTATATCTTTTTATCTTATATATTATCTTATATATTATATCTTTCCTAATTCAATTGTATCTTTCATTCATCATACCTAGTCCTAGGTTGATCTCCACCAAGGAATAGGTATTCTAACGAAACGTATAGTTCTCTAAGGGTGGAATACAGCAACGATTAAATTATTCTCATTAATTAATCAGATTCTCAAGATCCCCTAGAACAATACTGTTTCATCCTTGTGACCAATGCATGTGAATTTCTTGAAATTGCCTTGTTGCTTAGTTTCTAATAGTCCAAAGTGGCTCAAATTTAGAGAATAATGTATTGCATACGAGCAGCCTATCAATTAAATCGCATTCGTATCACTGAAATGAAATGAAATGAAAATAAATTTATTCCTTCTTTTATGAACATACAAACTTAATTGTGTTGTAACTCAGAATAGAAAAAAACATAGGTACCTACTTGAAAATAAAATTTCCAGGAATTACCCCGCTTTTTGGAACATAGTTCCGTGCTAAGCGGGGGAGTAAGCTTTAAGCGCCCTGCAAGATCGGTAGGTATTTGTCGCCTACGCGCTTTGAAACAAAAATCAAAATACTAAATAAATCATAATACAACTAAAAAATACTAATAAATTATAATCACTAATAAATCATAATCGCCTGTACTCGTTTATTTCCAAATTATATAACTGCTGAAAAACAAAATTTCGCAATTCGCCTGGCCTTCATTAATTAGAAAGATAAACACATGTTTTTTGTATTTAGCTCTGCTAATGATGGAGGGGGAAGTGAGATGCTCTGGCAATTTTCTGATGAGAATCGGCAGGCTAAAAAATATGTGGCGAGACGTACATTTCAAACGACTTGGAGGAACCGAGTTTACACTTAGGGTTGATGGACGAAAATCATAAGAAGATGATGTCTGGGCAAAACTAAAATCATGGGAATGTTTGTGAAAATACATTAGGGCAGACTTGACGTACAACTGGGCTATTGAGAAAACTGGAACCACACTAAAAAGTTCGTTGGAAGAGAATTATTTTAAGAATTGCCTTTTGTGCCACGTTCAAAGGATTTATGATAGTTTGGGAGGCACCTCCCCATACCAAAATACCAAAACTCATAATACTCTGAACTAAGGATCTATATAAAATGAGCAGAAATGTGATTGGAACTACTTCCCTTAATCTATAGAAAAAATACTTGAACTTCGCAACTTTTTTTATTAGAACGGAAATTTGAGTATCCCAACGCAGGCCCTCATCTAAATGGATACCCAGATACCTAGCACTAGACTACTAGCACTAGCTACTACTACTATTAGCAACTACTAGCAACTACTAGCACTAGACACTAGGAGGCCCACAGAGCAAAGGGAAAAGGCGAATTTCTTATCCAGAATTATAACTATTTCTCACAGAACTATATGAAATAACGGTATTAATTTCATGGAAATTGTCAGACATGGGGTCAGGCCCTAGCATAGACCGTCCTCGACAAATTTCATCGCAGCTTCATACGTTGTGCGCAAATTTTTTCATGCTCGGGCATTTCTTTGTTTCCAGAATGTGGTTTGCTGATTGGCTCTAAAGAAATAAGGAGGGGTTTTCCATTTACTTTACCTTGAGACGGGCTACATGTAAGTGTCAGGTGTCTCGCCAAAGTGAAGAAAATATGGGCTCATTGATTGAAGTCCTGAGACAAATCACGTGTAACGACTACCTACACCTGTTTGCAGTGGGTTTTGTAAATAATAACAATAGAACCGCGATAATACGCCCTGAATTGATATAGGTAGTGAAAAAGACCTGTCCCATGAGAGTTACTGGTGCGTTACCAAGGTCATCGGTGCGTCGTTGCCTCTTTTGATGGGACGCAAGGTGGTCGAGTAGGCAGGTACCTACCTGTAATAATTCCGAAACCACAAACTTTTGTCACGCGTTTTTCAACATCTTCCCACAATTCGTCGCGGGGAGCACTGAGCTTTGATGACAAACAAACTTTGTCTGCCTTTCTGTATTGTACCTTCAAGTTCCTGCCTCAATTGTCTTGAAAGAAATTTCAAGTCTGTTAGAAGACTTATTTTTAAGTGTTTTGAAAAGTAGTTTTCTTCTTCTTTAGTGGAGATTATGGAAAATACACACGTGGTGCTCCTTATATGTAAGTCTTTGCAGTGCATTTTCTTCCCCATTTCATGAGGCGACCCACATTTTTTAAACAGATCTGGAGCGCAAAGGCGAGCGGTTTTCATGGCTGAAGCGTGACCGTTTTCCTCCCAATTCGCTCCAATTTGGACCCAAAATAAGTATTATTATAACACTCATCCAAGGGTGCCTTGGTGTTGACCTGCTCGCCCAGTGCTCTCTTTCACGAATCGAGAGGGCGGTAGTGCACTATACTCTTCGTGATTAGGTATCTACCTGCCACACTTTCATACATCCTTGATTCCGAGTAACCAACTTTTTGTCCATCAGCAGGTGGAATTTACCTCTTCAGATTCCTCTACATGGAAGATTTACAACTCCGAAAAGCTGTCATTTTATTTCAACGCTTCCAATGAGATGAAAAAGCAACGTTGTTGTATGCAGAAATTCTTTTTAAAATCTTCAAATTTAACACGGGTAGGTACTTTGATATAAATAAGTACAAAAATATTAATCTATAAATGAAACAAAAGGAGAAAAGTCCGCATGACGAATGGGTTACGTTGAATGATTGGGAATGGGGTCAACTGGAATAAACTTTTTTCTTTGCTTTCGGTAAATTTATTTCCTTTTTCAGGGCTCAAAGAACAAGTTACTCAGTGAGCAAACCAAGAGCCAATACAAAATGAGCTGGTGGGGTGCCACTATAATTATTGAAAATTAAATTTTATGGTATTAAATAAAGAAAAAAAAATAAAGCGCCAGCTTTCAGGAAAAATTGAAGTCAGAACAACTGAACAAATCGTCCCTATACCTGGAAAACCATGTAAGTCGAGTTTATCAAATTTTACAGGGGACACTAAAAACTGAATCATTAGGTTTTCATTCCATATACAATACAAAGTTTTTTCGTTCCATTCCATAAAATTGGTGGTAACAGTAGTATTTCAAAGAGCCTGAGACTATATTCGTCAAAATTTTCTTCAGCGAACGAAAAAATGGACTTGCTTTTACCCAGCCTTTGACACCCGACCTACACGGTTTACCAGGTATAGGGACGAAATGCAGAAATTTATTCACAGCTTGTAGTGAATCAAAATTATTATTATCATAATAATTGTTTCCAAGCTGTGGATACATTTTTCATTTGTTGTGTAGTTCCGACTTCCAATGTTTCTGAAAGTTGATGTTTTATTGATTTTTTTCTTCATTTAATGTCATAACATTTAATTTTCAATATTTGTAGTGTACCAGCTCATTTTGTATTGCCTCTTGGTATGCTCCTTGAGTCCTTCGAGCCCAGAAGAAGGTAATAAATTACCGAAAGCTCGGCAAAGATGGAGTTCATTCCAGTTGACATCATTCCCAATCAATCGACTTAGAGTGTTTTTTTTTTGGGTCGATCTACGTATATGTGCTGTAAAGAATGGATAGATTGATGTATTGATAAAGAAACAGAGGGCTAAATATAGCAGTCAAAGTTCATTGAGACCCCTGAGAATTTCGATTTCGGGCAGTTTTCTAGAGGCACAACGGGCGGATGATACACGTAGTTGGTAGTCGAAAAAGGGTCCAGAAGAGATTCCCTGAGAGCGAAGATGGGCAGTCAACGATTTCCTGGATTGAACATGTCACATCATCCATTGAACTCGTGCCAACAACAACTCCACAGAGTAGTAGAAGGAATTCTTGAAACATTCGAAAACCAGGAAGTGTTTTTTTTTTTTTTTAATTTTTTTTAAATTATTAAAACATTTACACCTGCTCCCATAGCGACTAAAGGTGTTCCAAATTACATTACATTACTAAATTATGAAATATTCAACAATGTCAATAAAGTAAATCATTAAACATCAACATAAACAACCAACAACTAAAATATTTAAAATCTGAGCAAACACACATATATATATCACTTAAAAATTACTTAAAAATCGTCAAAATCAACTGAGTTTAAAAATGTCAACAATTCGTCCCGATGGTCGCAGAACAAGTCCCGGAATGAGGCTAGCCAACGACCCCCACACAACACAATTCTTCTTACCATCCTAGCGCGGAATTCGTCATATTTTTGGCACTCGTATACTATATGATCCCAAGTCTGGGACACTCGCATGGGGCACTGACAGGCATCATCATTTATTATGGCAAAACGTTTTAGGTATGCCCTGTTTCTTCCATGTCCAGTGAGGAGCTGGGTGAGTTTCCACGAAAAGGAAACACTCAGGTCCAGTCTATTCCTGACGGTAGGAAAGAAGCGTCTGGAATGCGATCCATCCGTAGTCGCTGTCCATAAGCTCTCCCAAACCGAGTGGCTCTCCGCCCTCAATTGGTTCCTTAATGCAGACCGCGGCCTCAGATCGAATGCTATCCGGAGGGAATCGTCGGCAGCTGCTCGTTTGGCCCACATATCCGCCTCCTCGTTTCCTCTTATACCAATGTGTGCCTCAACCCATCCAACATCCAGCCCTCATCGTTGATTAGACGGAAAATCAATGAACGGGTTTCTTCATAAACATATAGATGGTTAGAGGGGTTCCTGAGTGAGTCGAGCGTAACTGCACTATCAGTACACACAGCAGCACTCCTGAGATGCGCTCCTATACACTGACGCCCCAGCCAGCGGAACACCTGCCTGTGAATAGGGTCCTCACCCTCTCCCCTGTAGACCACCATGGCCGATCCCACCTTTTCATTACTCTTACTTCCATCCGTGAAGATCCTATAGTGAGGTGCGGCAATCTCCACTGAGCCAAAGCTAAGTGCTCTCGAAGGATGCAACCATCTATCAGGCGTAAGAGGGAGGTCAATTCCGTTTTCAACTGTTGAGAGACAATACAACTTAGACTTTTCTTTAACATATAGCTCAATTGGCATGTGTCCAGAAACCAGGAAGTGTGCCAAGGACTATTCCTTGACACAGAGAAAGCCTTTGACCGTGTTTGGCACCCTGGCTTGCTGTACAAAGTAAAGCCACTGCTCCCGGATACTTATTACAGGCTAGTACAGTCATTCGTGTCAAATCCTACGTTCCATGTGAGATGCGATAATTCCCAATCACCGAGCAAATGCATTAGAGCGTCGGTCCCCCAAGGGAGTGTCTGGGGACCCATACTCTATCTTATTTATGTGAATGACATACCCGTATCTCCAAACACAACTTCTGCTATGTTCGCCGATGATCATGCCATCTTACCCAGAGATTCATCAAGCACGGTGACTGCAAGCAATATCCAAATCCACCTAGATGAGATTCAGCAATGGACGAATGAATGGAGAATCGCCATAAATTATTCAAAGTCCGCTGCTACAACTTTTACACTGAAAAAGAACTTCCAGACCGTCCCGTTGATCCTGAATGGCAACCAAATCCCAAGCACCAGAGAAGTCCGATAACTCGGCATCTACCTACAGCAACGCCTGACATATGATTGCCATATAGGAGAATTGGTCAGAAGACTACGCTCTAGGATGAATCTTCTCAGACCCTTGCTCGGACGCACTTCACCTTTACCAATGGAAACAAAACGTTTATTATACCTCACTCTGATAAGACCAATATGGCAATATGGCTGCTCCATCTGGGGTTTGGCTAGCAAAACCCAAATAAAAAGGATCCAAACACAGCAAAACAGAGCGTTGAGAATGATAACTGATGCACCATGGTACGTGAGAAACGACGTAATTCATCGAGATCTTGACTTTCCAGAGGTCGACGAAGTCATAAAATGCACCATAAACCGTCAACACACCACCATATTGAACCATCAATCACCCATAATATTCCAAAACCTACTGTCATTATGGGGGACGAATCAACCTAGACGTCTTAAGAGAAAACGCTGCAAATCATTGCTCAAAGGTTTATTATTGGACCCGACTAACCAACATCGTACCTGAGTATTATTATTGCTATTGTCTTGTTGAGTTTTAAAATCACTCATTTAAGATTTATTTATTTACCTAATTTGTTATTAATCCATATATCTAATTAAACACATATTGATTTATAGGGACTGTAATTGGACAGTAACCCTAATACATGTGTCATGGTACTTACGTACAATAATATTATTATCTATTACTAAATTTTCCAAACATATAGTATTGTAATACTGAAAGTTAATAAACTCTTTAAAAAAAATCCATTGAACTCATCGAAGTTAATGGAATCCAGTGAAGTACAAAACTTGTAATGGTACTTAACCCTAACTGGACCTTGGTGTCACTAGTGTCACTGAAAACATGTTAGAAATCCACAGCTCTCCCAAAGTGTCACTGGAGTAACCAAAATTAAATTGCAATTTAAAAATTGGTGGACAGAACTGAAATTTGTGAATTATTTTTTGTGAGTTATTGAAAATCAAAAAATTATGTTATCATAAACATTTTGAAGATTTTTTCATTGTTTTCCTTGGCCTTTTATGACAAAACTCTTTTGAGACTTCCAATGGCCCACAAATTCAATATTTTCAACCCAAAAAATTTCAATTTTAATTTTGGTTACTCCGGTGACTCTTTAGAACACCCGTAGAGTTCCTGAGTTGTTTTCGGTGACACCAATGACACCATAATTAAGAAAAAAATTCGGAAAAATCCATGAATTTTTGAGTTCATTTCAATAGCTTCATTTTCCGAAAATTCGCTAACGGTCGGGTTGGATGGGGATTTAAAAAAAAATGTTATAGGTAGCACAAAAGTTGTAGCGATTTAGTCGTAGAATCAGTCCCTGAAGATTGGATCATTAATTCTGGGACAACCTGTATTGTTCATCATAATCTTCAAGAGAAAAGTCGCTCGGTTCACATTCACAGGAATCGCAATGTATGATGTGTAGCGCACATCTGGCGGGCGTCCTGGAGCGAGTTGTCGCAACAGGTTGCGGCGTGTGGGAAGACGCAGTGGCGCGGCGGTGGTCGAATGTCGCAACGATCCTTCGGTTGCTGTTTCCCCACAATCAGCCTCACCTACTCCATTCTTAACTTCTCACTCATTTCAAGTGAGTAAAACCGCTTATAATCTGACCGAAATTAAGTTTTTGGTTTCTTGACAACACAGAATAGAAAATGTAGACTATAGTACCGAAATGGTTTCTTCAAAAATTTTAGTTGTTGAATTAGAGGGTTCCCGAACAAAAACGCTGCAAATTATTACACAATGGTTTATTATTTTCTATATAGATCACTCGTCTACAAAATCACCAACCATCCAATATGAAAAGAAAAAAAAAAATCAAAAAAAAAAAAAATTAAAAAAAAATAAAAAAAAAATCAACATCACCAACCATTGATTGCATTTCGGTCTGCTCTAATTTGAACGGAGATTAGGCCTCTTTTGCGATTCACACTCGTGTTTTGATTTATATATATATATATATTTCAATATAAACACTTAAATTTTCGTAGTGAGCGAACGGTTTGTCTTACAGAGCTCCGCGTGGTCTCAAAAAATTCTAAAAATTCTATAGAATCTTAAATTGAAGGAAAAACAATACCTTTATATCGAAATTTTTTGAGTTAGGGCGTTTTCAAAATTTCAAATTTGATTTTGGAACCCTTAGGAGTGACCTACATCAACCAAAAGCTGCGGGGCACAACTAGACCCCGAATGGAGCCTACATACCAAATTTCATCAAAATCGGTCAATGCTAAGTGGGGAAAGTGCCGCGTACGGCGTACGGCGGACGGACGGCCAAATTTTGGTTTATTATTTTCAATAATAAGCCTTTGGAATCGAGCAAGAAAAAAAAAATTTTAACCCCCCCTCAAAATTTGATGGTTTACGTTTCAAGGTACGTAGAATACGAAAATCGAATAAAAAAATTTCCGTCCGTCCGCTGTACGCCGTACGCCGTACGCCGTACGCGGCACTTTTCTTAGCAACACTGGACCGATTTGGTTCAAATTTGGTATATGGGCTCCATTTGGGGTCTAGTTGTGCCGCGAAGCTTTTGGTTGATGTAGGTCACTTCTAAGGGGTGGAAATTAAGGGTTGAAATTTTCAAGAGTGCCCTAGCTCGAAAACTCTCGAAATAAAGGTATCGTTTTTTCACCAATTTTAAATAGTATTGAATTTTTAAAAATTTTTGAGACCACCCGGAGCTCTGTAGGACGAACCGTTCGGTCCCTACGAGTACTTGGAGGTTTTCCTTCGATAAAACAGAATCATGAGTGTGAATCGCAAAAGAGGTCTAATCTCCATTCAAATTTTATCGGACTAAAATGCGATCGCTGTTCATTTCTTCGATTTGTATACAGTTTTGCCTTCTGCGTAACCAGTAATCAAATTTCCATATTAAGCTTTCTTTTTTTCCAATCGAGTGTGAAGCGTTTAGTTCTTTCTAATAAACTTGATTGTGAAGGTGTGAAGCCAGTATGGTGTGGTAGGTAGTACCCTAGCTGGTAGGTAAAAAAAGTTGGTAGGTAAAAAAAATGTTGGTGGGTAAAAAACGCTGCAAATTATTGCTCAAAGGCTTCTTCACTCTTCAGATCACTGATCAGCTGAGTGAGCTCCGAAGCCATTTTCAATCCTATTGAATGGAAGTGCTCTTCCAGGCGTCTCCAGCATTCGAGGAGATCTTCTTCACTCTTCAGATCACTGATCAGCTGAGTGAGCTCCGAAGCCATTTTCAATCCTATTGAATGGAAGTGCTCTTCCAGGCGTCTCCAGCATTCGAGGAGATCTTCTTCACTCTTCAGATCACTGATCAGCTGAGTGAGCTCCGAAGCCATTTTCAATCCTATTGAACGCAGGAAGCTGAAATTTGAGAGGGGAGGTCAAGGGAGAATACAGATGGTGGTAGGTGCTATTGATGGAGAACCATTGATCTATACAGAAGGGTGATCTATACAGAAAATAATAAACCTTTGAGCAATGATTTGCAGCGTTTTATTCGATTTTTGGATTCTACGTACCTTGAAACGTAAACCATCAAATTTTGAGGTGGTGTTAAAATTTTTTTTTTTCTTGGTCGATTCCAAAGGTTCATTATTGAAAATAATAAACCAAAACAGCTCTCACATTTTGAGTTTTTGAGCTTCTAGAACAATTATTTTGGTCGGTCTATGGTCAATTCCTTCTCAAGGGTAAACACATTATATAAGAAAACATTTGATTCCATCAAGACGAAACCAAAAGCCATGGTGTTGGTGAAAAAGTACGTTTGAGATTTTGAAAGTTATTTTGAAAAGTGCATGTTGCAAATTAGGGTAGTTATCAATAGGGATCTATCTAATAGGGATATCATATTGCAAGATCTAAGCACAATTACTAGGACCCACATTATTCTATATGAGGAAAAATTGGTTGATTTTCCTTTTCCATTGATTAGGTCAGGGTTTGGATCAATAATGATGGTAGCATTGAGTCTACTCGAACGCCTCTTGGCGATGGTTGGAAGCAGGGTAGGAAGCAATGTGACACCACTGCATTGCAAGGCGAGCTGTTTTCAGATTAGATGTTGCGTGGGGTCGGGGGCAGGCCTAACTTCTTCATTTGCATTCCCCTCTGGTACCCTGGAGATCCGACTGCTCCGATAGGAATGTCCAAGCTAGTCCTACAACCACTAGGAAGAAACCTGCATTACCTGGGGAATCTCGCAGCATCAGAGTTGCCATAGTGCAGACCGAAAATACGGGAGGTATGGAGAATCGGGAGAAGTCAGAGGTAATGGTGAACTCAAAAGTCCCAATACGGTGGAGATTCTCAGATTGTTGGATAGTCTCCTATGAGATTTGTCGTAGGTTTTGAAATCCTTGAAGCAATTCGGTTACTTAGTTAGTATGAAACACGTTAGTACGATCGAGTTAGTTTACTTGAATAATCTTACGAACTTTTATTCTACCCTCAGGGATACGTTCGCCTGAATGCCTACTCCTTAATGAAAACCAATCAAGGAAATAAGTAGATAACAGTAGTATAGATATGGAAAAGATAGATGGATAAATTACCCTATAAGCAATGCGGCGTCTATCTATGTATTAGGGGGAGGAGAAGAACAAATTAACGCATGTTATCACCTATTACGAGTATACCTTAGGATTTGAACCACTAGGGTAAGGGAAGTGAACTTGTAAGAGTAGGTACCTACTTATATTTCATTGTCTGGTATAAGGCTGGAGAGCTATCTCTGAGGCGCGATTCGATGGAACGAAAGTAATCGTTCTATTAAATGACGACTCAGGTGTTGGAGCAACTAGGATAGAGTCACCAATTATCGTCATGCTCAAGACCTTATCATTCCCCCCCCCCCCCCCACTAATTCGCTCATTTCTTCCTTATTCTACCCCTAATCGTTTAACTCCGGGACATTTTTGAATCGCCAGCAATCCAAGCTTCGATTGTACCACCATTTCTCCTCCCTACGAGAATTTAAGGGTTTTACGTACGATAAATCAGAAACACGATGTGGATTTAGGACCTAGGTAACTATCTAGGTACCTTGGTAGATAGAAGTATTCCTACCTATCTGCACTTTTCTAGTTGCATATTCCACTAATCTGCCTAATTATCCATTAGAAAATGAACATACCTTATTGGATAATTAAAACATTGCTCATTTCGTAAATCACGCACTCTCTAAGAGAGTTGGGATGAAGTGATGATAACTGGTACTGCAAGATCACGGTTACTGGTGAACGTATAACCCAGTTATCTGCACCCTGGATCTTGTTATCGTCACCCCCTGACGAATACTGGATCCAATGGGGAATTTGCCTCAATTTTAGATTCTCGAATTTCAAGGCAAATCCTATTATAGGGCACTAGAATAACGTTTAACACTAGGAATAACCAACGGAAAAAAATTACCGTAGGAGAAAATGACTAAACGAGTGAACCTCTGTTACAAAACACCGCGAAAATCGAGGAGTATTGTTGACGTCATACGAAAAAAAAAAAAAAAAACGACGCGAAAGCAACAACAGACAGAGTTCTAGCACCGCCACACAAAACGATCCAGTGAAATGGCTACTCGAATAATGTGATTCAAATCTTGAAACTAAATAAGAGAAGATGAAGAATAATAATGCTTGATAAACTAGTAGATAGATTCGTATTGTAAAAAAGTGAGTAATACTGTTTCTTTTGGTCAATTTGGTGTCTGTGTTCTTCCTGCCAGTTCGTGGCGCACTCTTGTGCGCACTACTCGGAAGGTAAAAGTTCGCGTTGTTCCGCTTCTGTGGTAAGCGCCACAGAACCTCCTTTGAAGTCAGATTGGTGGAATATCCGTCACGTTTCAAACATGGCTGCCTCTTACACATTGCCACCACATTTAAAATTTCCATCTTCCTTAAATTCTCTAAATTTTTTGGATGCGTTTTCGAGCAGCTCACTATGGTTTTATTCCATAAAAATAAACCCTCATTCGAAAAAAAAAAAAAATGTGAGGCAAATTCCCCATTGTTATTAGGTACCGAAAAATTCGAACACCTTCTTGTTCCCCTTGAAAAGAAGATTCCGATAGAACTAAGAACTGAAACGTTGACTGAAACCAAGTAATCGTCACATGTGACGATAACTGGATAAAACATCATTTCATGACACCAGTTATCGTCATCCCATATCAATTAAACTAATCTCTATAGAGCTCGAACAACGCTCGAATTCAAGCTTTAGACTATATAAAAACTATTCAAATAAAAAGAAATGAGAAAATCGCTACTTGGGTAGAAAAAATGCTAGAAACTACACTTACCTCTTAGTAACACCCGACAATGAGAGCTGGTTTCGGGTACTGGTGATGATTTCTTTTAATCACCAACAGAACCGTTACAATGCTGATATGATTTTGGAGGGAATCGGAAGCCTACAACCTCCTCTTTCAAATGGCGACAGATTCAAATCCCTAGGTGGCGCCAAACTCTTATTATACCTATTGAAATTAAATATGAAGTGACGAACACTGGTTCCATATTTGCGCCTGACGATAATTGGTGACTCTACCCTATTGCTCTTTCTCACCAATTAGTCCAAAATGTCTCAAATTCAGCGGTATTCTGGTGTATGCCTAGAAATTTCATGAAATTGGGATCAAGAAGCCACGGTGTGTGGGAAAAAGCAGAAAATTTTCCATTCCCGGACAAAACTAAACGAAATAATGGCTCTCGTGATGAAATTTGTTAGTTCAAAACACTCTAAAACGATAAATACATGTAACATTTTTGATGACCCAATTTTTATAGGGCAAATAGGCGGTTTTGAAAGCCTTAAAAAAGTTTCTCTGCTACTTTTAGTTCACAATTGCTTATATCAAGAGGGTATTTTGGTGTATGCATCAAAGCGATTGTCTAGAAATTGTGCAGAAATGTAGAAGTGCACAAACAAAGCGATTGTCTAGAAATTTCATGGCATTGAGATCAAAAGACAAGGTGCAAGGGAAAAAATAGAAAATTTTTCATTCCTGGGCAAAAATGTACGAAATGATGTTTTAATTTTGATGAAATTTTGCAGTTCAAGAAGCTTTTAAACGCAAAATACGAGTAAAATTCTTGAGGACCCAAATTTCTGTGACTTGCCTCTAGAATACCAGGCTGGAGGAACAAGCAAAATGAGATAGCTCTGAAACCCATGATAGCTGCTCACCAAGGGCACAAGCAGCACACTTGAATAAAATGTTTTGTTGAAAAATTTATCTGGTGTCACCAAAGATTTGCCTCTTTTCCCGCTATGGTACTGAACAAGCGTGCTGTATCCAAAAATGTGAGCTAAAACTTGAAGAATCAATTTCTTAATTTATTTTGAATTAGACTCCAACCGTACGGAATTATTTTGCTTTTTACCCTTCAGGTGAGGCTGAGGTTAGTAACAAACCTCGTTATCCTGGAACGATGCATATTTTCTCGTTACCTCACGATCTCATCTAAACTAAACACCAGTACCGCACATACCAGGGAGAATCCTTTCGA
The DNA here is from genome assembly GCA_009739505.2 of Apolygus lucorum. Lineage (NCBI taxonomy): Eukaryota > Metazoa > Arthropoda > Insecta > Hemiptera > Miridae > Apolygus > Apolygus lucorum. The sequence continues at coordinate 25,568,690 of CM019169.2, forward strand.
GATAATTCTCGGGGGCCTTTCCGAATGACGAAGGTCAGCTGTTACCACATCTCGTCTCCTAGCACGACTCCCCAATTCCACCACTTTGTTCGGAAGAAAACCCCCTTCCACCGTCCATCACTCTCATTTTTGTCCACAAGAAAGAAATGAGTCACGGCGGCACGGATCTCTTCTCCGTGCATATTAACCTTCACTCTTGTTATATCTACGAACCCGAAGCTCGTTTTGTGGGGAAAAATTAAAAAGTGGAACGCACAAATTAGCTGATAACGTCTTGAGTAATAACGGTTTTTTAGAATTGTTTGTTGAATTTGAAGGACACATTTACCACACAAAGTAGGTATAGTACCATCTCAAATTATGTATCTCGGTAGTTATCCAATCAATGTTTCATCAATGTTGTCATGACCTCCTCATGCTGGACCTGAGACAGTTCTAAATGCACTACTGATTCTCAGAGCTCCTCTCCTCTGTACAGCTTCCATACGTGCCCTGTACTTTTGGTACCTAAGGGAGTCTGCCCACACTTCTGCTCCATACAGCATAATTGCCTCTGCAGTTCGCATAAGGAGTCTCCTCTTAGCGGGTGATGGGCCCCCTAGATTTGCCATCAGTCGGCTCAGCTTATTTACAATACCTGCAGCCTTATCTGCTGCTCGACTGATGTGCCTCCAGAAGCTTAGTTTCCCGTCCAGCATCACACCAAGGTAGCGAATGGCTGGAGAGGTGATGATTTCCTGCCCATCCTCATTCATAGGTATTATACCTATAATATATCTATATAATATACCTATATTATATCTATAATAGATCTCTCAATTCTCACTGTGGTTAGCAGTACAATTTCCGTTTTTGACATTTTATGTCTTTACTATGGCACATAAATGAAAAATCGTCACGTGGGGAGCGTTATGAGGGGAGCGTTACGAGGGAGCGTTACGCGGAAATTTCTGATGATTTTCACGTACAACCAATCGTTCCTAGGGAAAACAACTCACTGTTGGGTTTAAAAAATTGATTGAAAAATATTGGTTAAAAAAAGAATCAATAATACAGTTATATTTCAGAGTGTTAACGTACCCCACCTGAGTTAGGTTAACAGTGTTCTAGTTTTATGAAAGAAGGAAAAGACAACCCGTGGTGTTGATTGGTGGAGCGTAGATTTTGCATCGCCATTGACAGTGTGTGTGCTTCCATCCACACCATCACTCTGCGCATTGCCTGATTCAGCTTAAACTGGAGGTGTTCGATCCTTCGAGCTCTTATCACCACCACCAAGTCGTCGGCGTAGCCAATCAGTGTAATTCCTTCGGGCATATATACCCGAAGAATCCCGTCATAGTAGATGTTCCACAGGTCGGCTCCCAAGACTGAACCTTGTGCCGCTCCTGAGGTAATTCTTCTCTTTTTGATGCCCTCTTTTGTATCATAAATCAGCCAACGGTCAGCTAGGTAGTTCTGCAGGACTCGTAAGAGGTATGATGGAACATGAAACTGAACCATCAAAGCCTCCAAGATGTCTTTCCATTTTTGGACTGGAGGAGTACACTGCTAGATGGGGGCTAACTGTCAACTTGGCCAAATCGAAAATTATAGTTTTTCGTCGTGGAGGTAGACTTGGTGTGGGAGATAAATTTGTGTATAATGGAATTCCGATTGATTTTGTGGCCTCTTACAGGTATTTGGGTGTCACCCTCACTACAAGGCTCTCGTTTGCGCAGCACTTTGCCGAAAGGGCAGCAGCTGCAAAGCTGGGAATCAATAGTGTTTACAGAAGCCTCTTCAGCCGCCCATCCATCCCTGTCGGGGTCAAGTTTAAAGTCTTCATGGCCGTCTCAAGGGCAGTCCTGTGTTATGGGGCCCGAGTCACGGGATACATCCAGTCAAGCTCTCTAGAGCAGGTGTTGAGGCTCTTCATTAAGCTAATCTTCAGCCTACCTAGAAATACGCTAAATTACTTTACGTACTTGGAAACTGGTGTCCAGCCAATCTACGCATACACGTTGTCTCTCGCCTGCCAATATGTGATTAGGGCCTTAAAGATGCCCCAGGACAGATATCCTGGTATAGAGGCAAGAGAGGTCGTCAGGTCAAGGATAGGTATCGTGGTTTCGGGCTGTTACAGAGCTAGCACTAAGACAAGGTTGCACTTTTCATGGGAACTTGGAATTGATGAATGAGTGGCCAGAGCAGCTGGAGGCATTGGTGGAGGCGGTTTCACGGAGTTGGATGGTGACATGTGGACAGCTGCGATGGGTTCCAGGAATCCTCTATACCCTTTGCTTGATTTGGACACGAGACCTGGGAATCTACTGGTGGACGGAGACCATGCCTTATGGGTAGTACGATGCGTCCTCAAACTGAGAAGAGTACTGCTTCCACTGAATGACGGTGTCTACCTGAGATCCGAGAACCCAAGGAGGACTTGCTCTCTGTGCAATCAGGATGCAAATGAAGACATCCTCCATTTTTTTGGAAGCTGCCCCGTGCTGGGAGAATTCAGGCTGCGCTACTTTGGGGAGGGTACTCTCAGCATGGAAAGAATGGTCCTCTTGCTGAACCATGGGGAACATTGGCCAGGAGTTGGCCAATTCAGCCTTTCGGCGTGGAGGTACCGAGGTTCCCTTGTAGCAGAGTTCAATTGGTAATCTGAATAAAAAAAAAGTCGGACTCTTCTGAACTCTCACATCCTCTTTTTGCATTTATTCTCAGAATATAAAAATAAAAATGGAAGTAAATAATTTAAAGAAAGACGGCTCAGATTACCCCGGCAAAAGGATGAAAAATCCATGCCGTATCATGTTTTTTTTTTTTTTTTTTGGTGTAGTTTTGTTATTACACAGTTCGTTTATACATAATACTAATTTAATAATGGTTTTGTACCTATGATGATATTTGTCACTATATAATGGTAAAAAAATGGGTGCAATCATTATTTATACTAACCTAATTTATAATTACACTAATTGGTAAGTGAGATTATGTTGAATAAACATGTTTTTTCTTGTTCTACGGTTGGTCCCATTGGACTGGGAATTAGTTTCAAACAATGTTTTCCCTGCACATTGGATTTCCTACCACTCAGGTTGAGGGAGGGTACTACACTTCCTACCTACCGAGTCTTGGACACCGACCGGCACTGTGTATTATTTTCGTAGAAGTAGACATTGTTCTGATTTACTCCTATATTTAGCCATCTAATTCTATACTTCAATGTAATTCTATATGTCAACTGTTCTTCCAACTTGGTAGATAATTCCAAATAGGTATGCACTTACCTCAAAACGTCTTAAAAGATCCGTAACGTCTCGGTGCACATGTTTGAACTCACCGCTTTAACAAAAGACGAAACAGAACCACCTAAACTCTGAAAAAATCGATGATGAAACGACTTCCCCGTAAAAGCCTCCATAAAACGGCACCCGGAACCGGCCGTGGGACACTTGTGGGACACCCGTGGGACACTTGCTGTCGTCAGGATTGTTCTTGAAAGATTTTTAATGTCCCTGGGACACGTCTGGTTTCTTTCCTCGAGTAATTTATACCTCCACCTTTGTTTTCCTGAACTATCGCGTTTCATCTAGACGGCGGCTTCTTCTATTTTTCCTTTAGTGACTCTTCTTTTTTCTGTTTTTTCCTCTTCTTTCATCTTTATTAAGTCGCCTGATGAAAATCTCCCGAGGGAAAAATAGTTGTGTGGTTAATGGATAATTAGGTAGGAGTATACTACTTAAGTGCCTGTCTAGTTTGTTTTCCAGTCACAAATAATTGCTGGTCTATTTTACAGTCTTTGAAATGTTTCGAACTGCATTCAAGCTTTTGTACTGTGACAGTACCTCAGTGATTTAACTAGGTAGGCATTTGTTAAACTCCTTAAAAAAATATAAAATGAAAGTCTGCCAAGTTGGATGAAAAGTGTCGTGTATGCCGGCAGCTACGCCAATATTTGAACTAGTCGCCACCGAATGATCATTGGTGTAATCTGGCCGGTTTTCATTCAAAAAGTTCCTTTACCCTGCATTTTGCTTCCTCCATTTTGAAGTTTTTTTATTCGCGCAGCAGTTGACAAAACTGGGTCATTCACAATCAAAACTTCCACTCGTATTTTACGTTTCACATGTTTTTGAGCGATTTGGTTCCTGAACTGTCTGTTTATCGGTTGATCCTAGTCCCGGGCATAACTAGGTACTCCAAATGGTTTGTTCAAATTTCAAGTTATGCAAGATAGCCTCGGGACGGTCCCCTAAAAAATTGGTCAATATCGGACAAACAGCAGCTGCAGATCCAATGCTATTTCACATAAATATCTCAAGACCTCTTGATTTTGTTAAAAAACTGGTTGAAAACCGTCAAAATCGCTGCGAATGACTTCAAAAATGGTGTTGTCGTTCGTTGCTATAGTAACCAGCAACATAAAAGTAAAAAAATAAAATTTCGCATTGGTTTTTATTTTTTGTCAAAATCACCAATGAGAAAAATGATCTTATATTTTGTTTCTGGTTTTCGATGTCAATCAACGACAACACGATACGGGAGTCATTCGCAGTGATAAAGAATAAGCACATTTACACCTGCCATTTATATTATTATGTCCATGTTATTATATGTGAGAAAGTTTCATCCCCCACTAAAACAGGAGATCATTTTTCATCAAAATTATGGTGCCGACCTGGTACTTTCTCCAACAGAACCTTAGTTCATTGTTGTTACCATCATTTATTAGCTTTAGGTACTATCATATATCAACACATTAGCGATCGACTTTACAATCTTGTTAGCTGATACAGGAAACCTGCTACTTGATCGTAAAACGCTACAAATTATTTCACAAAGGTTTATTATTTTCCTGTATAGATCACTCTTCTGCAAAGATCACAGCTTTGCCATTGTATTTATTTATTTTTTGATTTTTACCTACTAACCATAGGTATTTATTACTACCTAAACACTACATAATTACCTTCACTATCAAGTTTATTTGGAAGAAATAAATACTTCACACTCGATTCGAAAAATAAGGAGTTGAGGTTGCCCTAAATATTAAGAAATTTGATTACAGGTTACTAAGGAAGCAACACTGAATACAACTCGAAGAATAATGCGTAGGTATTTTATGTTCGAAAAATGAAGGTTTTCTTCCAAAAATCCACTTTCTAGCAGTCATAATTTTTCTGAAATATCACCTTTGGATTCAGCGTAAAACATTACATAGGAAATGATACCAAACTCGTCAAGCCATCTTGAGATCGAGGGGGACCGTAAACCGCTTAAAACACAGGATTTTCTTGTAAAATACACGTTTTTTTTGGACATTCAAACTTGATTTACTGTTCAAATTTGAATTTTAAAAAGAAAAATTGATAAACCTTAGGAAAGCTGAAAATTTGAACATGTTTTTTCCGAAGAGCGCCCTTTCGAAATAGCCAGGGATTCAGAGTGAAAATTCAATTTAAAAAGATTCTTATATCGAGAAAAAAATTGAAGTTTGCTCATTGACTTCATTTTGGTTTATTATTTCTAATAATAAGCCTATGTGATCGTATCGCAAAAAATTTTTATAACCCCCCCTCAAACTTTGTCACTTTACGTTTCAAGGTGCGTAGAATCCAAATTTGCAATGTCCGTCCGCCGTCCGCCGTCCGCCGTCCCCCGTCCGCCGTCCGCCGTCCGCCGTCCGCCGTCCGCCGTCCGTGGCACTTTTCTTAGCAACACTGGACCGATTTGGTTCAAATTTGGTATATGGGCTCCATTTGGGGTCTAGTTGTGCCGTTAAACTTTTGGTTGATGTAGGTCACTTCTAAGGGGTGAAAATTAAGGGTTGAAATTTTCAAGAGTGCCCTAGCTCGAAAACTCTCGAAATAAAGGTATCGTTTTTTCACCAATTTTAAATAGTATTGAATTTTTAAAAATTTTTGACACCACCATAAGCTCTGTAGGACAAACCGTTCGGTCCCTACGAGTACTTGAAGGGTTTTCTTCGATAAAACCGAATCATGAGTGTGAATCGCAAAAGAGGTCTAATCTCCATTCAAATTTTATCGGACTAAAATGCGATCGCTGTTCATTTCTTCGATTTGTATACAGTTTTGCCTACTGCGTAACCAGTAATCAAATTTCAATATGAAGCTTTCTATTTTTCCAATCGAGTGTGAAGCGTTTAGTTCTTTCTAATAAACTTGATTGTGAAGGTGTGAAGCCAGTATGGTGTGGTAGGTAGTACCTAGCTGGTAGGTAAAAAAAAGTTGGTAGGTAAAAAAAATGTTGGTGGGTAAAAAACGCTGCAAATTATTACTCAAAAGCTTCTTCATTCTTCAGATCACTGATCAGCTGAGTGAGCTCCGAAGCCATTTTCAATCCTATTGAATGAAAGTGCTCTTCCAGGCGTCTCCAGCATTCGAGGAGATCCTCTTCACTCCTCAGATCACTGATCAGCTGAGTGAGCTCCGAAGCCATTTTCAATCCTATTGAATGGAAGTGCTCTTCCAGGCGTCTCCAGCATTCGAGGAGATCTTCTTCACTCCTCAGATCACTGATCTGCTGAGTGAGCTCCGAAGCCATTTTCAATCCTATTGAATGGAAGTGCTCTTCCAGGCGTCTCCAGCATTCGAGGAAATCTTCTTCACTCCTCAGATCACTGATCAGCTGAGTGAGCTCCGAAGCCATTTTCAATCCTATTGAATGGAAGTGATCTTCCAGGCGTCTTCAGCATTCGAGGAGATCTTCTTCACTCTTCAGATCACTGATCAGCTGAGTGAGCTCCGAAGTCATTTTCAATCCTATTGAACGCAGGAAGCTGAAATTTGAGAGGGAAGATCAAGGGAGAATACAGATGGTGGTAGGTGCTATTGATGGAGAACCAGTGATCTATACAGAAGGGTGATCTATACAGAAAATAATAAACCTTTGAGCAATGATTTGCAGCGTTTTTAGAATTAGTTTATTGCTAACAGATTTCGGTTTTACACTAGGTAGCTTGGAAATTTAACGCTCTTTCCAACGATATCCTCAAATTTGAATTTATTTGGTAAATAATAGGAGTTATGACAATTTTAATGACGTAAGGTCGAAAACGCGAAAAAAAACTTCGAAGTGAAAAAGAAGACATTTTGAGTGGGTTAAGAAAAAATTGCTACGAGACATTTTTTGTTGGAAATACCTTGTAGAATCGAACCCCGAAGTTATGCCCATCTTAAGTGTGTCTACACTTTCGTGTTTCGTCACGTTTTTGCCCAGTTATGGCTAGAGCATGTTCCATGCTAAAATATTTAATTGGGTGGACTAACATGTAGGAATTGATATGGAAAACGATGATTATGAATGGGAAAAGATACTGATTGCGAATTCTTAAAGAAAATGATGCTCTTTATCAATAAAAGGAAGCAGTACTGCCCTCCGACTTGGCAGATTTTCCTACTTTCCTTTTCTCATCTACTACTTTCCTCCGTTCTTTTATCCTTCGACGGAGTCATCCCCTTACGTCATTGCGGTCCTCCAACCCCTCTCGCGGACCACCGCCACCCACCCGCGGCCCGCCTCCCCTCCACTCCGAGCGGCCCGCCGCCCCTCCACCGGCCCGCGCCTCGTGCCCTCACACCTCCGCGGTCCGCGCTCCAGGCTGGTACCTGTAGATCCGTCAGGTCCTCCTTCGCGATTTATTTCGTACGATTTATTTGTTGTAATTATTCAAATATAATAATAATTTATCAATAACCAAGTAATAAATCGCTATCGTGATCTACTATTAATCTAACAAAGTTTTCGAAAGTGCATCGTGAAGACTGCAACTATTTGAACACCATTATTCGTAGCCTTCATCGAATGGATACCTTCCCCTTCAGGTACACACTTATTATATTTCTTATAAGCTTTGACTATATCCGACCACTTTTCGAAAAAGAAAACACAAGTTTAATAAATGTACTCAAAAAATAAGATGATGCAGGCAGAATGTATTAAAATAAACATCATCAAAGTTGTCTGTATCAGTACTGTAGTAAATGAATCATTTAGATTGACTGAGATTTAAAAAAAATTCAGCCAAGTCAGAAGGCATAGTACCTTCACTCGTGATAATTATCAAAAATATCAACATCCTTTCGATCTCATGCTGCCTTTTCAGAATTTATGTACTTTGAAATTATCAGGAGGGAGAACTGAATCACATTGACATTCTGGGACGAACCAAAATTAGTTCTGAAACTAAAACTAAATTAGTTCCGAACTGGAACTAAAAATTCGCGGTAAATTTCTCCGCTTCACAGAAAAGCATTGAATCATGGATATGTTTACTGTAAACGTATCCAAGTAATTTAGGTATTTTTAGTACCTACCTATTTATAGTACTTACCTACTTATACGTAACTTCGTGATCGCCTTCAGTTTTCATTCGAGTTAATAATAATCTTAAGTGCCGGGTCGTCACAAATTTTGTTGTCATTTCGCAAATTTTAGAATGACCCCCCGCCCAAAAACATATCCATGTTAATATGAATGAATTACACCGGAAAATTTAAATTTACAACAGCGTTACAAATTAGCAAATGTAGAAACAAGTTATAAAAACATCCAAGTGGGAGTGGCTCACAGCTTCCTCGTATTCCTACCACAATTCGTAAATGGATTTTATTCTCCAAGTACCTACCACTACCCTCCACATTTAACGATGTAATTTACAGGACAGTATCCGGAGTCCCAACCTCACAATTCCTGAAAATGTCATTGAATTTGGTTGGGAACTGTAGAAGTTATCGTTGTTGGATTTGTGCACACAATCCGACTTGAACATACACAGTCAGTCAGACAAGAAACCAAAGTTGTGGAATGCTTGTGGAAATTTAGATTTTGGAGGACTTGTTATTTGTTGGAAAATCAAGATTGGTACGTTTTCCCGTATATACACGACGCCATTCGTGCGAAGCTAATGAAATTCATAGGGGACAAAATAAAGCCAGATCCAAGTAATATACCTTTTCCGAATCAAATTCAAGGTTTTTGAATTAAATTTAAGGGTTTTTAAGTCTAGTTTATGGTTTGCCTAATTAAATCCAAGGTTTTATTTCAAGTTGAGAATTTTCCATATCAAATTAAAGTTTTTAAAAATATTTTTAATAAAATATTTTACATTTCTAATTAAAGTTGTTTTTAGTACGCGATTTTGGTTTATTATTTTCAATAATGAACCTTTGGAATCGACCAAGGAAAAAAAATGTTAAACCCCCTCAAAATTTGTTGGTTTACGTTTCAAGGTACGTAGAATCCGAAAATCGAATAAAAATTTGGCCGTTCGTCCGCCGTACGCGGCACTTTTGCCACTTAGCATTGACGGATTTTGATGAAATTTGGTATGTATGCTCGATTTGGGGTCTAGTTGTGCCCCAAAGATTTTGGTTAACCTTTTCGCGCCCGGATTCTCGAGAGCCTACTGTCCCTCACAGCCCGCCCGCCGGCAGCCCCTTCTGTCCCCCCAGTACCGCATTATTTTGGCGACTCGGTGGTTCGTCCGAAGTTGTTTCCTTGCATTATTTTATTGTATTTTTTTCGCGTGATACTTTCTGTTATGAGTTCATGAGAATTATTGAGATTATGTGCATTATTTATTAATTTACTAGCCAGTTAAACATAATGGAAATAATGAAATTAATTTAGAATAATTATGATACCTCACGACTCGCTCCAATTTCTATTAAATTCATTCAATATAATTTATTATAATTTCAATATTATCTATGGTTTTCCACTTTCATTCTGTTTAGGAAAATTCCTATAATTTGATAACTTTTCATAGTGGGGAAAACCAAAAGTTGGAAGAGGGTCATAACATTTTTGCGAATATTCCCGAGCAGAGTTCAAATAGGCGATGAAATATCTGAAAAGCGGCAATATCTCTGACAGGCCTACCGCCAAAAATACCAAAATAGAATTAGGAGGGTTGGAAAAAAAGAAAAAAAAAACAAGACAAAGACAGTGACCAAATCGGCGAAGAACAAATAGAACCAACTGTTTGAGGTGCCGCTGCATCAGAACTTACCTGCTAGATCAAGGATAAACTACCGACCAAAAAACGCCGACAAACAATGATATTAGAGAAAAAAAAAACACTTAAACTGTTCAAGGTACATATACTCTGTTCTGTGAATGCAATATCATGAGGTTTGTAATGGACATTACACCCTGGAAGATCGTAGTTACACGGGGAAAGAGCTCAAGTGCCAGAACGGCTATTATCGGCGGCGGGCAGCTACGGAAAGGCCGAGCCGCCCGATATATGACGTTGGCGGGCAGCTACGGAAAGTACAGCCGCCCGATATATGCCGTTGGCGGGCAGGAAAGGGTTAATGTAGGTCACTTCTAAGGGTTAAAAAATCAATTTTGAAATTTTGATAACGCCCTAACTCAAAAAAATTTGATATAAAGGTATTGTTTTTCCTTCAATTTAAGATTCTATAGAATTTTTAGAATTTTTTGAGACCACCCGGAGCTCTGTAGGACAAACCGTTCGCTCTCTACGAGAATTTAAAGTTTGGACGTAGGATAAATCAGAAACACGAGTGTGAATCGCAAAAGAGGCCTAATCTCCGTTCAAATTAAAGCTGACCGAAATGCGATCGATGTTTTTCTTCATGTTGGATGGTTGGTGGCTTTGCAGACGAGTGATCTATATAGAAAAATAAAAAAGAATAAACCATTGTGTAATAATTCGCAGCGTTTTTAACTATACCATAGTTTTAGAGACGAGGTATGGTGTGGCACATAGCCTCTTCATAACCATAATCCGATTCAATGCATAGCAGCTAATATAAAATCTTCCTCATGGCGGACCATCAACGCGCCAACCTTCACAATATCTGAAAATTTCATCTGATTGGGGTGGAAAGTTAGAATTTATGGCTGTACAAGGTTTTCGCGTTTCCACTTCCGCATAGGCTACTATTTCCATGAAATTACGAACTAATAAACTGAAGTTTATTAGTCTTAACACCATTGGTCTTGTCTCAGACTATGAAACTTATTGGGTAGGTACTAACTGCGAAATATTTGATGTTTCAACTCCGAATTGGCATTTTGGTGGAATTTCCACAAATGTTGTTGATTTAACTGATATTTTTGTAGGTTTTTATTGAGGTGTTGTACCATGATTTTAGCAAGGGATTGATTGTTATTCATGCTCGCATATTCTCGGGGGCAACTATAGTAATCTTAGGCTAATTTCGTATCATTTTACCTTCTGTTAGCAACGTAGTTTTTTTCGATGTTGTTTCGGTAGATGAGTAACCTCTGCCTATTTTGTAGCGCAGTGTAGCTTCCTCTCAGAGAATAACTTGGTCTCAAACAATTGATTTTTGCAAAGATTGAATGTATATATTACAGGGCAGAAACGTCATGTTAACGATCATGTTGATGAGTTTCCTGAATTGACAAACATCAGCGCATTTGAGAAGTATCGGTTATGTTGACGATTTTTCTTTTCTTTCTTAACTACCTTGGTTCCTACTGGTCGGAACGAGATGAAATCAACAAGCGATGTAGGCAGCGCCAAAATAACTTCCAGAAAAAGATCCTTCAAGAAATTGATCCAACCCTAACGCATAAACCCTAAACAAGTCATCAAAATCGGATCATTTTAAATGGCTTTGCTAGTCACAGGGAATGGGGGGTGCGCCTTGATTTTTTAAGATTTTTAATCGAAAGTAGACTACATCCTGAGAATTTTGGCACCAACCGCGACCTTCTAGCGTGAGTAGATCTGTTTCTATGATTTTTCAAAGTTTCGACCGTTTATGGCGGGACCCCCCAGCCCACTGTGACGTCATAAACGGTCGAAACTTTAAAAATTTTTTTTTTGGTTGGTACCAAAATTCTCAGAATGAGGTCTACCTTAGATTAAAAATAACAATAAACAGTTTTTCCTACCCAGGCGCACACCCTATTGAACAGACACCGACAGACAGTCGAGTCACAAAAATTGTTCATTAAGCCCTTATTCAAGTGACAATTTTCATTTTGGAAAATCAACATTGAGCCCCTAACCGATAGGGCAAAAGCTGCAAATTATTAAACAACTGTTAATTATTCTTCTGTCTCCTGTCTGCGAAGAACACGGCTTTTCGCGCAGAGTTAACTATAAAGTTTAATTTGATAGAAAGTTCCGCGGTTTGAACGCGATAGAGATGAGACTCGGTTGCTCGGTTTATTTCGGAATTACAAATTTATGAGTTTGGATTCACAACAATCAAACTAATAAGTTAGACACAGTAAATTTCACATTATAAAATTATTCTAAATTCGCTAAAGTCAAATATACAACCTTTATTTATTTATTTATTTGAAACAATAACGGCATTAACTGCCAATTACAATATTTAAATTAATTAGGTTTACAGTATATTGTTAGAAAGTGAGACCGGAACAACAAGTGAATTTGACGATTTATTCGAAGAGAGAACTAATATCCAAATCACGTTTTCAGAACCGAACTCGACAACCACATTTTTTATAGAATAAACATATACAATAATCTTTTCGCTAACAAGGCGACAGTTTCCCAACAATATGATGGAATATGTAATATGTTGGATGGAATATGTAATATGGAATATGTTGGATGGTATTATGCATTTTTGTAAGAATAGGTAGGTCGGTCCGTGAAGTCTTGGAAGCTGTAGAGTTGGTGCTTACTGCGTTGTGCGGGGATGAAGGAGAGCCCTGAGGCGGAAGAGCGGGTCGGCATAGAAGTTTATGAAGTTCCAGAATGCTTTGATGTCTGACCCAATAGCACTATGCACAAACTCCATGTATCCCGCGTAATCCCGACGAGACAAAATGCAGCATTTTTTACGGAGCTCAGAAAATTCGGTGGTCCTCCCTCGATCGAGTTTGTTTCCAGCGTGTATGGGCGAAAATCCAGCGAGATTCGAGTGTAGAGAGAGGTTGATAGCTAGGGAGGTAAATGCTGTCTAAGATTAATTTTAATTCTGGTAGTGTAATAAAGAGGTGCTCGGCTGAGTCCTCGGACATCCATTTGACTGATTTAATAGTTTTTGCCACCGCAACGAGTACCCCGCCACCGTCTTTGACGGGTTATTAGCTGGTGAACGATCAGCCCTGTACACAATGTAGTTATTCAATCCAAGTTCAGATGTGTTCACGTTTCTAGAAAGCCAGGTTTCAGTAAGTATAATTATGTCGCTAGATATATGTGGTGCATGGTGACGAATAGAAGAAAGTTTGGTGTTCATACCCCGCACATTTTGATAAAACCGGGTCAGGGACGCTCTTGTGGCTGTTTGGGATTGCCGTTTTTTGACTGTTGAGATGGAAGGTGGTTCGTTGACAATGTGACGATTCTAGGGACACCAGAGACGTATCGAATTGTCAAATTGTTCTTCCTCACCTTCGGAGGTGAGGAAGCAAAATATCATTAGTGGTCTTGCTCATAACTTCTAGAACTAGGTTAATCTGGCAGTTAGTTACTCCCAGTGAATATATCAAGGATCTTTCCTCGGAGATCAACTCAATATGCAGTCTTTTGACTCTCGTTCTGGACATGCGGGTAATACTGGTAGGCGGAGGAAACTGTCCGTGGTGCTTGAGCTGCAGTGATATCATAACCGACCCCTATATTTGCGATTTCTGAAGGCATTCAAACGCCCCTATACCGCCATCACACAACCATTTCATGTCTACACCTAGGTGAGCAGTTATTTGATACGTCTAGGTTTATCTTCTACACAATGAGATCAATTGCAAAAATCAGGCCAGGTCTGGTAGATCGGATACATTAGAATTCAATTTCGACATGGATGATGTCAGTTAATATTACTTAATCATTTTGTTCCACACGATACGGGAAATCCAAACTAAAAGGATTTAAGGCTATAATGGACGGCCTCCTAGTGTGATCCTCCAAAAATATTTATGTCTGAAAACGCGAATGTGCCTAAAATTTATAAAGAACGTAGCAGCAACTGTAGTTTTTTGTACATCCCAATTCAAATCTCATCATTGATCATCAAATCAAAACATCTCATCATCATCATCATCATCTCTCCAGCATCAACATCTCTTCATCTTATCATTGATAACTATTATGAGGTAATCAGGTCGATCCCACAATTAAATATCAGTACCATGAGCAATCAATCAAGCCATAATTGGGGACGGTTGTTGGCTTGCAGTGTAATAATAGTTTAGGCTAAATGGTATCAGTTGATAAGTAGGTAGAACAAAAAACAAACGCTGCGCGTATAAAAAAAATTTTAATTTTTAAAATTTTAAATTTTAAATTAAAATTATTAATTTTAAATTTTTTAAACATATAGATTACGGCTTTTGGTACTTTTTAGTTCGCAGAACCTTTTTTGGGGGAAAAACTCATGTTGATATTAAACCTTTTGTGGGGGAAAAACTCATGTTGATATTAAACCTTAATGTCCCACTTGTTAAAAAAAATTGCTTTTTCGCATTAAAAAAAATTTGATGTATTTTGACAAATTCATGGAATATTTGAATATACCTATTACAGTCTGTCAGTTCAAGAATGATCTTTCCAAGGGCCACACTACCGCTATCTGCGTCAGCGGAATCTGTCTACAAACCCAATTTTGTTGGAGTAGAGGAAGGAAACTTGGAAAAATCCATGGTGAGATGTCGGGGTGGGAAGTTCACTTCATAGAGGGATCTGTGTAGCCTTAAACAGTCTCTGACGAGGAAATCGAGTCTACAAGGTGAGAAATGCGGGTAGAAGGTACCTCGAAGGCCCTATTATTAAGAGACTATCAACTCGAGAATTATTTAGTTTTCCTTTGAGTTATGTTTTTATTATTACGTTTTTTTACACAATCGATAGTGGGAGTATCAAGATAGCCAACGGCTATCAGTTTTGGTTATAAGTGGATAAACTGTTGTAGGTAGAAATCTGACTTCCAAAAAGATACCTCAGGATATTAAGGGTTAAGGCTAAATGTCCCCGAATTCTAGTTCATTTTGAAGCACAACTCGGTGGCGAATTTTCAAACTCTAAACCAGAAATTTAGGTTAATTATAATTAATTAATAACTTGAAATTTATGGAAAACTAACGATTTTAGTATGTTCTAAATTTTGTATCATTCCCTACTCACCTCATATTAAGTTTTTCTGGTTTAAATTAAATTGAATCAACTTCAACAAAGACAGTTTCACCTTATACCTACAATTTTGACTTGGCTTCTTCGCATAACATATGGCATCCACCCAAAAATCGGTATGAACACAAATTTTAGTCTTTCGTCATAGCATTTTGGCATAGTATCTGACGTCTTTCCAATTGATGTTGATAACATTTATCACAGGATGGACATCATAGTGTCACCGTTGATGTTCTGAGTTCCTGACACTCCTTTGGTGTAAAAGGGACTTTTCTTTCAAAATTAAAACTGTCTGGAGCTCAGCCTCGAATGCAATTTACGGAAAATACAACTTACAGACCGATAAAGATTTTCGTGGAACATAGCGGGTTCTCGACAAACGGACCGCCTACTCAACAGTCTAGACCACCACGCCGAGTTTGGCGATACGCCCTCGATGACGGTGAAAATGACGTCATATCGAAGTGTAAAAGGAAGAAGACGGAAAGAGGAAGATGGAGGAGAATAAGGTGCGCCCTCGAGGGACGGTTGGCGTGGGCGCAGCGATCCCAACCTGCACGACATGCTCTGGTCACGGCCTTTTATAACCTCGTAGGTTCAAGACCTGGTATATCCATTCATAATTGATGGCTGACAAAATTTCGACAGGTATTTGGTTTCAATATAGTCACACCTGACTAGGTAGAAGAAGCAATTTCATCAAAATCGTATGAATAAGCAACTTTCAAAATGTTTGACACTTGCGGGTGTTTTTAGTTGTTTTTTTTTTTTTCACCTCCTCAATCTCGAGATGCAATGATTTGCGATTCAAGATGTATTAATACGGCAATCCAGCTTAGGTAAGAAATTGATAAGGTATTTTTATCTTATAAGGTGATTTTTTCTTAACCTGCTCAAAATTCTTTTTTTTCTACTTTAAAGTTTTCATTTGTATTTTCAATCTTGCAGCACTAAAATGGTCATGACAATTTGATGCTTTGACTTTGATTTACATGGATAACATCGCCGAAAATTACATCGAAATCGGACAGTAGCTTCGTATTGCTTTTGCCATCTGCAAGGACTTTCAGACAGACAGACCGACTGTCAGATGGACAGACACGGTACCAACATTGTTCAGGAAGGTCCAAAACTTAAAATACTAGTAGAAATGTAATTTTGTGGACTTTTTATTGCAATCTTGAAAAGTGAAGGCAATATTACTTGGTCGAGTCTCTAGCGGAATATGCCTAAAGAAGCACGTTTTTTCGCATAAAACTCAATTTTTTCAAAGAAAGTTTCCTCTTAAACCTTAAAACTGGCATACCGTTGGAAAGGTGAAATCTTGGGGTAGTTTTTCACGTTGAGTGCACCACGATAGAGGTATTTTTTACGGGGGAATCGTTAGCCTGAAAAATGTCAATTTTCGAAAAAAATTATAAATGTTGACTTTGATTTTTTTTTTACTTTTACAAATGGCTTTAAGAAACTGGGTTTCCCCTTAAACGGATAGGAAATTTAACGTTCTGTCTAACGGTGTACTCAGATTTAAAGTAGCATGAGAAATAAGGGAGTTATGACCATTTTAGTGCTGCAAGGTCGAAAACACGAATAAAAACTTTAAAGTGAAAAAAAAAGAATTTTGAGTGGGTTGAGAAAAAATTGCTACGATACATTTTTTGTTGCAAATTAGTTGTAGAATCGATCCTTGAAGTTTGGTCCATCCAAATGGTAAACACCCAGTATACCCTGTATAAGATTGGTACCCTGTACACCCACTACACTACACCCAATACCCTGTACACCCTGTGTAAGATTGGGAAATTTAAAAAGTGGTCAGGAATAAACTCAATTAAAATTTTAAATGTCATCTGATTGAAGTTCAAATTTGATTCTTTGATCTTGTTAGGAGTCATTGACAATAAAAATATAACCATCAGGGAGGGACCGAAAGATGGGTCAAGTTCGTTGTTTCAAAACTAAATTGCAACTTCTTGGTATTACTTGATCCATAAAATAATGCGTTTGATCTAGAGATGGGTATCGTAACAAAAGTATCGATATTTTGTATCGATACTGTATCGTATTTGAGAATCGATACTCCATGTATCGTCTGGCATTATCGATTTTTCAAAATATCGAGTATCGATACTTTGGGGTCATAAAATGTCAATATTACCTAATATTCTCAAGGAAAATATTTTTTTATCTCTTCATTTCTTACTATCAAGAAATCTTTAGCCGCTCTTTACCGAAGCTGAACTTTCGTCAAGTTACACTCTCCGGGTAAGTTTGGCTCCTGCCACACTTTACTGGCCCTCAGTGCAGCTTTTGACGAGAAGTACCTCTATTTTGCTTTCTTCGACAGTCGTTTTATGAAGTTTTTCCGTTCGGATTTAAATGGAAAACATCAGTTTTCGTTCAATTTCCTCATCAGTTGAAGACCTCCTCCCCCCCCACCCCACCCCCTCAACACCAGAGCATGTAGGTACCTGCATGAGCGAATATTCTGAGAAAAGTCTAATTAACTGGCGATTTTACAGCCCTGTCAATGTCCGAGATGCTCAAAGTACAACAAGCAGTGTTGTGGAAACCCTGGGATTCTGAGAAGGAACTCCAAGGAACCAGCACGTGTAGGTCTTAAGCTCCAGGTACCAAGAACCTATCTTTTCCTAGAATCGCCTAGAGGAGCAACCACTTGTGGGTGAACTTGAATACCTACTCTCGGCTCTCTGGACTGAATAAGAAACAAAAGTCCGTTCATACAGCATGAGATAATGAGCGAATTTTCATTGAAATCTAGTATGGTTTTTTCATAGTCAACACTGGAGATTAGAACGCTCCAAAACGGATTTTAATTACTTTTTTTTCTCAAATACTCCATTCTAAACATTTTGTGGCAATTGCAATAGCTTCATTTTCCTTGAAAATTCGCCAACAAGTGAGCTTATGTCATACAATGAATTAAGCATCTTTTGATGTAAAAACATTTGAAAATTTGGAGAAAATACCCACTGCAAATTTTATTGAACATTTTCTCCATAATAATATAATATTATCCGAGTTAAGACCCAACAGCCTCCCTACCTTCTTCATATTTTTATTTTTTAGCCATTATGTTGAATTATCCGCGAGAACTGTATCGATATTCGATATTTGGAAATATCGGATCCAAAGTATCGATATCCGAAAATATCGATAGTACAGTATCGGTACTAAAATATCGAGTATCGGTACAGAAGTATCGATATTTTAAAATATCGGGTATCGATACCCATTCCTAGTTTGATCATACAGGCTGTTTTATACGGCTAATTTTATGCTGGCAGTGACGTACCAGTGTGATATTGAGTGATATGAGTCCAGTGTGATATGAGTCCTAAGCAGAGGGAGTGGGGTTTAAGTTGGTAGCCCAACTTATGGGGAGTCCAACACTGTTGGGGTAAACCTTCCCTTCGCTCTTGAAGAGTTTCCCCACTTCCGTAACAAAAAAAACGTCTGCCAAGTTGGGTGGGCAGTATAGCTTCCTCACTCATTGTAACATGGACGTATAGAATCAGTTGGCGAAAAAATTATGATTCTTTATTTAGCGGTCCACCGTCTAGGACCTAACCCACACAATCCCTGAAAATTTCATCGAAATTGGTTGAATAGTTGCGGAGTTTTGGTTGTAACAATAAATTTAATGTTCGCGCATGCGCAGCGGCTATTGCTTGACCAATTTGATTGAAACTTATAGGGTGTCTCTTAGAAGTTAGTCCCTAACTAACCTCCAAATTTGAGCAAAATCGGTTCATTAGAAACCGAGAAACCGAGGTTCCAGAAAATTCACGTTTGCGCATGCGCACTCGCTCCTATTGGTCCGAAGGTGCTGAAATTGATAGGGGACCGTCTAGGACCTAACTCGCACAATCCCTGAAAATTTCATCAAAATCGGACCACAGGTTAGTATAGTTTTGCCCGGGACAAGGATTGACCACAGACAGACCGACAGACAGACAGACCGACAGACCGACAGACAGACAGACAGACAGACACGGAACCAAAATTGTTCGGGAAGCTCTAAAACGCAAAAAGCAAGTGGAAATTTTGATTTTGGAGGAAATTTTTTTTTTTTTCACTTCTTTCACGAATACAAAGCTTCCCTACCTTCGGTAGTGAGGAAGCAAAAAAAAAAAAAAAAAAATGACATACCAGTGTGATATTGCAGGATTAGATGGCTCCTGAAGGCATTGGTTGAGATGGTCAAGGAATTCCTAGCTCCAGAACCAAGCAGTTAATATAATGGTTCAAGCGTATGAACTGCCAAAAATAGTTAACATGGCAAGGAAAGTGTAGGTCAGCAAATCGCTCCAATATTTTATTACTAACTGTAAAAGATATGTGAAAAAAATTTGATGTCGCGGCCAGGAAACGAACCCGGGAACCCGAGTTCGGGCGACGTACATATGGTTGGGGTTTTTTGTATCAAATACGCTAACGAACAAGGGGAAAATGCTGTTGTATACAAAATGGCCTCAGTCCGTCGCAACCGTTAATTTTACAGATGCAGCTTCAAAGCTACATTGCCAAGTTATCGATAGATTCAGTGTCAATGTACTGATGAACATGTTACAAATAACCAGAACCTTCATAAAACTCGATATTAAGATATCGAGAATAAGAAAAAGATAATTTATAAGATAAATTCTAGAAATTAGGTTAAAAAAAAACCATTCCCACTCAAATTAAAACGAAATTGAGGTAATTTCGCGAGATTTGTCTCCGAATATCCGAATTTAAACCATCATAACAAGTTCATTCGAGATGTTTCCTCCCAAGTGACCAATAAATTAATATAATTTTGCGAGATTTGTCTTCCAATATCAAGAATTGAACCTTTATAACGTTTCGGGATTTTTTGATCGACGTGGGTTGACTGATGTTGCTTTAACCCTTAATTTCCCACTTGTTTGAAAAAATGTTTTTTTCGGAGTTTTGAATTCAAATTTTAAGAATATTTGAGCAGAAGGTACCTCAAAGGCTCTGTACACTCTGTCACCTCAAGAAGGATCTTTCTAAGGGCCACTCTAGCGCCATCTGCGTCAGCAAAATCTGTCCATAAACCCATTTTTGATGGTGTAAAAGAAGGAAATTTGGAAAAACTCTTGGTGGGATGTTAGGATCTGCTATTTCCATAGAGGAATGTGTGCTGCCTTTTCTGAGAAACCCAACTAATAGCCTACAAGGTGAGAAATGAGGGTAGAAGGTACTTCAAAGGCCCTATTACAGTTTTCCAACTCTGTTAATTAAAATGTTATTATTGTTACGTTTTTTTATACAAATTTTCTCTCCATAGTTGGAGTATCAAGATAGCCAACGGCTATCAGTTTCGGTTCAAAAATGGATAAACTGTTACAGGTAAAAATCGGACTTCCAGAAAGATACTTCAGGACATTAAGGGTTGAAGCTTCCTTGCCAAGTTAAGTGTAACTACTGAACTCATATTGTTTTTAAGTCTCCTAGTAAGGAACTTCATCTTGAATGAATGCAACTTTTTCCACAACAGATTATTTTAAGTAGTTCTCCTGTATTTATAAACAACTCAACGAATACTGTCGTGTTGAATGGTCGAAAGTACCTAGTCTGACAGTGGATGCTGATCGCTCTAGTAGTTCCTACCCATATGCTGTTTATCTAGTAAATCGTTGGTATTTCACTAGTAGAGAAGGTAGTTCCAGTCCAGACGTCTTCCACCATAACCTGTCGTCGCACCGACGTAAATTTCATCTCCAAGGACGATCTTTAAAAGGAGTTCCCGACAAATGTGCTTGGAATATCTTCCTCCGGCGATTTGTGTCTATGAGCCCAAGGTCGCTGGGGAACGTCAATCCTTACATGGGACGGACGCACGGACCGGTCTGAAATCGTTGAGGGAGGACAAGGAAGGTCGAGGACTCTGAAATGCAGTTTAGAAATGAGTAAAAATAAAGTA
Organism: Apolygus lucorum; assembly: GCA_009739505.2. NCBI lineage: Eukaryota > Metazoa > Arthropoda > Insecta > Hemiptera > Miridae > Apolygus > Apolygus lucorum. The sequence goes on from CM019169.2 coordinate 25,589,767, forward strand.
GGTATCCAACACTGAGTACCTAATTGCTTAATAATAGGTAAAATTCTGTTATGTTTAAACATCAATTGAAATATTTCTAGCCCATCAAAAATGTATTTTAAGTTCCAATTTTATCTTATACTAAATCACCCTTTTGCTTCCTCACACTTTAGATTCGTGCAGTTGGCCAAAACTGATGGATACTCTCCATCATTGGAGAAAAGTGGACATGGCACAATTTGACAAAAACATGGTCCCATTTCGGTGATTTTTTCCAGGGTTTTTGAGGGTCAGCACACAGGTATTCCCCTAAGAATTTCATAGGAAATTCTCCATACTAGAAGAAGAAGAAAAGCTTTATTGAGAAAAAATAATAAAATACACTTAAAAAAACTCAAGCTCAATGTAAACGTCTGCTCGAAGTTCGTCATACTACGTCAAGAAGTACATCATAATATAATACGAATATATTATATTCGTTTAAGCACCGAAGTGCGAAATATAAGAGAAAAGAAAAAATACCAATCACATAATACAACTCTGCTCTAATCATAATCAAACTCCGAAATCATAAACTTTCTATGTCTCCAAGCTAAAGAACAGTACTTGGCCACTTTATCCCACTCCCCACTACTACCTATTCAGTATACAGAGAATCTCTTCTCGTGAAAGAATACTTTCTGAATAAACAATTCTCCTGAAATCACCAAGTATCGGACATACTCCCAAAAAGTGGTACAAATCCTCCCTCTCTCCCAAATTGCACATTGAACATAATGGCCTCCTCTTGTTGCTTAATGGAGCACCATTTAAACTAAGAAGCTCCCCTCCAAGCTTAAAAACCCAGCGCAACGTCCTCAAATCCAAATTAGAACCGCTCTGACCAGTCATATCTGCACACACCACTGTTCTTTGGAGATGCCGATAGAGGTCAAATCTTTCAGAGACATTAACACAGTTCAAAAGAGAATTTCGCTCGTATTTTGCCACCTTTTCAACTAGACCACCCAAGATATTACGCAAATCGCTCGAGCCAAGGTCCACCCACGTCCTCTCACCAACGGTTTGTGCGGGTTAGCACACAGGTATTCCCCTAAGAATTTCGTAGGAAATTCTCCATACTACGTACAATCAACATTTTTGACACTATCAAATTTAGAGACGCTTTTCTTTAGATATGGATAATTAAATGTCCTTATTTTGCTAAGAGAAATGGTTACATTTTTGGATTTAAAAATGCATTTAAGTAACCTATTTCAAGCCCAGGGTAGAAATAACAGAGTAGTGAGAGGAGGAGGATGAACTGTTTTATATGATGGCGGCCGAAATAAGGCATAATTTGCTCATCAGTTGAGCCCTCAGTCTTCCAAATCGATGTGACTTATACAATTCATTGTTGTTGATAAAATGTAAAAATCTATTTTATGGACCAGAATCCGTTTCGACTCGTGGCCCAGAACGCCAAATCGCCCAGGATCGAATTTGAGCCACCATAATCATACTTTCGGCCAAACGGCCTCCTTTTCAAAAAAAATTCCAAAATTGCATCGAGCTCTCGAACGTCGAAGAATTTTTTTGACGAGTTTAGGATCAGCATGAACGAGAAAAAATTCTTGTGCGAAGATTTTCCACTATTTTCAATATAAAAAAAATATTCGATGCGAAAACTCATCACTGACCGAAAATGGGTTGAAAGCGAATTTTCGCGTTTTGCAACAAAGTGGTTTTATGTTCCAATCAAGGATTGGATAGCTCAGTACTACTCTCAGCTGTCAAATAGAACTTCACTAGACGATCCCAACGATACATAACTTATTTATGTGAGTTGAGCAGTTCTGATTCCATACACTGGAGTAGCATGTTGAAATGCTGTAGACCATGAAATAATGTCGTTGCTAGAAGTTCCCAACCTTCGAATGCTGGGTGCAACACGCTAGTAAAGTATATTACATTACTGCAACTCAAAAACACATAAAATTCAGTCAGCTTGAGTACTCTGCCGTTGAGTTACCTACGTGGACCGAGAACCGGGACTAGTCTGAATTCCCTTCTCCCAGACTTGAAGAAGTCACGATTATAAGGATTCCCTACCGTCGGTAGTGAGTAAGCGAAAAAATCGAATAACCTCGAATCGGTTGATTCACAAAACTTCGTCACGAAGGAAGAGCCACTGAAGACGACAAAACGTTTTCTTCTCATCACAGAAGCCGCCTGGGAGGACTAATGGAGCAGAATCCGCTCATAAGATAAAGCATAATAATAGAGTAGCCACTGCCAGGTCGGCACGATTAGAGAACATCAAGGGACCCCCAGTTCCACGGAGATCTTCTGACAAAGACATTAGGGTTGGTGCTAAGATGGTTAGACTGAGTATGGGTTTTTTGTACGTTGTTTGCCTTTTTGGTTGTTTTTGGTGTTTTTTTTGGATCACCAATCAGGCCGAAAATAACCCCTTCTTCGAGGTCTTATGAATGTTTTTGTCTTGTCACCGGATGTAGGAAATTATGATGACGGTTAGTCTGTTTCTTGAGCGTAGCTCTACAAAATTTTCCTACAACAAAAATTTGTCGTTTGTGATATTTGGAGCTTAGATTGCTGAAATGTACTATATGGTATGAAATGTAGTATATCTAAGATTTACTAAATTATTTATTGTCCTCGAAAATAGGAAGAAGCTTCAACGACCAACGAGTTGGTTTTCAACCTATGATATGAAGAGTTCTCAGAGAGGATTAGGTGTCTACCAATAAACTTGGTGAACTGTACCTCGTTTTTGACCACTTCCTGTCTTCTCCATGATTCAAACTTCTCAATTTTATCACTGCAGTATGGACTGGAAAGAAGTTGGCTTCTTGGTCATAAAGCTTAACTAACTTCCTCCCAGTGATTCCTTGTACCCCTGAAAATCCGTGAAACTTACATGATATAGGTGTCGCACAATGAGAACCATAATGGCGTAACTCCAAAAAATAAAAAAAAACTGAGTAAGCGCCACAAAAATAATAATAATAATAATAATAATAATAATAAATCAAATAAATAAATAATAAGAATTTCTTCCTCTTTCATTTTCAAAATCGACGAAACTTCGATTTTGCTGCTTTCTAGCGAGAAGGTTGGGAATTGAAGTTTTGTCGATTTGCAAGTGAAAGATTGATTGAAAGTTTTATTTTACCACCAGCGGGAATTAGAGCCATTAGGCCCTCTCTACCATTCCCCCTGGCTACAAAAACATAATACATTTCCTCTATGAAAATTTAAAAAAATAAAAATAATAAGATAACAAATACATTATACTTCATACTTCAACATCATTCACAAAATTTTAGTGTAATTAGAAATTAATTTAATTTAAACTCAAAGTTTGCTTGATTAAATGTTTGCATGATTACTTTTTTTTAAATTTGTATACAAATATATATATGTTTCTAATGGGTACTAAACGCAGTTATTATTTTCAGTGTAAATATTATTTATATAGTATAGTTTGTTGTGGTACATAGCATTTATCTAATTATGTCCAAATAATAATTTATGCAGGTTCTCAGCTCTCCTCATACTTTTCTAATAGTAATGCTGTGAATTGTTTTTTAAATTCCTCCGTTTTTTGTGCCAGATTGATATATTTTGAGTGCTCGTTATGTACTTTAATTGCCTGAATATTGAACGATCTCTCGAATATTGCAGTGCGATGGATCGGCATTTGGAGCATATTCCCCCTATTCCTGGTGTTTCTGTCATGGACTTCGGCCATAAAGCTTAGTTTTTCAAATAAATATGCGAGGCGCTTAAATTTAAGTGTTTTGAAAATCATCATCGCAAGTGCCAATTGTTTTTTTTCCGCTATCTTTAGCCAACCTAATTGCCGAAATTTCGGTGTTACGTGTTCATCCATTCGCATCCTAAAAATGAATCTCATAGCCGCGTTCTGTGCTCTCTGCTCTCTGAAGCCGGCGGATATCTTCTCCAGTTAAGTCACTGAGAGCAACACACCCATAATCCAAAATAGGCAAAATTAGCGATTGAACTAACTGTTGGCTCACGCTACAAGGAAAATCTATAGCTATCCTTCTTAGTTGGTAGATGGCTCTAAAAACGGAGTTGCACATTTTGGTCACTTGCAAGTCCCACGATAGTGTATCTTGCAAGATAATGCCGGGATTGGTTGCACAGTCAACGAATTCTAGGGGAGTGATTTCTATTAATAATTTAGGGAAGTCATTCAAATTCACTTTTGATAGCGCTTTCTTAAAGAGGAAGAAAGTCTTAATTTTGTTTGTGGTCTAACTCAATTTTCCATATTTTGGTGTCTCGTCATTATGGTTCTCAGTGTGCGATGATTATGTGCTATTGAATGTACATGACAGTTGTAGAAAGCATTGAAGGTCACACATTGATGCTGATCTGACTGTCATGGCTTCCACGGATCGAGAAACTTTGGCTGGTAGTCATTGCTCAACATAATTTCACCACTTTTGTTTGCTTTGTAGGGGTCTTTACCGGATCCGCGGGCCCTGACCTTCCACTACCACCAGTTCTGCAGCCCACGAGTGGACCGGTGGGACGGTCGACCAGCTGGTGGACCGTAGGCAAAGAACGTAGGCGACACGTAGGCCGAGCAAAGCGTAGGTCGATCCCGATGTAAATATAACCAACAACGACTAATCACTCACCGTGTTTCTTTGAAATGAGAGATTTTATTGTTTGAGCTCCGCGAACAATCCCGAATACCATTCGTGCCCACGCGACCAACGTTCGAGGTGTTTTGTCGTTCAAGCCAATTAACAGTCACACCCAAAGACAGTTGTCTCAAGCTAGTCGCAGCTTAGAGTTTTGACGTGACAAGCCACATCGTGGGTTTTTATGAACACACAACAGTTGAATGAATACGACACCTGAAGACGGTTATTGTTAGATTTTCTTGAAGTAGGAACTGGCATTTTTATGGGGGTGAGACCACCAGGCAATCAAGTGGCGGACATAGCAGCAATAAGGGAAGCTATGCTGCCGTGTGAAGGAAGAACGACTCAACTCGAAAATGGGGTTTTTACGTATCCCCTCTAATTTACCCCCCCCCCCCCCCACCTTTCCCATGAACGAGTCAAAATTTCGAAATTCACCCCGGAAGGGGTTGAAATCGTTAGGGGTGTAATTTGAAAATTGCCTAATTTTAAGCAAAAACGTCTCAACTCCATGCTTTTTAGGAAAAACATCTCAACTCCTCGATTAAAACACCCTAACTAGCTAGATTTGCTATTTATTTGTGGAGAAAAAAGACTCAACTCGCTGAAAACGGCGTTGAGTTGTTTTTCCTCGGGTTGCTATCGCTGTACCCCCCGGAATTGTACCCCCCGAGCATTGAGCCCCCGTCATTGTTCCCCCGGAGTGGAATCGATTTGGGAAGGTTTTACTGTACCCCCCGGAATTGTACCCCCCGAGCATTGAGCCCCCGATCATTCTACCCCTAAGCTCCTTATCAGTTGGATACTATAACGCACTTCCATACAACCACCCGGCAAAGTACCCCACCTCATTGGTGTCGCAATCAATGTTAGTGCTTCGATTCTTGAATCTCAATAATCGATTCTCTATAAATTGATGTATGATTCACATTTAATTCACGCAAATTAATCCGTAATTACCTATAATAAATTGTATTATTCCAATTCGAAATGAAACCTTTCTTGAAATGGTGGATATTAAATATTGTAATTATTTTAATTTTAAAAAAGTAATTTTTTTTGTAATGAATATTATTTCAAACAAGTTAAACTTTCAAAAATGAAGTTCTATCCACATTTAAAGGTAGATTACGACGAGACTTATTTTGATAAATACGAGATGAAAAATTATCAAAAAGATAGAATCAAAATTCAAGCACTCTAATCTCAAAGGAAAATTGTTTATAAGGGAAAAAGAATGAACGATTGTTTATGGATGTTTAGTAACTTGATATTCATGAATCCACACAACGCTGTAATTGGCGGTAAATTCAAATTTTGTTCTTAGTTTACCATAAATATTGGGCTTGAGCATTGTAACGTGAATCCACATTATACTTGGTACTTGATGGGCATTTTACTGGGGTGGAGATATGAATAAGTATTGTATGTAAAAATCTGTTGGTCAGGTTTTATTTCACTAAGTACTTACCTGCACAAAAATCATCAGCCTTAACTGTGACCTACATTTTTGTACCAACGTTTTGAAGCAATTAGGTAAACTGAACAAATCCAAACTACTTGAGATGGTTTTCCCTACGTTTGTTAAAAATCGAATTTAAAAGAGAAAATAAAAATCTGATTCCAAAATACTGCCGTTCAAAGGAGAAAACAGTAACTCGATTTTTTCACATTTTCAGCTCAATCTCCACCTTTTGGTAGGTTTTTCAATGGTGAAAAACAGTCTCCTATGAAAATTTAAGAAGTTATTACCATTAGTAGGTAGACTGCCTTCTAATAATAATGGGTGGTACATGGGTAAAAGACAGTTTGCCTTGAGCAATCCAAAAAACAGCAATACGGTCTCTTTAACTGAAACAAGGTGGTTTTCCGTTGCTTTGATCAGGCAATCGGAAGAGAAGTAGGTAGTACAACAGTTTGGTTGATAGAATTGTGTTTCCCCATTGTCAGCTACCTCTTACTGCTAGCTCGGATAATGCTCTCGAAGCGCTGTTTTTCACCATTGGATTGATCACAGATCCGGCCCCAAATGTCGCCCAAAAAACTGTTTTCTTCCGTTGCATCTGGTGAACATTTTGAAATGCCAGCTTTCGTCGTTTTCTCGTCATAATATGTTGAGTTTTAAATATATAACAGCGAATACATGGTTTGTAAAACATGTTATGAGGTGCGAAAATGGTCGTTGCGTGCAAAAAACTAAAAGTGATGAAAATAGTGTTCATCGAAGCGAGAGAATTTGCGTCCAACGGAGGTTGACATGTGGTGACAGCGTTGTTGAGAATCAGTATGTACCTAATGAGTTCCCCGCAGAGATTTTCCCTACGTGTACCTACGTTTGATGAAATATATCATGAACAGTGTATGCATCACTTGTTTGAAATCCCACTCATCACCAAGCTCTTCATATACCTAGATACCTATTTGGGCGGGGTGGTCATAATGACAAAAGTATCTATCTGACACAAATCGATGTTCACTATAGGGTTAAGTAACTATCAAGGTTACAGATTTTTTCGCACTGTGCCTGTTTCATATACTTTTGTCATTATGACCACCCCTCCCAAATAGATATCAAAAGAGCTTGGTGATTCTGAGATGGGTGGAATTTCAAATAGGTTAGGCAACTCTGTGGAGAGAGTCGTTCAGTGATATTGGATCAATTATGGAGTTTAATCACCAACCTATTATTTTATTCTAACTCGAATTTTTAGATGGTGAGACAGGAATCAGTGACAATGAAATTCAAACTTTTGGAGAGGGAGAAAACGTTGAGTAGACGTACGTTGGAAGAGCAAGAGTGCCTGCTGAATGAAGATAAGCCCAAATGAGACCATCAAGACCAACATGGGAAGGAAGAGGGCGGAAACGGAAAAGACGAGAAAACAAGTTGAGGGGGCAGCCGGAGTTGGCGGAAGGTTCACATGGACGTAAAGAACAGAATGATAACCTTCCTCCTGGAAGCCTCTGAAATGATAACCTCTCTGGTTATATTGCTCTTGGAATTTTCAAATTGCCCACATGCTCATTAATTTTAACGAATGCCAGCTGAACAATGTTTGTAGAAAATTCACAGTTGGGATTCTGCAATAATTCTGGGAATACATTACCACAATGTATCAATCGCATCGATTGCATCATAACAATCGATTGTTTGCTACTATCGACAGCTGGCCACCACTAGTGCAACCTCCACTCGTGGTTATCATTCCTGACCACTGCGCTGGTGCACAGAATACACGGAAGAAGGACGACGGTATAAAAATTCCTTCTGCCGATGGGTTCCATCAAGATGGCAGCCACCATTCTCAACCAGGGAAAATCAGCCAATCAGATTGTGATATTTCTTTCCGTCTTTTCTGTTTCCGCCCTCTTCCATCCATGTGAATCCAGCTTCTAAGTACCAATCATAATGCCCCAACGCGTAACTGCATCAACCACGCCCATGTGAACCCAGTTTTAATGCCACTTTAAGACCGAGATTTCATTGAGGCGTTCATATCTTTCAGATATTGAGACAGTTCCTGACGAGTACTCCCTTTGGACAAACACTGAGATTCAATACTTCTCATTCGTTTTGGATGACCACAATGTCTTCTAATATTGTAGACATTACTTTGGTACTAGACACTGGTGAATAGATCGACAATGTCCCCATTTTCAATACGGCAGGTCCGCCTAGTTGTCCTCATTCACTCGAGTGCCAGGAGGAAGATTGAGATTAGTGTATTTTTTCAATAGTTTGATCTCGTGTCTTACAACATAAGTCTGAAGAACTACTTCGTTACCTCTAACAAATTTATGTTTTTCATACAGACTAATATTATTATTTTCCTCTAAAATAAAGTTTAAGATCTCAACAAACTGTTTTCCATTTATAAAAACCTCGTTTTTCTATCCATCAAAATTATTAACTTTTACTCTTCTATTAATTTGTAATTGAATCGAGATTGCAGCGTGCATTCTTCTTTGGAACTAGCAGGTAATTTTTGAAGACTAATGATTTAGTTTTTGGTATCAATGCAAAAGCTAAATTTTTTCTTTGATCTGGCAATATAACTTTTTGAGCAATTATAACATGCAAAAGGAGAAAACGTTAAGCAAAAACTGCTGTAAGTAAACTCATGGTTTGACAACGGAATTTTTTTAAAAATGAATGTTGAAAGGGTTTGAAAGAACTTGTTCCTACCAACTGCGCCAATGTAAGGGACCACCCACTTACATAACACATATTTCATAGAAAATAACGTCTTGCATCACTCAAAAACCGACTTTAATAATTATATTTCTCTCCTACCTCCTGTTTTTGACTACAAAAAATACTAAATAATAACAAACTGGTGCAGCATTTCATTTAGTGAGGTAGTTGACATGGAAGTTTAGTGACACCCACCACTGCGCGCATGCAGATTGGGGGTTCAGGAGTCAGTTGTATTTCGAATGTTGATCTAGATGATGTTCACCAGCTCACCCGAGTCGTTTCATACCTGTACTTTTCAGTCAATACATTCTCGTTCAACTTACCAGTGGTGTTCAGTGTATTCTTTTCTATACTTCAGTAGTTGCATAAGTTTTTACGTTCCTCACTAATTTACAACTTTGTCCACCATGTTAACAATAATGTCGTGATGGTGTTTTCAGTTGTATTAATTGGTCAAGAATAGAAAATCCTCATTGGAAACACGTACAGTAGCAAATTAATTAAGGAGTAGAGCGGTATTGGTTGGCTCTATCTTACACTTATACCTTATTTCAAATATTTCGTCATCTTTGATGTCCGATGATGAAGTAGGTAGCAAAAAAAAAAAAAAAAAAAATGGGTGGAAAGCATTTTCCACCCATTTGGGTCTTCAGGGAGGTGAAAATGGGAAGGAGCCAAGTCAGGGGAATATAGAGGGTGGTTCACAATGTCCCAACCAAATAATTCCAACATCTCTTGGAGGGCTGGTGTTGTCTTGCAACAAGCACACCTCCTTTGTCAACAGCTTTTTAAGGGCTTTGCAGTATCGAATAAATTGCATTAATTATCTCCCCCAAGGGCAGAAAATGAACCAGAATGATTCCTTCCAAAATTCAAAATGGAAGGCCTCCTACTCCTCTGATCATTGTGAACATTTTTGTTCTGTCTTCGCTCAACTCACAACACCACTTGAAAACATTGGGTTTTCCGACTATTTGGCGGATACCTACCATGATTTTTCACCAAAAGTAATATAATTACAATAGGATTCGACTTATTTTCTTGCTGTTATTTATCTTTGATTTGCTTCTTGCAATTCATAGTAAAGAGATTTAGCAGATAAATTAATGTGTTCTGAATATTTAACCCTTTAACGTTCCTTGATACAACTGTTGTACCAAGGTAGAAGCAGTTTGAATTCTGGCGTGTTTTTCGTTCTATTCCTTCTCAATAGGGTGCAGCATCATGAGAAAAATGGTAGCATCTCTTAGCTCCGAGTAGATCTCGAGATATTGCAAAAGTGGGTGTTTTGTGGTACAACTGTTGTACCAAGGAACGCGAACGACGAAGTTTTTTTGCTGTTGTTTTTTATTCAAACCAAAAAATTACGCGGTGATGTCCACACGGATGAATTTCGTCTTCTATTCGAGGAACGTTATTTTTCTATAGCTATTCAAGTATCCATAATGAAAGCATAACACTGGAATCGTGTACTCGCAACGATGTTATTGAAGTTTTTCGGGGCGGGCGCCCCATGATTTCTCACTGGAGATTGGACGCGTCGCATACCAACGCAACAAGTCCTATTGAAATGTTGTTTGCTGTCGAATTTGTCATCAGTTTTATATTGATTGAAAGCAAGATCATCCAGAATAAACTCAAATTATGGTCATTCCCTGATTACCTTTTACTGGTACAAATGTTGTACCAAGGAACATCATGGCCGAAAAGTGCACCCCATGATTTCTCCCTGGAGATTGGACGCGTCGCATGCCAACGCAACAAGTCCTATTGAAATGTTGTTTGCTGTCGAATTTGTCATCTGTTTTATATTGATTGAAAGTAATATCATCCTGAATAAACTCAAATTATGATCATTTCCTGATTACCTTTTACTGGTACAAATGTTGTACCAAGGAACATCATGGCCGAAAAGTGTACCTGGTGGTCCTTGGTACACATGCTGTACCATGCCATTTTATGGCGCGTGAACCATTTTTTTCGCAATAAAAGGCTGAAATATTGTTAATAGATCCATGAAGACCCGACTAGATCAGAAAAAAAAATTTTCCCATGACGCCCAAGTTTTGCCCGCTAAGGGGTTAATAAGTTATTAGTGTTGCATTAGTTCGTTGGAAAAGATAGGAACAGTTGAGTAGAAAATTGACACACAATTTTTTTGCACCTCTGAAAACACTTTTCTTTCAGCTTTATTTCATCAATTTAGGTAAGTAGGTAACAAAATCATGAAAATCACAAAAGAAGCACAAACTACAAATCCAGTAAACCACAAAAGCCACAATAATTACAAAATTTAGGGTCGGTCTTCCTAAATAAAATTGGAGTCAACTAATCTTGTAATAATTTGATTTTTATTAAATTCAAACTTTATTGGTGCCACTTGGGTTTTTGCGCGCCTAGCGGTGAATCAAGGAAATATGGCATTAAATGTATGGAGTAAGTTCCACTAGTTAAAAAAAAATACAATTATTCTATCTATTAATCTACGTACCGTATTGGAGAGCCCGTCGTAACCAGGAGGACTCCTGTACTCGACTTGTTGGTTTCGATGGGTTCTCCAATATGGTACCTACAAGGAAATTTGTTTTTTTTTTCAAGAGTCGTTTTACATGTTAATAAAGTGAGCTCAGCTCCGATTCTTTAACCCTGCACAACAGGACTTACATCTGACCGGAGCTTGTTGGTTTCTTATGCTATTTTATGTGCTGAATCTGAATCCGAGGTCTGGTTTTTTATGTTTAACTCCTTTTTCCACAATGATATTTATCAGGTTTTCACTTTTTTAGGTCTTCCCACAGTAAAACTTGGGCGTCCTTATCCAATTAATCTGAGGTGAGTAGGACAACACTCATCAGGAAAAAGTCTGCCAAGGGGGTGTGGGGCATAGCTTCCTCGTATCTATAACCCGATTGTTTAGATGATCCAATGCATTGTAGCTAATTAGCTACAATGAGATTAATCTTAAAACCCTAGTAGTGTACCAACTACACGACATCCAGCAAAATATCTGAATATTTCTTCGAATTTGGATGGAAAATGTGGAAGTTACTACTATCAGTCTGGGGGTGGTGATTGTTTTAGGGGACCATCTACACGCAAACCAACACAATCGTTGAAAATTTAATCAAAATTGAATAATAACTTTGCATGTTTTGCTAGTTACAAGGATTCCATGAGACACAACCAAAATTTTTCAGGAAGGTCTGAAATGTAAAACGCAAATGCAAATATTAATTTTGGAGAACATTTTTTTGTCCGCTGCCTTGGTAAGCAGCGTAAGAAGTGAGCAGCAAGGTAAGAGGTAAGAAGCAAAACGGACCTCAGATTCGGATTCAGCACTACGTAAAAAACTTACGAAAAGTATGTTTTATACGTATGTTTACATACAAACATACCTACAAATTTTGTAAAGTTGTATCTACAACCTGTCTTGTAGACTTGGCTTGGTAACTTGGAGTAAAATATATGACATAGCTCTACCAGGATGTTCCTGAAGGTTCATCGTCGGAATCTATCCAATCAATTGTCAGTAGACTGATACGATCTTTTTCTTGCCGAGACATTTCTTGTTATCCTCTTCCGAGATGACTGGCTGATAAGAGTCCTCCTGATATGCCCTTGGACCCTGAACGCTCATCCTCTTTTCATGGATCCAATGTAAATAGATTTTCCGTTAGTTCCGCGGCATTCCTTGGTACTCAACGATTGTCTGCAAGAAAATTAGGCTACCATCAGAGAATGTCAATGAGGAGAAAAAAATCAATCTGTCTCGCAGCACTGAATTTGTTTGAATGAAAAATGTTTGTCTATTTAGTATTTAATTCAGTAGTTGAAATATCGTTTGTCAGGCAGATAAAATTTAGCTCGGGTGCATGGAAAATCCATCAAACATAGCAGGTAGGTAGTAGCTACGTCAAATCCCGCCTGACAGGTGGGATATGATTAGGAAAGGAACTTACCTATTTGTCATGAAGTTAACGGGCAGAAGCGAAAATCCTTCCTCACAACCTCTGGTACCTAGCTGAAGCACTTGGGATGTTCACAGTACCTACTCTTCTCCACAACTTGTCTCTTCTCTTCTTGTCTAGTGGCGTACTGTAAAATTGTTAGGAGCTATCCGCCTGACAGGAAAGTTGTATTGAGTTGTAAATAAATTGAGTTCAACTCAATGAGTTGTATTGAGTAAATTGAGTGAACACAATCGCCCCTGAAGACAATTTTACCAACATGTTTTGGTAAACTACGTACATGTTTGCCAGAGATGGACAGTTTTTAGGAAACAGGAGCCTAATATTATTGATTAACATTTAGTTTCAAAATTATTCAATCATCTCCGTTTTATATTATAGACACTACATTGCCAATTTTAAAGAGAACAACATTTGAATTTACCGCCACTTAACAGGCGTTGATTTTCGATCCATGAAAAGGAATTTATTATTCTACTTCCATGTTCAATCGTTTGTAACCGGATGATCGATTAAAACAACATCGGTAAGATAGATACTATCGATTGTCCCACCAATGAGGTGGGGTACATTGCCGGGGGTTTGTATGGAGGTGCTTTATAGTATCCAACTGATAAGGAGCTCAGGGGTAGAATGACCGGGGGCTCAATGCTCGGGGGTACAATGCTTGGGGGGTACAGTGAAACCGTCCCAAATCGATTCCACTCCGGGGGTACAATGACGGGGGCTCAATGCTCGGGGGGTACAATTACGGGGGGTACAAATGAGCACACCCTTTTCCTCCACATTGTTGGCTTCAAGATCGGGTTGAGGCGTCTCGTACATACGAATGTACAACAATAATGGTTGTCGATATTTGACTCAAATGACACGAATCGATTGAAGGTACGTGTGTAAAGAGGAATAATAATTATTCCTGGTACAATTATTGTACCAGTCGATTGAGTTGAACAACATAATTTGTTGGCCATATTATGAGGTCTGAAAAAAATGGGGTCACGGCAGTGATCTGGAGTGAATTTATGGCGAGTTTACCTGAAAAACATGAGCTGGTTTCTGGGATTTCGTAAATTTTAAGTTGAGTCGTTCTTCCTTCACACGGCAGTATGGATGGTAAATGAAGAGTTTTCTTTCAAACGGGCTTGTATCCATTTTTTACACTTTTTGTTTTTTTCACGGATTTTGAATCTTTGGGATAAGGCCCTTCACCTCACGAGTTGAATGAGTTTGTATCCCATTCTAAAAGCTCGCTAAAAATCGGGTTTGCCAACAAAACGGCTTATGTCTATCCCATTGTTTTCAATTAACACTTTTTAATTTTTTCTTAAATTCGGTTTTCGGACTTTACATAATTTGAAACCTGAACCGTAAATTTTGAGGGTGTAAGAATAGTGCTTCTTGCTCGATTCCGAACGTTCATCTTTTAAAATAACGGGGAAACAAATAAAAGAAAATGAAAATGAGACTTTTCTCCACACAACCAAAAACTAGCTTTTTTCAAAGTGGCTCAAATCCATCGTTTTTCATCAAATGGGTTTATAATATAAACCCATTCTAATTCTAATTTGGATATTATCCAAATTAGAAATGGCCGTGTCTCCCTCAAAAAGCGTGCCAAAATTTCGAAATTTGGTCTTACAATCAAAAGTTCGATGAACAAACAATTTGAAAAAAAAAAAAAAAAATTGATCTCTAAAATTCCACAATAAAATGGAAATGAGTCCTTTAAAGGAAACGCTTGCATACGAGTCTGCAACACATTGAAACATTTTCATGCCCCCCCCCCTCCCCTCTCGAGACATCTGGGAGCTAGATTTTCGACTCAGCTGATCTGGGAGCTCGATTTTCGACTCAGCTGATCTGGGAGCTCAATTTTCGACTCAGCTGATCTGGTAATATCAAACTGTAAAGTACCTACCTAACTGTAAAGTACCTACCTGTAAAGTACCTAACAACTTCACTTCTGATGGTCATAATCATCATTGTGGCGACTTGGGACAAATTTCGTCGCAACAAATTTCGTGACGATTTTTTTTTATGTGCCATATGAAAGACATGAAAATGTCAAAATTTGGGAACCCTAGACAACTTCCTTCACCTGGTGAAGTTCACCATGAAATTAGTTTTTCTCAATTTCCCACAAAACATTCCAAGGGGATATAAGCCCGTTTGAAAGAAAACTCCTCAAATAACGATGTGTATTCCGATGGAAATGTGTATGCCGTGTGTATCCTTTAGTGGATGTGAGTTACCTACTACAATTTTGAGTGATACGTTCTAAATTCTGATAACGCCATCTTTTACTCATTAATAAATCATTATTCGATTACCTGGAGAAATCATATTTAGTTTCTCAATCGACCTGATTTTATCGATCGCGTAGGCGGAGGTTTTGTACCTAGTTTGAAAACCTCAGAAACCGCATTACTCGCGAATGAGATGAAGAAATGGAAAGAAAAGGGTTGGGGAATAAGAGAATGGAAGGATGGATAGCGATAAGTGGTGGCAAGGATGTGGTTTTCATGAAGTAATAGATGGGTAATTCATCCCTTGCAGTTTCTGAATTCTCATCTCCTATGAAGATTATTTCACTAGTTCTGTTTTGGAAAAAACAACACGAAACAGACTCAGATTTAGACTTCTAGACGATCATTACGGTGACTTGAGTAACCCGCGGTTCGGAGAATGTATGTATGTTATTATATAAATAGGTAGCTGGTTAGAATGCCACAAATCAATAGGAACGTATATTATAACCTGAAATCTCTATGTGAATGATCAACATGATATCCATTAAAATAAGCATATTTTAATTTTAATTCTACCCTCCACATTGTTTGAAAACTTTTACAGATTAATCGAGGTTTGCACGGAACCATGTATCATGATATCGGTAGGTACCACTACTCATTACTCAAATGAGAAATCCAAGTTTTGTAGATGTGGAACTTTTACGGACAAAAAAGATGTAGTTCCTAGGAAGACAATTGATTTTATTCAAAAATAAGCTAGCTACTCATAGGATCTCACTTGGTGTGCACTCCGTCATTAAACCTTAATCAATCTTGAATATCATTCTGGCAGGACAGTTTTAATCATCGTGGGGTTTTAGTTCTAAAATAAAACCGTCACTAGCAGCCAAACAGTTCAAATTACCGGTAATGTCTAACAAGACAAACGTGATAAGTGAAATTCGCTTTTCAAATAATGAACGTTTACTAAAATTCTCCCATACTCTCTCTGCTCTAGATATTTTGGGTTTTATTTTAAATAATAATTAACTTTTGGAATCGACCAAGAAAAAAATTGTAGCCCCCATCAAAATTTGATGGTTTACGTTTTAAGGTACGTAGAATCAGAAAATCGAAGTTAAAAAATCAATTACCATGAATCGATTTTGATGAAATGTGATGTATGGGCTCCATTTGGGTTCTAGTTGTGCTGTGAAGCTTTTGGTTAGTGTCAGTATTTTGTAAGGGATGAAAAATAGTTGTTGTAATTTTCAAAACTCCCTAACTCGAAAACTCGATAAAAAAAAGTATAGTTTATTTCACCAATTCAAATTAGATTGAAATTTTTATAAAATTTAAGGAGACCAACCAGAGCTTTGTATGGGCAACCGTTCGCTCCCTATGAAGACTCACGGGTTGGACTTTTAGTAAATCATATACCTACACGAGTGTGAATCGTAATAGGCACTGATGGAAATTAGCCTATTCTCATGTCACTCAGTTGTGCTTCCCTAGCAACCAAGAATACAATTTCGTTATGAATATGAGGACACTTAACTCTCAGATGGTGTAACTTAACGAAAGTTTTAGTGGTAGGTCCTTTCTGTTTCAAAAAGCTTGATAGTGAAGCTTGCGCGAAAATATTGTTGGTAGGTAATGCCAATGGCAAAGCTGTGTTCTTTGCTAGTTATCATTACAGGGTGTAAGCCTAACTGGTCTATCATACGGTACCAGTCGATTCTACAACTAATCTGAAACAAAAAATGTCTCCTAGAAATTTTTTTTAAAACCCTTTGTTTTCGACTGGTACCGTATGGCAGACCAGTTTTACACCCTTTATACTAAAGGAAAATAATTAACAGTTGTGTATAAATTTGCAGTGTTAAAAAACGCCCAAATCATTGCCCAAAGGTTTATTATTTTCTGTATAGATCCCTCCCTACCAACCGTAGCTACCTTCTACCTACTAGGGTATTTTTGAAAATTTCAACCCCAACCACCAATCAAATGGAAATGAAGGGTTGAAATTTTCAAAAATGCCCTAGTTGGTAGTAGGTACTTATGGTTGGTAGGGAGGGATCTATACAGAAGGGTGGTCTATACAGAAAATGATAAACCTTTCTTTTTATTTACCAACTTTTTACCTATTTTTTTACCTATCAACTTTTTTTTCACCTACCAACCATTGGTAGGTTCTACCTACCACACGGTACTGCCTTCACACCTTCACAATCAAGTTTATAGAAAGAACTAAACGCTTCACACTCGATTCGAAAAATAGAGAGCTTCATATGGAAATTTGATTACTAGTTGCTCAGAAAGCAAAACTGAATACAAATTGAAGAAATGAACAGCGATCGTACTCGTAGGGAGCGAACGGTTTGTCCTGCACAGATCCGGGTGGTCTCAAATTTTTTTTTTAAATTCAATACTATTTAAAATCGGTGAAAAAACGAATTTCAAGAGTTTTCGAGCTAGGGCACTCTTGAAAATTTCAACCCTCAATTTTCACCTCTTAGAAGTGACTGACATCAACCAAAAGCTTCGCGGTGCAACTAGACCCCAAATGGAGCCTATATACCAAATTTGAACCAAATCGGTCCAGTGTTACTAAGAAAAGTGCGGCGGACGGACGGAAAATTTTTTATTGGATTTTCGGATTCTACGTACCTTGAAACGTAAAACATCAAATTTTGAGGGGGTGGTTAAAATTTTTTTCTTGCTCGATTCCAAACGCTTATTATTGAAAATAATATACCAAAAAGGATCCGAATAACTGTCGTGAAACTGAAAATTAGCTCTCAAGAATTCTTATAATAAGAAGATATTTAGACTATTAGGAAAAGAGTAATCATAGTTTAATGGAATTCTACATTATGCGCACACGCTATCAACGAAACTCTTAAGGGACTGGCCAGTAACTAACCCGCGCATTTCCTGAAACTTCAATTGAAATACATTATAACACTCGTCAAAACTGCAAAGAACGTTCCACGCCCGATTTCCAAGGAATAATTACTTCTGGGAATCTCATCTTTACGACAGCCACAGTTAGCTATTTAATAACACGGCTGATTACGAGCGCATGCGCTTGAGTCACGGCCGAGATTTCCCCGTGATTATTATCATACTTAACTTCGATTACGACCGGAACACTATCGGTGATGTAGTCAAGTTACGAATTATGAAGGGAAAAAACGACTACGGTTGGTGATGAGTAGGTGATTAATTTGAGCACAACCCGTTTTACGAGCAGCGCGCTCAAGCGCGGGATTTTTTTTTACGCTGGAGCGAATATCTCGGCTGATGGACTGTTGGAGAGGCAAAAATCGAGTTAACGGTGGTTTCGAGACGCGAATTTTCCGTTAAGCTCATCCATATTCGACGTACAAGAAAACCGTCCTAATAAGAACCTCCTGGGCTTTACTTAAACGACATTACTAACTTTCGCCGGTTCTTTGTGTAGGTGCACTCAAATTGGTTGGAATTGCCCTCCAAATCTCCTAGGTACAAAAGATTTTATTGATTCGGATTTCGATTACCTACGAGATGATGCCTGAATAATTTCGTATATAACTTCCTTTTCTAAACCCGAAACTCCTGGCAAGTGAAATGGTGATTTTACACGTTCTAGTTTACAGGTTTCGAAATGATTGACCAATAACATTATTCAAATTTTATACTCAGTTAAGGTGACTTTTTCAGCTCTACTACTCTTCTAGAGCACTCACTACCCAAGTGCCATATCGATACCTTAAAGCGCAAATGTCCAAAAACGGAGTTTTGAGAAAAACGCAAAACAAGTTTCCACCAGTGCACCATTCCTAAAATGACGGCTTATTCCACTAATCTCTTCAATTTCACATAAGCTATACTCTTCAAGAAGATCTTCCAAAAATAGTTTTGTAGATTTTGAGTGTTTCTGGAATTAAAAAAATAATAAATGTGGAAGATGGGTGGACGTAGCTCTTTTGGCCAAGTAAGATTAGGGACATGGATCCTCTAGCCAAGTTCGATTGTGGACATGATCCCTTTGGGTAAAGGATTTTATCACTCTTTCGATCATAATTTGTCGTCACCGCCGGTTTTTTGGTCACAGACTGACACCAGAGGGTGGTGTCGCAGACTTGCGAAAATAATGAATGTTTAAAGAGTTTTCGAAATCATGATTGTTTAGGCTTCAAAATTTAATTGTTATTGTTGACACTTGCTAACTAAATTGAAAGTTGAAAGTTATCAGGTGTTAAGTTACAATGTTGATGCTACCGAAAAAGTTCATTGAATAAAGAGGATTAAGTACGAGAAACAGAGATTTAATACAGTCTTAAAAATATCAGAAAGAAAGAAAGAGAAGAACAATAAAAATCCACCAGCTTCCACCACATGGTAGCAGAGCGTGGTTCTTGTGCGGATTTGAATCGCCAGAAGGTTTCGCGTGTTGGGTAGGTGTTGTTGATCAGGAATTTTGGAAAGTTATTCATGCATAATACATGGATTACTAAACATCGATAATTATATTTGTCAACTCTTTTATTCTCCTAGAAATGTCAAATAATTACTAAATCTTGATATTATAACAATTTGGAGCACAAAAATTGAAGGAACTCTTGGTTTCAAAGGATCACCAAAATCGTCTTCTTTAACTACCTATCTGTTCGTAAGTTGCCTACTGTTTAATAAAAAATCACGGAAATTCAACGTACTAAATAAGCTATTCAAAAATGAACTATCATCAAATGTTTTACTTAATTATCACAAAATTTTAAACCAAATGAAAAAAAACACAAACGGTGGATACAGCTTTCGTACAAGTACGCAACCACGAGAGACATTTTATGTCTTATGTTTAATAAATTGAGAGCTTTCCAATGAGTGGTGAACGATTTTTGTGGGGTGGAAAGTGAGGAAGTTAGTTTTCCCTAGCAACGATTGGTTGTACGTGAAAATCATCAGAAATTTCCGCGTAACGCTCCCCTCATAACGCTCCCCGCGTGACGATCCCCGCGTGACGATTTTGGTTTATTATTTTCAATAATAAGCCTTTGGAATCGAGCAAGAAAAAAAAAATTTTAACCCCCCCTCAAAATTTGATGTTTTACGTTTCAAGGTACGTAGAATCCGAAAATCGAATAAAAAAATTTCCGTCCGTCCGCCGTACGCCGTCCGCCGTACGCCGTCCGCCGTACGCCGTCCGCCGTCCGCCGTACGCGGCACTTTTCTTAGCAACACTGGACCGATTTGGTTCAAATTTGGTATATGGGCTCCATTTGGGGTCTAGTTGTGCCGCGAAGCTTTTGGTTGATGTAGGTCACTTCTAAGGGGTGAAAATTAAGGGTTGAAATTTTCAAGAGTGCCCTAGCTCGAAAACTCTCGAAATAAAGGTATCGTTTTTTCACCAATTTTAAATAGTACAGAATTTTTAAAAATTTTTGAGACCACCCGGAGCTCTGTAGGACAAACCGTTCGGTCCCTACGAGTATTTGAAGGTTTTCCTTCGATAAACAGAATCATGAGTGTGAATCGCAAAAGAGGTCTAATCGCCGTTCAAATTTTATCTGACTAAAATGCGATCGCTGTTCATTTCTTCGAGTTGTATTCAGTTTTGCCTTCTGCGTAACCAGTAATCAAATTTCCATATCAAGCTTTCTATTTTTCCAATCGAGTGTGAAGCGTTTAGTTCTTTCTAATAAACTTGATTGTGAAGGTGTGAAGCCAGTATGGTGTGGTAGGTAGTACCTACCAATAGTTGGTAGGTAAAAAAAAATTGGTAGGTAAAACAATGTTTGTAGGTAAAAAACGCTGCAAATCATTGCTCACTGATCAGATCACTGATCAGCTGAGTGAGCTCCGAAGCCATTTTCAATGCTATTGAATGGAAGTGCTCTTCCAGGCGTCTCCAGCATTCGAGGAGATCTTCTTCACTCCTCACATCACTGATCAGCTGAGTGAGCTCCGAAGCCATTTTCAATCCTATTGAATGGAGGTGCTCTTCCAGGCGTCTCCAACATTCGAGGAGATCTTCTTCACTCCTCACATCACTGATCAGCTGAGTGAGCTCGAAAGCCATTTTCAATCCTATTAAATGGAAGTGCTCTTCCAGGCGTCTCCAGCATTCGAGGAGATCTTCTTCACTCTTCTGATCACTGATCAGCTGAGTGAGCTCCGAAGCCATTTTCAATCCTATTGAACGCAGGAGCTGAAATTTGAGAGGGAAGGTCAAGGGAGAATACAGATGGTGGTAGGCGCTATTGATGGAGAACCAGTGATCTATTCAGAAGGATGATCTATACATAAAATAATAAACCTTTGAGCAATGATTTGCAGCGTTTTCATTTATGTGCCATAGTAAAGACATAAAATGTCAAAATGTGCGACGATGTTAAAAACGCTGGTTATAAGTTAACAACGCTGCAAATTACTACACAACGGTTGGCTATTATTAACCGTTTGCATAGAATACAATCTACTTGCAATAAAATCGGTATCCTGTTTGGTTGCGAAGAATGCACTACTGAATACCACTCAAAACTCATTTCAATGAAACACTTGATACGCTGAAATCTGAACGGAAATTAGGCCAATTTCCCATAGTGAACAATCTTTTGGGATTCAGGTTTGGTTTTCTGGTTAATTTCAAGTCCAACCCTTGATTTCTTAAAGGGAGAGAACGTTTTTTTTCTTTAAGAAACAGTGTCCGCCTTCCTTAAACCTAGTGCCCAAAAGAGCTATGTCCGGACAAAGCTCCAGTGTCCACAACACGATTTAATTGTATAGCTATCTTATTATGTAGCTATTGTATAGCTATTGTATAGCTCTTATTGTATAGCTATCTTATTGGAACATAGAACCATTGTGCATTCCTTTTTTGGACAAAGCACCGAATGGCATTTACGATTATTCGAGAGAGGACATAGAACTGTCAATTTTTCCTTTTTTAAGCCATTTTCAAAGTTTTTAGAGCTACAATCATGTATCCTAATGGAATAGAGACCCATTTATGAGACCCATTTATCTCAAAAGTGAAATTTTTGGACATAGCGCCTTTGTGCTTTAAGGTATCGATATGAAGTGAACGTAGTCATTGTCTAAAGACTGAAAGAGACTCCACAAGCCTCACTCTCTTGTTCTTCACCATCTAGAGCACTCGCTACCCAAGTGCTGTAAGAGGTGTATAAAGAGCAATTGGTAGATCATCGTCTGAAGTCTTAGAGGACATGCTCTAAGTAAGCGTATGGTGGCCAAACCCAACCCCAGCGCCACAGAAGAGCTGCTCCGGCTAAGCCGCAAGGAAGTCAGGTTAGTGGTTGGCCTGGTAACGGGCTTTACTCCACTCCGAAAATTGCTAAGAAAATATACATTGATTTGATTTGTTTTTGTTGTTATCATTTTGATTACATATGTAGAATTTATATACTATATATATTTTTATATATTTACTTTTATTTATATACTATATATATATTTATAGTACTACGTAGAATTTATATGAAGTAAAGAATTATGTTATAGATTGATTAGCGAGGAATTTATAAATTATTTGTAGCCAGGGAAGGAGTAAGAGAGGGCCTCAAGGCCCTATCCTACCCCTGGTGGTAAAATAAAAAGCATAATCAATCAATCAATCAATCCGATTCCAGAAGATTCCGATCAGAATACAACCCTCTGTAGGCTGTGTGGAGAGGCCGAAGAAAAAGCCTCCCACATAATATTCGATTGCGAAATGCTATCAAATCGCAGATTTCACCTCCTCGGGTCACCTACACCCATGGAGGCTTTTCCCAGCACAAACCTAGCCAAACCGCTACTGGCCCTTACCAAAGGGATAGGTCTCTTTGACTAGGAACAGAATCCGCGGAATAGCACAATAAGCCACCAGACTTCAGCGCTTTGGGCTTCCACCACCCTGATCCGCGGATTCACCTACAATCTACAATCGTCTGAAGTAGTCTTCACCAGCACCACTCATACTAGTTCTTGATCCAAAGTACTCACTACTCAAGTGCTATACGAGCTGTATCAAGAGCAGCCGATGGGTACGCTAACGTCATCTAAATACCAATCTCACTCCCAGAATTGTTCTACAAGACATGATAACCTAAGAGCCGTATCAGGTATCTGTAGTTAGAAGAGTTGGTGGGTCATTCATGTCCGTTAAGACCATTGTCTAATGACTGAAGGTTGCTCCAGAAGCCTCACTCAAACTTGCTCTTCATCCGTCTTCCTCTCTGGACACTAAATAGCCTAACGGTAACACTCCTTTCTGCTCCCCCGTACCGAAAGAAAGTTTCCCGAAAGCATTTGCATCACACTAAAAAGGATCAGACGTCGGAGGCCTCTTGTCACCGTCCATTAACTGGATGTCTGCAGGGAGATCTGCGGCGGTTATTGCACTCAACTCAGGCCTGAGGGGACATGAGGTGCTCTCCGAACCGCATGATTTACTAGAGGCATCACGCGATCCTTTTTTTCTCCTCTATTTCCTTGCAATGTGTCAATTTACGTAACGGTACAAAACGTTCAAATGCATTATCATAGTTGTTGCACCAAGACGATGCAGTTATACGATTTGCCTTTTGATTACTTACAAGCAGTAAAACGGCGTTTTTCACCCTGGCAGGTTGCAATTCCGTATCAAAAACGTTGAAAAAACGGAGGAGAAAACGTGGTAGAAGTTTCGAAAGTTTCTTGTAGTATCCACAATCTATTGATTCTGAATGGTCTATATTGGAACCTACCACGTTGTTTCTGGAGTCTGTTCACCAATGCATATGTTACTATCCACGTAAACCTCTATTATGAAAGTGACATGGTTTATTAGTAACTCACTTCGTGTTTGGGATAATTATGACTCATTGTAGGAAAAAGTGTGAGAATGCTGGTTCTTACGACTGATTTTGTGGGAACACTGGAACCTGCGATTTTAATTCTCTGCAAGCGAGCTCTGAGTTCATCAGGACTTCAATAGCTCGTGAGGAGGTTGTAAAATTTCCATACTAGAACGTCTCCGCTGTTTTCTCTCGGTGATCTCACTAAGGCGAGTCCGTATCGTGGCTATAATTTCCGTTTGAATCTACGAATGAATATTTGAATGTGCCTGAACATGGAAAATAAAATTTCGCTAAATAAATACTTGTGACTCATAGGTACTTGCTATCTATGTCATGTTCTCCATTTCTTGATGATGTTCGATGACGCTCAACTTTTCTACCGTCAGTTTTCCGTCTTTTCGTCCGTTATTCATGGTTCATTCAATAATATTAAATATTGTTGAAATATTTATTACACCAGTAATAAATTTTATTACTGGTGTTGAAATAAAAGAAGAAATATCTTTGGGTGAGTTGAATTAAGAGGCTCCCGGATGGATCATTCGTATCTCTTCTGTGTGTTTCTCTCCTAAGTAGTATGGGCTGATTTTGACTCTTCTTCCTATTACCCACTCTTTGGCCAACAACAAACGCTCTTAAGTCGATTCTTTTCCTACATAATCGCCAAAAAGATAGAATAGATAGGTAGTAGGTTATTTGAATTGAGGAGAGCCTTCTGGATTGATCTTTCGTATCTCTTCTGTGTGTTTCTCTCCTAAGTAGTATGGACTGATTTTGACTATTCTTCCTATTAACCACTCTTTGAGCAACAACAAAAGCTCTTAAGTCTATTCTTTTCCTACATAATCGCCAAAAAGATAGGATAGATAGGTAGGTTATTTGAATTGAGGAGAGCCTTCTGGATTGATCTTTCGTATCTCTCCTGTGTTTCTCTCCTAATAGTACGGTTAACAGACTGATTTTGACAATTCTTCCTTTTACCCATTCTTTGTGCAACAACAAAATGTCTTAAGTCGATTCTTTCCCTATCTAAGTGTCAGAAAGATAGGATAGATATGTTAGGAAAAGAGTACCATTCTGCTCTATCCTTTGTGGGAAAAGCACATAGAAGAGATACCCAAGAATTAAATCGGGATTTTGTCATGATCTCCATTTAAAATATATTGTGGCGATTGCACACCTGCTCACC
This sequence comes from Apolygus lucorum, assembly GCA_009739505.2. Lineage (NCBI taxonomy): Eukaryota > Metazoa > Arthropoda > Insecta > Hemiptera > Miridae > Apolygus > Apolygus lucorum. The sequence continues at coordinate 25,614,842 of CM019169.2, forward strand.
AATTTTAAGTTAATTAAGTAGGTACTGATTGACAGCATGAGACCTACAAATTTTGCCAAAGTTATCGATTCCCAATGATCAAACAGTAATAACCACCGATAATATGCAAACGTACCTGAAAGGAAATGGAATGCTTCTGTAGAAGAGAAAAAACGTTCATTCCCACAAAATTACTAATGAAAACATATAAATTTAACGAAGAAATGAACGGCAATTTTCCCGTCATCAACAAGACCTGAAGATCGAAAGGTGGCGCTACCTGTTGGAGAGGCACGAGAACCCCTATTGCGGCGGAGAGAGAGATGCGGAGGCGCCCTAGCGGCGGACCGGCGAACGGACGATAAGACACAGGAGTCTCGCTAGAGGGCAGTGCAGGATGAACGCCAAAGGACTCTACTGAGTGTCTCACACGACGGTAATTTACTCGGTCATTCAGATTTGACAGAATCAAGCAAGCTTATCATGGTTTATTGAATATGACTAGCCTTGACTGACTAGTTTCAAGCTTCAACCCCTAAGGATTCACAAAAGAGTAGAATTATTCTATTGTGAAATCCAAAATTTTTGTATAGATTGAACAGGAGAGGAATCTCTTAGCAATCTCCACTAACTTAGTGAGATCATCATAAAAAAACTGACAACTATAAAATTAATTCTGGAAATTACAAACACTAAGAGGGGAAACTAATACCATAGAGAGGCTATATTTAAATTCTATTCAACATGCATACCAGAAGTTCCTGCTTCCTGTTTACTACTGAGATTGTAGCTGAAACTCCAATCCAGATTCCTGATTTTCTTTACTGAATTCATAGCTGAAGTTCCAGTCCAGACTATTCGTCGAAGTTCCTGCTGAAATCCCCACAGAAGGGTGAACAAACATTTCTACTAGAAGTCCTGCATTCTGGTTCTTTCCTCTCAGTCATATTTGAAGCTCCAGTCCAGATCACTACAGAAGTTCCTGCCCACATCTCCCCTAAAGGGTTGAATTAATCTTACTACCAGAAGTTCCTGCTTCCCACTGGGTCTACAGCTGAAGTTCCTGTCCAGGCGATTACAAGAAGTTCCAGCCCTAATTACTACAAGAAGTTCCAGTCAACATCTTCACTGAAATTCCTGTCAGATGCAGAGATAACCATCCAATAAGCTAGGATAATTTATTTATAAGGTTTGAGTTGTTATTGTCATAAGTTTCTTTCTATCAAGGTACCTTGTTAAGGTAGAGAAAAAAAAAAAAAAAAACAAAACAAAACGAAACAAAGAAAACCAACAGGAAAGAGAAAGTGCCTTTCCAGGAAAAGGATTTAGTGGCTGGTTGTAAGGGGAGGTTTGGAGACCAGTAGTAGTCTGCGGTTTCTCTTTCCTGGCTGGGAAGTATTTCGGTTTTTTTTTTATAACCCTTAAAAAAACCGTTACATGGCGCCCGAACTAAAATTTAACTAATATTTTGCATGTAGAAATTGTTATTGTTATTGTGTTTCAAATTTCTATTATTTAACAAAATCTAATAATAAAATAAAAATAAAATATAATTAAAATTTAAAAAGATGGAATATCAAATTGAAAATTTGCTGACTCAAATTCGAGAAATAAAGGAGGATTACAGGATTTTGCATGATACAATCCAAGGCCAACAGCAAAGAAATGAAGAGACAGTTAGGGATATGTTTGAAGCTAGGATGAGTGCCATGGAGGGATCAATGATGGAGATCAGAAGAGGAATAGAGGATAGGAGAGGAAGCATTCCATTTAATAGTACTGCTTTAGGTGGTGGAAATACAAGTTATCAAGGTGGAATCGATTTGGCAGAAGTTATAATAAACGAGTCATTAAAAAGAGAAAAAATTATATTCACAGAAGCAGCATTCCCAACTCCCCAAACATTCATCCGTAGAATCAAGGAACTTTATCCGAGTATCGAACAAAATTCCCGCTTTAAAATAATTCTATCAAAATCATTTGAAGGCAATCAATGGTGGGAAAATATAAGGGACAATTTAACCAATTGGGAACAATTTGAAAAGGCATTTCTGGAATTTTATTGGAGTGATGCAACTCAGGAAAAATGGGAAAATAAAATAAACAATTCAGCATTTAATTATTATAAAGATGGAGATAAAAAGACTTATGCAATGAAAATGTACAACATTGGTAAAGAGCTGGGATATTCAACAAGATTGTTGATAAGAAGACTGCTGCGACACTTCTTCATAAATCCACTATGCTGCCTATACACGGGACCAGTCACGACCCTGCAAGAATTAATTCAGTTAATAGAAACAAATGATAATATCAGAAGAAACACACCAGTCAACGACAGAAATCAGCAATGGGATAACCAGCGCACAGGAGACTGGCAAGGGCAAAGTCGACAATACCAGAGAAGAGAGCTGCATGGAAGAGAAAATCAAAGATGGGGAAATAACGACAACAGGGGACAACAACAACAGCAGCAGAGAAGAAACAACAATGGAACAAGAAATACTACCACAGCAAATATAAATATGAATGAAGAAGAACAACAACGAAATTCGGAAAACTGTTAGAGGGGTGCCCACCAGTAGGAAATTGCCCAGTCATTATAACCAAAATAGAAGATGTGACATCATATGCGTTGGTGGACACTGGGGCAGATCTCTCATTAATGTCAGCACAATTCTTCAGAAGTCACAAAGCCCAACTGAAAGGACAAACAATACCACTAGGGAAAATCCAATTAACTGCTGCAAACGGACGACCGCTAACTACATTGAAAAGACAATATTTTTTCAACATAAAGTTCAATTCCATCAATATTAGTCATCCTTTTATAATAGTAGAGGAATTGTCTTGGCCTGTGATTATTGGATCAGATTTCATGAAAGAAGGAGAAGCAATAATAGATTTCAAACAAAATATAATACGAATCAGATGTCAACAAAATTCAGAAGAAGTACCAATTTGTCATCAAGGAGCATCAACCAATATAGCAGTTGTAGGAAATGACAAAAACGAGATTCGACAAGTAATCGAACAATGGACATCACCAGTATTAAACCAAGAACAAACAGAGAAAACTCGAAGAAATCTGAAAGCTGCAATCCAAATCTTTTCTAAGAAACCAGGCTGCCTCGACACATACCAACATAAAATCGAAATAAATGATGAACAAGGATTTAGGAAGAGAACATACCCCGTTCCAAAAAAGGTTGAAGCGGACATACAGGCAAAATTGGATGAAATGATGGATCAGGGAATCATAAGAAAGGGAATTTCAAGATTCATATCACCACTAGTGGTAGTGAAGAAGACAAATGGAGAGATACGCTTATGTTTAGACGCAAGGCAAGTAAATCTATTAATACACAAATGCGGTGAAGCACCCCTGACATTAGATGAAATTTTTCAGAAATTTCAAAGAGCTAAATTTCTATCAACTTTGGATTTAACAGCATCGTTTCATCAAGTAAAATTACATGAAAACTCCCAACAATACTGTGCATTCCAATTTAGAGGAGAAACATACCTATTTACAAGAGTACCATTTGGACTACGCTGCAGTGGACCAGCACTTCAAAGAGCACTATCAAAAGTAATACCACAAGAAATTAGAGAACATATCATTGTATATATCGATGATATTTATATAGCAACACCAACATTCAAGCAACATATGCAAGTGCTAAATACACTATTTGCAGCATTTTCACGTCATGGAGCAACAGTAAATATACAGAAATCGCACTTATTTAGGGAAACAGTTGAATTTTTGGGACACACAATAACAAAAGAAGGAGTTAAGACATCAATAGACAAGCTAGAGACAATTCAAAATTTCAAGAAACCATCAAATAAGAAAGAAATGATGAGTTTCCTGGGGTTTTTACAATTCTACGGAAGATTTTCTCCAAAAATATCACATATTGCTAAACCCTTACGGGAAATAACAAGTACAAAGAACAAATTCAATTGGAACTTTCAATGTCAAAATGCATTTGAGCAACTAAAAGAGGAATTTAAAAACGAAATAATATTATTCCACCCAGATTTCACAAAATCATTTTACCTATTTACAGATGCATCAGATGTAGCGCTTGGAGCAAAACTAGCACAACAAAATCGTAAAGGACAGTTCCAACCAATACAATTTGCAAGTAAAGCATTACATCAAGCAGAGTTGAACTACAGTACGTTTGAAAAAGAGTTGTACGGATTGTTTTGGGCATGTAAGAAATTTTATCAATATTTAGCAGGTCAACCGTTCATAGTATACACTGATAATAAAGCATTAACAGCATTCAGCAAAATGAAATGCCCAAATCAGAGAATTATCAGATGGATGCTATTCCTTCAAGGACTAGACTTCCAAATACTTCACATACCTGGAGCGGAAAATATACCAGCAGATTATTTATCAAGAAACAATCCGAATGCTAAATTGTCACCTCTACATTTCAATATTTGTACCATAGCTCGGCAAGACTTGTCAGAATTCACCAATATTACGAATTTACAAGAAGAAGATCGGAGATTGGGACCAATTCATCAGAGAATACAAGAAGGAGAAGAAGTGGAGGACTACAAAACAATAAATGGTCAACTTTACTTCAAGCATAGAGCAAAATGGAAATTGGCAATACCATCAGCATCTTTAGATACAATAATTGGACAAATCCATCTGTACTACAACCATATTGGAATAGGGAAAATGATTAAATTATGCAAAAATGATATTTACCATCAACATTTGGTACAGAGAATAAAACAATTGATTACTTCATGTCACATATGTCAAACTAGCAAAATACAGAACAGCAGATATTTGAATCCAATAGAACCAATATTACCAAGTAAAAAAGGAGAAATTATATCAATAGACTTAATGGGAAAACTGCCAGTATCATCGAGACAATTCAGATATATTATGGTCATCATTGACAATTTTACAAAATATGTGAGACTTATCCCAATACGAAAGAACAATGCAGACAACATAATAAAAGCTATGGAAAGTTACATGACAGAAGAAGGGAAGCCTGAATTGATAATCTGCGACCAAGGAACTCAATTCACCAGCAGAGGATGGGAACAATATACTCGGAATAAAGGGCTCAAATATAAAATGGTGCCCATCAGACACCACGAAGGAAACATCTCGGAACGGGCAATTAGAACATTGGAAGACCAACTAAGATGCTATCTAGTGGATAAATATCATAAGACGTGGTGCAGATATGTGAATGAAATAGAACACAACATGAATAATATCCCACATGAAACAACTGAAGAAATCCCGATAAGAGCACAGAAGGGCAACCTAGAGGATAGACCATGGCATCAATGGATTCAATCAACAGAATCATCAGGACTAACTGAACAACAAATACAACAAAACATAAGAAAAAATAGATACAGAAAACTAAAGAAAGTAAATCAAAATAGAACATTTTCATCACTCAACATAGGGGATTTGGTGCTCATCGATCAAACAGCCATCAGCGATGCATCAAAGAAAATCATGGCTAAGTTACTACCTCGTAGAGAAGGACCATGGAAAGTAGTGCAGATATGTGGAAGAAATAGTTACGTCCTTGCAGATACTAATACCGGAAGAATCCGAGGAACATTTCACATCAACCAACTTTATCCATACATAAGTCCAAAACATAAATTACTAGAAAAACCAGAAATGTAAATAAATAAAACATTGAATTTAACAAATAGGATAAAGAGAGGTGATAGCACAAGAATGGTTTGGCAGTTCACCATCGGGTGTGGCGAGGTGGGGCCACATCCAGGGGGGGAGGGATGGGGGGTGGGGGAGTCTTTAAACCTTCTGTCTCCAAGTAGGGACCCTACCTCCAGGGATGTCTTGTCCACATACCCTGCAAAGTCGTGATCGGACTTTGGGGATAGAGTAGATCCTCCACGTCAACATTATTAGGGAAAGGGGGGTAAACTTGAGGGGACCTCGAAGTAAATACGGATTTGCCGGGTTATCCTAGCCTTTTTCTTGCAACTTTCAGTCAGCAGACACAGAATTAAAGTGGAGTAATCAGTTTTATTATTTTTTAATTTAGAGGTCCTCTCACCCAAAGATACTCACCAAATTTATGCCAGTGGAATGGGGGGAGCCAGAACTGCATAAATCGGAGCGGTGATCGATAAGCAGACTCCCCCAGCTCTCATTCCACTGTGCCAAATAAAGTCGTATGGGCTGGTCTCGGTACGCATTAGGAAATTTACGGTTCCGACCATCTTATCCCATCCAACTTCCCCTCCACACGAGACCAAAACCCGGCAACCCACCCGTCTATTCCTTTTCCCAACACCCCCAAATAGAGTTAAGTCGTATAGCACAATGGCTATCAATAAACGACTATACTATACTATTGAGTTGGTACATAACTAACCCCTTGTCTTCAGGAGATGATCCGACTCTTCCACTCAAAACATTGCTTGCAAAGTGCCCTCGAAGGTACGCTCAGCGGTAATGGAGTATAGAGATTGGACGTGACACTCTAGATTGCTTAACACCCTAGACCCGCAGGGTGGCGACTAGGTGCACTAATCCGTTCCTCTCGCAGATGAACAGAAGGCGGGGGTACATGGCCAAACAGTAGTCTCCTACCCAATCATACCTAAATCATCTGCTTGTTGTTATATTTTCTCATTGTTCCCTAAATTACTACATGATGCTGCTTGTTTACGATTCTTATTTTTTCTGCATGTGAGGCTCCAAAATTTGGTCCCATGCTTGTTTGGGGGCGGGGAGTGTGGCGATTGCACACCTGCTCACCAATTTTAAGTTAATTAAGTAGGTACTGATTGACAGCATGAGACCTACAAATTTTGCCAAAGTTATCGATTCCCAATGATCAAACAGTAATAACCACCGATAATATGCAAACGTACCTGAAAGGAAATGGAATGCTTCTGTAGAAGAGAAAAAACGTTCATTCCCACAAAATTACTAATGAAAACATATAAATTTAACGAAGAAATGAACGGCAATTTTCCCGTCATCAACAAGACCTGAAGATCGAAAGGTGGCGCTACCTGTTGGAGAGGCACGAGAACCCCTATTGCGGCGGAGAGAGAGATGCGGAGGCGCCCTAGCGGCGGACCGGCGAACGGACGATAAGACACAGGAGTCTCGCTAGAGGGCAGTGCAGGATGAACGCCAAAGGACTCTACTGAGTGTCTCACACGACGGTAATTTACTCGGTCATTCAGATTTGACAGAATCAAGCAAGCTTATCATGGTTTATTGAATATGACTAGCCTTGACTGACTAGTTTCAAGCTTCAACCCCTAAGGATTCACAAAAGAGTAGAATTATTCTATTGTGAAATCCAAAATTTTTGTATAGATTGAACAGGAGAGGAATCTCTTAGCAATCTCCACTAACTTAGTGAGATCATCATAAAAAAACTGACAACTATAAAATTTATTCTGGAAATTACAAACACTAAGAGGGGAAACTAATACCATAGAGAGGCTATATTTAAATTCTATTCAACATGCATACCAGAAGTTCCTGCTTCCTGTTTACTACTGAGATTGTAGCTGAAACTCCAATCCAGATTCCTGATTTTCTTTACTGAATTCATAGCTGAAGTTCCAGTCCAGACTATTCGTCGAAGTTCCTGCTGAAATCCCCACAGAAGGGTGAACAAACATTTCTACTAGAAGTCCTGCATTCTGGTTCTTTCCTCTCAGTCATATTTGAAGCTCCAGTCCAGATCACTACAGAAGTTCCTGCCCACATCTCCCCTAAAGGGTTGAATTAATCTTACTACCAGAAGTTCCTGCTTCCCACTGGGTCTACAGCTGAAGTTCCTGTCCAGGCGATTACAAGAAGTTCCAGCCCTAATTACTACAAGAAGTTCCAGTCAACATCTTCACTGAAATTCCTGTCAGATGCAGAGATAACCATCCAATAAGCTAGGATAATTTATTTATAAGGTTTGAGTTGTTATTGTCATAAGTTTCTTTCTATCAAGGTACCTTGTTAAGGTAGAGAAAAAAAAAAAAAAAAACAAAACAAAACGAAACAAAGAAAACCAACAGGAAAGAGAAAGTGCCTTTCCAGGAAAAGGATTTAGTGGCTGGTTGTAAGGGGAGGTTTGGAGACCAGTAGTAGTCTGCGGTTTCTCTTTCCTGGCTGGGAAGTATTTCGGTTTTTTTTTTATAACCCTTAAAAAAACCGTTACAATATATGTTAACGATCATTTTTTGATGTCCGTTATTCGTATTTCATCCGATAATTTATTATTGGAGAAGAAACAAGGAAATATTTCTACTTTTGTTGAAACCAGGGGGGGGGGGGCTCGGATGAATCTCTCGTATCTCTCCTTCGTGTTTCTCTCTTTGACAACCACTTTGTTGGACGACATCAATAGACCTTACGATAATAAGCAGGGAAGTGGCTGTTTTTTGGTGCAAGTGGCCGTTTTTGGTGAATTTTAAAAAATATACCTACGAACTTTATTTCGTTGTTACCTATCCAAGTTTAATGTTTCATGGTACAAGTTATCATACAGGATGACCAATCACGGAAAAAAGTATGATATAACACAAGTTTTTCTTCAGGTATATATGTCCCAAAATTTGGGACTATTATTGGTATTTATTATTGGTCAACTATGGGTAGGTAATATATTTTTAGAAACTAAATTTTTCTGCTGAAAGCGAGCTTCTGAAGTGGACATTTCTCTCGAGTAAACCAACAAGTTTCGATGATTTTAACGTTCAGTCTCGACTTTTTTGAACAATCGAAGGTGAAAGCAAGCCTTTGAAGTGGTCATTTCTCCCGAGTAAACCAACAAATTTCGATGATTTCAACGTTCAGTCTCGACTTTTTCAAACAATCGGAGGTGAAAGCAAGCCTTTGAAGTGGTCATTTCTCTCGAGTAAACCCACAAGTTTCGATGATTTCAACGTTCAGTTTCGACTTTTTCGAACAATCGAAGGTGAAAACAAGCCTTTGAAGTGGTCATTTCTCTCGAGTAAATTTACAAGTTTTGATGAGTGTAGTGTTAATTCTCGACTTTAACCAAGAATCGACGTCGCTGTTGGGTCTGTCATGAAATCTTTGTATTTGCAAAACTATTCGAAGTTATTCTAATATTCAGGAATTGAACGAATTGGGTTGCAGATGTTCTCCTATGAAAATAATCACCCTCTGACTGATGGCCACTTCTACAGTTCCTATCCAATTTCGATGAAAATATTAGGGATTGTGCTAATTGGAGTGGAGATGAAAATCATCTCCCCGGACTGATAGGTGCTTACAGATTGATGTTTTGAGATAAGCTAATAGGTATATTTCTAATGCTTATTCATTTCAAAATGTCCTTAAAAACCTGAATTTTAGGAGATTGTGATCACATTTATTTGTATTTTAAGTGATTTAGAACCCTTGAAAAATTCGAAAATTGACCGTGGAAAACTCGGGGAATCGCTGAACACCCTGGGTTATCCAATTTTGCTAGTGACCAATCTTCCTTTGGGTTAATTGAAGTAAATTAAACTTTGGTGGTTTACTTTGGTACCTGGTAGAACCTAATAGGTATTATGGAGGTGATTTCATGTAAAATTATGAAACTGGACCTTTATTTCTATAGAATCTTGTATGATAGTTTGATATGGTTGTCCAACCCGTTACCCTGCGAGATGCTAGACTGAGAATGTTGTGAGGCGAAGGGCTGACTTCGTTCTGAGATATGTTCTCCCGTCTATTAAACGGGGATACGCAACGTCGACTCCGTTAGGTCACCAAGGGACCAGGAACAGATGAAAGTACTTTCAACCTTCCGTTAACAACCTCTCACGTCACGAACAACCTTAAAATATTGTATGTTCCTCTGAGTGGGTAGTACTTGCTTAGGTAAATATATTGCATTGTTATGCAATTCTAAAATTAAGAACAGTTTTAATACCTAGGTAAGTACGTATACAATTTTTAAAACAAAAAAATCAAAGTTGGCAGTAGAAACTCATTCTAAATTTAAATTCTGAATATGAATCAAATCTGGAAGCTTGTTTCAGTTACGAATTCAGAACCGATTAGAACACATTAGAACCGAAAAGCGTTAGTTGCCTACTATTGCAATATACTGGAAACTAATTTCCAGAAAACCCTACACGGATTTTTTTTTAAATTTGCTCTTTGTTGTTAAATGGATCATTTCAAAATTTGGGGTTATTTTGTCCTCGAACTTTTCCATAAATTATTGTTGACGTTTTTATGTTTTTTTCTCCCGTAAACGTCCTTTGTTTTGGCCCCTGAGGCAGATCCTGAAGTGGGCACACACTTTATCAAGTAGTTTCAAATTTATAGAATTTTGAACTTTTTCCAAAATTTCGACTTTGTAGGGAGAGAGAAAACCAGGGGTGAGTTGAACTCATGAAACCTTTTTATTCCTTCAAAATACGAGAATCATAGTTTAGGAGAGTCTCTTTTATTTATCGCTATCACAGTCCGAAGCTATAATCTAGGTACATCAGAATTATCAGATTCTTCAATTCTTTCAATCAGTCTAATCGTTCGTAAAATTTGGTTTAAGGAAAAGTCAGAATTACATGACCCAGCGGTGTAAATAGTTCAGGTAACTCTTAAAAATGTAAACAGCTTTGAAAAAACTTTTGAGAACCCATGGTTTATTCAGTTTCTTAATAGTACATAGGTAACTCATTTTCTTAGTAATACATAGGTAACTCAGTTTCTTTGTAATACATAGGTAACTCGGTGTCTTGATAATACTTAGGAAACTCAGTTTCTTAATAATACAATTCTTACAAAAACGCTCGATCTCAAACGTTCATTATTGAAAATAATAAACCAATAGTGTACAACATTTGGGAATCAGAGCCTAACTAAAATAAAATGAGGTAAGGATAAAAAATCCAAAAATGTCAAACTAATGGGAACCTGAACGATAAAAAAAAACCCTTTGGCATAAATCAATTTCAATTTTCGGCAAACTTTTGGCATACCAATTGGAACTTTTGGCAACTCATTTTGAACTTTTGGCAAATCCATTACGTTTCGACAACTACTGGAGTCCTTGTCCACCTTCATTCCTTCTACAATGTTCAATAAAGTGTTTTTTCTCTCTCAATCTAAAAAAATATCTCCTGTATTTATGACTCGAATATCATTGTCATTAACCTCAAACTGTGCACGGATCCCCGGAAACTCCGTAATCCATTTTTTACTACAATAGTACCATCGTCATTAATAGTATCGTTGCTGCAAACATAGTGATAAGGCGTAATGTTTTCCTTCCTAATCTACCAAGGGTTTGTTCCTAATCTACCAAACTTTGTTTTCACTTTTCTAGGTAGAAAAAAAATGTTCTCCAAAATCAAAATTTCTACTCGTGTTTTACGTTTCAGACCTTCCTGAACAATTTTGGTTCCGAGTCTGTCTGTCTGTCATGAAATCCTTGCCACAGCCGTAACTAAGTTATGGTTTCTGTACTAGTTATGGTTTCTGTACTACTACTTCTGAACCCCACAAATTTTTTTCCAACTGACGAGAATAAAGATTATTAAAACTAATAGGAAGACGTTATGTGATGGAAAAGTGTACATACGCATCGAAAAAAAGCAAGTGTATTGACATAAATTATTATAGATAGGTAATAAAAGTGAATAATTCTTTCCAGTTTTATGTAGTAGAAGACATACTTAAATAACTAGCAGTATTATACACCTACCTCGTTTCTCTAACCTACATAAGTTACCTGATTCTCCAAAGAAATCAACTCCTAGCGAATTGAACGTTGCGCAACATCGAATGAGAATCGAGTGGTAAAAGGAAGTGACCGAATCGTTGGGTTTCACTTTCAAAGTGCCCAACTACTCACAACCAGCACATTGTCCTTGATTACACGTCTGGACAACAGAGGGTCGACCGAATGTCATTTCTCTCGGTTCTATAACTCCGCGTGGTTCTATAACCCGACAAATGTGACCTGATTATGCGCCTTTATGTCTATCGTTACATGTACGAGATGTTCTTGTCACTTCAACCATTCTTCAAACAATGTATTGGAGAACATGTTGGAGTACCGTAAAACCGTTAAACTTTACCCCACCAGAGGTAACTTTACCCCAAAAAGTGAGAATCTTCAATTGTGACGTAAGCGTGGTAGAACTTAGATAAAAGTTAGCTATTGTGTTTTCGTTATTCTCCTCATCCCAGAGAATCGATGCGGCTTGCGATGGCGCCTTTATCCATGTTATCAGCTGTTATCAGTCATAGTTTCCTGTTCAGCTGTTTTTGTCCTGTTTCTCGAGCTCCAAAATTTCTTCCATATCTGGTGTTTGGAGTGGATTTACCAGGCAAGCCCTCATCATATCACTTTCAATATCTTATTTTGAACAAAATACACTAATCAAATTCTCAAATAAGTGTTTTCTTAGTTAAGCCTTTGTTTACCAAAAATTTGATGGTAACTTTACTCCAAAAACTGGGAATCTACTCCACTATAAAGGTTGGTATAAAGGTGGCCTCACTCATATTTTTCTTACTTAATCTCGAAAAATATTTGAGTTTTATAATTTTCGCAGTGTTGAATGTAAGGTTTCTAGTGTGCCTATCTCATGTTGCAGAAGTAAGCGATAGGGAGAAGAAATGAGAAAAAGCTTGGTACGCGCCCCGATTACCTTCATAAGGTCTGTCTATACTGGAAGACTGAAATACTTAACCAGAAATATTGCGTTTCAAGCAAATTTGTTGAAATGAATGATCATTGGAATTTATATTTTTCTTATAGGTAACTTGTATTTTTCAAGCTAAAAAGTTCAATTTTAAAGTAAAGTCAGGATTAGAGCTTCTTCTACGGTTCTTTTACATGAATTGAATCGCGTGAAATTCACAGGTAACGCGAAGCCGATATTATGGAAGAAGTAGCCATCTTCGATATTCGAATCCAATGTCAAAAGTGCCTCCTCTCCCCGATTCATGATTATTTTTATTTAATATCACTTTCACTGTATTTCACACAAAGTATTACAGATCGGGACTCTTGAAAATGCAAAAACTCACTTTAGGCCAGTTAATCTAGATCGTTTTGAAGCATTTTCCTTCAGGAATGACTGTTGGAAAACGTTTTACGATTAGAATCGGTTTATTAGGTGCCTGTTAGTAGTATTCTTGCTTTGCTTGGTCCCTGGGTGTTAACTTAATTCAGGGAAGCCAAAAACCTCGACATTTTCGAGGTTGTGTTGATTTTTCGCCTGCAACGTTGAAACGGCGCGTCCAAGCGTTTCGACCAGAATGTACCAAACGAAGACCTAATAAATTCTGCGTCAAATGTGTACCTACCACAAGTTCAAAATTGGTTGTAGTTGAAAAATAACGAAATTTTCCAACTTTGAGAAAAAGTGAGGTGTCTTCCCTTTTCACTGCCTGCCATGTGAAAATAACATGTCACATCTAAAAGAAAACCTTCGAAATAAATGTTGTAGGCCATTTTTAATTCTGCATCAAAAAAGTCCATTCATGCAGCACTAAGGATGGCATATCGAATATTTTAATCTAGACGAGCCTCCATTACTTTTGATTCAAGTCAAGTAATTAAGCCTTGAGAGCTACTGTAGGTGTAAACTATGTACACAATCATGCCTGAGCTGAAGCCAACAGTCTGAAATCAACTCATCACTAGGTACCTACAAACTGGAAACAAATTTGGAATAAAATTACTTGATGTTTTACAGGTACAGGCGTCTCTTCTCGTCCGTTCATTTCAATATTTAATTTTTACTAAAAAAAAAAAATTACTTGAAAACAGGATGCGATAAATTGGTAAATATATCGATATTGACCGATAATATTAGTACTCTATATCGATATAAATATATCGATATACCAAACGTAATATGTCAATATATTTCATGTATCGATATATTGTTGCCATCCCTATGCAGCACGAGTAAATAAATTCGTACGATGTTAAAATCAACCCCAAAGTAGACAGTTTCTTAAAGGACATGGAACATGATATTCCTGAATCCCTCATGATATTACTGAAAATTTTAATTATCCCAAAAACATTTCGAAAGCTTTCAGTACAAAACACAACAAACCCAAAACGAACAACAGTAGGTTGTCCTTGTAGACTTGTTACGACTATTTTGTTATCTACTACTTGTAGTTTCCACCGTTTCCTACGGTGTTGTTAGGATGTTTCTTGGCTTCCCTCAAATATCACACCCAGAGACCGTGCAAAACTATGATACTACTAACAGGCACTCAATGAACCGATTCAAATCGTAAACCGTCATTTCGAACTACATCCCTAACTGGCCTATGAACTTGGAGAAAGAGAAAATATGGTCACGTTTTGGGCTGACTGATAAGAAATAAGAAAGCTCTTTTCATCAGGATGACGAATCATCAATATCTACATTATGGAAACAATACCTTGGTATCGTACAACCCTGTGTCGTGCAGGAGAAGTTTAAGTACACATAAAAAGTGTTCCACTTTCCTTCACGTAAGATTTTTTCTTAAATGTTACCACTGCCCAGCATTTTGAATTTAATTCAATCAGGTTATGTTTTAATAAATATGCACGTATAAATTATTCCATTTTTATTTTCAGGGTTTTACCAGCCATGTGATTCACGCGAGAGCTGCTACAAGGTAAAGAAAATTGTTCACTATCCTCATAATACTGTATATTTTTCATTATTGACTCGGGTTTTCATTAGTTGCCTTGTGGAAAAATTAGGATCGTTTGTAATATGAAATGCACACAATAATTAATTCAATGTTATTACCTATTCAGACAAAGTTGGTAAATATAATATAACCATCGAAAGAAACTTACACCAATCCTCTCGAAATCGTATGATGAAAGCATTACACAATTGCGTGATTTGGCAGATTTCGACGAAAAAAATAAATTCTCATGACTAAATAAACATGACTCCGGACGGTATATTTTATAGAGAGTACGATTTCGATTAAAAGATTATTTTAAATAACGAACCTTTGGAATCGACCAAGAACATTTTTTTAAACACCCCTCTTTTCCTCAAAGTTTGTTGGTTTACGTTTCAACGTACGTAGTATCCAAAAACCAAAATTAATTCATTTTGCCGGCCATCCGCAATACGCGGCACTTTCCTTAGTTACCATGGACCGATTTTGATGAAATTTGGTATGGGATCCATTTCGGATCTTGTTGTGCCCGAAGCTTTTGGTTGATGTCAGTCACTTCTAATGGTCGAAAAATGAGGGTTGAAATGTTCCAACCGCCGTAGCTCAAAAACTTTGGATGTAAAGGTATTGTTTTTTCATCAATTTAAATAATATTCTTCAAATTAAACTTGATTGTGTTGCGAAAATATGGTAGTTTGGTAGTGACAATGGCAGAGATGTGTTCTTCGCAGGCGAGTGATCTATACAGAAAAATAAACCTTTGTGTAATAATTTGCAGCGTTTTTCTTTACGATTTGTTCCAGTACCGCATTACTGGTACAGAGCTCGTCATAGCTGACAGAACATTTTGGTATCCTTCTTAACATTTAGCACAACTGTATTCCATGTGAATAACAGGAGGTTTTTTATGTTCCTGTAATTTCTGTTTTTTCGTCATCGAAAACAAAGAAAACATATTTACCTACATCAAGTTTCGGACGAACGTGAAAATACCTATTCATTTTATCTAAAGAATTCTATCTAAAATATTTTTCACAAAAAGTCAACCTGTGACATGCTGGCTGAGTTATATGGACTCTGGCATCGATATGAATAGGAGTGAGACTTGCTGAATTCGCTGGACGAAGTCAGTTGGCGGGATGAAATTATTGAGAATAATGATGAAGTCGTTGTTTAGAGATACACCCTATTTATTAATCTTTTCTTGACAATGAATGTTGAAAATCCATTACTATTATTAATTCTTTGACTGGCCGAAAAAGTACAGTATTTTGAGCTAATTTTTTGTTTCTGTAAACTTTACATTTCTGTGTAGTCGTGTTTGAGCGAGTGGTTCTCACGGTGAACTATGGTTCTTAAGAAGTGACTATAGGTCTGCCACAGAAACTTTGCTTCCCTTTGGCACATTCTTGTGGAGAACATAGAACTAATTATCTCTTATCATCAAGCAGATTCCCGCGTCTAGGATAATGTTTCGGGAATTTCTCCCCTAAAACGGGACTTGATTTCCCTCCTACTGCAGCTTGAAATTCGAGCATTTGCGAAATTGAAATTTAGTGGCACTACAGGAAAATCAAATCTCTCACGGCTCCAATTTCCGTGTCAAGGTTTCACCATGAAAGGTTGACTCGATCGTTATAGTTCGCGGATCCACCACCTAGGGGGCGCCACACGATACAAAGTTTCTGTGGTTGACCTATACTATATTCGTTTCAGGCAGCCAGATGCCCCCCTGGTTTACCTACTCAATTTCAGTCAAGTTTGGGCCGAAACGTGTATCTTTTAAAAGTAGTGATGGAAGTGCAAGATTGTTCCTTTTACACCGTGTCTAAATCTCGACTAATTCGATTAAATATAGGAAGATAGTTTAGTTTGATCTAAAATATTCCATCAGATATTTTTATATATCTATTAATCTTTAGATTGATATAAATTAATCATACCCCCTTATGGTTTTTTTTCGGCAGGCAGGTGAGAAAATCTTTAAGATCCATAGGTGGAGTTGGATCTCGTAAGATACCTGGAGGGTCCGCGTCCTCCAGGTTATGTACGATTCAAACCCACTAAAAAAACACCTCCTTTTTCCCCCCACGTTGGAGCTCAGCCCGGAACCGTTTAGCACATTACTTCGGGCTGAGTCCTGGGGCGTTTAATCAGTTCTGGGTGAGGGGGCGGACCAGATGCTCCCTCCTCTCTCTCTCTCTCTCTCTCGTTCTAAGAGCATCTTCCTTGTCAGGATGCTCTCCGTGTATTCTGCCACAGCAGTCCAGCTCCTTCCACCTTCCAGCATCCTGCTCACAACAGCCTCTTGTGTTGAACTCTGGGGAGCTATCTCCAGGTCTGCCATCAGCTGATTTCTTTTAGGTGCCCATTTGGTGCATTTGAAGAAGGTGTGGAGCACATCATCATCTTCTTTGTTCTGGTAATGTAAACATGTTGGGGCAGCTACCTTTTCCATTTTATGCAGGCAGGCATAAAACAGTCCATGTCCCGTAAAGAACTGCGTAAGGAAGAATTTCACTTCTCCATGTTTTCTTTCCATCCACGTCTCCTCCCCCCTCCTCACCTCCTTAACCCCCTTATGGTTAAGGTATATAAAATAGGAAGATATTTTAGTTTGATCCAAAATATTCCATCAGATATTTTATTATACTTTAATCGTATGGGGGTATGATTAATTTATATCAATCTAAAGATTAATAGATATATTAAAATATCTGATGGAATATTTTGGATCAAACTAATCTTCCCCTCCTTGTAGGAAAGAACAAAGTTTCATAATCATGAAAGGTGGATGTCATTGGACTTGGGTTAGGTACCATCCCCTAATTCTTCTCACTTTCTCAAGTCTGCCATTCTGCAGAATGAGACCTTGATGACGTTACTAAGGCCGCCCTGGGCCACTACCACGAGCCTTCTCTCTAACAATGGACTCTTAGCCCACACGATTAATGAGCTTCTATGCCAATACACCGGCCTAATGGAACCATTTATCCCCCCTCCACCGTTCTACCTCGTTATTCTTTACCTCTTGAGCTATTGAGCATGATCACTTGAAACACGAAGTATTGTAGACTACAGAGAGAAGTTATCTGATTCCTATCTCACGAACAACCCCCCCCCCCCTCCCTTATTCACCTGTTCGCGAATGTTCGCCATCTTCATTCTCACATGGAACATTCTGTTAATGTGAGCTGACCATAAGTCCCACCGTTATTTGCATTTAGAACCTATTTCGGCCCTACAGTTTAATTTTACAATCTTGAAAGCTTTCAATCGATGTACAAGGAAGATGAAAATTCCGTTACAAGCCGATTGAACAAGATCATTTCAGCGTAGATAGTTACAGACCTGAGAAAGATTTATTCGTACGTTTATTTATACTCTACTTTGGATGGATATTATGAAGGAAAGGGTAATTCTGACTTTCTGCAATTGGAAATTTCGGATATTCGGATTTATTTTAATAAATTATCCATCTTGTGTTATTTTTCCAGAATATGACTACTACTAATTTGAATTATAAGTATTGATTTTTACGCAAATTGTTTTTTATGACGCCTGCCTCTTAGAAAAATATATTATCGGTTGTGTTAGCCGATATCTCGTGCACATACATTACGGGGCTCCAAAAGCCTCTTCGTATCAGAATGAGTACAGTTTGTCGTAAATTCATTGAATACCAATGAGAGGAGGAGAGTCATTCTTAACGTCAAATTATTCTACCACAACTAATCTATGATGCATGTTAAGTTTGATTTATTGCCTACCCCACAATTAGAAGTAAAATAATTTAATGAACTGTTTTACTGTGTCTGTCGGCAATCACTTCACTATTTTGCTGCCGATCCCTCAAACACATCTAGAAGGTAGGAACGCCTAGAAAAGTCGCAGTCATGATGAGTCATGAATGTCATGAATCATGGAGAAGAGCATGAGGTAGTCGGGACCTTCAGCTGAGTTCACGGCAAAAGAGAACGGAAACCGTCTTGGAACGTTGGACATGCACTATTTGCCTTCGGTTCAGGAAAATTGTTCCGCTCCGCGAACTACGGTGAACTATGCCAGTCCGGAATGCCAGACGCCTGAATTTTCTCCGATTTTGTACAACGGGCGATTTTTTCCTTATCAATTTTCATTGTTCGATGAATGGGAACGAGTGTGCCACAAGGCATAGTGATGGACAGGAAGCGAAAGATTCAAATATCTCCACAGCCACTCTACGGCAAAAGGATGGTTATTTTGAAATTGGAGCACCTTCCTGACAAGCGAGGTAACTACTATCCTTACATGAATAGGTAGGATAGATGGGGGCGAAGAATATATTTTTGTTTACCACTGTGACCAGCCAGGAGCAGATTTTCCAAAAATGGTAGGTACGCTTAGATTTTGGATCTTACCAGAAACCACACAAAACACCTAGTTATCTCCATCATTAGTCGATGAGGAATTTGACATTTACAAAAAATGATGATAATAATAATGATGTAGAGCTTTGCCCTATTTTATGGGAAAAAAAACTTGCACTGCAGGGTTTTTCCCAATGAGAAGTACATGAAGTAACTTTTCATAGGAAACTTTTAAACTTGAAGTCATGAACTCTAATCCAGAAAATCGAAGCTTATTTGAATTGCTATGCACAAATACCAGATATTTTAATCATTTGGAAGACATTTTTGACAAATTTCATATCAAGTTTATCTTTTGCGTACCTACGAAACTTTTTTTTATCGCTCTTTATTATTTCTATGAGGCACCTGGAAGGCAACATGTGGCAAGTCAGCTTGCCAAGATCTGCATTCGGTTGTTACCGAGCTCTTTGACTGAGTGCAAACACGTGAAGAGATTTCGACAGCTCCTATTCAGTCTCCAGCACTTGAGGTCACTTTCATGCCTTTGGGCACCACTTCACCCTTTCATTAGTAACCCTGAAATGTCTGTAGGATTGGGCAATGCTGAATTTGGAAAGATGAAGTTTGCATCGAAATTTGCGATTCGCTTGAAATTATAGATAGGGAAATGTCGGGTAAGTTGGCACGGCAACTAATTTGATTTTTAAGACTAAATATCACGAAGCTGCAGAGAGATTCTAAGATAAGAGTGTCAGCGCCTATGCAAATTTGTTTGGTTTAAAATAGCCATGAGTAAATTCCAACACCCACTTACCCAGCAGTCAACAAATTTGAAAATGAGTTTTTATTTTTTGGAGTCTAATGTGGCTTAGGGCTTCTTTATGAAAATGTTCAAAATTTAAATTTTTTTCAATGGATAATTGATGAAAAAATGGTGGTGTTGGCTGAGGGAAGAGGATAAGATGACGACTGACAATACCTTCCTTTTATAGGATATCATCAAATAAAGAATTGTTCCTTTGGAAAAAAATATTTAGGGTAGAATGGGCAGCAACGTGTCCACTACCTACCAAGGAAAAACGTTGGTGTTATTCGACTACTGTTTGATGAATCTCCATAGTATAGTGCAGAAGAGGTCATTGGAACACTGCGTCTACACACAATCATACATGGTATGATTAGGAACAAGTCGAGCTGGAACGCAGTATTTGTCACAGCAGTCCTCAAAGCACAAAAGCTGGATGGAAGATGGGAGGAAGAAGAAGAGGAATGGAATTGATGGAGAGATCGGATATCGGACTTGAGAGCTGAACTAGGAGCAGCCATTAGGCACAAAAAAGAGGCTCACCCTGAAGTAATACTGTACAAGTGGTTCCGGGGTGAGTCCAAAGCAGAGGGAGTGGGGTTTTATTTGGTATGCCCAAGAGATGACCGGTGAGTCCAACACTGTTGGGGTAAACCTTCCCTTCGCTCTCGAAGAGTTTCCCCTCCCGAAAAAAAACACGGATCGACTGACAGAATGAGAGAATGGATACCAAAATCGCCCAGGAAGGTTTACAACGTAAAATTTGGAAATTAAGTATGCAACATAAATTTCTCCCTTAGAGGGAAAACAATAGATCATGGATATGTCCATTGTTGTAGGTGTAAGTAATTTGAAAATTAAATTTAAAAAGAAAACGATTGCACTTAATATATTGCAATATTCTAGAGATCCTTGCTTCATAGATTCCGATAAGTAGCTATGACTGGTATCCGCGTTGCATTTTTTGTGACAAAAAAGAAGTGTCACGAATAATTCCTTGACCCCCAGCCAAAAGACATATCCATGTCAAAAAAAAAAGCTCAATAGTATGAAAGATTCTGAGGTATTTAGCCTACCAAGCTGATCAGGGAAGAGATCAGTTTGTAATTCGAACTCAGTCCCAGAGAGGCTGCTTGTGAAATTCGTCGTAGTGGGTCTACCAGGGACGAAATAGCTCACCCTGCTGGTCAGAAGAGATTTGAGTTTGTCATCTGTGCTCTGCGCTCTGAAAGAGGCTATCCGTAGTATAGGGGTCAGGTGGGTCGAATTCAGCTCGTCTAGCTGATCAGGGATGAGCCAAGTTTGTCATTAGTTCTCTAAAGTTCTGAAGGGTCTTCCTAAAAAATTTCAGCTTCTTGCAATCACTAGAAGCAAATTTCATTCATCACACCTCCAGCCATTAGACAAATTAACGTTAAGAATATACTCTTTGCTTGATTAAGGTGGTAAAAATCCAAATTTTATGGTCCAAACTCTACCCTGAACTCGTGCAACCGAGAGGCTTACTCATCTGATACTCAGACCAGCTTTGTTCAACATTTTTTGTAATCTGGTCTGTGTGAAATATAGATATTTCACGAAAAAATTTTTTCGTAACACTCCCAGCCAAAAAAAAACAGATTAATGTCAAGAGTTCATCTGTAATCTTAAAAACGGTTTCAGGAAGAACTTTTAGATTTGTTTTTATATCTTCATAGCAAATTGCATTGCCTCAAAACTCTAGACTTGGTCTCATTAGAAATGGAAGATGTGAAGAGATTGGCCCAAATAGAGAGCATACATTAGGTGATGGTCAAGTTGTAACCGCCGTTGGTCTGCAACTCTAGTCAGGGTAACTTCCGTCATCTTACTCGAACTCATCCATGTTGTTTTCCCCACCTCCAGTCACAAGACAAAAAAGCTTCCGCTACCTTGGTAGACTCGGAAGCAATATTAATGACTAGAATGAAGCTTAAATTGAAGAGCTTAACCCTTAATTTCTCACTTGTTCAAAAAAATAATTTTTAAAAGATTAAATTTAGATGTATTTTGTCAAATCTATAGAATATTTGAGTAGAAGGTTTCTTAAAGGCCCTATTACAGTCTTTCAGCTCAAGATTGATCTTTCCTAAAGCCACACTAGCGCTATCTGGGTCTGCAGAATCTGTCTATAAACCCAATTTTGTTGGAGTGGAAGAAACTTGGAAAATCCTTGGTGGAATGTTGGTGTAAGTTATTTCTCATAAAGTACAGACCAAACTGAGGTGGAGAAGGTTCACTTCATGGATGGATCTGTGCTGCCTCAGACAAAGGTTCTCTGACGAGGAAAACCAACTAATACCCTACAAGGTGAAAAATGACGATAGAAGGTACTTCGAAGGCCATATTGCAGACTGTCAACTCGAGAATTATTTCCTTTTTTCTTTGAAATATTATGTTTATACTGCTACGTTTTTTTACACAATCGATAGTTGGATTATCAAGACATCCAACGGCTATCAGTTTTGGTTCGAAAGTGGATAAACGTTTGCATAATAAGAATCGGGCTTCCAAAAAGATACTTCAGGATATTAACCCTAATTGGACCATGGTGTCACTAGTATCACCTAAAACATCTTGGGAATTCCATAACTGTCCCTAGCTGTCACCAGATCAACTAGATTTATGCATTTTGAAAATTAATGGACAGAGCTGAATTTGTTGTTAGATTAGTTATTAGAAGCCAGTTAATGATGTTATGACAAAAATTTTGAATTTTTTTTCATCGATTTCCAAGGATATTTACGTCATAACTTTATTTTGAGACTTCCAATGGTCCATAAAAAATTCTGTCGTCTATTATATTTAAAATTGCAATTTAATTTTGGTTATTCTGGTGACACTTTGGCAGTTCCTGAGTTCGGTGACACAAGTGACACCATGGTCTAATTAGGGTTAAGGGTTGCAGACGTTAAGTTGCAGACGCCCTCTGACCAAAACTAATGTCGGAAAAATCGCCAAATCTTTTCACCGTCTTACCGGATTCTTCCATATTGACCACCCCCTTGCATGCCAACTCACTTTCCGAATTACCACCCAAGTAGACCACAGGCCTCGTGCACTGATTTACTCACAGTTCAAAACCATGGTAAATCGGAAAAACGGGCTGCGTAGCTGAAAATTCGATTGACTCAACTCATCTGTAACCAACCTGCGACTCTCCATTGTCCACCGATCGGCTTCGAAAACCCATTCGACAAGTGGCCCTTTTTAAAATCTGGGTCGAGGAACCAACGACCCTGGGAAAAATCCGAGGCGTCATTGTCCGCGGGTAATGTACCGGCATTGGTTCGCCTTGAGATTTGTGAAGATTAAGCTTGGCTGCCTCAAACCCATAGTGTACCCACCTATCAAGAGACTTGGTGATTTTTTACTGGTTCTTTTTTTTTCCTCCTCAAAAAAGTCCATTGTGAAGATTGTGGGAGTCTGACCGTAACGGGGGAAAATATCTCGAGGCCCGATGTTACGTGGGCCGTAATGCCGCTGGTAAGTGAAAGTTATGGCACAATACTGCCACCTTCGTCTCCACAATGTTATCCCAGTGCCTCCATCTAAGGTAACTGTGAATTGAGGAAGTCGGTGCAATAATATGAAATAACATGAAAATAATTTTCAGTATCGTTGGGACGAAACGTTGAGCATGCATTCGTTGATGGAAATTTCGATCATTCACTATCACCCACACTAGTAGAATCAGCAACTCGGGGTTTTTAGCGAATTTTCGGAAGAATGAATTCGCTAAATCGAAAGAATTGGCCTCAAAATGTATAGTACTGAAAATTGAGAATTTCCTTCACTGAAATTCGTTTTGGAATATATTTCAAAACGACACCTGGAGTTTGACCAGAGAATGAAAATAATATCGAACTTAGATGATAATGAACTTATAGGGGTCCATATACATTGGGCAAAACTTCAGGGTTTGATTCTACAAGGTATTTCCATAAAAAATGTCTACTAATAATTTTGTTTTAATCTCTCGCTTTTAAGTTTAGGATGCCTTACGTCATTAAAACTGCCAAAACTCCCATTATTTAACATGTAAATTCAAATTTGAATATACTGTTGAAGGATCGTAAAATTTTCAAGCTACCTAGTGTTAAACCAAAATCTTTTAGAGATTGATGTTTTCAGAATATGTACTGTGCATCGAGTCGTCCTTACCGTCGGTTATGGCTACGAGGAAGCTACGTGCCACACCCACTTTGTAGACGAGACGAAGACCCACTTTTTGATATTTTGGTGTGCGGATCACAATAAAGATGAATTCAAACGGGGCTGAATCAAGACAAGACTGGTCACCCACAACCCCGAATACAGTCGTTGAATACCCCCCCCCCTTCCAATGAGTAGACGGACCTACAAACCAAATTTTACCGAATTTCATCAATTTTGGTTTCTGGTGCGTTTTTTTCTTACAGGACCAGGATTTTTTGTTTTAATTCTATTTGCTGTTTCTCAGTACTACTCAGTACCTTAAACAGACAATTTTGGATTGGGGGGTGTTAAAAAAGCGTGTTACAAAAATATATGTACATATTCAAAAAGATGAACCAGAACCAAAGTATTAGGGTTTTTTCCTCATTCATCCCCTAGGAGGATTTTTCCTTTCTTCTCGGAGGATTCTCCAAATTTTAAGAATCGGATGAGTGCTACCTCGGTAGACTCCGAAGCAACATTGATGACCTAATAGCTTCCTTGTATTCCAAAGTTGCTTACGCGCAGGAGCGAGACATCAAGGTGGGAAAAACCATTAGAAAACAAGACCGATTTATCCTTTTAACTTCCCTTCTGGTTGTCTCCACTTTGTCAGATTTCGTTTCACTGCAGCTTTTTCTGTCGCGGGGGAAAAAAATGTTTCGGTTCACCAGACATCGGGTTAAATCGGACGGATTCGTTGTTCGAGGTGCTGTGACAAACGGCGGACCTGGGGTGCGTCACGACCCCAAACGTAACCCCAGATATGACCCCTGGCCTCTCAAAGAGGGGAGGAAAGCGTCGGAAAAACGGTTTCGGTCGGCCACAGACGGCATTGTCCGGGACAACCAGACTGTGGTTTCAAGTGAAAATGTCGGGTGAAATCGTCGGAAATCCACCCGACGCGGTTTATTGTTAAACGACTAAAATAGGTAAGGTTTTGGAGAACTTGGATGGGCAAAAAACAAAGGCAACTACGAACTGAAAGTAAATATTCACTGTGGCAGCCAAAACCCTTAACTAGTAGAGGCGGCAGGATGTGGTAAGTTAGGTAGGTGTGTAATTGACCAAAACTCATGTATTACTTTATAATTGTTTAAACATCTCAAGTACTCTGTGTGAAGATTGTATGTAGCGTAACTCACTCATCATTCATTGTGACCGAACCGAAAAATAAGTAGAAACTAGAATTGTATGTTATTGTTATCCTTAAAAACACAGAATATTATTTTTGTCGTAATTTTTATTATATTCTCACGCCTATCTATTCAACTCAACTCCTGATTCAATTTTTCGATAGCTGGTCCGCATATTTCCTCCACTCTTTGCCTTCTACCAGAAGACAAAAGTACCTACTTGAGATCCCCGTTCCGTTTCATGGTTTTCCAGAATAGCATTTCTTGAGGAACCGCATACCCTGGCAAAAAAGGCCTTTGATACAGTCAGTCACTTTGCCCTGACCGATTGCCTTCGTGGTGTCGGGGCCCCATCTCGGTTAATCGAGTATGTGGCCTGTCTGTACCAGGAAGGCGTGACGGTCCTGGAGGCAGGAGGTGAGGTGTCAGGGGATGTGCGGATCGGGCGTGGGGTACGCCAGGGGGATCCCTTATCACCACTCCTCTTCAACCTGGTCGTGGATACGGCCTTGGGTAAGCTGCCCACAGAAGTAGGGTTTGATCTCGCCCCTGGGGTGCGAGTAGGAGCATTGGCTTTTGCCGATGATGTTATCCTGCTCGCAGAAACCCGTGAGGGCTTGCAGATCGCCCTCAATGCATTTGCTAAGCAGCTAGCCAGGTGTGGACTTGTGGTTAACCCCGATAAGTGTGGGTCGGTCTCCTTGGTCCCGTTGGGTCGCCAACATAAGGTGAAAGTTGTGGATGGGGGTTTTGTCATAGGACAATCCCCCATCCCATCTCGATCCGTGTTGGAGGTTTGGCGGTACCTTGGAGTCGACTTCATGGGGGTGGCCACCATTAGTGCCAGCCGTGTGGACCTTGGTAGAGCGCTAGCTCGCGTTACCAAGGCTCCATTGAAGCCACAGCAGAAGCTGCGCCTCCTCCGCACGTACTTACTGCCAAAGCTGACCTATGGGTTAGTCTTTGGCAGGCTTACAGCGGGGAGGCTGCAAGAGTTAGATCGACAAGTTCGCTCTGCTGTGCGCTCTTGGCTGAGGTTCCCACCTGGTGTCCCAAGTGCCTATGTTCACGCACCGGTCAAATCCGGTGGGCTTGGCGTTGTGTCTCTCTCGGCATGTATCCCTTCACTGCGCCGCCAGCGCCTGCTAGCCCTTCAAGGGTCGAGCTGGGAGGTCGCCCGTGCGGCTGCTGATCTTGATTTTGTCAGGCAGCAGTTAGCATGGTGCGACCGAGCAACACCATCTGCTCCAAAACCCAGTTCGTCTGCTGAGTTCGCTGCTGCGCTGCATGAGTCAGTAGATGGTAAAGAACTCCGACAGTGCTCCGAAAGCCCTGTCTCTTCCCAATGGGTAGATTGGGCTTCGGAGGGCATTGGGGCCCGCGACTACCGACACTTCCACGCCGTCCGCATGGCAACACTGCCAACAGCGGTACGGTGTTCAAGGGGTAGTCGTGGGACAACTCTACCCCTTTGCCGCGCCTGTCGGAGTGGAAATGAACATCTGTATCATGTAGTGCAGCAATGTCCTCGGACTCATGGGGGCCGCATTTTACGTCATGATGCGGTCGCCAAGCAGATAGCAGGTGCTTTGTCATCTAGCGGCTGGGATGTTGAGAGAGAGAGATTGTATCACATGCCAAGTGACCAGGGCAAGAAGCCCGACATCGTTGCCGTCAAGCCCGACCAGTCTTGCATTATCCTGGATGTCCAAGTTGTCAATGGCAGCTTGGACATGGAGCAGACTTGGCGGGCTAAGATAAGAAAGTATGATAGAAATGATTTACGGCAAGCGGTGTCGGAGCTAAAAGGAGTGGCACCCAACAACATCAGGGTGATGGCTGCAACCTTATCATGGCGCGGAGTGTGGTGCGGGAAAAGTGCCACGGAGTTGCGTGAGTTGGGCATCTCAGTAGGCGTACTCCGTGGTATCACCACCCGTGTCCTGCTCGGCTCATATTTGAACTGGTGGTCGTTTTATAGAGGCACTTCCCTTCATCCTTCTCTCCCACCCCCACCTTCCTCATCTTCCCTCATCCCTAGGGCCGGCGTCGGGTGAGTCCTGGGCGTCCTCCCCATTATTTTATTTATTTATTTATTTTCTTTCTTTATGGCGTGCCCCCTCCGTCAAAAAAGACATTTTGTCTTTGAGGGGAGTTAAAAAAAAAAATTATCCCTATTACAAATTATAATACTTCAGTTTCGGATATGAAGGCAGCTTCGCTTCCCTTCAGCTTATCGAACCCAAAGTGCTAATATTCTCAAGAATAGTTTAGTGCCCTGGCTTCAAAATGACAAAGAGATTGTGGAAATAAAAGCTATGTGAAGGAGAATTTTGAAATTAAAGATTTTGGAGAATTAAAGTATATTTTAGGAATAGAAAGCACATGGCCAGATTTAGTATCTTAACTAGGACATCTTGTTGCAAATCTAGGTAAAATTCATTAGTAAAGCTCGGAAAATATGCACGAAAATTTCCCGAAAATATGCACCGGAAACTGGAAAAATATGCAAAATATGCATTTGCCCTTAAAACTGCATACGACTTTTGGAATTTCAGTATTTTAAGAAAGGATGTTCCATATTATTACATTTTTTTAGCCCTTTTTTCTCCTGGAAAAAAGTTATGAAGCATCAGGTAAAGTAAACAAGCAATTCAAAAAATCAGTTATACATTTTTTATTTACTTTTATACATTTATACGAACTAGGTATAAGATGAACTACGTATTATATTGGACAACAATTACACGCTCCAAATTATCAGGTGTAAAACAGTGTCTCCTGTCACTTAAAATTTCTTTCAATGCAGAAAACGATCTTTCTACATCGCAAGATACAATAGGCAAAAATTTAAAAGTGGAAATCTCTTTTGGAGAGTAGGGAGAGTCCCATGAGCTGTCTTCTCCTTTGAGAATTTTCGCGATTTGAACCACTGAAGACCACCCTGGATTTTTCGATAGGACCCCCTCCAGTTTATCCTTGACGGCTTTTCCAGTTGTTCCATGCCAGTGGGAGCTTTTTTCGAGCAGGTCGGAAACAGCACCTACGGCAGAGCAGAGATTCATCCCCCTGGTATCATATGCTGCAAAATATGGAAAAATCCCCAAAATGACCAAAAAATGCAAAAATCCCCAAAATGACCGAAATATGCAAAAATATGCAATTTCAATTTAAAAACCACCACATACTCTTCAGAAACCTTCAAAACGTTCAAATACAAAGATATACCGCATAATAAAATATATGCAAAATATGCAAATTCCGAGCTCTATTCATTAGTATTGGTAATACAGACCAAGAGCTACGAACAAATAAAGGCAGTGAAGAAATTCTAGTTTTATCAGATTTTGATAAGGCTGGCTTACTTGACGACAGAAGGTGAATTGGGCTTGTCATCAAACTTGGAGGAACACCAACCATTGGAGATGTAATATGCATAACTCTCTCCTATGGTTTGATAACATTATTCACTTCCAGAGCCTTAATTACCCATAACTGCTTCCCTCGGGTCCAAAGATGTTTCCAAACCCAGAGCTTTGATTTCAACTTCAGTCGAGGATTCATCGTTCGAAGGGTGTATTATAATGGACGAATTGACTGCAAGCGTTCTTGGTTGATACTTTGGCGTGAGAAATTGTATGAGATCTTGTTAGGATCCTGTGGAAAATCTCTGCTGGTATTGTAGTTTCCGAATTACTAGTCAAGTGATGAAGATTCCTTATGATCAGGAATCTCCACAGCACTTACTTCTATGTGATCACTCAACCTTTGCTCTACTAGAGCATTCCCGAACTCGAATTTGAATGACTTGTGAACTGTCTCTCCTTCTTGTTTGAATCCCATCATGAACGGCCATAATTGAAGCCCGAGTTGACTGCAAGCGTTCTTGGTTGATACTTTGGCGTGAGGAATTGTATGAGATCTTGTTAGGGTCCCGTGGAAAATCTCTGCTGGTATTGTAGTTTTCGAATTACTAGTCAAGTGATGAAGATTCCATATGATCAAGAATCTCCATAGCACTTACTTCTATGATCACTCAACCATTGCTCCAGAGCATTCTCGAACTCAAATTTTAATGACTTGTGAACTGTCTCTCCTTCATGTTTGAATCCCATCATGAACGCCCATAATTGAAGCCCGAATTGACTGCAAGCGTTATTGGTCGATACTTTGGCGTAAGGAATTGTATGAGGTCTTGTTAGGGTCCCGTGGAAAATCTCTGCTGGTATTGTAGTTTCCGAATTACTAGTCAAGTGATGAAGATTCCATATGATCAGGAATCTCCAAAGCACTTACTTCTACCTGATCACTCAACCTTTGCTCCAGAGCATTCCCAAACTCAAATTTGAATAACTTGTGAACTGTCTCTCCTTCATGTTTGAATCCCATCATGAACGCCCATAATTGAAGCCCGAATTGACTGCAAGCGTTCTTGGTTGATACTTTGGCGTGAGGAATTGCATTAGATCTTGTTTGGGTCCCGTGGAAAATTTCTGCTGGTATTGTAGTTTCCAAATTACTAGTCAAGTGATGAAGATTCCATATGATCAGGAATCTCCATAGCACTTACTTCTATGATCACTCAACCATTGCTCCAGAGCATTCTCGAACTCAAATTTTAATGACTTGTGAACTGTCTCTCCTTGTTTGAATCCCATCATGAACGCCCATAATTCAGCGAAAATGCACGTCGCCGTAAAAACGAGACAACGCCGCTTTCATCTCACCATGATTTTGCCACCTCCAACCATCAACCTCTGCTGCACATTCGGTTTGGCATAATTTTCTATTCACCTCTCAGCGTGGGAAAATCTTGACAACGGTACCAACTCACCTACCGCGGAGACAATATTTACTGTCGAACAAGAGGCGTAAAACCGTGACATTAACCTTTGAAGCGGCGATCCGTTTTCCAGACGATTTTCTCTGCTACCGGCTCGCTTACGGGAAATCTCCAATGAAAAAAACTCTAGAAAAACCTGGAAGCCCCGTTCGCGATTAGGCTCAAACGGGTTCTTTCTAGACGAAAATCTCTGAACCTGCTCCAATGAAAAACGGAGTTGAACGGAAAAGTAGTTGAAGATCGGCCTTCGTTGACTCGGCGCTGATTAGTGAAAGTAACGTTTGTGAGGGAAACTGTTGTGGAAAAGTTTAAGATAAGATCATGGAATTACGCTTCATGGTGGGCGAGCTCTTGCCGTCGCGCTTGCGAAGTTGAAAGACTGAATTTTTCACGAAGCCTGAGTCGCTGATGCTTCGTCGATTTCTTGCAGAAACGTAGGACAACAAAATTAGCTCCAAAATACAAATTAAAGCAAGAAGAAAATGATCACTAGATAGCTTAGTACGAGTACATGTTCAACAGGGCTAACAAATGTGGGTCCTTTAGAGGTTTTTGAACGGTTTTGGTTCAGTATGTGTAAGTTTTCCTGTGGTCAATCAAGTCCAGTTATCACTAAAAGTTTAAGATAAGATCATGGAATTACGCTTCATGGTGGGCGAGCTCTTGCGAAGTTGGAACAATGAATTTTTCTCGAAGCCTGAGTCGCTGATGCTTCGTCGTTTTCTTGCAGAAACGTAGGACAACAAAATTAGCTACAAAATACAAATTATAGCAAGAAGAAAATGAACATTAGATAGCTTAGTACGAGTACATGTTCAACAGGGCTAACAAATGTGGGGGTCCTTTAGAGGTTTTTGAACGGTTTTGGTTCAGAATGTGTAAGTTTTCCTGTGGTCAATCAAGTCCAGTTATCACTATCAGGTTTATTACGAGTAATATTCTGACGTGTATTTACATAATATCTGATACTCCAGACGATATTTGACCCTACGAACTAGCTGAAAAAAATCCGAAATAATGCCAGTATCTCAAAATAACAGAAGAAAGTCCAAGTTCGTGTGGCAAAAGGTTAGGGCAACTCCAGGGAGTCGAATTTAACCAATAAAAAAAAGACGGTCGAAAAACGTATTTTTCGTGGTTTTTAGAGAATTACACCATCACATAAAATATAATGTTGTAGAAAAATTGTCATTGGAATTATGATACCAGTGAAACATCGTTGATAAGTAAGCCCAACTCTATGACATAAAACTCTATTCAATGAAACCACCCAGTTCTAAGAATATGATCGGTTGAAATTCAAAGAATTTTATCGGTTGTTATTTGAACGGAGATTGGGCCTCTTTGCTGAGAATCTCCATATTTGGTCCATTTCTATCAATGAATATTCATCGGCGATTCACACTCGTGTTTTTGCTTTATCATTCGACCAACTTTGATTGGTCGAATGATAAAAAAACCTTTACCTCAAAAATTTCTAATTACAACGTCTTTAAACTTTTAAGCCCTATTTTTCACCCCTTAGAAGTAATTGACAATAACCAAAAGCTTCTGGGTACAACTAAACCCCAAATGGAGCCCTTATACTGAATTTCATCAAAATCCGTCCATGGTTTTTCGGATTCTACGTTGTTTGAAACGTAAACCATCAAATTTTGAGTGGGGTAAAATATGTTTTCTTCTTGCTCAATTCCAAAGGGCCATTATTGAAAAAAATAAACAAAAAACCAGTCAATTGAAAAATTGCCAAAAATGTGTTGAAACCAGAGTTTTCCTGTGTGGTCACAATTGCGAACAGACTTCGAGTTCGAGATTGAATTTCAGTTTTTACAGTTTATAACTCACGATAGAGGAAGTTTTGAAGATTGTTCAATCCCATTTATCCACAGTGAATCATTTTACTTATGTTGTTACTTACGTATCAGTTGGAAACCTATCTAACTTAAAATAATAATGTGGGAATGGGAAATAATCGACTCAGGTTCGTCTTCTAATCCTTTGGAATAACTTGGATTCCTAGCTCCGAGAATCGAATGGTCCTTAATTGTTTGTTTACGTAGTATAGGTATTTTCAAGTTACTCAACTGTCCTGCTCTCACTTCACCACGAGAGTTTCAAAACACTGCATCATTTCATTCCCCAGTTCCTCTTTACTCTAACTAAACTTTTATCAGAAAGTAGATTTGTTTTCAATTTTTTGTAAATTTCATCATAAACATATTTTTTTGTGATTTTTTAAAACAATAACGTAGAATGTGTACTTATTGAATTGTACACCACAAAATCACGATTTTTCTTCTTCTTTTTTGGTTTATTATTTTCAATAATGAACCTTTGGAATCGACCAAGAAACAATTTTTTTTTATACCCCCTCAAAATTCGATGGTTTACGTTTCAAGGTACGTAGACTCCAATAATCGAATAAAACGCTGTAAATTATTACACAACGGTTTATTGTTTTTATATGGATCACTCGTCTACAAAATCACCAACCATCCAATATGAAGAGAAAAAAATAAAAAATAAAATTAAAAACAAATTAAAAAAAAATCACCAACCATCGATCGCATTTTGGTCAGCTCTAATTTGAACGGAGATTAGGCCTCTTTTGCGATTCATACTCGTGTTTTGATTTATATGTATATATATATCAATATAAAACCTTAAATTTTCGTAGGGAGCGAACGGTTTGTCCTACAGAGCTCCGCGTGGTCTCAAAAAACTCTAAAAATTCTATAGAATCTTAATTTGAAGGAAAAACAATACCTTTATATCAAAATTTTTTGAGTTAGGGCGTTTCCAAAATTTCAAAATTGATTTTGGAACCCTTAGGAGTGTATAACAACCAAAATCTTCGGGGCACAACTAGACCCCAAATGGAGCCTACATACCAAATTTCATCAAAATCGGTCAATGCTAAGTGGCAAAAGTGCCGCGTACGGCGGACGGACGGCCAAATTTTTATTCGATTTTTGGATTCTACGTACCTTGAAACGTAAACCATCAAATTTTGAGGGGGTGTTAAAATTTTTTTTTCTTGGTCGATTCCAAAGGTTCATTATTGAAAATAATAAACCAAAATTTGGCCCGCCGTACGCGGCACTTTCCCCACTTAACATTGACCGATTTTGATGAAATTTGGTACGTTGGCTCCATTTGGGGTCTAGTTGTGCCCCGAAGATTTTGGTTGTTATACACTTCTAAGGGTTCAAAAATGAATTTTGAAATTTTGAAAACGCGCTAACTCAAAAAAATTTGATTTAAAGGTATTGTTTTTCCATCAATTTGAGATAGTATAGAATTTTTAGAATTTTTTGAGACCACGCGGAGCTCTGTAGGACAAACATTTCGCTCCCTACGAGAATTTAAGGGTTTATATTGAAACATATATATATAAATCAAAACACGAGTGTGAATCGCAAAAGCGGCCTAATCTCCGTTCATATTATAACTGATCGAAATGCGATCGATGTTTTTCTTCATGTTGGATGGTTGGTGGCTTTGCAGACGAGTGATCTATATAGAAAAATAATAAACCATTGTGTAATAATTTGCAGCGTTTTTCTTTTCTTCTTTTTCTCTTATCTGGGGTTGTGTGCCCAATTGTGTTACCATGGTTCTCCTAAAAATCAATGCAGAATTTTCGCCGATCAAACTAAATAATGTTGAGACTCATCATGAGACCTTGGATATCAGAATTCTTCTTCTTCTCCTCTCTGGATCCAGCCACTGAGGTTGTGTAAAATACGGTGTTCCCAAATTCTCCTCAGGATCAATGCAGAATTTTTGCGGGTCAAACTAAAAACCGTTAAGAGTCTTCTAGAGACACGAGATATCAGATTTCTTCTTCTTCTCACTATTTCCAGTTGTGTGCTCAATGGTGTATCAGATTTTCACATCTTCATCAGTGAACCCAACGGCGTGTGTGCGTTCCGAGAAATTTCCGAAACGAGCCTCATCACACGGTTCTCCTCATCACACGGGCCTATTTCACACGGGCGACTCCACAAATCTGTAATGACCTCGCCGTTGGCAGATTCCCATTAGTCATCCGTGCATAGTTAATCCGTGTCTGAGCGGACGCCTTCTTCTCCAAGTGCGACTAATTTCGTTATGTTCGACACATTTTCTCACGAACGAGTAGGTATAAGTCGGTAATTTGTGGGTTTCTACTTGTTTCCTTCGTCCGAGAAAACCTTGATGACATACAATAGAGTTTCTAAGGCTGCCTGGAAACCTCAAATACTCACCTACTCGTAAATAAAGCCTTAAAGCCACAAGGAACAACAATGTGTGATGTTCTTGGGTAATATTAATAATTAATCATCTCATTAGCCTGTATGAAGAAATTCCTTCAATGATCAAATTTTGGGGGTTTTCCAGATGGTACTTTCACATCGTCCAATCAATGCGTTAGGTCACGCAAGCTGGCTAATTTTTTCCCAACAACAAAGATAGTCTTCATTCCAAGATTTCCTGATGGAAAAGAAACACGCTGTAAATTATAAAAATAAGTAAACAACCGTTTCAGGTTGGATTTTCGGATATTCCTGGCTTCCTTTAGAAGATCTGAATTTGTTCTCGAACTCGAACACACGACCCCCCGCAATAGCCGCTCAGAGAAATGAACCAGATTTCATAATGGAAAAGAATCACGCTGCAAATTATTATTATCGCTGCAACGGTTTATTATTTTTCTGTCAAGATCACCCAACCAAAACCGTTTTTCTGTTAGAAAACGACATTTCCATTAATTGTACCAATGACCTTGCCGCAGGGTAATGATCAACTTTGTTTTGACAGGAAGTTTCTAACAGCTAAACATCGTTTTTCCAAAATAGTGGGTATCATCAATTGATTTGCATCAAATGCCATTCGAACAAAAGAAAAACGCTGCAAATCATTGCTCAAAGGTTTATTATTTTCTGTATAGATCACCCTTCTGTATAGATCACTGGTTCTCCATCAATAGCACCTAACATCAATAGCACTAGCACTATCTGAGGAGTGAAGAAGATCTCCTCGAATGCTGGAGACGCCTGGAAGAGCACTTCCATTCAATAGGATTGAAAATGGCTTTGGAGCTCACTCAGCTGATCAGTGATCTGAGGAGTGAAGAAGATCTCCTCGAATGCTGGAGACGCCTGGAAGAGCACTTCCATTCAATAGGATTGAAAATGGCTTTGGAGCTCACTCAGCTGATCAGTGATCTGAGGAGTGAAGAAGACCTCCTCGAATGCTGGAGACGCCTGGAAGAGCACTTCCATTCAATAGGATTGAAAATGGCTTTGGAGCTCACTCAGCTGATCAGTGATCTGAGGAGTGAAGAAGACCTCCTCGAATGCTGGAGACGCCTGGAAGAGCACTTCCATTCAATAGGATTGAAAATGGCTTCGGAGCTCACTCAGCTGATCAGTGATCTGAAGAGTGAAGAAGCCTTTGAGCAATGATTTGCAGCGTTTTTTATCCACCAACATTTTTTTTTTACCTACCAGCTAGGTACTACCTACCACACCATACTGGCTTCACACCTTCACAATCAAGTTTATTAGAAAGAACTAAACGCTTCACAGTCGATTGGAAAAATAGAAAGCTTCATATGGAAATTTGATTACTGGTTACGCAGAAGGCAAAAACAAATCGAAGAAATGAACAGCGGTCGCATTTTAGTCCGATAAAATTTGAATGGAGATTAGACCTCTTTTGCGATTCACACTCATGATTCTGTTTTATCGAAGGAAAACCTTCAAGTACTCGTAGGGACCGAACGGTTTGACCTTCAGAGCTCCGGGTGGTCTCAAAAATTTTAAAAAATTCAATACTATTTAAAATTGGTGAAAAAACGATACCTTTATTTCGAGAGTTTTCGAGCTAGGGCACTCTTGAAAATTTCAACCCTTAATTTTCACCCCTTAGAAGTGACTTACATCAACCAAAAGCTTCGCGGCACAACTAGACCCCAAATGGAGCCCATATACCAAATTTGAACCAAATCGGTCCAGTGTTGCTAAGAAAAGTGCCGCGTACGGCGGACGGACGGAAATTTTTTTATTCGATTTTCGTATTCTACGTACCTTGAAACGTAAAACATCAAATTTTGAGGGGGGGTTAAAATTTTTTTCTTCTTGCTCGATTCCAAAGGCTTATTATTGAAAATAATAAACCAAAAATTGAATTTGATCTCTTAGGACCTCATAGGGAGCGAAGGAGTTGTCCTACAGATCTCTTGGTGGTCTCATTCGATTCTAAAAATTTAATTCTATTTGATTCGAGATTTTTCGAGATAGGGCGATTTGAAAATTACAACCCCTATTTTTCTGCCTTCATGAAGTAAAGCTGCACTTCCAAGAGTGTTGTAAATGTTACAATGGTGATTCTCATCGCATTACTCATTCGCTCTTTTGGTGACTCAGTAAACGCTCAAACGGCTGTACGTGTCGATTTCATGGCAACATAAGTACAAGTACTTCTAACATCCTTTACTAGCACATGAGTTAGGTCTAAAATTCACTTATCTCCATTCGAATTATCATACCTCGAAGTATGTTTACGTTTAATACCGAGAATTAGAAGAACTGTTAGATCAGGAGAAGAAGAAGAGAGAGGAAGATGAAGAAGAAGAAGCCAAAGTTTTTTCTTACTCGTTTACGGATGACCACTCCAACGGGCCCGATCACGATCTTACCAGATAATCCGCACTGCGGCTCGGAAACTGGAGTAAGGTCGACTTTTTACCTCTGGGCTTCTCCATTCGACTTACCTTCTACCCGGTCACTTACCTGAGGGCTGAGGTCAACCGTATCTGGACAACTCAGTGGACCATAACCGTTGTTTATGGATGATACCTGTGCCTACCCACCATTTTGGTTCATTAATTTTCAATAATAAACCTTAAGAAGACATTGACGTTGCCGTTGGGGGTGTCTAGCTGCTAGTGGTATTTGCTCACGATGAAATCTGGGGGTCACCCAGAGACCTCCACATCGTTAATGTCATGATCAAGGATCAAACCAATGAAACACAAATTGTGTTTAGCTCAGCTTTATCAGAGAGGATCTCTGTTTGTTATTTACATTCAGCAGTCTTAAAAAGGATCCCTGTGAAATTTCTGCTTCTTGGAGCCACCAGGAGCGAATTTGGCTCATCCAGCTGATAAGTGAAGATCTCAGTTTGTTATTCAGAATCAGCAGACTTTTTACATAGTTTTTGACTACAGTTTTTACTGTGTTTCTGCTGTAAGGTAAGCGCACTAGTAGTCGACAGCTCCTTAAATAAATGAGAAAAAGGATATAGAACATTTTGATCCTCCTATGGCTTCTGAGTTATTATTGAAGTGCCTATATATAGTGAGCTGTGATTTGCCAAAGAAAGTCTGATTTAATCGATATTATGCTTTAAGTAAGAACCTTTACGTAGGTAATATTTTTTCTATTTGTTTTACTGTGTTTTATAAAATCAAAACAAAGTTAGTTTATATAAGAACCTGGTTTAATTTTGTTCCTCAAATCATAAATCATGACACCTGACGACTACTAGCACACCTATGTCGACCACTAACGCAGACTGCGGACGACTTCTGAAGAAATCTTCTGTCCCACTGTCGACTACTTGTGCAAAATTAGACTATGGAAAAACTCTTTCTTACCCTATTAAGCTCAAATTTTTACAAATTTTCCCGTTGTATGCATGGGGGAGGGTTTTGTGTCCACTTTAAGCCGGTAATAACTTGGAAAAAGTAAATTGCTTCCGAGTCTACCAAGGTAGCGGAAGCTTTGTTTTCACTTTTCAAGGACGAAAAAAAAAAGTTCTCCAAAATCAAAATTTTCACTCGCGTTTTGCGTTTTAGACCTTTCTGAACAATTTTGGTTCCGTGTCTGTCTGTCTGTCTGTCTGTCTGTCTGTCTGTCTGTCTGTCTGTGTGTCTGTGTGTCTGTCATGAATTCCTTGTAACGCGCATAACTATACGAAGTTATTGTCCGATTTCGATGAAATTTTCAGGGATTGTGCGGGTTGGTGTGTAGACGGTCCCCTATGAAAATCATCATCCTCGGACTGATAGAAGCGACTGCGCATGCGCAAACGTGAATTCCTTGTAACGGCCATAACTTCTACATTTTCCATCCGATTTCGATGAAATTTTCAGGGATTGTGCGGGTTGGTGTGTGGACGGTCCCCTATGAAAATCATCATCCTCGGACTGATAGAAGCGACTGCGCATGCGCAAACGTGAATTCCTTGTAACGGCCATAACTTCTACATTTTTCATCCGATTTCGATGAAATTCTCAGGGATTGTGCGGGTTGGTGTGTAGACGGTCCCCTATGAAAATCATCATCCTCGAACTGATAGAAGTGACTGCGCATGCGCAAAAGTGAATTTCCATGTAACGGCCGTAACTTCCACATTTTCCATCCGATTTCAATGAAATTTTCAGGGATGTTACAAATTTGAGTTTAGATGGTCCCCTATGAAAATCATCACCCCCGGATTGATAGTAGCCGATGCGCATGCGCGAACGTGAATTGCTTGTAACAGACATAACTTCCACAATTTCTACCCGATTTCGATGACATTTTCAGGGATTACGCGGATTAGGTTGTAGATGGTCCAGAATGAAAATCAAGGCCTTAAAATTTACAGAAGCCTCAGCGCATGCGCAAACGTAAAATCCTTGTAACAGCCGTAACAGTGGCGTGTGAGGTGAGGATCTCAAACCCCATTCAACCATCTCCTTGGTAGGTCAGTCAGCAATGCTTAGGATTCCCAATCAGGAGTTCCAGGTTCGAATCCTAGTCAAGCTAAAAATTTTTTGATCCAATCACTACCGCACTTACATTTTTCGTCCGAATTTGATGAAATTTTCTAGGATTGTCCAGATTAGCGTGTAGATAGTCCCCTATGAGGGTTAGAGATTGGTGTTTTCAGATTAACTACTATGCATCGGATCATCTATATAATCGGGTTATGGATACGAGGAAGCTATGTGCCACACCCACTTGGCAGACGTTTTTAGATGAGAGCAAAGAATACCTGTCGAAATTTCCTACAGGTGACGACTACTACTGCTCTTACCTTGACTACTTTTGTAGTCATTAGATAATCTTTTTTCATCACAAATGAATCTTAATAAGACACAGATGACGCTCTTTCGTAACAAACATTTTATAACCAAATAATCTCCTAAGGCCATTAATTTGAAGAAAAATTTATGCTACATTTAGATGAAAAATTAAGTTTATAATAATACTTTTGCAAGCATCTCATCAAAAATTTTATATGTTTATCTTACATTCAAATCGCGGGGGTATCTACAATTTTTAATAATATTATATTATGGTTTTCCAGAATAGTATTTAAAATATAACACAAATTCAGCAAGAAACCATTGATCGTAGAATTTATTAGCTAAACACTAGAATCTACTATGACATTTTTGGTAACTCGTTGTCAACAATCCATTGATTGGTAACTAGGTAACATATAACAATTCACTGGAGTTGTCACATAATCCCCCACTCAAGTTCATTCATTGCTCCTGCAATGATACTTAATTAAATTCTTGATAGCAGCACAAGCTGTCCCTCCATCTTCAGACACGTACTTCACTGCTTTAGGGAATCCATTCATTTCTATAATTTCGACTATCTTGTAGGGACCCTTTATGTTTGGAGATTTCCCATTGTATCCAAACTGCACGAGTATTTTGTCTCCTATCTTCAACTCTGGTACCCGGTTAAAATGCATTTTATCGAAGTTCTTCTTCATCCTCTGTCGGTAGGCGTCCTGCTCCTTTTCATCAAAAGCCTTCTCATTCAGCATATCATCTGTGATTCCATACGTGCTATCCGCTGGAAAGAGTGGAGGAGATCCAAAGAGCTTGAAATGTGGAGAACATCCAATCCCTGCAGAATGAGACCTGTTGAGATGTCTTATAGCAGCTTCAAGATTGACCTTCCAACCACCATAACCCGCAGGATAAGACGCCATGAATTGCTTGATGTCGCGAATTTTACGCTCGGCCATTCCATTGGCAGCTGGATGGTATGGAGAAGTTGTCGACAGCTGGATGCCACGTTCTTCAGCAAATTTTTTCATCGCTCTTGAGACAAATTGAGGTCCGTTGTCCGACACTATCTTCTTTACCTTGTCTATATGAGGAAAAGTGAGAAGATAGTTCACAACTGCGACTGAACTTTCCTTGCTTGCCTTGGCAAATGAATACCGTGAGAATTCATCAACTATCACTAGGAATGATTTGGTTTGCCTCTGCGAATCGGACTTCTTGGCCAGTTCTGCAAAATCGAGATGGATGGTATCAAATGGACGGGTGGCTACTTTTGTCAAAATCATGATGTCTGGTTTAGGTTTATATTTGAACTTAGTGAGTTGGCATTGATGACAGCTTCTTACATAGTTGAGAATATCCTTCTTCATATTGGGCCAATAAAAGCGTTGTTTCAACTTCGAGTAAGTTCGTAGGAAGCCATCGTGTCCTCCTGAATCACGATCATCATGGTATGTTTTGAGGATTTGAGGAACTATGCTTGGATCAACAATCAACTTATTTTTGTCGTTTCGTTGGAAAATGTTCAATTGATTAACCACTGCATCTTCAAGGCACAGCCTTGATATGGCGTCCGCGTCCTCAAGTTCCTTACCACTCCGATGACTTATCTTCAAGCTGTACCCCATCAAAAATAATTGCCATCTTCCGAGCCTCCCCTTGGGTTCCTTCATGTGCATCAGATATGACAATGCCTGATGATCTGTGAGCACATCAAATTCTCTTCCCTCAAGATACGACTGGAAGTATTTCATTGCTTTTATAACAGCAAGTGCCTCCTTGTCAGTAACTGAGTAGTTTACTTCAGGTTTTGTAAACGTGTGTGAGAAATAACCTATGACTCGAAGTTGTTGATTTTTCCGCTGTGTAACATATTATGTGTTCGGATCCTTGATGTGTTTGGATAAGGTGTTCGGATCCTTAAACATAGTTTATCCCGAAATTCGCAACTTTGAAAACACAGTGCTATTGACGGAGTGAGCCGTGGAATGTTTGAACTATTTTCAGTTTTTTTACAATAACTTCAAACTACGGTGATTTCAACCATTTTTGCTCCGAAACGTTTAAAGTAGGTGACATTTTTCACAATTTGAGACCAACTGGAGCACTTTAGCACTGTAATTATGTGGATGAAACAAATCAAAGTGCATTTGTGGTAAGTTGCGACACCTTTATTAAAACGCTTGCATACGAGTCTGCAACACATTGAAACATTTTCATGCCCCCCCCCCCCCTCCCCTCCCGACACATGAACTACATACCTCCCATAAACACAGAAAAACAAAAAAGAAAAATATATTTATTTATTTTACAAAAATAACATTGTTTTATTCTTCCATTGGTTCAACTTCATCTGTCGCGGTAACACTGAGTAATGGGCGGTGATGAGAAAAGTATGAAAGCTGGGAGCTCGATTTTCGCCTCAGCTGATCTGGGAGCTCGATTTTCGACTCAGCTGATCTGGGAGCTCGATTTTCGACTCAGCTGATCTGGGAGCTCGATTTTCGATTCAGCTGATCTGGGAGCTCGATTTTCGACTCAGCTGATCTGGGAGCTCGATTTTTGGCTCAGCTGATCTGGGAGCTCAATTTTCGACTCAGCTGATCTGGTAATATCAAACTGTAAAGTACCTACCTAACTGTAAAGTACCTACCTGTAAAGTACCTAACAACTTCACTTCTGATGGTCATAATCATCATTGTGGCGACTTGGGACAAATTTCGTTAGCAATTTTCGTTAGCAAATTTCGTTAGCAATTAATTTCGTGACGATTTTTTTTATGTGCCATATGAAAGACATGAAAATGTCAAAAACTTTTACAACTTGGAGAATAATACTTGGCATTGAGAAATTTATCGCTCAATACCTGTCCATTTATATTATGTCAGGAAATTATACTGCAGCCCAACTGATGTTTTTAATTTGAGTGTAAAAATTCCAGAGACACTTTTCGGAGTAAATGGATTATTTAAATTTGAATTCCTTAGTTTTGCCGTGAAAAGAGTGGTCTCAGGATCCTGAACGTGCGTGACAAGGCGTTGATACGGTTGGCAGAGCGAAAAGGATACTTTGCTCCGAAAATGGCGTTTTGCCTACGAATGTATCGCGTCAAGAACTCGAGGAAACTGTTGTTTACACGGTTCGTCGGCCCATAAAAGCCGTTTTCAAGAGTCAGGAGACGTGGAGACACCCGAACGTGAAGACATTTTAACAGTGGAGTCCTACGCTTCGCACAGTCAACGTGACGTCACGTGATTCAAACCGCATGATTCGTTGCATTTTGAAGGAATTTTCCGTTGTTTTGTCGTTCGTTGAGTGGTTGAGTGAGTTGGAACTCGGTCATGCCCTCAGACGAATATATGGGGCATATCAACATCACACTGGCACGCCTTTCACAGTTTTAGTGCTGCAAGAAGTGAATAACAAAGACAAATCTCGAAGATCCCTACAGAGAATTCACTATAATTTACGTGTATTTACTCTGTGGTAGGAGTCTGAGCCCATCATCATTCTGAAAATTTGACGTAAATGAGAATGAATTCTTGATTTAAGATCATATTGTATAGGTATAATATAAGGGGATTGTACTACTGCTCTGACACATACAATAAACGCAGTACTAAAATATAAATATAGCAAAAT
Organism: Apolygus lucorum; assembly: GCA_009739505.2. NCBI lineage: Eukaryota > Metazoa > Arthropoda > Insecta > Hemiptera > Miridae > Apolygus > Apolygus lucorum. Next base: position 25,657,558 of record CM019169.2, read on the forward strand.
TAAGCACGAGTTGCTTATTTAAATTTCGGTTATAGAGGACTTGGTGTAACAGATAATGTGGTAAATACTTCAGGGGGTGATTCTACAACTAATTTGCACAGATATTTTTTACTCAACTTAAAATCCGAATTTTTCACATTTATTTTGCTTCCTCACTACCGAAGGTAGGAGAAGCTTTGTATTCGTGAAAGAAGTGAAAACGTCTGCCAAGTTGGGTGGGCAGTATAGCTTCCTCACTCATTGTAACATGGACGTATAGAATCAGTTGGCTGGCGAAAAAATTATGATTCAAAGAGTTATTGAATACCAAAATTTAGCGGTCCACCGTCTAGGACCTAACCTTTTTTGTCTGTCTGTCTGTCTGTCGGTCTGTCTGTCTGTCGGTCTGTCTGTCTGTCGCGCATGCGCGAACTTTAAATGTATTGTTACAACCAAAATTCCGCAACTATTCAACCAATTTCGATGAAATTTTCAGGGATTGTGTGGTTTAGGTCCTAGACGGTGGACCGCTAAATAAAATTCTACGTTGAAAATACAAAATATTATAAACTATAATACCTTATAAAAATTATAAAAATATTATAAACATTAATACCTGCAACCCTATCCCGCATATTATCGCCAATATTTTGGTATTCGATAACTCTTTGAATCATAATTTTTTCTCCAACTGATTCTATACGTCCATGTTACAATGAGTGAGGAAGCTATACTGCCCACCCAACTTGGCAGACGTTTTTTATGTGATATCAAACTTGTATCACTAAAACGACTGTAGCCACCATAATTAACTCAGTCTTATTATCTTATTATTATCTCTTATTATCTGAAAAGATTCAATTCCAATTCAAATTCCAACTAGATCTTTGGAAAGAGCATTAAATTTCCTTTCTCCCTGATGCCAAAACAAAATTGTTTTATGCGATTTATTTAGTTAAAAAAACTGCCTAAACATAAAATTTCCACAAGAATGAGAAATTCAATTTTTTTTCCTGCTGCAAGTGTTTTTTTTTTTTTTTTTTTTTTTTTTGTATTCCTACTGTAAAACGCTGCAAATTATTACACAATGGTTTATTATATTTTATTTTTATATATAGATCACTCGTCTGCAAAGCCACCAACCATCCATCATGATGAAAAACATCGATCGCATTTCGGTCAGCATTAATTTGAACGGAGATTAGGCCTCTTTTGCGATTCACACTCGTGTTTCTGATTTATCGTACGTTCAAACTTTAAATTCTCGTAGTGAGCGAACGGTTTGTCCTACAGAGCTCCGGGTGGTCTCAAAAAATTTTAAAAATTCTATAGAATCTTAAATTGAAGGAAAAACAATACCTTTATATCAAAATTTTTTGAGTTAGGGCGTTTTCAAAATTTCAAAATTGATTTTGGAACCCTTAGAAGTGACCTACATCAACCAAAATCTTCGGGCACAACTAGACTCCAAATGGAGCCTACATACCAAATTTCATCAAAATCGGTCAATGCTAAGTGGCAAAAGTGCCGCGTACGGCGTACGGCGTACTGCGTACGGCGGACGGACGGCCAAATGTTTATTCGACTTCCGGATTCTACGTACCTTGAAACGTAAACCATCAAATTTTTAGGGGGTGTTAAAAAACAATTTTTCTTGTTCGATTCCAAAGGTTCATTATTGAAAATAATAAACCTAAATACGAATTTGATTGAAACTCGAGGGAATGATTCGTGATGGTTATTTGTTCGGTGATTATTCGTGATACCTTTGTGATATTTGTCAACTGAGGTGAAATCATTCTATATGCTGCGGTCTGCTGTGACACGTTCAAAACTCAGGGTTGGTTTTGATTCTTATAAACATATCATATACGCATCGTTGTTTGTCGGGTGACTTTTGAAAAGATGACTGGAACTCGACTTTTCGGGAGAGCGTGGGAGTCCAGCGACCACAGACCCGTTTAGATGATGATTGATAACATGGCCCTTGTCTCTACGGGTATTTTCCACTGTACAACTTGAAAAGCTGTCTAACTGATTACTCTACGATACTACCTTCTTTCTTTTTATGTTGATTGTGAAAGTTAATTTTTGCAAAGTTGGCCCTCAAAATGTAAAAACCAAAAGGGTTCTTCAGAATCTGAAGAAACAATCTGAAGTTCAGATTGTATACGCTTTGAATTCAAGAGTTAGTTTTTTTTATTTATTCATGAAGATTCATTACCTAAGTTATGTATGAGTTGAGTACTAGGGATTGATGGAATTGACCATTATTTCACCCAGACCAGACGATTCACCAGGGCCTTGCAAATCAATTAATCGATTATTAAAAAACAAGTTGGTAAACAATTGGGAAAATAATAAAATGAAAACAAAGAACTTTGTAAGAAATGCACTCTCAAAAAATAAGTTAAAAAAACCGTAATAATTCTTATCAGTATTTGTCATTATCCTTGAGAACAATGCGTTTATTGGTTATGACGGTGGTCAGCCGGCTTCTCTGTTCCGTCCGAATTTGGCCAGATTCAGAAGGAAGCCTTTCTGAAGCCATTGAGGTCACTACCGCTGGCACCTGTTGATAACAATGTGATATGATAACGTCATATGAAGTGAAATCTCCAATTTCTCTACCTGGGGCACGATAGATGCTATATGCCTAGATAACAGTGGTATCTACTCGTAGCATGTGATGTACTGTTGTGGTGTTAAGTCATAATTATATTGTACCAACTGCCATTTTTGGTCATTTTCCTCAATGATAGAAAGTACATCGATCTTGAAATCAGAAAACTCAATGAAGTAAAAGATTGGCCAATTGTTACAATATAATCGATTTATATTCCGAGTTACCTAGTTACTCAATGTACAAGGAGCGGGAAAACAGAAAGATTGAAACAAAATCAAAATTGACTTCTTTGTAAACTCTTGAAGCAAAAGAATATTTTTGAAATTCGATGCAACCCTTGCACTAAGGTTCCGCTTACTTGGTAAACTGGGTAAGTAACCAAAATTGGGTGGTTATCCCAATGTAAGATGAAAAAATAGGAGGAGATGAAGAATTGATCAAATCAGAGAAGGAATAAAATTCCAGATCGTGGAACACAAAGGTCGTGGCCAAGGGAATGTGAGGGGTGTGGCGAAGATTCGAACGATAAAGGTCGGATAGACTTCGAATTGTGATAACTTTCAAAGTTGCGACACTCAAGCTGGTGCATTCCTACATGGACGATTTGGACATTTTCAGTCAATAGTGGGTACCTGTAGACGTTATGTCGAAAGACTCTACTTATGTAGTTCTTCCAAGTGCATCTTAGTGATACCATAAAGCATGCATTTTTCACATTTGAAAATCTATTTTTATGTGTAGTAGAAGAACGCTTACCTTCCCTCCAAGATGGTGGAATCATTAATGCCAAATCAGGGAGGTATAGGAAAAGCTCGTTTGCTTCAAACTTGAACAAATCCAAAATGAAACTGACGTTCCAAAATTCACAGTACTGGCTTGGATTGATTGCCAATGGGTAGGTAACCAATCGAAGAAAGTCTGCCACGATACCTTATGTACGTACAACGAAAGAATTTATGAACACATTGATATTGCTTTTTGACACCTCATAATTTTCACTGGTATAGGTAAGTTATATATTATATAAACCAGTGGAGTCTCCTCCAGGCAAACATAGCAAACGCTGTTTGTTTTACTAAAAGTAGTATAAAACTTGCATACAATTTAGGGACTATTTTAATAGATTAGAAAGTTAGAAGAAATAGCAGAATGGAATAATTACGTGTTTTGCCCGCAACACACCAGAAAGTTGTAGATGTCGGTAACTATGATCGATTGCGGATATTACCCGAACTAGCGCAGGGTATAACGATCCAAGGCAAACAGTTAAAAAAAAATTAATTTTACGGGACAGTTTTGGATAAGAGACGACGATCGGCGGGTAAGCAGGGGTTCAAGTATTGCTATACCCCACTACCATAGCATCAGCCAAGGCAAACAATCAAGGAGCTGTTTCGTGACCTTGAAAGCAGAGAAACTTGAAAGATGAGTAATGGATTTTCATTTCCTTAGCAACCTGTAATCAATTTCTAAAGAAGGAATTCTATATCTCTTCGAATGGAGTGTGAAGTGTATATTTCATCTAAATTAACACGATTATGAAGCTAAAACATGATTGGTAGGTAGAGGCAAAGTGTTGTTCTTTGCTGGTGAGTGATCAGTACAGAAAATATAAGCCTTTGTGTAATAATTTGTAGCATTCCTCTAAGACTGGCCAAGCTGTTTGAATATTCTCACCTGACGCCCCTGATATAAATCCATGGAATTCTATTCGATTATCAGGTATTGTTATCATACCAAAATTACACCATTCATGAATGAGGAGTTGTCAACTGGCTAAATATGGTGACGTAGATATACAGGTACACATACTCTGGATATTTCAAGGATCACTTCCTTGCCTATAGTAAATACCACTTTTCCTTATCGGATTGCATAAATTTCAAAATGAGTATCGAATGTCAATAAAATCTCATATTTCGTATACATTTTGACATCCTATCGGTAAAAACCTGACATTATTATTGGCTGAAAAACCGGCAAAATACGACGAAAATCAAGAAGGTGAAGCCAAAGGTTTCAGGACGCCTCTGAGAAAAATTATGCAACGCCGCTCCCGGCCAGCCGTCCGCCCAAATATGGCCCCGATAGGTACGAGCTGGCGGATCGCGCAATGTCCCCCGTGCGTTGCTCAAAACTTCAGAGTATAAAACACAAAGTAATAAAATCTAATGAACGAGTGGGTCCAACTTGACGATCCCACCCGGAGAAGCCTGCCAGACGACCTAAATTGAAACCACTTCTGCTTTGCGAAACATCCCAGTCAACAGCAAGTGGCAAATCAACATAAATAAGTAGCCGCCCCCACAGATAGTCTAGACCTATCCCGAGTAGGGATCTCCATGCCAAGCACCCTGGAAGAAGAGTGTGAGGACCCTGGGTTCTCCCTAGATACTTCTTCAATCGTCAGTCGGGTTCTTATTCTTAATTTATTGTAGAATACAGTTGTTTCTTTATACCCGAGTGATTTATGATCTTGACAACCAACTGGAAGAAGAGGAAATACCCAAGAATGGAATAAGAGTTATCCCATCTCCATCAAATATTATTGTGAACGATGCAAACCACTGTGATCTGTAATTGTCGTATAATCAAGTTTTATGTTTCACTGGCATAACTTGTAATACACAGTATTGACTATATTAATAAATTATTCACCCAATAAAAACTAACTTGTATTTTATTTAAGGTATAATTTAAAACTGAATTACATTCAAATGAGTTGTTGATTTCTTCTCTGTGGTTAAATTCAGCCATCTTGTATCTGTTGTACGATTCTTTTCGAACCACCTAAAAGAAGTAAAACGGGAACCCGTTGTTGTGTGCAAATTCAATTAAGAAATTATAAAAGAATTTTTTAAATTCTTAATTGCACCAATTATTATTTCCAATATTATTCCAAAAATTTGGATTCAGAAATTAATGAAATAAAGAACTATTAGGTAGATAGCCTAAATATATAGTAAAAACGTCTGCCAAGTGGGTGTGGCACATAGCTTCCTCGTATCCATTACCCGATTATATAGATGATCCGATGCATAGTAGTTAATCTCAAAACACCAATCTCTAAGCACCTTCCACTACCCTCATAGGGGACCATCTACACGCTAATCTGGACAATCCTAGAAAATTTCATCAAATTCGGATGAAAAATTAAGTGAGTAGATGTATGTGATCGGATCAAAAAAATACTTAGCCTCGGCTGGGATTCGAACCCGCGACCCCTGGGGGACAGTTGAAGTTTCGGCTGTTTCAAGTAGTTCACGTTTGCGCATGCGCAGTCGCTTCTATCAGTCCGGGGATGATGATTTTCATAGGGGACTATCTACAACATAATCCACATAATCCCTGAAAATTTCATCGAAATCGGGTGGAAAATGTGGAAGTTATGGCCGTTACAAGGAAATTCACGTTTGCGCATGCGCAGTGGCTACTATTAGGTCAAAGGTGATGATTTTCATAGGGGACCATCTAAATACTAGTTTGTAACATCCCAGAAAATTTCATTGAAATCGGATGGAAAATGTAGAAGTTATGGCCGTTACAAGGAATTCACGTTTGCGCATGCGCAGTCGCTTCTATCAGTCCGGGAATGATGATTTTCATAGGAGACTATTTACAACATAATCCACATAATCCATGAAAATTTCATCGAAATCGGGTGGAAAATGTGGATGTTATGGCCGTTACAAGGAAATTCACGTTTGCGCATGCGCAGTGGCTACTATCAGTTCAAAGGTGATGATTTTCATAGGGGACCATCTAAATACTAGTTTGTAACATCCCAGAAAATTTCATTGAAATCGGATGGAAAATGTAGAAGTTATGGCCATTACAAGGAATTCACGTTTGCGCATGCGCAGTCGCTTCTATCAGTCCGGGGATGTTGATTTTCATAGGGGACCGTCTACACACCAACCCGCACAATCCCTGAAAATTTCATAGAAATCGGACAATAACTTCGTATAGTTATGCGCGTTACAAGGAATTGATGACAGACGGACAGACACACAGACACACAGACAGACAGACACGGAACCAAAATTGTTCAGAAAGGTCTAAAACGCAAAACGCGAGTGGAAATTTTGATTTTGGAGAACTTTTTTTTTTCGTCTTTGAAAAGTGAAAACAAAGCTTCCGCTACCTTGGTAGACTCGGAAGCAAAATCCCTGAAAATTGCATCCAATTCGGATAAAGAGTATAGAAGATATGACGAAGATTATACACACAAATATTTCACATTTGCGCATGCTCAGTGTCTTCCGTTGATAGAATCGTGGTGGGTTTCGAAGTGAACCATTTAGAGTCCCATCCATACAACTCACGAAAATTTCATCGAATTCGGATAGAAAATGAAGTTACGGTTGTTACAAGGGTTTTATTTTTCCCCGTGCGCGGAGTTATATCTATTAATCAGAAGAGATGATTTGCATACAGAACCATCTACATCCACACTCAACATGCACAATCCTTGTCAATTTCCAATTTCATCAAAATTATCTTAGTATAGTTGTGCCTGTTTCAAGAATCGGCGAACACATTGACTGACAGCCAGACTCGAAACCAAAATTTATCAAAAAGGTCTTATCCGTAGAACGTGAAAAGGAATTGTAATTAGGAGGACTCTTTTATTCTGGAAAAGTAAAAACTATCCTTCCGCTTCCTTGGCGTACTCAAAAGAGAGAGATTAAAACGTGATTATACAAAGGAGAATGTTCAAAACCGAAGGTATATTAATTTTTAAAAAATATGTTCCAAAACCCAAAAATCAGAATTTGACTTATAGGTATGACTTATAGGTACATCAAATCATTTGTAAAACAACTCGCAAAAATTCCGTTCATTAATTTGGCTATTATACATTAATAAAAGGTTATTCATCCTAAATTCACCATTTGAATTGAATTTCTATCCGATGCTCAGCCGGTCTACACAGGATGATGATGCAATGATTCAACGGAAATTATTGCATTTAATTTATGGACTTCGATTGATAATGGACTTTGATCTCTCAGAGATATTCATTACCTACGAGTATTTTCTTGAATCAGAACTGGTCTTGAATATGATGGAGTAACCTGTGTCACTGTCCTTTCCATTAGTTGAACTTGAACGTTCAATAATTTCTGAAATGACCTAATTTCTGAAAACTGAATGAGCGAGCTGCCCTGGACTCTTCCGTTCTGTCCTAGTGCGAATAAGAAAAGTTTGGGGAGGGTCCTGGGTAAGTTTCTACCTGCTTTATCGTAGAATTCCCCTTGCAGACCTTCCTTATCTCTCCTAGATTTTTTTTTTTTAACTGGTTTAACTTACTTTCAAGTACGTTCGAATTTCTAGCAACGGGGGTATCAGTCAGAGGGGGCCTGACTAAGTAAAAATTAAATGATGTCGGTCAATAAATACAATAAACACTATAATACTGCAACGATGCCTTTCATTCTTGAAGTACGTCCTAGCACATTCATATAGACAACTTACCAGGTTCAACAAATAGGGTGGTAGAAAAGTTATATTCTGAAAAGTTCACACGTTTTGGAGATTTTGTTCATTAACGTTGTATTGATTGATTGAAAAAATCTCTCTATTTCCAATTATTATTTGATATTATTACCTGCAAATTTTTCCACATTCGGACCCTTGACAGTAGTCCCACGTACCTGTCCTACTGTCCTTCATATAAATTTGCTCTGATTTATATACATTTATATATTTTTACTGACTATAAATAGAGGGAAACATTTTTCTATCAGGCATGTCGTCGATCGACTTCTTTCACATTTTATAATGATAATTTCTACTGAATGTTCATATTTTACAACAATCCAGTTGTTTCATAATATCTCGTTTCTTAATTACAGCGCGGATGATCTCGCCTTCGCCCCAAAATGGTGAAGAAGATCAGCAAACGTCATTACATCGCTAGTCCAGGAACGGGATCTCTAGGCTACGTCAAGCCTTATCGGGGATATTCAACAGATGGTATGTTCATACAAACTTAACAGCCCTTAAATGGTGATAAGACTCTTCTGAAGCGTATAGATGTTCTCTGCTATTTCCTTTCTGATACCTGGTCAAAAGTTGGTCAAAAATTATCAAAATTGTCTCTTCTATTTCATGGTAAAAATTGTTTCTGTACAAATGTTGTTCTTGTTTGAAACTGTTTCAAATTGGTTGTCATTCACAAGAGTACCTATCTTTCAAATCTTTGAACTTACGAACTCACTTTATGCCATGAAATAGACAGGATTATGTGCATTCAAAGAAATTAAGTACCTAAAACATCCATATTCATCATGTAAGATAGTAGGTATTCACTATTAACAACCTCCAACGCAATCTTCTTCCTACCTAAAAGTATTTTTCTCGTCCAAGGTCTTGGTGCGATGCTGTGCTGAAACGACCCGCTGTCATTTCAAGGTCGATTCTCACGGGAATTCTTCCCTCACGTCATTTCATCAATCTCCGCCCTTCATCTTTTTTCCGACATTTCAGATTTTATCAATGAAAACCCAATCGGTAAACTGCCTCGACGATAAGCTTATTTGCATACCGCTAGTAGCGAATCTAGAAAGTCGTTCCGTGGGGTTCCCAATTGGGAAATCCCTCCGAGCATCGAACTGTCGAGTCTTGATTGATTCATGTCATTAGAAGTAATTTTCCATACTTCTTAGTAAGTGAATACGCATCTACAGATGCAATACAATGCATCGCAATATATTTCTTTTCACTGTAAATGTAATGTCGCAGAAAGAAAATGCTTATCGGTAGTAATATCAACTTGATTTTAAATAGAAAACGCTGCAAATTATTAACAAAGGTTTATTATTTTATATATAGATCACTCGTCTACAAAGAACACGGCTTTGCCATTGTTACAACCAACTAACATGTGGAAAAACATCAATCGAATTTCGGTCAGCGAAAATTTGAACGGTGATTAGGCCTCTTTTGCGATTCACACTCGTGTTTCTGATTTATCGTTAGTCCAACCCTTAAGTTTTCGTAGGAAGCGAACGGTTTGTCCTACAGGGCTCCGCCTAGTCTCTAAAAATTCAGTACTATCTTAAATTAATGAAAAAACAATACTTTTATATCAAAATTCACTGAGTTAGGTCGTTTTCAAAATTTCAACCCTTATTTTTAACCCTTAGAAGTGACCTACATCAACCAAAATTTTCGGGGCACAACTAGACCACAATGGAGCCCACATACCAAATTTCATCAAAATCGGTCAATGCTAACTGGGAAAGTGCCGCGTACGGCGCACAGTGGGGCCGAAGTGGAAAAAACTCCGTTTTTGCAAACTGACTAAAAAAGAAATGTAATGTGGTTTTCTCAAAGTCTATTACCTGTAGAATTAGGGTGTGAAGGACCTTCAATGTTTAAAAATTGTTTTCACTGCTAAATGAGGGCTCAAACCAGATATTTCGAGATTTTAAGCACTTTGAGAGTGGAATTTGAAAATTCCCTAACATGTTCTATGTGTTTCAAAAAATTTAAATAAAATTATGTAATGTTGGATATATATATTTAGTATCTCTAAAAAATACTAATTATTTTTTCATAACATTTTAGCTTGAACATTAGCTCCAAATTTGGGTTTTTATAGCAAAATACAACTTTAGAGGAGTGGAAAAACCGAGCTTCGCCTTCCTTCGGTTTGGCTCATTTTTTTTCTTGAAAACCGGACCATTATCAAGAAGCTGTAAAAATTTCATAGCCGTATTTCACCGAATTTAGATGTAGTGGGTTAAAATGTGATTAAAGGTACACCAAAAACGCCGTCTCTGCCGTCACCGCAGCTTCAGAGTAAAACCCTTCTAAAGGCTGTAACTTCTACATTTTCCTCTTGAAATCGATAAAATTTCCAGGGATTGTGAATGTTGACATGTAGAATGTCCCCTATGTGGGCTGTTAGCTACAATCACAGAGTAACGGAGTCAAGTTAAGGCTACAATGGTCGGATCATCTATACAATCGGGTTATGGATACTGGGGAGCTATGTGCCACACCCATTTGGCTGACATTTTTTGTTTTATTTTTTATTGGAAAACAAAATGATGTAAATAACGACGTTTTCGTAAAATATTTCTGCTAAGAGTTAACAGGGTTCTGTTTGAACAAACCAGGTTCTTCGGATTGTCATTCGCAGTAATGTGGACAGTCGTGACTGCGAGAACATGTCATCGTTGAAAATCTCTTATTCGGATTTAGCAAACGTTTAATTTGGATTCGTTCCAATATTCGATCGCTTACTATCCAATTTTCAGAGGTTTTTATCTCTCAAAATTTTGTCAAAATTAAACATATAATAATATATTTACATATATATATTTACATACATATGTAAATAAAACTCAATTCAATCATCTTTATCGTATCCTATTACCTCTGAAACGAAGAAAAGAACAAAATAACACACACCCATCACCTGTAAAACCGCTTTTCTGTTTTTTTCACACGCTTTTCCACTTTGAGTAACATTATTGGTTTATTATTTTCAATAATAAGCCTTTGGAATCGAGCAAGAAAAAAAAATTTTAACCCCCCCTCAAAATTTGATGTTTTACGTTTCAAGGTACGTAGAATACGAAAATCGAATAAAAAAATTTCCGTCCGTCCGCCGTACGCCGTACGCGGCACTTTTCTTAGCAACACTGGACCGATTTGGTTCAAATTTGGTATATGGGCTCCATTTGGGGTCTAGTTGTGCCGCGAAGCTTTTGGTTGATGTAGGTCACTTCTAAGGGGTGAAAATTAAGGGTTGAAATTTTCAAGAGTGCCCTAGCTCGAAAACTCTCGAAATAAAGGTATCGTTTTTTCACCAATTTTAAATAGTATTGAATTTTTAAAAATTTTTGAGACCACCCGGAGCTCTGTAGGACAAACCGTTCGGTCCCTACGAGTACTTGAAGGTTTTCCTTCGATAAAACAGAATCATGAGTGTGAATCGCAAAAGAGGTCTAATCTCCATTCAAATTTTATCGGACTAAAATGCGATCGCTGTTCATTTCTTCGATTTGTATACAGTTTTGCCTTCTGCGTAACCAGTAATCAAATTTCCATATGAAGCTTTCTATTTTTCCAATCGAGTGTGAAGCGTTTAGTTCTTTCTAATAAACTTGATTGTGAAGGTGTGAAGCCAGTATGGTGTGGTAGGTAGTACCTAACTGGTAGGTAAAAAAAAGTTGGTAGGTAAAAAAAATGTTGGTGGGTAAAAACCGCTGCAAATTATTGCTCAAAGGCTCTTCAGATCACTGATCAGCTGAGTGAGCTCCGAAGCCATTTTCAATCCTTTTGAATGGAAGTGCTCTTCCAGGCGTCTCCATCATTCGAGGAGATCTTCTTCACTCTTCAGATCACTGATCAGCTGAGTGAGCTCCAAAACCATTTTTACTCCTATTGAATGGAAGTGCTCTTCCAGGCGTCTCCAGCATTCGAGGAGATCTTCTTCACTCTTCAGATCACTGATCAGCTGAGTGAGCTCCGAAGCCATTTTCAATCCTATTGAACGCATGAAGCTGAAATTTGAGAGGGAAGGTCAAGGGAGAATACAGATGGTGGTAGGTGCTATTGATGGAGAACCAGTGATCTATACAGAAGGGTGATCTATACAGAAAATAATAAACCTTTGAGCAATGATTTGCAGCGTTTTTAACACAGAATGTGTTTTTGCGATGACCTACCGAAAAAAAATCGTCACGAAAAAGCGACAGAAAAAAAATCTGGTGATATGTTTATTGGTTGTCATGTTAATGTCAACTCCACATTTATTATTGTTGTTTTTTATTTAACGGATGACTAGTATCGCAAAAACACATTCTGTGTTCCTATGATTTCATACAGAGTATGGAAAAAGAAATAAACCGGGGGGTGCAGGGGGCGGAGCCCCCCGCCGAGGCGCAAAGCGCCGAGTTTTTTTTTCAAAATTCAAGATTTAGTACTAAAATAATAAATTTAAACGTCAGAAAACATATTTTTCTAATGTATTTTTGTATTCGGAATCGAATGAAACTACTCCCAAGACGATACAGTAATTTGTTCAAAAGATAATGACTTTTTTCCGCTTTTTGGCCATTTGGCCCCACTGTGCGGCGTACGGACGGCCACATTTTTATTCGATTGTTGGATTCTACGTATCTTGGACCAACAAATTTTTAAGGGGGGTTAAAAAATAATGTCTTGGTCGATTCCAAAGGTTCATTATTGACGAAAATAAACCAAAATGGAGGAAAACCACCGTTAAGAGATTGTAAGAGTAAGAAAATGCTTACTAGTATTATCATAAACTTAATTTTGAATTGAAAATTGTAAGGAAATAAGATTTTGTCCAAATTTAGGTCATCTTGTGCGCTTGTTAAACCAACGCCGTTGTAAGTCAAAGAAAACTACCACGTACAAAACGTACCACGTAGAAAACTAACCACGTACAAAATTTTCCGAACTAACCCCTAATTTTGCTCTTCAACGTTTTCTACTCTTCTTTCTCGTCAGAAAGCTCCTTCATTGAGAAATCCTTAAGCATGCCTCCTTAGATCAGTAAAAATTGAATTACTTAAAACGCCTGGACGAATGAAAAGATTCCTTAATAATCCAAAAACTTTTGGTTGATCTGGTTTCACCATTATTATCATTATATTGGTATTACCTACCAAGTGTATCGCTGACCTATTGAAACCTTGAAGGATAGAAAAAAAAGAAGCCTCCGTTTTAAATCACATTTTGCAGTAAACTGTTTTGCTTCCGAGTCTACCAAGGTAGCGGAAGCTTTGTTTTCACTTTTCAAGGACGAAAAAAAAAAGTTCTCCAAAATCAAAATTTCCACTCGCGTTTTGCGTTTTAGACCTTTCTGAACAATTTTGGTTCCGTGTCCGTCTGTCTGTGTGTCTGTCTGTCTGTCTGTCTGTCTGTGTGTCTGTCATGATTTCCTTGTAACGCGCATAACTATACGAAGTTATTGTCCGATTTCGATGAAATTTTCAGGGATTGTGCGGGTTGGTGTGTAGACGGTCCCCTATGAAAATCATCATCCCCGGACTGATAGAAGCGACTGCGCATGCGCAAACGTGAATTCCTTGTAACGGCTATAACTTCTACATTTTCCATCCGATTTCAATGAAATTTTCAGGGAATTTACAAATTAGTATTTAGATGGTCCCCTATGAAAATCATCACCTTCGGACTGATAGTAGCCACTGCGCATGCGCAAACGTGAATTCCTTGTAACGGCCATAACTTCCACATTTTTTATCTGATTTCGATGAAATTTTCAGGGATTATGCGGATTAGGTTGTAGATGGTCCCCTATGGAAATCATCATCCCCGGACTGATAGAAGCGACTGCGCATGCGCAAACGTGAATTCCTTGTAACGGTCATAACTTCTACATTTTCCATCCGATTTCAATGAAATTTTCAGGGAATTTACAAATTAGTATTTAGATGGTCCCCTATGAAAATCATCATCTTCGGACTGATAGTAGCCACTGCGCATGCGCAAACGTGAATTCCTTGTAACGGCTATAACTTCTACATTTTCCATCCGATTTCAATGAAATTTTCAGGGAATTTACAAATTAGTATTTAGATGGTCCCCTATGAAAATCATCACCTTCGGACTGATAGTAGCCACTGCGCATGCGCAAACGTGAATTCCTTGTAACGGCCATAACTTCCACATTTTTTATCTGATTTCGATGAAATTTTCAGGGATTATGCGGATTAGGTTGTAGATGGTCCCCTATGGAAATCATCATCTTCGGACTGATAGTAGCCACTGCGCATGCGCAAACGTGAATTCCTTGTAACGGCTATAACTTCTACATTTTCCATCCGATTTCAATGAAATTTTCAGGGAATTTACAAATTAGTATTTAGATGGTCCCCTATGAAAATCATCACCTTCGGACTGATAGTAGCCACTGCGCATGCGCAAACGTGAATTCCTTGTAACGGCCATAACTTCCACATTTTCTACCTGATTTCGATGAAATTTTTAGGGATTATGCGGATTAGGTTGTAGATGGTCCCCTATGAAAATCATCATCCCCGGACTGATAGAAGCGACTGCGCATGCGCAAACGTGAATTTCCTTGTAACGGCCATAACTTCCACATTTTCTACCCGATTTCAATGAAATTTTCAGGGATTATTCGGATTAGGTTGTAGATGGTCCCCTATGAGACTCATCACCTTCGGACTGATAGTAGCCACTGCGCATGCGCAAACGTGAATTTCCTTGTAACGGCCATAACTTCTACATTTTCCATACAATTTCAATGAAATTTTCAAGGATGTTACAGATAATCTTGTTTTGATGTTGTGATGTTTTGAGATTAACTACTATGCATCGGATCATCTATACAATCGGGTTATGGATACGAGGAAGCTATGTGCCACACCCACTTGGCAGACGTTTTTTTTTTTTTTTTGTTTTTTTTGGAATCAAAAAATATTTTTACGAGTTTTTTTTTTTTGAAAGAGAAAACATTTCAAAACGTACTAGCTGGCTTACTGGTTTAGATTTTTAGGTAACTACACACATCAAAAAAGTTTTGCATCTTCCTGATTCACTCAGAAATATACTCAGGAAAATTTGGGGTTCGAATTTGTGAAAAGTAAATCTAGTTAAAAACAGCTGAAAATTATTACACAAAGGTTTATTATTTTTCTCTAAAGATCATCCCTTTGGGAAGAACACGACTTCTTCCGACCCTCACAGGGACCTGGGGAACGTGGCTTCGACCCTCGATCGAGAAGCTCCTGGGCAGGTCACGTGTAATCTCGATTAATTTCATGATCAATTCTCATTTAACCATGGTTCATCGTTCAGAGCTCTGAATGCTCTCATTCGTTCCCAAAACTTGAACACTATCCTCAATAAATTAATGAAGAAACATCAGTAAATAATTATTTATCCACTAGGTAATTAAGTAGGTACCTAATTAATTGTCCTCATAGGAAGCGAAGAGTTGGTCCCACAACGCTAAGAGTGGTGACAAAGAATTCTTCAAAATCGTCTGTATTTTAAAATAATGAAGAATGTCTGCCAAGTGGGTGTGGCACATAGCTTCCTCGTATCCTTAACCCGTTTTCATTGATGATCCAATGCACAGTAGCTTATCTCAAAACATCTAAGTACCTTGCACTAGAAAACCAGGTATTTGCACAGAAGTGAGTTTTCAGTTTTTTGCCGTTTTCTAAGAAATACAAAATTTCAAATGAAGTTTTTCTGTTGTTCCAATATTGAAAATACACTTTCCAAAAATTCCGACCCCCAAATTTTTCCTTTATTTCTACCTGACTGAATCAGGATGCCCCAAGTAGAAACAATTCTTCAGGAATCAATCCTACAACTAATAATTAGCAACAACTTTTCCCTCCTAGCTCTTTTTTTAACCCGCTCAAAATGTCACTTTTGAAACAAACAACTTCAAACACTTTTTGACAATTTTTTAAATTTTAGGTAGAAAGACTAGGTATTGTAGTGTACATTTTTTCTGTAATGGTCAAGAGTTCGTCATTTGGGAAATTTATCGATCTTTCCAACGTTGTAATTAGATTTGAATTTTCATGGAAATTAACGAAGTTATGACCATTTTAGTACTTACCGCAAGGTCGAAAACACGGAAAAAAACGCTCAAAAAAAGTGGCATTTTGAGTGTGTTAAAAAATGTCTTAAAAGGGAAAAGTTGTTGCAAGTTGTAGAATCGATTCCTGAAACCATGTTAATCGACTTGGAACACCCTTTATTGACTTGGGGCACAGAGCAAGAAGAACTTGTTTTTGTAGGCAGAGAGCATTTTGTGAAACTCACGAGTTGATTTCGTATTGGAACTTTCAGGAGTCAATTGTTGATTCATGAGTGGCTTCAATATTCCATTTTTTATTTCTCTGAAGAACGAAACGTTATCCTGACAAATGAACTTGGCTCGCTGGAGACCACGTTCACGAAGAAGGAAGTTGAGGGATACAACCGCTTTTCGTGATAGCGAATTAATTAAGTGGCACCAGCTAAGCTATGTCGACTCACGACTTCGATCTTTTCCGATCGCTGGTGATTCTCATTTCCCACACCCTCCGATCACCTCAGCTCAAGTAAGTGGAAGAGAAAAAATAGGAAAGGATCAATGCCAAGGCCAGTATCGACAGTAAAACATTGATCGATAATGAACGATTTTCATTGGATTGAAGTTACGTTAACGATTCGTCTGGGTAGACTTATTTGGCTTTATATGAGTTACTGTGGTTCACTTAACTCTTAATATCCTGAAGTATCTTTTTGGAAGTTCGGTTTTTACCTGCAACACTTTATTGACTTAAAACCGTTTTAGACACCTTTAGAGACACCTCAGAAGGATAGGTACTTCAGAATGGGGGGGGGATTCGCTACCGTTATTTTAAAAATAACCTACTTAGAATACGTTCTATCTAATTTTGGCTTGCCGGAAACAGCAGCTTTTTATTCTAAAACAAATGAATAGACGAAATAGTACAAATAAAACTGTTAGTCCAATAAGAGTCCTGTTAGTACTCCAGGAGTACTTCAATGGAATATTGATGCAGCGGCCCACAAATACTGAGATTTCCAGTAAGAAATCTGCTCTGCTCCTAAGGTATCCTTACCACAACTATTGTTTCCTCAACATCTCGGTTTTTTTTCTGTAAGATTCCAAATTAAATTTGGTAGAATAGTTGTTACAATAAGGTTCCTGAATTGATTCATGAAACTAACCTTTACTGTCCTCCGGTTCATGGTAGAGGTGGGTCTGATCTTAACACGATGTTACCTCAGGGATCGATGGTTTTTATCGGTTTTTTTTTACACGATAGCTGAAGTATCAAACTAGCCAAAAGATTATATGGGTTTTGGCTTAAAAGTGGTTGAACCGTGTCGCAGAATGTTCAAAAAATCGGACTTCCGAAAAGATACATCAGGACATTAAGGGTTAATGAATCTATTTCGGTAATTTCAACCTTTCAAATGGTTCTTATAAGTTACATGATTTTTTACGGTGTTAATATTTTCTTAACTGACAAAACCAACGACAGAAATATTATCCCAATTATGTTCAAGGTTTTCAATTTTTTGGTGAAGCTCCTCATTATCGGTTGTGAGAAAGAATAATATGCACAAGAAATTCCATTTAGATAATACGGTCTCAAGGAAAATAAAAATTATTAACAGGCCAGAAGAAAAGCTACCCACAGTAGCAATCATGATAAGTTAGGTACTTACCTTCTTTGTAAGACAATCCTGCCTCAGAGTCTTGTCAATAAAAAACTGTTCACAACAGGCATTCATTATCTACAACCCCTGATTGAGTAGAAAATCCTCGAAAATAAAATGCTAAATACGGTATGTAAGTATGAGTCATAGGGTCGTCCTATTAAAGTAGGTATTTCATCATACAAGGGTTTTATTAGAATTGTTAGCTCTCTATGACAGGTTTTCCATCTAAAACATTGTCAGTTCTCAAAGATTGCATGTATTTCACGGCTCTGTTTTTATAGGAAAGTTAGAGAGAACCTCCTAACCAAATTATTAACCCTTAATATCCTGAAGTATCTTTTAGGAAGTCCGATTTTTACATAGAACAATTTATCCACTTTTAAACCAAAACTGATAGGTAGCTGTTGGCTATTTTGATACTTCAACTTTCGACTGTGTAAGAAAACGAAATAAACAAAATAATTCTCGAGTTTACAAATTATATTAGGGTTTTTGAGGTACCTTCTGCCCTCATTTCTCATCTTGTAGGCTAATAGTTGGGTTTCCTCGTCAGAGATGGAGCTACTGTCAAAGGCAACACAGATCCCTCTATGAAGTAAACTTTTCTACCTTATTCCTTAAATATATTACTTTATGAGAAATATTAGACACCATCATCCTACAAGGATCTTTCCAAGTCTTCATCTTCTACGCCAACAAAATAGGGTTTAAAGACAGATTCTGCTGACTCAGGTAGCGCTTGTGCTTATGTGCTTGGAGAGATCATTCTTGAGCTGACAGACTGTAATAGGGCCTTTTAGAACCTTCTGCTCAAATATTCTACAGATTTGTCAAAATACATCTAACTTGTATGAGAAAACAAATTTTTTGAACAAGCGGGAAATTAAGGGTTAACAACAATTGAGAAAATGTTCATCTCTTCTGGAAGGCACTCAATACCAACAAAATATTTTTGATGGAGTAGATGTTAACCATGGAAGAAGGAATTACATAGTGTGTATCTGGGTGATCAGTAAATTATTTCATAACCTGCGCTCAACATGGGGAAGTGATAGTGAATCTCTGCTACATGGAAGCAGATTCAAGGGCGAATGTTCACTGTTTACACACAACCTCCACGATCGGCCGTATTTCATTGGTTCGAAAGCCCTTCGGCCAAACAGGACCTGACTATTATTCCGCCCAGTTGTTACCGCATATTTATGGCGTTTCTCGATCGTTTGTCGGCCCGTGAGGGGCTTAATTCATACGGAGCTCTGGCGGAAATTACATAAGGAAACAAAAAATATTCTTCAATTTCATCGTAGTTCGACTTTTGCTTATACTTGTATTATGTGCAAACTTAACTTCAACTTTAACTTGAGTTCAAACATACGATTACTGCGAAGTGAGAACCTTGGAGTCTAGGAATGCATCAAGCAGAAGGTTACACAAATTTTTGGACGCTCTTTAAGTCCATCCCAACCAAAAATTCGCCCAGCAGAAGTAGGAAGTAAGAACCTATAAATTAATGAGCATGACAATCACTTGACCTGATGAAATTCCTAAAATGAGTCTATAGAAAACGCTAAGTCCATTCACAGCTCATTCAAAGTCTCGATTTTCAAAAAATGTACTATTGATTTTCTACTCCACCTAATGGTTGTACAACTATTTTCACTACATATTTATGTATTTTTCAAGAAAAAATTCACTATCCTTGCTAGTAATATTGTTCACTGCAATCCACGAATTGCAATTAGTTTCCACTGTCCTCAAAAATCGTAACTTTGTGCATTTTACATGGTTGTCTGAGGTTAATTTCTTATCCCCAAAAAATGCAGGTTTCAACATACTGTTACCGATAGCTCTCGAAATTTACACAGCAATCCGGGAAGATTCACTAGCAGATCGGGTCCTTTCATCAATGCGTCATTTAGGCTGACTCCATTCGTTTTTGCTGCCGCGTCAAAACATATCCTCAGTTTCTTAGGTTTATTGGGATTAATGATACCCAAATGTGGTAGGTAGAATTCTCTCTCTGGTGTTGTCTTTTTCTCGCATTCTTCCAATTGTTTATGCTCAACACTCTCGCACAACATGCATTGAGTTGTTCTGGAACTTTTGTTGAAGTTGATACAATAATTTTTGGTCTCTTTTCGTCTGACTTTTCTTCTCCAGTTGCTTCACTTTCACCCATAAATCCAATTGCTTCCACCCTGTCTTGGAGCCAAACATTGAAAAGTCCCAGGTCCATCGGCCTCATCTCAACGGTGTACTCTCCCCATTGCTGTATCAAATTCACACTCAACTTTGTCAGCAAAGCGTCTAGTAGGATGGGGTTGGCCAAGTATTCGGATTTCCCAACTAGCCTAATTGTTGATACGATATTGTCAACTTCTCCTGCTACTTTCTCCGCCCTAGATAAATCATCTTTCATTGTTGGTATTGCTTTAACATTCTTCATTACTTCTCGCACTATCAGTTCTGGCCTCCCATATCTTGTTTCTAGTCTCGCCATGACTCTAGATAGCCCCCCGGGAAGGTATAGCAACTTTCCTAGGAGCTATCTTCCGGATTGCTGTGTAAGTTTCGAGAGCTATCGGTAACCTTCCTCATCATTCATTTTCTCTACTTTTGAAGAATCATTTTCTAAATATTCGTATGCTAGAAATTTCCCCACTAACCTTTGCAGGGAAACCTCGTCTTCCACTACCTCACTTTCAGTACTTGTCCACAATGTTACCGATAGCTCTCGTAAACAGCTAATTCTATAATATTATCGGAAATAACAAACCACTTTGGTAAACTCGTGAACTGTAGTAACCGATTAACAGAGGAATATTGGAGGCAACTACTAGATTATCATTAAATTATTTCAAGTTCATCATATGTTCCCAAAATTTCCCGTTTTCGATTATTACAGTTCACGAGTTTACCAAAGTGGTTTGTTATTTCTGATAATATTATAGAATTAGCTGTTTACGAGAGCTATCGGTAACACTTACATTCCGATTTTCATGACATTTTCAGAGATTGTGCTTGCTAGTCCGACCAATTGCTAAGTCTATTAGAGTGATCACTCCTATTCTGTGGTCAGAAACCGCGAATTTCTACCCACAATAAATTATTTTCCTTTTTCTTCAATTTTAAAATATGACTCGTTATATGTTGAGTTATGCAAGAAGAACCCTATCTGGTCATGCAAGATTCAAATTATCCTCTACTTGTTACGCGCGTCCCACCTTTTCCTGTTCGGATGATGCATGAAGAATCTCGCTGGTTGACCTTGTCAGTTCGAGAGAACGTCATATTTCTCGAATGGGCGTGGTTGCAGGCAGAGAGAAATGCCTCCAGTCATCTTATTTCGTAATAGAGCAGTGTACAAAAAGAGGTACCTCAAATTATTCGAATCGTTTATCCATTATTGTTTACCGGTTTTGTTTAGTCTGGAAGTACTGCTTTGGATACTGTGTGGTGATCAGGTGATAAAGGAGAAAAAACAGAGTTTGAATTGATGAAACCAACAAGAATGTGACTTTATTGGAAAATTGAAAAGCAGGTTTTGTAATGGTTTTTAAATTGAAAGGTTCTATTGTTTCCCTAAATGGCCATGTGAAAGATGAGAAAGAAAAAGGGTTTAGCTGTGGGGTGATCAGTCCCAAATGAAAGGTTTTCCAGAAGAAATTAGGCAGGACAGGCAGCTTCCACCAGAAAAAAGGCAGCTTCCAGGAAGAAAGAAGGTTGAAGAAGAGTACAGGTGGTCCAGCTATTCCAAGTCCAAAATAGGTAGGATTGGAGCAATACCGCACTGATTCAGAGTTTTTGTGGTCAAGTCTCTCTCGTTGATCACAATAAAACTACTTATTTTGAAGAAAAACACACGACAATTTGGATGTTCTTGGAAAACGGTTTTGAGCGAGCAGGTTGACAAGGGAACAATTGAAAGAGTGTCAAAATGTGAGCTGTTTGATGACAGATGGTTTGTGGAAAGGAAAATGGAAGAAAATGGTTTTTGGAAGGAGAAAAATGATGTTTTGGCTGCAGTTCTGGTTGTGCATGAAGTAAGTTCGAAAGGTTTATTTGTTTTATTACTTTTCTTCTTCTCGAGTATGTATGTACCTAATAGTTCGAACAATGGGGTGTGCGCCTTCAAACAAAAATCCGGGAAAGAACACATGAATCATGTTCGTGGTGTTTCCCGGGTTTTATGAACTGATAATTTTCATTACCACCTGTAATTTTTTGAGAGCTCTATTTTTGTGAAGGAACCAAATTTTGTTTCTTTTCGAGGCATTTTCTTTGAGAAAAAAAAATTGAAAAAATAGGGGCGCACACCCCATTTGTTAGAAAATCGTCTCATATTGTCCTTACAATAAGAGTTTTACTTACAATTTGTCTACAAAATTAAAAACGATAGCTAAAGCTGCACCCACTTGACTGAAAAAAAGTTAAGTTGGATGGGCAGTCTAGATTCCCTACATTTAACAATTATTTGTGACATAATTAAATAGAAATAGTCTGAATTACCCAATAAGAAACATAAACTTGATGATCTTCATAAAACCATCAACACAGCACTCAATACACTAGTATTTTGAATCATTATTCTAGAATAATTATTTTATGTGTACTTATAACAGAGATCAAAGCTTGATTTTCTGCATTTTTTTTTTTTGTACTATTACAGTCTTGAATTAATTTTGAATTCAAAAAATAAATATGCACTGAAGTTAGTCGAGATAATCTCAAGATTACCTAAGGCTGATGAATGTTTGTGTTCATTGCCTATAAAAATCATTTGCCACATTCTTGAAGGAATTCTGTTACCAATGTGCATAAGCTACCAGTCTATAAAGAGGTACATTTGACTCATCCTAGGGTAGAACTCTCTACTCGGGTAGGTACAGGTATGACTGTTCTATTCTGTGACTTTAGGTAGACCATGGATGTGTGGAATACCATGCGAAGGTTTCATCTAAGATTTCCCAATTCTCATGACGAATCCAGCTAGGATTGCAGATAATAATCTTCTTTCGGCCTCAGTTGCTGGTCATATGAAAGTCTTAGATACTTAATGGATTATACAAGTTATCGTTTCTTATTACTCAGCTAGTTGGCTCCGAGTTACGGTTTTCCAGATGCGCAGTTCAACTTGAGACTGTGGACCAGTCTTGTCTATCATCATACTTACATTCATAGGTAACATTTACAGATAGACTTCATTCAGTATATACCTTTAGCTATTTATTAAAATTAAAATTAATAACTACTATTCTGAATGTACTGTTAAACTACATTTTAATGTTACTAATTACAAGAATTATAATTCAAGGCAAAGTGAACCCCTTATTCCTGTTGTATAGGAACCAGGTAACTCTGGTATTAGGGGGCATAGGTTCACTTCGTGGGAGCAAGTACCACCCTGAAGGGGAGAACAGCTACACCACACTGGACAAAATTTCCCAGAATGGGAACACAGCTACAGTGCTAGAGGGAGACAAGTACTCCATGTAGGAAACCAGCTCACTCAATAAAGGAAGGTTTTTTAGAGATTTTAAAGCAGAAAGCAGTCAAAACGGTCTGGGAAGACCCTGAGGGACGAGAGCTAACAACTTGTATCTTGGAAAATTAATGGAGGAAAAACTCTGTCTTCTGGAAGTACCTAAACGAACTCGTCATTGAAGATGGTTTGATCGTCAAGGGTCGACGAATGTTCATTCCAAGAGCCCTGAGGAAGGACATCTTAATCAAATTACATGAAGGCCACTTGGGCATTGTCAAGTGTAGACGTCGAGCCCAAGAATCGGTTTGGTGGCCAGGGTGTTCTTCTGACATAGGTGCAACGGTAGAGAACTGTGTTATTTGCGTACAACATCGGCAGCAACCAAAAGAACCACTCACTATTGACATCGAAATTGCCGCAAGAACCGTGGATTTATTTAGGAGCTGACCTTCTCAAGTGTGACCAAAAATGGTATCTTGTGGTACAGGATTATTTCTCCAGATTTTTGGAGTTAGTCCAGATGAACTCACTCACATCTGCATCTGTCATTGGGAGGCTGAAGAATATTTTTGCAAGGCACGGAATTCCACTGCAAATTCGAACTGACGGAGGCACGCAGTTCACTTCTGACGAATTCCAAAAATTTTCCGAGGAGTATGGATTCAAGACAACGACCAGTAGCCCTCACTTCCCGCAATCTAATGGCGAGGCAGAAAATGCGGTAGCTATTGCCAAAAGAATATTGCTCAAGTGTCCTGATCCAAATCTTGGGTTATTGGCATATCGGACTACCAAATTGGAATCTGGATTGTCACCAGCAGAATTGCTGTATGGACGAAAGCTCAGATCAACGCTTCCATCTTTGAACGACTTCAAGTTAGTAGAGAGAGACAAAATTGAGAAGTTCCGTATACGAGACGACGAGATTAAGAAGCGCGAAAAGAAAAATTTCGACAGAAGCAAGAGAGTGAAGGAGCTAAAGCCACTAGCAGTGGGCGATGAGGTCTGGGTGCGAGACATAAGAGCAAATGGCAAAATCAAGGCAAATACGGAACACCCTCGCTCGTACTTGGTTACTCTAAGTAATGGAAGAGAATTGAGGAGAAATCGGTGGCATTTGATACCTACCAGAAATGAATCGGGTAGTATCAGTAACTCGAGTGAAGAAGGAACACCAAATGGGGAGATCCTTAGAAGATCCACAAGAAGTCGAAGATCGCCATCAAGATACTAAACAAATTTTGAATATGTTTATAGAAGGGGAGATGTAGTGTTACCTTCTCAGTTATTGTTATTATTGTTGGGAGTTTTCCATGGCAACCCGTTTTATACCACGTCAGTGGAGTTTAATAAAAACACTTTACTTCTTGACATGTAACTCGCGTATTCTATTATTAGTTTATAACATTAATTATACATTTTGCATAACACTACAGTACCTAACTAACCTGTGGCTGGGTTTATACAGGGATTTGTATTCCCCCCATCCTGAGCCTTGAGGAAAACCCCTGGCCGCTGGGGAAACCCTATATCTGCCTTGTTCTTTTTTATTGAAACACTTTTTTTGAATATATTTTATATTTTATTCAGTACATTATGTTTTGAGTATTGAGATTCTTGAGAAGGAAATTCATAACAAGCATCAGCTGATTATAATCCGACTTCTTGTGATAATTCGTCATCGTTTTCCCCCAGGAGAGGAAAGCCAGAGATCGGAGTACAGGACGCGGAAGCACCACCATCGGAGGTCGCGGAGCGCTCAGGACAACCGATCCCACAATCGTCTGACGGATGGCGAAGCCAATTCTGATATTTACATCACCAGTGGCGCCTATAGAGCTCCCAGTGAATACAGGTATGTTCCAGGACTCAAATAGGCTTTGAAAGTTCTATATCCGTAGTAATTTATTTAATTTCACTCTTTAAGTCATTGGACATTGTAAGTATAGGATTCCTCACAAGAAGTACTGGATTATTTTGAAAAATGAAGGGCCTTAAGTTACTAAGATCTTCGACATCCTGTATTGCCTTGCAGAATAAATTGAGTAACTAGTCCACCAGAACAATTTTGGATATAAATACTGCCTATATCAAAACAAAAACCAATACTCAGGTTTGAGACCTAAAAAGTTGGTGTCTCACAAGTTCGTAGCATTCATGGTCCTTCTTGGTTTTTATATTTTCTACCACAACATTGGAAAATCAGCATTTTGTTGCCTAAGTAGCTCAGAATGTACCTAGAAGTTCTTGGGAATAAATAACTAAGGATAAAGGCGGCTGCATGTCACAAAAGTGGCTCACATGTGGCAAAAGGCTAAGAAGAAAGATATAAAATGGCAAATTAATTTTGACTGATCAAATGTGATATTTTTTTCTTCAAATTGACTTTCATGTCGCACTTTCACCTTAACTCTCAAATAATAATATTATTTAAGGTGTTTACTTTCTACCGGAAAAAAGTTGATTCAAACTTAGATCTACCAAAACATAGTACTGATGGGTACTACCTACTATTCATCTTATTAAAGAGATAGGGTAGTGAGGTTATATTGCATTAAAAAGGCAGCAGGTATGTCCTAACGATAGTGCCTAGTTAGGATTTTTAGAAAAAAATAAATAGTCGTGTTATAATTGTCAGCGTTCTGATGATCGTATTTACCAAATTTCCGTCATAAAAAGACGCTGATACTGGAAAATTGGATTAACTAGAGCGATAAAGTTTATTTTTGTTCTCATAAAAAATTAATTTTCACATGTATGTTAACTTTTGATTTGGAAAATATGCTAGTCATTAAATAAGAGGGAAATTTGTCTTCGAGTAAAAATCGTTGCTCAAGAACCAGCAAAGCACATCTAAAAATTTTTTAAATCGAGGTTTTGATGGTTTTTGCTTTCAATTTTTCACGCCCGATTCATCTCACATGGATTGTCAGCATCACGCATCTAGGAGAAATCACACGATTGGAGAAGTGAGACAATTAAATATTTTTGTAAATCCTTTTTAATGTTCTGATGTTCGTGCATTAACTTGCTATTCTCTTGAACAAGTCCCGTTTTAATGATCACTTTATATGATCACTTTATATGATCACTTTTTAATACCTTCTACATATTTCAATATACTTAAACCGCTATGAAGCAGTGTCTCGAAATTCTAAACTTTTGTTGGCATCAAACAACGTCAAGTCGTTTATATTTTTCGTTTGTTGCATAGGAGCGACGAGTCTCTAAAAACGGGAGGATGACGTCAACCTGGAATAGTTCATTTACGGCCGCTTGAAGCGCTGAGATCGAGAAATCTATAGTCCCCACAGATGCAACATTTTACAAAACCAGTAAAGTTCGAAATCGAAAAACTGAAGAAAAATCTCTTCTTGTCTAAACCATAATAAACTCAATTTTAAATGCTTGCATATGAGTCTGCAACACATTGGGACATTTTCATGTCAACCACTACACAACAAGGTAGTGAAGTAAGGTTAGTTCATGTACCCAAGCATCAAAATAAGAAAACAGTTGATACGCAACACAGTGAGTCTATTTTATTTATTTATTGGTCGCATGAGCAAGACTTGCTTAGTTTTCGTGACGATTTTTCAGTTTATGTGCCAAAGCAAAGGCATGAAAATGTCAATAATCACGTCGATTTCGCTATAATGATTCTGAACATGTATTATGTGTTTTTAATGAGTCTCTTCGGGAAAATACTATTTTTCGATGAGTCATTCTTGTAACATACAAGCGATACGGTCTCACTCGAAGCTTGAAAATGGCTATTAAAATTATAACTACCATAATTATTTTTATAGCTTGTAAAGCTAGGTAAATACACGCTCGATGATTGCCCACGCCAGTTTCCTAGAGTGAAACTAATTATTGCGTGTGTCACTGGGAACTGAGATTGCTTTTCCCTCTTCACGATTCCCAAGCTTTTTTCATGGTTGCAATCTTGGGTAAGATTGGTGCGCGCTGAAACTATTTCGTTGTTTGCGAGGATGTTAAAAATCCACTCCAGCCAAGTTGTTTCAACCCGGCAGACTCTGCCGGACCATTGTGAACTACAGGTACCTAGGTACTTTGCGGACCATTGTTTCCATCCTATTCCGGAATCTCCTCCTCTTACGCACTAAAATAACGTAATTTCCCCCGTCATTCGACCGACTTACGGCCCATTGTGCATTTCAGAGGTGCTCTCCCTCCTTTCTTGAACGGGCGGAAAATAATCTCGGACCCCGTTCTTCTCCTTCGTCTTGTCTTTCCTCTGCGTCGATTTCGTCTTCCGCATACTTCGTCCTCGTAAATGCCCTTCCCGGATGATTGCCATGAAGTCCAACTTGTGTTGCTTCGAACGCCGAAGGAACGGCATCCGAAAAACCGTTTACCCACCACTCGTTGCACCCATTATTTAGTGCTTTGTTCAAATCCCATAAAAATGTACTACGCTTGCTCTAATCACCTAATAGGTTAAACTCGTCTAATTTCGATGTTTGAATTCCAACATAAATTGAGAAACCTCTGCAAATTCTTACGCTCAAGGTCCATTATACTCAATTGTAAAGACACATTATCATCAATTCATATGTTGCAATTCGCAAACTTTCTGACGTTAATTTTTCTCTCATATTTCACCCTTCAAAAGTGACCAGTTCAAATTTATTCTAAAGTAATAATTTTTCCAGTTCAACTTTGTTCTAAATTAATCATTTTTCCAATTCAAATATATTGTAAATTCTGCCATAGTCGAAATCAAAATTGACTCTAAAAGATTTTTTCGTTTGATTGAGTATCATCATAATCTTGCACTGAGGACTCACGCTGTGCGTCATAATGGACTGTCTTCATTCTCTATGATTGAGTATGGAATTCCTCTAGGTCCAGTCCTAGGACCGATTCTTCTTCTCATTTTCATAGATGACTTGCCTAGTTCCATAGCTGACTGTTCTGTACTATTCGCGGATGACTCGCCAGTTCTGTTGATGGATCTCGATGGTGGTACTTTGACAACCAGATTTGCTCAAGCAAAGTCCAATGAGACCGATTGGTTTCGGATGAGCTAAATGAGCTAAAACTGAATTTATTTCTTGGTTTGTGGATCCTGGCTTTATTTGAAAATAATCTTGTGTGAGTTGAAGAAGTACCAAAGCTTAATTGGAATACTCACTGCTTAAGCTTGGGTCCTTGCAGCATTTCATGAAGGTTTTTTCATAAAAGCTTCCTTTGCTATTATTTACTGGGCCCAATGTCCATCTGTTTTAATCATTTTTGACGTCAGAGAAGGGCACTGGAAGTTGTATCGGGGCTGACTGCAGATATGCCTTCATTAAATTGAAAGTTTTGAAAATTCCTGCTAAATATATTCTTACATTTGTTGCTTTTATACACTCAGATATTGACAAGTTTAGCACTGCATCTCGTGACTATAAATACTCGAAATGCTCTGGCTCTGAAAGTTCCATTTACCAAGAGAATTGTGACCTGTTGGTGGGTTATCAAATTTTAGTATGTAATTCCAAATCAACTTAAAGACTAAGCAAAAATAAATTCGAGCAGAAGATGGCTCATTTCTAGTGTTAACATGCTCCCAATCCTTTTGATGAATTTTTTGAAACGATTAAAGGAGCAAAAATTTAATTCTTAATTAATTCTTTGTTTTAGTTATGTATTTATCTTAAGAAGTGTTGCTGCCTGAGGAGTATTTACGAAAGTATCAGTTCAGTCTAGTTAATATCAATTCATCTATATTTATTCAATTATCCCATTAATTTACTCCTTATTATTCTTTTCATCACTTATCCCATTAATTTGTTTTCCTTATAGTCCGGGAAACAAAGACTACAAAAGGGCCTGATGTGGAAAAAAATAGAACCCAAACCAAAATTGGCACAGATGTAGATGGGGGTATCCTTATTAACGTACTAAAAGTCCTGGAGGGTGGGGCTAGAGCTCGAGGGTCCGTAAAGGTCCCATTTTGGGGTTGTTCGTAAATATCTCGAAAACGGTGCATTTCTCGATAAAACATGACCCATAGTAAATTAAAGCTGATAAAATTCTCTACATCATTGATTCCATACGTTTTATCGAAATTCCGAACCGTTACCGAGATTTATGCATCCAAAAATGGAGGAATTTTGAAAATTCGGTTTTTAGCTCACGTTTTCTGGATAACTTTGTTGAATTTCGTCCAAATGCAACCATTTGGAGAAAAAAAGTCTCTTGGAGAAAGTTGTAGAGCATTAAATTTCCTTGAAGAATATGTGGTTGATTGCCAATTTATCATTTACCAATCAAAAATTACGCCAATTTCCAAATGTTGCCAATCTTTGTCATTTTTACTCAAATGTTGCCATTCACCTTTTTATGTGCTCTGGAACTTCAATCGTCCTTCTTCTTGTCATCTGTCGTCATTTAATGCTATATACAGGGTGTCTACACTTGAGATGGGCATAACTTCAGGGTTCGATTCTAAGAGGTATTTCCAACAAAAAATGTATTATAGCAATTTTTTCTTCACCCACTCAAAATGCCTTTTTTTTCACTTTGAAGTTTCTTGTCGCGTTTTCGACCTTACGTCATTAAAAGTGTCATAAAACCTAATATTTACCAAATAAATTCAAATTTGAGGATATAGTTGGAAAGAGCGTTAAATTTCCGAGCTACCTAGTGTAGAACCAAAATCTTTTGGCAATAAACGATTTCTAAAAAACCGAGTCAAATAACAAACTTCAAACTTTTTTCGAAATATGCCTCTTTTTGAATCGAAGTTTTCACTCCAAATCCCTGGCTATTTCTATGGGCGCTCTTCGGAGAAAACATGCTAAAATAATCAGCTTTCCAACGGTCTATCAATTTTTCTTTTTAACATTCAAATTAAAAGAGTAAATGAAGTTTGAATGTCAAAAAACGTGTGTTTTCCAAGAAAATCCAGTGTTTTAAGTGGTTTATGGTCCCCCTCGATCTCAAGATGGCTTGACGATTTTGGTATCATTTTCTATATAATTTTTCACGCTGAATTCAATAGTGATACTTCCGAATGATTCCGACTGCTAGAAAGTGGATTTTTCGAAGAAAACCTTCGTTTTTCATACATTAAATACGCATTATTCGTAGATATTACTTCTGAGCATAAAATAACACCTTTCTACTCAATAAAAACACCGAATTTATAGCTGATTGAAGTTTTTGTTGAGTAGAAAGGTGTTACTTTATGCTCACTATCAAATCTACGAATAATTCATATTTTATGTTCGAAAAACGAAGGTTTCCTTCGAAAAATCCACTTTCTAGCAGTCGGAATCATTCGGAAGTATCACCGTTGGATTCAGTGTAAAAAATTACATAGAAAATGATAACAAAATCGTCAAGCCATCTTGAAATCGAGGGGGACCAGAAACCGCTTAAAGCACTGGATTTTCTTGTAAAACACACGTTTTTTGACATTCAAACTTCATTTACTCTTCCAATTTGAATGTTGAAATAAAAAAAATTGATAGACCGTTGGAAAACTGACTATTTGATCATGTTTTCTCCGAAGAGCGCCCATCGAAATGAACAGGGATTTAGAGTGAAAACTTTGGTCGAAGAAAGTAAAGTTTAGAAACATTTTTAAAGTTTGCTTTTTGACTTGATTTTTTGAAATTATTTTATTGCTGAAAGATTTTGATTTTGCACCAGGCAGCTTAGGAATTTAATGTTCTTTCTAACGGTGTAGTTAGTTTTGAATTTTCATGAGAAATAAGGTAGTTATGACTAAATCAGTGCCGTAAGGTCGAAAAAAATGAAAAAAAATGAAAGAAATGAAAAGATGATGTAGAAAAAAACGAAAAAGTTTTTATTAACTAAGTATTAAAGTAAGGTATTTACAAAACTACATGATCGATAGGTAAGGTCAAAGTACATAAAATCGTCTTCTTCGTCACTCATGGAGGTTGCTTCAGTGGGGGCGGCGTTGGTGCAGGTGCCATGGCACCCACCACAGGCGACCGAGCAGGCACCGACAAAATATGGAATTCAGAACTTCTTCGGGTCCTACTGGGGCGTTGGTGGTCACTGGATGGAGTCCATCCTCCTGCATGGGCCATCCGAAGCTAGTTGGTGGTAAACTGTTACCCAGCCACTGTTGGACCTGCAAAGAAATACCAAAATATTTGTTTGCAAAGCAATTAATACAGTAAGGAAGTGAGTTATTGGTATATAAGATGCAATGAATGATCTATCTGTAGATAAACACGTAGGGAGTGCTTTTGTGCTGATGCTGATTACTGGGGCGTAATACTTGACTACTGTGAATGCACCCTGTGCAACATGACAAATGAATAGAATCCATAAAACGTTCAATCAATAAATCATAACAATCTCTATAGTAACTTATTGTTCGGACTAATTATTATTTGTCATCCTTCGTTGGTTTGCAGCCGAGGTTCCCGCGCCCCCAGCCACTACTCCTACAGAAGCCGCCCCGCTTCTGCCGCCTCCGGAACGACGGTGAAGACCAAAATCGACAGGAAGCGAGGCCTGGTGATCGAGACGATGAGCGCGCCGAATCCCTTCTGCCCGAACACCAAAGGCCTCTGCTGCCTCATGCTCCTCCTCAACCTCGCCATCATCCTCATCACGCTCGGCTTCGTCATCGTCATCCAGTTCTTCGAACCCTTCTTCGTCTGGTAGGTGATGAAGCGCGTTTAGTGATGAAGTGTACTGTTGAGGATTATTCCCTGTAAAATTTCAACAGGGTCTCAGTCGGTCGCCGTTCGTTCCTCGTTCCGAGTCAGTATTTCCCTAAATTGAAGGGACTCAAACTTTGAAAGTTGTACCTAAATTATAAATGTTCGAGGATTTTCGAAATTCATTAATGCATCAGTCTAAGGAATTGGCAAACTAAAAGATTGCCATGAGAATGCTATAATTGCCAGAGAAATATGGGAAAACCTGTTTATTGAGTTTGGTGTTTTTCATATTTCTCTGGCAATTGTTGTTCGATTTTGATGATTCCAGCGGCAATCTTTTAGTTTGCCAATTCCCTAGACTGATGCATTAATGAATTTCAAAAATCCTCGAACATTTCAAATTTAGATACCTACTATTTTGAAAGTTTGACCCCCTGCAATTTAGGGAATTACTGACCCCAAATGAGGAACGAACGGCGACCGACTGAGACCCCCTTAAAGCAGTACCCATTAAGGACCAGATTATTTTTTCTCCGACTTTTTTCAAATCGTTGAGTATTTTACCTCTATATGTACCACAGACCATGGGAAAAATGCAAAAATAATTTTTCTTGTCCATTTTCACCGTTTTTTGAAGAGTTGCCATATGGAAACCGTGGTCCTCAGAAGAACATTTTTGCCAAAAAATTGAAAGTTTGCATCTGATTCAGTCAAATGGGGGAAAACAACCTAAACTTTAATTTTTCTGTAAGTAGTATTTATTCAAGACATCACAGAAAAGCACTTGTCTAGCTTATGTAGGTATACTATTCAAAACTATCACAGTTTTCTTATAGGAACATAAATTCACATATTTCATATAATGAAGATACATAAAATAAAACAGCCATGAAGTTATTAGGTAGGTAGGTATTATTGTTATTTGAACATTGAACACTTTACTGAGATCTAAGCCAGGCGTGGGAAGCACAAAAATACTTGGTAAAAAAATGGGGTATAGGGCGATACTATGCTTGGGGAGTATAGAATTAAGCAAAGTAGGGAATGCAGAGTCCCACCTGGCATTTTGGACACATTTCCAAGTAGGAAATGACTACATTTCTCCGGAATTCCAATTGTGAGATTGGGCGGTACCGCTTGTAAGTGATCCAGACATTTGTTATAAGGACATTCAAAATCCAGATGAAAATAGGCCACCACCATTTTTTACCTCTAATCCCGATTCGGTAACAACACAATCCGGGGGCGGGGTCTGGTGGTTCAATAAATATTTCTTCAGGAAAGAGAATATTGTCCAGCTGACCACTCAATATCTCTAGCGCTTTTTGAGCAGTGAACCCTGACCTGCAACAAGAATGAGGAGTAGGAAGATGGGGAAAAAAGGATAAATGGGAAGGCCTATAGAAGAGAAAATGGGTTGAGAATTTGTTAGTGTAACATCAATGTCTCAAAATAATGCCTCATCTTCGTTTATTTTGTGCAAAACTCAAATCCCTATTCAACAAAAATCAACTGAGAAAAATAAGTGAAATTTGAGAAAAAAATACTTTTAGGGACCACGGCCATATTGCAACCGTGGTCCTTAATGGGCTAACCCAATAATTTACTGACAAGTCCATTCCTTGATCAACTTTTGAACAATTTGAGCCTTTTCTGCTGGTGAAATAACGCCTAATTAGACATGCTAATTGATCAAAACAGAGTCATATTGATACCGAAGGGATATTCGTGAATTCCAGCCATCATCTTATAAGTTGTTTTTCCGTTGATGAATTTTACTCTGTAGATTTACATATTGTTGTACATATCGATACCTTAAAGCACAAAGAAGATATCGACAGTGAACTTGCAAAACCATATAAGTCCGATTTTTCAAAAATAAGGTTATTAGCTATTTGGATAGAATGAGACCCCCTTGATCCATCAAACGGAGCCAAACTGGCAAAAACTCGACTATCTCTTCTCTATGCGTCAAAAGCAACAAATATGAACCAACGTGTTAGGTCCACTTTGAAGCAAGTTTTTCTCGTTTCCTGTAAAATTTCTGGAAAACGACTTTAGCTATTTGGATAGAATGAGACCCCCTTGATCCATCAAACGGAGCCAAACTGGCAAAAACTCGACTATCTCTTCTCTATGCGTCAAAAGCAACAAATATGAACCAACGTGTTAAGTCCACTTTGAAGCAAGTTTTTCTCGTTTCCTGTAAAATTTCTGGAAAACGACTTACATGGTTTTGCAAGTTCACTGTCGATATGTTCATCCACCTTCCACATTATTATTATATTTTTTTTTTTTAATTTCAGAAAAACTCAAATTCAACAAAACTATTGTTCAATTTTCTTGACGATAATAGCTTGAAAATTTATTGAGGAAATTAAAGAGTTTAGTTTTTAGGATAATTTTTTTTGGGTTTTTCTCAAAACTCCGTTTTTGGACATAGCTGCTTTGTGCTTTAAGGTATCGACATTGTCTTCTGCTCTACGAAAATCGCGTTCCCAAGATGGCAAATAATATTCCATAGTTGGAGTATACAACTCCAACAAAAAGTATACAACAAGTGCAGATGGTCCTAATTTATGGTGTTCACATAGGCCCTTCTCTTCGACCTTGAATGCATTTTCAGTTAAGCCCTCCAGTCAAACATAGTAGTTTGGCTCTTTGTGCTCTCTGGTGTCATATTGTTCTATCGAGAGTTTTTAAACCCAAAATTGTAAGTACAAGTGACCCCATAATATATAGGTAGTGTGGTTTTGAGCACTGATTCTGTATACATAGTTTTGAGGGCCTTTCTAGAAGTTTGATTATAGTGATCAATCATATACACTGATACGGTTGACAGGTCCCACCACGAAGTATCAAAGGCACTTTAGCGCCCAAGATTGGACACGCAGGTAAATGCTCTTAGGTGGCATCGAACTTATCAGTGTCAGTGAAATCTCACTCACTTCCATCCGTGTCAAGGCTGCGACGAATTGAGATTCAAACATCACTAATGGATTCGACCACGTAAGTGGTAATTAAACGTCTGAATCAAAATGTTGCGGAATTGTATTTACAACCTTGAAAGTTGAGGTAAGGCCTCGATCTGAACCCGCATTCTGTCTCAGCACTCAACGGTCACTCTGAACCAATTCAGTGATAATTATTTCGGTTGACATTGTTTTCATATTTTCTATTCTTCGGAGGTACCTCATCGATTTCGCTTCAGGAAATTCGTTCATTAGGGAAATTTTTAGCTTCAGAAGCGGCTAAATAAGATGAGCAAAGTACTCTGAGCCATTTTTAAGGAATTAAATGTAGAAAGAGAAACGATTTGAGGTATTTATCTCTTTGTTTTTCACTCATATTAAATTATTACGAATTATCGAGTCGAGCAACATGAAGGAAAAGAGAATGGAATAAAGAAGCTGTTTCAACACACTAGTTCCCATAATCTCGTTCTCCTAGAACTATTATTTGAGGAATAATGATTGAGTACTCGCGTACATATCTCCAAACCAAAACGCTGCAAATTATTACACAATGGTTTATTTTTTCTATGTAGATCACTCGTCTGCAAAGCCACCAACCATTCAACTTGTAGAAAAACATCGATCGTATTTCGGTCAGCTAAAATTTGAACGGAGATTAGGCCTCTTTTGCGATTCACACTCGTGTTTCTGATTTATCGTACGTAAAACCCTTAAATTCTTGTAGGGAGCGAACGGTTTGTCCTACAGAGCTCCGCGTGGTCTCAAAAAATTTTAAAAATTCTATAGAATCCTAAATTGAAGGAAAAACAATACCTTTACATCAAAATTTTTTGAGTTAGGGCGTTTTCAAAACTCATTTTGGAACCCTTAGAACTGACGTACATCAACCAAAATCTTCGGGGCACAACTAGACCCCAAATAGAGCCTACATACCAAATTTCATCAAAATCGGTCAATGCTAAGTGGCAAAAGTGCCGCGTACGGCGGACGGACGGCCAAATTTTTATTCGATTTTTGGATTCTACGTACCCTGAAACGTAAACCATCAAATTTTGAGGGGGTGTTAAAAAATTTTTTTCTTGGTCGATTCCAAAGGTTCATTATTGAAAATAATAAACCAAAATGAATTTTTCGGGACCATTTAGAGTGAGAGGCGATGATCGGCTGGGGGTCATCACAGGGTCAAGTATTGCTATACCCCCACTTCCACACTATCAGCTATGCAAACAATCGGAAAACTGTTTCGTGACCTTGAATGCAGAGAAACTTGGAAGATGAGCCATGGATACTAATTAGCCCACGCATGGCAATACATAACATATCCATCCACCCACATTATCTTAAGGAAGAAAAGCACTTTGTTCTTTCGCCGCCGCAAATAGCAGCTGAGTTGACTGGTGTCCCGTTCTCGATTTTATTGTATTTCACTGTACCTAATCGTTTTTCTTGTTGATAGACTCTTGGAAGTAATTGCATAACATTGTATAATGAAGGTTTCACATCTTATTAGGTCTAAATTCAGAGTCTCTTGAGCGTCGGTGGTCTAGTGGACAGTGTACCCGACTGCGGTGATAGGATAAGAACCGTCTTGCGGGGACGCGCGTTCGAGTCTGGTTGCCAGCAGAAAGTTTTCTGTCTATTAGACGATCGGCAATTTCTCGTTCCAACCCAGGGCGGTGATGTTTGGGAAGCCATGAGCGAAATCATCAGAACAAATTCTGATCTCCCCTTAGGGAGACAGCTGATGACGTCCGCGACGCCAAGAATGGCAGTCGGACAAAAATTCAACCTTTAAAAAAAAAAAATTCAGAGTCTCCCTTTTTGGTTTATTATTTTCAAGAAAAAAAGTTTGACCATTCTCAAAATCCGGTGGTTTACGTTTGAGGTAGGTACGTGTAGATTTTGAAAATCGAATATAAAAAATCCGTCCGTCCGCGGAACTTTTCTTAATTATCATGGACTGATTTTGATGAAATTTGGTATCTGGGATTCCATTTGGGGTTTGGTTGTGCCGCGAAACGGAAGGGATGTAACTTCCAAAGGCGCCTCGAAAACTCTCGATATGAAGGTATTGTTTTTTCACAAATTAAAGATAGGTACCTACCATCGAATTTTTAGAATCGAATGGACTAGAGACCACCCGTAGTTTTTTAGGATAAACTGTTCGTTCCCTACGAGAACTTAAGGGTTGAACTTACGATAAATCAGAAAAACGATTATGAATCGCAAAAGAGGCCTGATCTAGAGGTGTGTCGGTACAGCTGTACCGGGACTGTGGAACCGAGTATCAGGTTGGAACAGTTCCACGCAGTGACAAAAACTCGACCCTTACCGATCCAGTTCCACGGACTGATAAGATATCTTGAAATGGTTCTGGACCGGGAAGAGAATCTTTTCCATTGGTCCAGTTCCATTCTCACCAATCAGATTGATCTGATCAATCATCGTATCAATCTGATCATTCTGATTGGTGAGGATGGAACTGGACCGGTAAGGACGGAACCGGACCGATAAGATATCATAGAGAATGGTTCAATGGCTCTGGACTGGTAAGCATGGATCTTGTTCTCAGTTCTGTTCCATGTTGTACCTGGAATGGGAGAATGGTTCATGGAATGGCTCTTGAGCGGGAAGTTATCTTCTGGACAGGTTAGCATGGAAGTTGTCTCCAGTATTATTAATTTATTATTGTCATGTTAAGTTCTTAAACTGCAACGTCATTATTCTTTCCTTGAATTGTTTGGTAACTATTATTTATAATAAATTGCCTCTTTTGTAACACTTGTTCAAATTCCTTCCTTTTAGCGAATTGTCAAGGAAAATGATGCTATTGTATTGCAAGTTGAGATCATAAGCATGGAAGAAGGACGATAGGGATTTGACTGCCTCCTTCATCCATGCCATGTGAGTGGGATTTGATCGCCTGTACCAGTAATGGAACTGTACCGGTAATTTGGAACGGTTACATCTTTGTCACCGTAACCGTTGGAACCGTTCCAGGGAAATACCTGGACCGACACACCCCTAGCCTGATCATCTTTCAAATTTTAGCTGACCAAAATGCGATCACCAATCGTTTCTTTGGGTTGTACTCGGTTTTGCTTCCTTAGCAACCAGTAATAAAATTTCTAAACGAAGGAATTCTTTAGTTCTTCGAATGGAATGTAAAGCGTGGAGATCTTTCAAATAAACTTGATTGTGAAGATAAAACATGGTTGGTAGGTGGTGACAATGGCAAAGACGAGTTCTTTGCTGGCACATGATCTATACAGAAAAAAACTAACCTTTGTGTAATAATTTGCAGCCTAGCTGTTTGCCTGACGAATATTTTCACCTGACGCCCCTTATGTCCTCAGTCTAGAGCTATATTTAGAACGTTTGATTCATGTTACCCGTGCGGTAGAATAAATAAATTAACAATCAACACTGTCTATTGTACTGTTATAGGATACTCGGCATAGTTTTCCTGGTGTTCGGATTCATCACTCTGATTGGCTCGCTCATCTACTGCGTCACAGTTTGCAGAGACGTCAAATCGCCGGAAGAGGTAACCGACCGACCAGAATCAGAAGTATAACTTAATCATATTTATTAGCGTAATTAAATCCAACGGCCTTAAGCTGGTTTAATGAACCGGTTCCCGTGAGAAAACCGAAAACCAGTCGGCTCGGGAGATTATCTGGATTGGTGACCGCTCGTGGTCGGTTCTTCCTGATAATTTTTCGAGTTGAGCCGTTAGTGAATAATTGCTAGAGAAATATGGGAAAAACCAAACTGAATAAACGGGTTTTCCCATATTTTTCTGGCAATTATTGTTCGATTTTGATGATTCCAGCGGCAATCTTTTAGTTCATCAATTCTCTAGACTGGCGAACTAATGAATTTAGAAAATCCTTGAATATATCAAATTTAGGTACAACTTTTAAAGTTTCATCTTCTTCTTAATTCGCCGTCTCCAATCGAAGGTTGACGATCCATGTGGCTAGCTCCACCTTATTGGTAGCAACTCTAAACACCTCAACTGAGGTAGACCCAAACCATCTCCTAAGGTCCTTCAACCAAGAATTATTCCTCCTTCCAACCGAGTGCCTCCCCTCAATCTTTCCCTCAATGATCAGCCGGAGAAGTTCGTATCGATCGCCTCACATGACATGCCCAATGTACTGGGTCTTCCTTTCCTTAACTGTGAGCAACAGCTCTGGCGACTTTCCTACTCTTCTAAGGACTTCTACGTTGGTCACCCGGTCAATCCATGAAATTCTCAGAATTCGGCGATAAATATACATCTCAAAGGCCTCCAACTTCCTCTCCATTGCCGGATCAAGAGTCTATGTTTCGCAGCCGTACAGGAGGACTGAAAAAACATAAAAGCGCACCATTCGCATGCGCAGATCCAGTGGCAGATCCCGGCGTATAAAGAAGGTGCGCATCTGGAAGAAAGTGCTTCTCAATCGTGCCATCTCAATCCGAGCCCTGATTTCTTTACCGAAATCACACTCCTCATTGACGAGGGCTCCAAGGTACCTGAAAGAAGAGTTTTAAAGTTTGCGCCCCTGAAATTCAGGGAAATGCTGACCCGGAACGAGGAACGAACGACGACCGACTTAAACCCTCTTAATAAACAAGCTTTCATTTTGATTAAATCGATTTACTTATAGGTTATACAATCGACAAACTGGACAACTCTGAGATGGGATAGGGGGTGGTTATATTTTTTCCTTCTTATTGATACTAATAGGTAAGACAGTTACAGTAATACGAGTAAGTAATTTCGAAGGCCAAGAAGTTAGGCATTTTTAAAATTATACTTAGCTCAGCGTTCGATGCAACTTTATGATAGTAACTTTGTCCCTGAAGAGATTCTAGAATACACAGAATCGCTCAAATATATCAAATTTTGTTCTAATTTGGTGCACTAATTGCTAGGTGGCGAGAACCCCGCACTACTGGACACACCACTGGCAGAAGACGATCGGCCACGGTCCGGAAATCCACTACGCCCCGGAGTACCTGACGGACACGGACCACTACAGCGTCTCGGAGAAGCAAAGTCGGAAGAGCAACGGCAGATACTGACACCGCGGATTTGGAGAGGCTATCAATTCTAACTTGAGGAGCTGAAATAGCTGTAACATTACGAAATACTAGAGGCTTGCGTTTAACAGGGTTGCCAAAAGTCCCGATGTGACCAGGACAGCGGCTGTTCAAGTAGACATGTAACCGTGCAGAACCACCTGCAATAAAACAACTCATGGCCATCAAAATTTGAAGAGTCCGTGGAAGAAAGGGGCTAACTGCATTTCCCTCCATTACTGCTCATCTAGGTAATGTTTTTGAGTAGCTCAAGAGGAATACAATGCGGAAAACAACTCAAACAAGGGAGTAAGCGAGTAACATTTGAAGTACTACATACAGTGGAAGACTTGTTTGTTATCCCCCTTCTTCCCAGGACTCTTCAATCGTGATGAGCGAGGAAACTAAACTGCCCACCCAACTTGGAGGTCGGTTTTCAAACTCATGAGTCTAGTTCATCAAGTTTGGGTTTGAAAATATCCAAAAATAACTGGGAAAACATGCAAAAGACAATATTCTCCATTTTCGGAATCATTTGATAGGGTCTCAACAGTGCAGTCGCTACTCCTAAATATTTGCCAAAAATATTATTTAAATTCATTATTGAATTATCAAAACAAAGACAGAGAGTCGAAAGAACAAGTGCTATGCTGGCCAATGCTACTCAATGTAAGAAGATCTTACGAATCACCAAATGTCTTCTAGAATGCAAGGGTTCCAAGCAACACAATATAAGCTGTATTTTTAACGAATTTAGATCAATTCACTATGCTGTCACTAAAGAAGAAGAATTACTTATTATCATTAACAAGTTGGTAGGTAACTGAGGTGTTAACAAACTCGCATGTTCTGGATAATAAGGATGAGAAAACAAGAGAGAGAGAGATCCAGTAAGTGGTATCTGTACAAAAGACCCCATCCTCCGATCCAAGTTAGCATCATCGCCGATTATTTCTCTCTTGAAGCAATACCGCCCGAATGATGGCCAATAATTGTACTTTTAGTATCAGCCAACACGAAAGCTGTTCGCTTCTGGAAGACGCCAAATCCCCGTCGCAAGGAATTCAAAGTCATTCCTCAACGCCGAGGAAATCCTCAAGGAGGCGATGAGGAGCCGTCGCATGCTCTGCGCTATTCACAGTCGTCATGTCGAGGAAATCCTTGAGGAGTTCCTCGAGTCGTATGACCATTTCCTCAGCGTCGTATTCACAATCCTAACTCGACGTTGAGGAAATCCTTGAAATCGGCTCAAAAGGAGCAGAATATCGAGGTACCTACATGAAAAAGTCCCTCAAGGAGTTCCTCAACACTTTTTTGTTAAAAATCAGGTTGGGTTACAAACTTTTTTCCAATTTTCTGTAGTCAGAATCCGTACATAATGCTTCAATAATAATAATAGAACCTTGCTCAAAAAACGAGCTATATGCATTTTCCACAATTTTTTGGGAATCGAAAAAAGTTTCAGAAAATCCTGCTTCAAAATTTTAAAAATCCAACTATACTACAATTAATTATGACTAAGGACGGATAGAAAATATATAATTATGATTTGATTTTTTTAAATAATTTACTCGAAGCGCAGCAAGCAATTGAAGTTTGCAGATAGCTCGTTTTTCCAACCAATAGTTTTCCAACTGCCTATTTTCAGCACTAGTTTGTTAAAAAATTTCTCCTATAACTTTCCAACCACATTATATGAATCATCAATATCATTGGACTTTTTTAAATAAACACTCCATCATTTTTTAGGAACATAAATATGAAGGGTCGAATAACGAGCTAAATAGGTAAATAGCGAGGTAAAAAGAGGTCATAATTCAACCCAATAACGTATTCGAGTTGTCAAGCCAGATTCGATTTTTTACATTTATAACTAAATGAAGCAGTATATTTTTCTCACCCCAAAACTGTACTTATGGATGTCAGTAAATAAATAAACGTTGTATGCGAAGCTGTATACGTTTGTATTTAGAGCAATGATGAATGTGAGTGTTTGCAACATCGAGATCGGAAATCGGGATGTCGAGGAATTCCTCGAGTCGAGGAGATCCTCGAAAGATGAGGAGTTCCTCATCTGAACTATAAATACCAAAATTCGAGGAGTTCCTTATCTCTCTGAGGAGTTCCTCGACGCTTCCTTGAGCAATGACTGTGAATTCCGCCCTGAGCCACTCAGGCAGCACAGGGCAGAGAAGGGTCGTGAAGCAGACAGTTCTGAATAGGTTAATTTCATGAAATTGTTGAAAATGGTCAAAATTGATCGGAGCAAGGATCAAACAGAGACTCCACCCCCCCCCCCCCCGAGCTTTCGGCCAATATACTACCTTCATCAGGAAGGATGAAACTACAGTGTCAAATCCACACCGACGTCTACAACAAAATTTTGATTAGTGATCAATACTTTTTGAAGGATGATGGAGCCTATTATTTAGAACCAGAAAATTATTGACAAACTAACAAATATCAAGAAACTATAATTATGCTGAAATCACGAAAACACAATCTAAAACAGTTGATAACAACCAAACCAAACCTGTGTGACCCTTGTCCCGATCAATTTTGACCATTGAAGTCATAGGGTAGGTGGGGGCAAAAGGTCCCAGTTTCGATATTAGGCATTCATATTTGGCATATTTGGAAAAATCATAATTTTTTAATGATTTCCCCTGCTAATCGTTTAAAAAAATACGATTTTCTGCGGAAATTTCGTCGTACTTTCTATTCGGTTGGTCGTAGCGACCTGGGGTTGGTCTCATTCGATTCTCCGTGAAAAATCCTATAAGAATTGGTAAGCGTTTTGAATTTCGATTCATTATTTTGGCAATTTTAGGGAATAAATACGACCAAAATTGCGGTAAAAATTATAATTTTTTTCAATGATTTTCAGTGCAAATTGTAAAAAAAAATACGATTTTTAGCGGAAATGTCGTCGTAGTTTCTACATGGTTGGTCGTAGCGACCTGGGGTTGGTCTCATTCGATTCTGCGTGAAAAATCCTGTAAGAATTTCTGTGCGTTTCGAATTTCGATTGATCATTTTGACAATGTTAAGTGAGAAATATGTCCAGAGTTCGGGAGTAAATCATGAAAAAAAGTATGATTTTCAGGGAAAATCGTTTAAAAAATTCGATTTTTCCATCTCTGCCTGGTAGGCGGCCTTAGGAACAGACCAGAGCTTGGGGACTCAAAGAACGAAGCCGAATTTAATTCCCATTTTCATCACTATAGGATCTTCTTCAATATAAGAAAAAGGTACACTTGATTGAAATTTTTGTGATACCCCGGTAATAGCGTCGCTGGTTCTAAGTGAAACTTTGCACTCATTGCAACCACTGCTCTCCTCCTTATCTTCAGAGAATCGTTTGCCGTAGAAAGAACACTGCTCGTCGTTATATCGTTAAAATACAAGAAATGAAACGATTTCCTTTACGCGAAATTAGGATCAGGTTGGTAGGCGGAATTAGGAACAATGACTACTCCACATATACCTATCTGTGGTGTACAGTAAAAATAGGCTCAATAAGGGGTTAAGATCGGAACTAATTCGTCTAACATTGAAATTTGGTGGAGATGTTCCTTTTGGCATCATATTCTACTAAAAAAAAGTCTCTAGCGATTGGAGGGGTGGAATTTCGGAAAAACCACGAAATTTTGGCCCTTTTCACTTTTTGGTTTACAGCTCCATAACGTTGCATCTGACAGAAACATTTATCACTACACAAATTAAAGATCATTAAATTATGCTTCCAATGAGCTACTTAAACATTAAAATTGGTTCAGCGGTTTAGCCGCAATCGCAATGTATATATGATACATTTTTCTGTCTGATGCACCGTTATGGAGCTGTAAACCAAAAAGTGAAAAGGGCCAAAATTTCGTGGTTTTTCCGAAATTCCACCCCTCCAATCGCTAGAGACTTTTTTTTAGTAGAATATGATGCCAAAAGGAACATCTCCACCAAGTTTCAACTTTAGACGAATTAGTTCCGATCAAAAGTGCTATTTTTTCTGTACACCTTGAAACTCGCTAGGACCTGTTATTCTCGAAATGTATTACACCTGTTGAATCTGCATTTCACACGCTTCAAAGTGGTTCAAAACAGAAATTTCAAAACTATTAGAAGGCGGCGTTTGGTACACTACCCTACCAACTTCGATGTTTCCAGACTTCAAAACTGTAGGGTGATTTTAAATAAGAAACCCAAATGTAATTTTAAGACTGCAATTGAAAAAAGCTATGTTGTTATAGATTAATTTATTAACTTATTGGTTAGTAAGTAGTCGTTACTAAGTAGATTCCTCATGTAACGAGCCGATTTTTCAAAACAAACTCCTATTTGAAACGAAATCCGTCCTCTCAAAGCCTTTTTTTACTCAAGTCGGAATCAGCGTTTATCAATATTTTCATAACTAATTTGTATTATATTACCTACTAAAACTGTAAATACTTGAATTTATACAGTTAAATTTAAGTTTTATTTCTTTAGGTGCCGCACTGTTGTACATAGTCGCATTTCTAGTAAACTCCGTTTTCTGTAGATATAGCGAAGAAGGAAATTGTAAATAACAAAACTCACAAGGCAATGTTTGTTATTACAACATATTTTTGTATGAATGTT
Source organism: Apolygus lucorum (assembly GCA_009739505.2). Taxonomy (NCBI): domain Eukaryota; kingdom Metazoa; phylum Arthropoda; class Insecta; order Hemiptera; family Miridae; genus Apolygus; species Apolygus lucorum. The sequence goes on from CM019169.2 coordinate 25,702,207, forward strand.
AGCGCTTTTCTTAAAATTAAAACGAACCCTGGAATAATAAATGATAATATATCGTGAAGTGATTTTGTTGTTTTATTTACTTTCCAACTTTTCATTTTCTATCCGTCGCTTTGAGTCTTTTCAATCTTTTTGACTCTTCGAGTGTTGAATTAAAAACTGAGAATTTCGTTGTAACTTGGAGCAGTTTCCAATCCTATGTTCATATTGCTGTGATCGCCTAAAAGATGACTGAATAAACGGCCGAAACGTCGAAAACTAACGACTTTCATTGACTTAAATTCAAAATCACCTCTACATTATTCACTCAACGATAAAAAATTGATGAAAATCCACCACTGTATAAACAAATTGAAGTGTTCAGAATCATTTTTGAACCTTAAAAAATTATTTCAATGAAGACAATATTTCTATTTATCACAATAGCTTTATTTCAAAGCTTCAAACGGTTAAATGTCTCAAAATTAATCGGAGCAAGATGAGAACTCGTTTGGTTCTCTCAGAATCAGCTTGATGGCGTTCATTTCCTACTTGATTCAAGAAGTTCATGTTATGTAAACGGAAGTTGTTACAAAAAAGAAGTGTATTTAGTTGATGGAGGATTTTGTCTGCTTGGATGGAACAATTCCTCGCTTCTAGCTTCTAGGGAACAGTAAGAGACAGAAGTGAGGCACTCTTGAAGTTGGGCGCTGGGAGCACTTAGTTCGTTTGATCGTCACAAGAATGCTCTGCCAACCCTCTCATAAGAGGCATCTCTCAACGAAGTTCGTTCTCAGCAAGGGTTCAGTTATTTGGTTAGTAGGGAGGGAAGTATCAGGCGCCATTTTATTGGTCGGATGCCTGTCTGAAAATTTGTTATAGAAACAGCTCAAGAGTGGTAGGTATAGCTGATGGGAAATTCAGGACAAAAATTCCTGTTAAAACAATTTCGAGCCTTTTTAATATAAGAAAATTAAGATGGCCAGTGTTGTAAGTCTTAAGCAATAGGAATTCGCCTCACTTTTTTTTTTTTAATTTTTCTAAAGAGAGTTTACTGATAAGGAAGAAAACCGATGTGTGCTGCTCGAAAAAGCATTAAAAAAATTCAGAGAATTTATTAGGAAGATAGAAATTTTTATATTGCAGCAATCTGTATGGGAGCAGCCATGTTGTGACTATTGAGAGGTAATATTAATTCTCTTGGAATAAGTTTTATGAAAAAAAACATCAGAAATCATTTCTATAAACAGACAGTAATTTATAGTTTTATAAGAAAAAATCAACATAAAAATAGCACCAACTTTATTCTTTTATGCGGTATGTTACCTATTAACATTAGGTTATTGAGTGCTTCGAAAGTGCGTCGAATCATCACTCGGATTTCTTGCAAAAGTTTTCATCTGTAAAACAAATAAATTAAAACACATTTTTTAGATTTATTATGAAAACGCTCATTTACGAATGTATCTGCCATAACTTTCACCAAACTTTCCGCCAAAAACGTATAAACAAGCGGTTTTGTAGCGGGAAAACAGAGAGAAAGACTAATCAGAAACATCGGACCACTGGTGTCACCGAAAACACCTCAGGAACTCCACAGCTGTCCCAAAATGTCACCAGAGTAACCAAAATTAAATCGCGATTTTTAATTTAATGAACAGCAGAATTATTTTTGGGCTATTGGAAGTCTCAAAATAGAATTATGACAAACATTTCCAGAGAAATCGATAAAACAATTTTCAAAATTTTTGTCATATCTTTTTTGACTTCTAATAACTTACAAAAAGTGGTTCAAAAAATTCGGCTCTGTCTATTAATTTTTTTAAATTGCAATTTAAATCTAGTTAATCTGGTGACACCTTGGGGACAGCTGTGGAGTTCCTAAGATGTTTTGCGGTGACACTAGAGACACCATGGTTAAATAAGGGTTAACATGAATAATATTAATTTTCAAAACATCAAGGCATCAAACAAAAATTTCTCCCTTGCGAGGGAAAAACATTAAATCATGTTTAATGTTTTTCCCTCGCAAGGGAGAAATTAGATTGCCGATCACTCAGCTGATCAGTGACCACTCAGGCGCCTTCAGCATTCTCCATTGACCCTGCTTCTCAAATTTCAGCTTCCTGCGTTCAACAGGAGAGAAAATGGCCTTGGAGCTCACTCAGCTGATCAGTGACCATCTTGGTACAACTAGACCCCAAATGGAGCCGATATAACGCGGTAACTAAGAAATCGGTCCGTGGTAACTAAGAAAAAAAAACGTTGCAGATTTGCGTGTCGGAATTCACAGAACGACCCCCAGCCCTAAAACATTAAACATGTTAAAAGAAGAAAACCAAAAAATATACGAAATACGACGGATTTTTTAGAAGGAAAAACAGCATCTAAATTAAATTCTTGGAAATCCATAAATGTTTGTCAAGAACCATTATGAACGTCAAATTCATTTTTATAATCGTAAAAAAAAATTAATGTTTCCTTGTCTCTGAGGAACAATTGGACGCAAAGGTTTCTGAATAAAAAAAACGTTTCTTCTGATCGTCCGGCAGCATAAATATAAAATAAAAAAACAAATTCGGAATAAAAATTTTAAAAAATTTAAAAAAAAAATTTTAAATTCAATTTTCTGTCAGTTTTGGCACGTTTTGATCATATTTCATCAATTTGCAAAAAAAAGAACGGGGATCCAACTTAAATTTTTTTTCTGGATTGATTCAAATCGTTCATCAAAAACTATTAATGTTGCTAAAGTAATATAGTATTATTATTATAAAGTAAGAAACGTTATTGCCAAAGTCTCTAGCCAGGTCGGTTTATTACTTTATGATTACTGATAGCAACTACATAACATAATCTTAATGTATGAATTAGGGTTGGAAAACAGTTTTTTCTGTTAAATAAAAAAACCTTTTTTTTTGTTTAAAACAGTTTAAAACTTTTTTTGTAAGACAAAGGTTTTTATAGGGATTTTAAAACTGTTTTAAAGATTTTTTTTTAATTTTCAGACGAAGCTCTACGAAAAACCTCTACAAAATTTCGGCCCTTCGGGCCTCACTTTACTGCTTCGAGCCTTAGGCTATAAAATTCAAGAAACATGGAACATGCTTTAGCTGCGCTTTTCGGCGGAGTAGAGATGGGGAGGAACGGGTGAAGAATAACCCCCCCCCCCTCTCCCCCGTTGACTCTCGCCCGTCACCTTCTCCGCGTCACCCTCCCTTCCGCGTGACACTTTTCGGGTAGTTAGTCCAAGTACAAAGCATGTTCCATGCTAAAATGGATTACCTATACGAAAAATCCCTTCAAAACAGTGCTTCAGGTGCCTAACAATGCTGAGAAATAAAGCATACAAATTTATTTTATTAATGGCAGAAAATTTGTATAACAATTTTAGTAATAAGCTCATACTTGAGGCATGTTTAGGTAACTTGATGAAAATGAAAATTTGAATTTTGAAAAACCCTGAACACCAAAATGTAGGTTCACAAGTTGATTTCACAACCGAGGATTTCCAGGCCGGTGATATCTAACTTGTCATTCTGACTACTCACTAATGGAAATTGAAGTTTATAGTGTGTACTTGAACCTATTATGTTTTTTTTTTTTTGCTCATTTCTTATGGGGTTATTTTGATTTTCTTCCCCCTAGTTTTTTTAACACTCAGGAAAGACGTTCAAAACAGTAGGTATAAAACACTGTTTTAAACATAATTTGAATAAAATGTTTTAAACAAACCGATTTTCAAAAATTTGTTTAGAAGTGTTTAAATCGTATGTTTTATACAGTACCAACCCTGCTCTGAATAGGTACTTATCACCACCATTCTATTTACATACTAAGAAATTTGTACTATGTATACAGGCCTTGCTGGACTGGTGAATCAAAATGGCGCTCCTTCACGACCAGCTGATCGGGTCACCAGGGAAGGTTGGATTTGATACCAGTAAAAATCGATTATTGACTAAGTACCTATCGAAGATACTAGTTATTCATCTTGATACCCCACAGTGCATTTTACGGCAGAACTAACTCTCTAAAAGGAATACAGAGCCTAGTTAGGAAGTTATATCTTTAAATCTTCGGCATTCCTCTGCAAATTCCTCGACTTTCTTGATGGAAGCCTCGTTGCCTATAAGAATCAGTTTGTAACAGACTTTTGTCCACTCCGACAATAATTTTGTATCACTGAGATCTAGCAAAAATATGTGCAGAATTAGGGAGTGAGATTTGTAAGATTCCTGTAGCCACGCAGGAATTATCTTTTTGTGGAGCAAATTTAGTTAGTTGATTAAAAATTACTTGGAAGCTGCGACTGGATCCATCCGAGGTAGCTGTGAACCCTGGTGTTCACTGCTGGGTCCAACCGCCCGCAGTCGTTGCCGTAGCTCACCACCGCCATCAGGAATTGTTTTTGCTCGCTGTTGTAATCGTACAGCGGACCACCAGAGTCGTACTAATGTATAACAAAACAATATTTAAATTAATTAATTAAATATTGTATACTAATTGGTGATTAGGTTCAGAGATTCTATTAACTTGGTCACCTTCTTTTAGAAGTAGTTCAGTAATGTTTGATATACAAGGCTGGCTTCATTCCCCAGGAAACAAGAGGGTCTTCTGTATTATGAAAGGAGAGCAAGGAATCTACCCACTCTCGAACGTGAAAAGAAGGTATTGTTTTTTCACCAATTTAAAATAGTGTTGAATTTTTAGAATCGAATGAGACCATCCAAAGTTCTGTAAAACAAACCGTTCGCCCCCTATGGGGGCTGATGGTGTAAACTTGCAATGAAGCAGAAACACGAGTGTGAATCGCAGTAGTGTTGACTGACGGAAATAGTTCTAATATCCGTTTAAATTTCAGCTGATCAAAATTGTGCAGTACCTAGTGCGTCCTCGCCAACCAAGAACCAAATTTCGTAATGAAGGCACCCACAATCCTCTTATAAGAGGAAACGCTTTTTCGTAAATATTACTTAATGGCACCGCTATAAATAGCGGTGCCATTAAGTAATATTTACGAAAAAGCTGCCTTCTATGCAGATGGGTGATTTATACAGTAAAATAATAAACCATTGTGTAATAATTTGCGGCGTTTTTTGTAAAATATTTGTAATTTTTGTGGTTTGGTCCTAAAAACAACACTTGAGGCTCAACTGTAACAAATATTTTCCTTTCCTATAAACACAATAATTAGCGATATATTCACCTGACAGGCGTCCTTTCCCTTTTCAAACGTGCAGAGTTGATTCTCAGGATCATAGTGCTTGTAAACTTTGGTACAAAAGTTGTTCGGAACAATTCTCAAATTCACCTTCTTGAGAACGTCGGATAAAACGCCGCCAAACTCGTCCATACCCCATCCTGTAAAATTCACGAGTTTGTTGTTTTTGTTAAAAATTCAGAGTTTGTTTGGATTAAAAAAAAAAATCACATTTTTTCTACTCTTCCAATTCAAGTTACGTTGGTGGCAGATTCAGAGTTTCAAGAATTGTTTTGACTGCTACGAATAGAGATACCTGGACTAATAATTACCAGGTATGCAAAGGACACAGAGCAATGGGTGTTTGGAACGATCAATAGCGTAGTCTGGAATATTTATACTTGAAAAAGTGGTACATTCCATCAGGTATGATATAAATGCGTGATATTGCCACTTTGCCACAATGCCACTTTGTGGGTATTTTCAAGCACCCTAGTTTGCTTGCTTAATAGAGCATCCACTCTAGTAGTTGCTCCTTCAAACAGGAGGCCAGAGCGCAGATTTCGTTGAAAAAATTCACGTTTTTCCGCGTTCAAACACGAATTTCTCCCCTAAATTCGGTGGTAGAATGTGTTTTGATTATACCATTGGAAAGCTGAGATTCTGGCGCAGTTTTCACTGTTCTTACATCTTGAAAAAGTATGGGTTCTTGTAGTTCTATTTGAAATTGAAAAAATGCGAGGTTTCCAAAATTACGTAAAATTTTCTTTTTAGAGGACGTTTTTATGTCTCAAACCTTGACTCAAAAACAAGTTAAGGCATTTATCCGATACGAAATTTAATGCTCTTTTCAACGGTATCCTTAAATTGTAATTTCCACAGCAAATTAAAGGAGTTATGACCAATGTAATGACATGAGGTCAAACTCACGAAAAAAAAGTTTAAAGTTAAAATAACTCGAAAACAAAGGGTTTTAAAAAAATCGCTAAGAGACATTTTTTGTTGCAAATGAGTTATAGAATCGACTGGTACCGTATGGCAGACCAGTTAGGATTACACCCTGTAGACCAGCAAACAGGAGAAGCGGGTCATAAAGATGTCCCTGCCTTCAGTTTTAACATTTAAACACATCAATCTTGTTGATTGCTCGAAAAGTTTATATTCTACTGAGTTGTTAACCAAGTTGGTTGCCGGTTACCCACAATAATTATTATATTTGTACACAAATTACCAGATACTGTGAGATACTTCATGGTAGGAGTTTGATAGTTGAAAGGGAGGCAGGCAGGCCCGATGTTCTCGTTGAAGGGGATGATCTTGTCGGTTATCGCCAGGGAGATGTCGTTGACCTGCGTGGCTGCGTTGTAGTCCGGGTGGATGATGAACTGAGAGACCCTCACAAGGGCTGTGTCCGAAGTCTCAGAACCTGATAACAACGACAGTTTTGGCTTTCAAGCAAGGTAGTGACTTAGCCACTTGTTGGACCTGCACCTATATTAGTTGCATTTATCTGCTTCACAAATATTCCTAAGGCTTGCTATCAACTCCGAAGACAGGTATTCTAGCTGATAGATATGTAAGTATCAATTTCTTGCACTCAAAAAAATTAAAGGAACAAAAGCTAATTACAACAAAAATACTGGAGGGTGAATATTATACCAAATAGGTACTCCAGCAGTTACGTTTGTCAGTTGTTGAACATGGGGTTGATACAAGGACTGGTTGATTGACGTAACTAATGGGTTTCCATGTCCGAAGTTCTGTCTATTGATTCCGCGAAGGGCGACCAGAGTACTAAAGAGGGGGGTACTTCTCCAGGGTTGTAATTATCAGACTGGTGACTTTCAGGGGAAGGAAAAATTTGGACAGTGCATCCCTCTTCGGTTGAACTCTCCTGATTTTTAGTAGATTGCAAAAAAATAGCACTGTAGGAAGTAGAGTTCGTGCAGAAGTTGAATACCAGGCATGAATACCTCGAACGTACGATGAAACGGAAGAAGGCAGAGTTACAACAGGCAGTTATAGGTAAGATGGAATGGTTGGAGTGAAACGGCAATGACAGAAGCACTTGCTTATGCATCGGCAGGCACTACACTTGAAGTTCTCGTTGACAGGTACTTTACTCTTCCGAATGCCGATGAATATTAACCCAGCTAGCACGACTCGATGCTCGAAAGCATCAAGAGGGTGAAGATCTCCAAGCGTTCCACAAGATAATTATGATTTTGACTCGTAAAGAATGAGCACACGCGGTTCGGGTGGGTCCTACGGAAGAACTTATTCTGTTTTATTTTGTTGAGGGTTTACGAGGTTGAATGTTACTGGAAATAGTGTTGAGTTCAGGTTCGAAAAACCGTGGAGAAACTCTTTGTTTTGAAATTTTGTCCATTGATACCAACAGTAATCCTAGGGCTAGATTACCTAGGGGTATTCTCCCCTCTACAATTAATACCCACATCTATGTGAATCGTTCTCATATACAGACAGGTAGTTCTTAATAGCTGCTGCTGGGTATGTCAGAATTAATCAAGATCATTCTATCGAACATTTCCCTGTGAAGAAGAGCATTCGCCTGCTACACTGCTGAAAACACGTCACTAAACTCAGGTCGATTGCTAGAGCGTTCTTGTGATTTGTCTTACCTTTGGATACATCGTGTTCTCCGACGAGAATGCCGTAATCTGAAGGGTTCTGTCCCGATGTGCAGTGCGCTGCTGTGAGTACAGCTCTGGAACTGATGATCGTCGCGCCGCACCAAGTTGACCGCGTTGAGGCGTGCACGAACACCGCCATCGACGGGAATTCGTGGATATCTGTCTCCTGCCCTCCAACTATACGCCTCTGAAAATAATCTCGTAAGCTGGCTTCAATAGTTTCAACGTTTAGATCGTTTACTGTTGAGCTGAACTTAATAACTCGCTGGAATACTAAGTATGAATAAATACACTAGAGTAGGGGGATTCTGTAGCTTTTTTATTTAGCAGGGTAAAAGAAATCGTACAGGCTGTTTACTGGGTGTGAAAAAAACGCGTAAAAAGTTAATTCGCAGGAATTCACTATAAGTGACTTTGACCCACTTTCATGTGACTTTTTAGACCACGAATAAAACACTCGAGCAGTGAAAAATATCAGCTTTTTACTATCGACCAGCAGCTTGTATGAAAAAAACACCAAAAAACAGACAGTAAGATTTCTTTTACTCCCTGGTAAATGAAAAACTACTGAATCCCCCTACTTACTGACCTACTGATTACTTGTATTGCTATACCTTCGTCTTGGGAAATGTAGAGTACCTACCTAATCTTCCATGGTTGATGGATGGTACCCGACGCAATCTAAATCAGCGACTTTGATAAACAATGTACTCTATTTGGTCAATCCCAAATTGGAACGGCTTTAGTAGTCTCCTACCTTCTTATTATTTATACAGCTCTGTTGATATTCTTGTTAGCTGCCTTTACCAATCTCAGTGTTTAAATTTGCAAACAAACTTACATTTGAGATGAACATGCATCTTGCGGTACAACTGACAATTGGGGTATTTCTATACCTTCATCATGGAATCATGGAAGAAGTAGAGTAACTACTTATTCTTCCATGGTGAGTAGGTAATACTCGAAAGCATAATATAAATCAGTATCTATGATTAAGTACCTACTCTTTTTTGGTTTACCCATAATCGGAACGATTTTTTTTATGTTTGTTTTGCTTGCATTACCGCATACGTTTGACGATGGCTGATAACATAATGAGTATTGCATGATTTTTACTAGGTATTTTTATAAGAAATTTTGTGTATGAGCTCACCCTTGGAGCCCTTTTATTCCATCCACAGTCGCAGTTTTGAGAAGGAGGGTTTGTCGGGTTGACGGGGTTGTCCGAAGTTTGGTCCGCTGTGGCTTTGAATGTGCACTGGAAGTAACCTCCTTCCCTGGAGCCAGAGAGACTTTTATGAGGAGAGGTACGAAGAAGTGAGGCTAAATTTATTAATTATTGATAATAATCTAGATACCACACCATCATACCATTTGTCTGGACTATGTAATGATGGTGATCGTTGTGAAGGGATGTAATTCCATAGGTTATTACATCAATTTAAACCGGACACTTCCTAATTACCTGCTTCACTAGATATTTATTCATCGTTTGTAAATAATTACTAGATATTTAATTATTACTAGTTAATAAAAAAACGAAACGAGATATGTCTCACAGGAGCCAAAAAACTAAGAGACTTACGAAATACCTCCAGTGAATTCACTTTACTTGTCACATTATTCACAAATATGTGATTGCTTAAATTTTAAAATGATTGCAAACTGATGAATAAATGAAAAACAACAATATATTATTCATTGGAGCCAACAAGCTTGATTCTTATGGTGTGTCTTCCTCAAAAATGTATTTCAATATTTTGGTTGTGGAGCACCAAGTGAGAATGTATTCACCATCCATAGCTTCCATAACTGTTCAATCAACTTAGACAGTACCTAATCAATCAGGGATCGTATTGAGCGATCATGTGTGAGATATCGATTGATGAGGTATTCACCCGTTGGATATTGGTTTGATCATCAACCTCTAGAAGTGAGAAATAATAAAAAAAATCGAAGAACAGATAGGTCCAAGAAAAAAATAATTAGGTAATTCATGTAAATAAACATATTTCTCACAAAAGCGAATTTGTCTGTAATGAATATCAGCAACGACTGCGTACCTGGTTCGTCCTTGTAAGTTCATTTTCACTTTCACTCCTGACACCTTGAAGGGCCTGCAGTATTCCACGCTTCTCCTATCATCGATCGTCAGTGTCAGGTAGTCCACACAACTCCCGAAAACAGTCTGAAGCAGAATATCCACGAAAAATAAGTAAGTATGTTGTAAGTAAAATCAGGAACGTATCACTTTCCCTGAACTATAAGAGGCCTGGAAGTCTCCTGGGGTAGATTTAGAGATTGGGGTAGATAATTTAGGATTGATTGAGTCGCTTCACTCGAGGTGGAAGTCCACTGCAAAGGTTTGTTTCGTCTCTCGAAGGGCGCTGACTCTGTTTGAGCGGCTACAAAGAAATGGAGTCTCTTACTGGTCGGAGTACAAACCAGCCACTGCCCGACTTACGACTCAGGATACCTTCCTCTCTAGAGTGGGAGATCTGCAGGCGCTGTATAGCCTCCCTGAGACACTCGAGGAACATGAGCCTTTCCCATCTCTGGCAGAAACTCTCCCGGGACCAACAGCGGTTGGCTGCTTGGATCTGGTGATGCCCGTCTCAAAGGTTTCCTCCCCACCACATGAATTGAGAGCTGTGGCTCTGGAGACACTGACGACTCGCTATCCAGAGCCAGACTGGCTACGAGTCTATACTGATGGATCAGCCTTCAGTGCGACAAGAAATAGAGGAGCAGGGGGGTTTTCTATTGCAGGAAGTGTTGCGGCTCCAGTGGGAAGGCTGGCTACTAGCTTTGATGGCGAGATTCGGGCAGTGGTATTGGCTCTGGATCTGATTGAGAAATCCAGACGACGTCGAGCAGTCATTCTGATTGATTCACAGGCAGCCATCCAAGCGCTCACCACTAACTCGCAAACCGAATCCTTGGATGTTATGAGGGGAAGAAAGAATATCGAAAAACTTACCAGAAATGAAATCAGGATTGTTTTGCAATGGATCGCTTCCCACTGTGGTATTGTGGGCAATGAGCGAGCTGACGCACTAGCTAAGGAAGGATCCCAGATGGAGATGCCAGCTGTCCCGACACCTTTTCCAGCTGCAAAGCGGTGCTTAAAGGACTCGGTAGCAGAAAAAATGAAGGAAGCCCAACGCCGCGCGGCAGAGGGTCGACGATGGAGTGGATTGCTGGAGAAATATAATCGCGTTCCGCAAGATTTGTGCAGAGAACCTGTGGCAGGTTTCCGACACCTAACAGGTCACGATTACCTTAACGCCCACCTCCACAAAATTCGAGTCAAGGACAGTCCAACCTGCTCACTATGCCAGACGACAGAAATGATGACAACTGACCATTTATTTTACTGTCCTCAACTTGAGGACATAAGACAAAGCTTTCTTCCTAACGACACCAAATGGTCGAAGACATCCAAAATATATTGGACAGCAAGAGGCCACATGGCCAAATGGCGTAGGGTAAAAAAAATCTCGAATTACTCAAAATGTTGAAAAATTTCGTTGAAATCAACATTCGAGTTGATTCACGTGAGAGGGACGTCCACTTCAAAGGATTGTTTTGTAGTTCGATTAATCCGTAATCTTGGAAATTACAGTGGAAATTGAAACTTCGTATCGGAAATTACTCATTAATTCGATTCCTAGATTCTTTCTAACATTTTTTCAAGACACCCAACATCGGGAGAGGTAACTAGGTACGAGTAACTACTTCACTCACCTTACTCAGATTGACGACTCGACATTCGGTCTCAACGGTAGCTCCTTGTCTGGTGAAAGCCTCCCAGGTGCAGGCAGCGAAGGCTGAGTAAGGTCTGGGGTAACCAGGGTTGTTGAGGGAGAACTGCCTCCCAGGCTCAATGTACTGCCTGTAGAAGCACTGCTGCTGCTGAGAGGCGACGCGATCCCCCAAAAGACACAAAACGGGGATCCTTCAAAAGAATTTAAGCAGTATCGTCAACAATGGAACATGTATGTTCATCAATTCACCTGTTTTTCTCTGACACAGAGCGTTTCAAAAATATCTAATATGGTGAATCGGAAATAGAAATAAGCAGTGAGAAAACCCGAATTAATCTTAGTTGAACAATATCCTTTAAAAGAATTTAAGCAGTATCATCATAAATAGAATTTTTATGTTCATCATTTCAAATATTTTATTTCTGACAAAGAGCGTTCCAAAAATCTGTAATCGGAAATGGGGACAAGCAATGTGAAAAACCGAATGACATCATAGTTAACAATAACCTTCTCGTACTCGTACTTTCAAACCGAGCAAGAAAGAGATTAAAATTTATTCAAATTCAAATTTTTATTGTAAGTCTCCAAGGTGGAGGAAGCAAAGGGTGAGTGTCTGGATTGTTTGTAAATTGATGTCAATGTTTGCCAATTTTGAAGAACAAAAAATTCATATTGAAGAATTTATTGCTGTTCTAACAAAAATCATATCATCTTTGCCCCCTAAAATTCACGTCATTTCAGTGGTCTATTACTACAAGCTAATTCTGGTACCTAGTTAAGACATCTCAAACCATTCATGGAATTTCAGAAAGGCAGGGTTTATTTTTTGTATTCAGTTCAAAGCCAATGAATTTCGGTTTTATTCGGGTCACATCGGCAAACGCCCAACAAATAATCGATTAATGTGATCGACTAATTATTTCGTCCTGGCTATTCGATTAACCAATTAATCTGGATCAAAAATCGAATAACCAATTATTTCAACAACGCTGCAAATTATTACACAAAGGTTTTTTTTTTAATTTCTGTGTAGATCACTTGCCTGCAAAGAATTCAGCTTTGCCACTATCACTTCCCTACCAACCATATTTTCGCTTCACAATCATGTTTATTTTGAAGAAATAAACGCTTCACACTCAATTCGAAGAAATAAAGAGTTGTTTGTTCAGGTTATTACTGATTGCAAAGGACGCAAAACTGAGTACAACTTGAAGAAACGAACAACGATCGCATTTTGGTCAGCTAAAATTTGAACGGAGATTAGGCCACTTTTGCGATTCACACGCGTGTTTCTGATTTATCGTAAGTTCAACCCTCAAGTTCTCACACGGAACAGTTTCTCCTATTGATCTCTGGGTGGCCTCATTCGATTCTAAAAGTTCAATTCATTAAATTGGTGAAAAAAAATACTATTATACCGAGTTTTCGAGTTGAGGCGATTTAAAATGAAGGCTCCCATTTTTCGCCCTTTAGAAGTGACTGAAACTAACCAAAAACTGCTGTCAAAATAAAGTGAACCTGACCTGATAATATCGTGAGTACTAATAATGGAGAAGTTCCTAGTGTTTTTACAGGCTGGTGATTCATACAGAAAAAATAATAAACCGTTGTGTAATAATTTGTAGCATTTTTAGTAAATTGTTAGGAATTACGTGAATGGGGCTCTAGATTATTCCTTCTAAATTTCTAAATTTAATTCCTTCTAATTTTAAGAGCAAAAACCCCGATACATTGGGCATGTAATGAGAGGTCCCCGGTATGAGTTGCTGCGCCTTATCATAGAAGGGAAAATTTTGGGGAAACGTTCAATTGGGAGAACAAAAAACTCTTGGCTTGAGGATTCGAGGCGATGGTTCTCCTGTTCATCGGAGGATGTTTTTCGGGTTGCCACCAACAAGGAAGAACTGGCTGTTTGGATCGCCAACCTCCGCGAGGAGTCGGCGAATTAAGAAGAAGAAATTTAATCAGAGAGAAAGGAAGGTAGCAAGAACATGGTTCCAAAATAGCAGCAGATGAATGTTATCGCAACCCGAATGACAAGGACGCTCTCTGAAAAATCGTTAAAATGAGAAATAATTCAAATTCTTGAGTTCATGTACATATAATCTTGAGAAATTGAGGTACCTTTCTGCGCCTAAATCAATTATATCATTCTGAAACCAATAGACTCTATATTTATATGTCCATGCTCTTGATTTGAAGTGACACAAATGGTCAACTCAGAATTTCACAACCTCCTTATAAATACCTAGATTCACCAATCTTTATAAACACCACGTCCTTTCCACCTCAATGTTACGCAATATGTTGACAATCTGGATAATCGGTCAAACAATGGCGTTAAAAATTGATAGCTTCGGTGGACTGGTGCTGCGGCCGTGATTCAATAGGTAGACAAGTACAACCAGTCTATTGTAAAGGATCCGTGAAATCCCCTCCACAAGAATCATTACTTTCACACTTTACCAACCAACTTCTGTAGGACAAAACATTAATTCGGAACTATGCAGTTTCGGTACATCGTGTTGTGTGGTCAATTCCTAGCCCCTGGGAAAACATGGTTACATCATGGTCCGATATCGGTTCATTTTATAAGGTTTGTGTGGATTATCCCCCATCGGGCCAATAATGGCACTCGATTCCAAACTATCCATTCGCCCAATTTTACACAAAATTAAGAGTAATTTAGAACTGCCTCAAAAATGTATCGATTTTATCACGATCCGATCAGTAGCAGCACCAGAACAGAAGCAGTAACTACTTGAGAAAACGTAGCAAATTATTACACAACGGTTTATTATTTCTATATAGATCACCCTCTGCAAAGAACACGGCTTCGCCTACTCCACAATGAAGTTTATTTGGAAGAAATAAACGCTTCACACTCAATTCGAAGAAATAGTGAGTTGGGATTCCTTCAAATGGGAATTTGAATACTGCCAAGGACGCAAAACTGAGTGCAACTCAAAGAAACGAACAACGATTGAATATTGGTCAGCTAAAATTTCAATAGAGATTAGGCCTCTTTTGCGACCCGTGTTTCTGATTTATCGTAAGTCTGACCCTGAAGTTCTCGTAGGGAGCAAACGGTGTGTCTTACAGAACTCCGGGTGGTCTCAAAAAATTCTAAACATTCAATACTATTTCAAATTGATGAAAAAATAATACTTTTAATCGAAATTTTTTGAGCTAGAGCGTTTAAAATGTCAACCCTTATCTTTCAACAGTTAGAAGTGAGTGACATCAACCAAAAGCTTCGCGGCACAACTGGACCCCAAATGGAGCCCATATACCAAATTTCATCGAAATCGGCCCATGGTAACTAAGGGAAAAGCCGCGGACGGACGGCAAAATTTGTATTCGATTTTCGGATTCTACGTACCTTGAAACGTAAACCAACAAATTTTGAGGGGAGTTAAAAATGTTTTTCGTGGTCGTTTTCAAAGGTTCATTGTTGAAAATAATGAACCAAAATTTAACAATCATCGACCGAGTAATGACAATTTCTTAACCGTGTTGATGTCAGTAATCCGAGAAAACTGTAAACGTGATCGCGAAACTCTTGAAATTACCGTTTCTTAGTCTCTTGTAACCCAAAATCGTACAAATTCGGAGGACATATAGGTGTTGGGTTCAAAGCCAATGAATTTCGGTATGCTGATAATATTGGCGTAGGGATCACGGTACAACAAGCACAGTAGGGTTCCTAGTAGGAAAGAGGATCGCCCAACAAATAATCGATGAATGTGATCGACTAATTATTTCGTCCTGGCTATTCGATTAACCAATTAATTTGGACATTAAAAATAAATTAACCATTTATTTCAAAAACTACCAATTAATTCTCAAAGTTTTTGTATTGCTCCCCAATCTACAAGCTTTGTTTTCATTTTTCAAGGTTGAAAAAAAAGTTCTCCAAAAATCAAAATTTCCACTCGTGTTTTACGTTTCAGACCTTCCTGAACAATTTTGGTTCCGTGTCTGTCCGTCTGTCTGTCTGCCTGTCCGTGTGTCTGCCATGAAATCTTTGAAAATTCCTCTATGAAAATCGAAGCCTCCAAATTGAATGTATTTTATGCGCATGCGTAAACGTGAACTTGTAAAAGCCATGACTTCTACATTTTCCAACAATGTAGATCCATGGTGACTAATGAAAGTGCCGCGTATTGCTGGCGGCTTACAGCGACTGATTTTTTTTCCGAGTCTACCAAGGTAGCGGAAGCGTTGTTTTCACTTTTCAAGGTTGAAAAAAAAGTTCTCCAAAATCAAAATTTCCACTCGCGTTTTGTGTTTCAGACCTTCCTGAACAATTTTGGTTTTGTGTCTGTTATGAAATCTATGCCACAGCCATAACTTATACAATTCAATATACTACCCCTTGCAATGGAAGAAAGCAATAGTAATGCCCCTAAAAAAAGTGCCGAACCCGAAAAGTGTAAGCGAATTTCGAGCGATTAATCTTTTGTGTGCACCTGGAAAGGTCTTCGATAAAGCGGTATACCTAGAGTTGTATAACTACGTGAATTCACACAACCTAATCAACGATAGACAGTCGGCCTATAAGGCTAACTATAGTGCTGAAACTGCCTTAATCGGGGTCTTGGACGATGCTAGACGTGCTATGGATGACCGAAAAGTGACGATTTTCGTGGGGGTGGACTTCAGCCGAGCTTTCGACCTTATTCGTCATGATATTTTACTCGCTATCCTGAAATCGTTCGGTCTGTCGCAGAAGCTTATTGGGTGGTTCACTTCGTATTGACATTTTCATGTCTTTGCCCTGTCACGAAATTGCTTAACGAAATTGTATTACAGTGCCTTTATAATGATTTCCGCTTACAACGACCCCGTTGTTAGGTTTGTTCCTTTTCTACACTTTTTAACCCACAAAAATCGTTCACCACTCGTTGGAAAGCTCTCGATTTAAGAAACATTTTCATGTTCTCCATAACATATTGACTATACGAATAGCGGAGCTATGGGCATAACTGTTCTCATATTTTGTTTACAAACTAATGATCGTGAGTGTAGAAGATAATTAATCCGGAATCGTCTATTTTATTGAAATTAGGTACCTACCTCTTAATATTAATAATTGTGTCAATTTGTAACATAATATATCTACACTTTTTCGTAGTACCTACCTCTTTACATGGTACATGTGATGTTCAATAATTTCGGTAAACAGTGAGATAAAAGCTTAGTAGAGTAGACAACAGCAACGCATTGTGAGGTTTGAAAAATACAACAAATAGCTATAGATAGTTATTATGTTAATGATTCGTTTCACATTCTGACAACAACGGAGGGTGGGTTATAAAATCCTATAGTGAGGTAAAACGCTGCAAATTATTACACAATGGTTTATTATTTTTCTATATAGATCACTCGTCTACAAAATCACCAACCATCCAATATGAAGAAAAAAAATAAATAAATAAATAAATTTTTTTTAAAATAAAAAAAAAATCAAAATCACCAACCATTGATCGCATTTTGGTCAGCTCTAATTTGAACGGAGATTTGGCCTCTTTTGCGATTCACACTCGTGTTTGGATTTATATATATATATATATATTTCAATATAAACCCTTAAATTTTCGTAGGGAGCGAACGGTTTGTCCTACAGAGCTCCGCGTGGTCTCAAAAAATTCTAAAAATTCGATAGAATCTTAAATTGAAGGAAAAACAATACCTTTAAATCAAAATTTTTTGAGTTAGGGCGTTTTCAAAATTTCAAAATTGATTTTGGAACCCTTAGAAGTGACCTACATCAACCAAAAGCTTCGGGGCACAACTAGACCCCAAATGGAGCCTACATACCAAATTTCATCAAAATCGGTCAATGCTAAGTGGCAAAAGTGCCGCGTACGGCGGACGGCGGACGGACGGCCAATTTTTTATTCGATTTTTGGATTCTACGTACCTTGAAACGTAAACCATCAAATTTTGAGGGGGTGTTAAAATTTTTTTTTTTTTCTTGGTCGATTCCAAAGGTTCATTATTGAAAATAATAAACCAAAAGCAATAGGTAAAGACATGAAAATGTCCCAATGCGTTGCAGACTCGTATGCAAGCGTTTATTTTGAAAATTACTACGGTAGTTTTAGGAAAACAAATTTACACGTCCCAGAACCACCTGGAATCGACGAATAAAATCACTCGCGATGAGATTGTGGAAAATTTCTTAATTGATTTATTCCATGATCTATTTTTCCATATCAATGAACCCTCTTTCGAAAAAAAAAATTAAAAAATTTGAGGCAAATTCCCCATTAATTTAGTACGATAAGTCCTTACATTTTTATTTTTTATCAGGCTGTTTCCAGAGCACCAGGGCCCCGGACGGCTCACTCTCTTCTTGGCGAGATGTAACTATCGGAATTCCCCAAGGCTCCGTTTTGTCTGGATTGCTCTTTGTGATTTTTTCAAATTCGTTGCCTGAGGTGTTGCAGCATTGCAACTACATGGTATATGCCGATGATCTACAGCTTTTTATTTCATGTAAAGTTAATGAATTGGGTGATTTCATCACGAAAGTAAATTCGGACCTGGATCGACTCTATTGTTGGTGTAACTCCCACGGCATGACCATAAACGCTCTTAAGAGCAAGGCAATGTTCATTGGAAACTCCAAAATAATTTCTAAAATCGACCATAACCATGTAGCACCAATCGTAATCGGCGACTCAAATTTAGAAGTGGTAAGCGAGTTCAAAAACCTTGGTATTTTAGTTACTAATACTTTGAACTGGAATTCTCAGGTGGCTGAAATTTCAAAAAAGGTCTACAAGGGCCTTTATCAGATTCGTCGAGTCGCGTTCGACTTCCCTAAACACATTAGGGAACAGTTAGCATCATCGCTACTGCTGCCAAGTTTTGAATATGCACCTCTGGCATTTTGCGACCTAAGTGGGGAGCAAATGCACACTCTGCAAAAAGCGCTCAACAGTGTTGTGCGGTTTGTGTGCAGATTGAGGCTAGATGCTCATGTAACACCATCTTTTGTTGAGCTTGGGTGGCTTAAAATAGCTGAAAGGAAAAGTTGGCCCTCGCCACAATGCTTTTCAAAATTCTCAAATTTCAGAAACCCGCATACGTCTATAAACATTTTATTCATCTCTGCGATATCCACTCTAAATCAACACGTAAAGCTTCTACTACATTACAGATTCCAAAACATAATACAATCTTATTCAGTAAATCCTTTCTCCTGCGATCTATTAATTTATACAATTTAAATACCGATCTATTTGATTTAAGCAAAAATGTACCATCTTTCCGCAATACCTACAAAAACATGTTAATTAATAATTATAAATTTAATGATGATGTGCCCTTGAGCTTTTAAGTGACATTTGATTACAGCAATAGTTTTTGACAATAGGTTTTTGTAAGAAGAGACTTTATTATGTTTATAAATGTATTTAAATTAATTTGTACCCATTTCGATTGAATCGAGGATAGTTGTACCAATTGTTTCCAGGGGAGATGGAAGACAGGACCAGATGGTCTCTCAAATCAATCAATCAATTCTCATCCGATTCCGATGAAATTTTCAGGGATTGTGCGGGTTGGCGTGTAGATGGTCCCCTATGAAAATCATCATCCCCCGGACTGATAGTAGCCGCTGCGCATGCGAAAACTTGAAATACTTGCCACAGCCATAATTTCTTCATTTCTCATCCGATTTCGAAGAAATTTTTCGGGGATTGTGCGGGTTGGCGTGTAGATGGTCCCCTATGAAAATCATCGCCCCTAGACTGATAGTAGCAACTGCGCGTGCGCAAAAGTATATTTCCTTGTTACAGCCATAATTTCTACATTTTCCACCAATATTCAGAGATTAGTTGACGTGTAGAGTCCCCTATGAGGGTAGTGCAAGGTATTTAATGATTGATGTTCTGAGATCAACTACTCTGCATCGAATCATCTATGCAATCGGGTTATGGATACGAGGAAACTATGTGCCACACCCACTTGGCAGACGTTTTTAAATTCGATATTCGGATTCTACGAACCTTGAAACATGAACATTAAATTTTGAGGGTGTTAAAATTTTTTACTTGCTCAATTCCAAAGGTTTATTATTTTAAATAAACCAAAAGTATTGAAAACATAAAGAGTTTTTCTTACTTATTAATTTGCCAACTTTTAGAGTTAAATAATCCTTACTTACAAATATGCTAGAATTTTGTGATCCATCGTTCCAGTATTCCAGTGATCCGCCGACTGAACACCTTACGTTCTTCGCATTTGCACAGCTGGTGGCGAAAATTGTTTCCAATTCGTTCAACTGGCAAATATTTATTCGAGATCACGTAGCATTTCGTCGCTCTGCTCGCCTTCTTTGTGAAAAGTAATTTTTCGGATGGTAATTGAACATTTATTGGGGCGTGAGACGTCAGTAGTGTGTTTGTTGACACGTCCGAACTATTAAATAAATATTGCATGACGAGAAAAAATGATAATGTTTTAGATATTTACTACTCAAGCTTCATAATCGTGTGGTGATTTACTTCCATAATCAGTCAAGGATTTCAAAACAAATTATTCTTTTAAATCTGAAAACTTAGAACTTAGTTTGACCTTAAGGTTTATTATTTTAAATAAAGAACTATTGGAATATATCATGATAGAAATTGTTTACGGCCCCCTCCCCCTTCATCAAAACTATGGTTTACGTTTCTAAGTACGTAGAATCCGAAAATCGAATTTTTAAAAAACCGTCCGTCCGCTGTACGCGGCATTTTTCTTAGTTATAATGGACAGATTTTGATGAAATTTGGTATATGGGCTCCATTTGAGGTCTAGTTGTGCCGCGAAGCTTTTGGTTGATGTCATTCACTTTTAAGAGGTGAAAAATGAGGGTTGAAATTTTCAAAAGTTGCCCCAATATGCAATTATATCGTTGCGTGTGAACGGAGTTTGCGGGGTTAATGCTCGTCTCATTACGGTGTCAGTTCATAGTTTAGGAAAAGCAATATGTTCCCCTCTCAATTCCACGATTAAATGTTTTATGAGAAACCCTCCTGAGTAACCAAACCTTGCTCCATCTCCGACCTATTTTTGAGGCAACTTTTTTTCTTATCAGACAAGCCACCGTCGACATAGGATGAGCTCCTCCTCATCCAGATCAAAATTTATTTCGAAATTAGGAGTTTTGATTATTAAAAAAAGAACAAACGAAAATTGCCACAAGTCCACTGAACGGGTCACACCTTCGTGCAAGTGAACACGACCAGGTTGTTCAGTGCAGTTAGCGCAAACTGGCTTGTGCAAGCCGGCTTGAGCAAATTCGCATAGTTCAATTTCATTCTACCATTCTACTGGACAAAACTGTTTCACTCATAATTTAGTCAGTGTTTTGAGTCAGAAATAGTGGACAGCCCCCCCCCCCTCTCACTCTCCATTCGCCACTATCACAATCATGATGGCACCTCAGGTGAAACACCCAAAAACCCACGAAATTTGAGCGCTTTCTGGTGTCCTGCCAACATGGTGACACCTCTGATTAGTTCCATGGTGGCTCAAAGAATAGTTTATGAAAATTGAGAGGTAAATTGATTGTGTTCCCTGAATTCCAAAGCTTGTGTACTATTAGTAAGCCTCAATAGGAACGGATAATATTGAAAAATGGTGGATTTCCTGGGTACTATCTCCTCACTTGTCCCTTCCCTATGCTTCCCGGCCTTTGCTTACCTTTAGATCGGTGATCTTCGTCACCATCGTTGACATAGAATCAGAATTCCTCCTAGTCAGTATCACTGACAGGGAGTATCAGTTTCAGTATTACTGAAATATCTTTTATCGATTTAAAAAAAGTTGTTTATTTTTGTATTGAAATTAGCCGTCCCACGGTGTTTGTGTTTTGGTTTATTATTTTCAATAATAAACCTTGAACAATCACTCAGAGACCTGTTGGGCAAACCGTTCGCTCTCAACGAGAACTTAAGGGCTGGACCTACGATCAATCAGAAACACGAGTGTGAATCGCAAAAGAGGCCTAATCCCCGTTCAAATTTTAGCTGACCGAAATGCGATCGATGCTTTTCTTCATGTTGGTTGGTAACAATGGCAATGCCGTGTTCTTTACAAACGAGTGATCTATATAGAAAAATAATAAACCTTTGTGCAATAATATGCAGCGTTTTTGTGTTGGAGCGTTTTGGAATCAACCAGTAACAATTTATGGTGAAAGATATCAAATAACGTAATCAAAAAGAAGATTGGCCCAATTTTGCTAAAAATGTTGTCATAATTTTTTAAGAAAGCTTAAAATCGTTCACATGCATTATTATTTATCAATGAAGTGTTAACTATTGCAATTTTGATGCTGTTCTTCCTCTTTAGGCTGAAGTGGTTACGAAGGGAGGAGTGTGGTCATTATTACTACCATGCGCTGTAAATTAGTACACAAAGGTTGATTATTTTTCCGTATGGATCCCTCGCATGCAAAGAACACAGCTTTACCATTTTCACTCACTACCTACCAATCATATTTTCGCTTCACAATGAAGTTTAGAAAGAATTGTGGAATCAAGAAGAAAAAAGAGTTATGAGTGCCTTCATTAGAAATTCGATTACTGGTTGCTAAGGACGCAAATCTCATTTTGGTCAGCTAAAATTTCAACGGAAATTTGGCCTTTTTGCGATTCACACTCGTGTTTCTGATTTATCGTAGGACCAACCCTTATGGTTTCCTTGAGGAAAATTTGAACAGTCACATGAACACTTCATGACTCTGTGGTCACAAGACATGCTCCAGTGTGTGTACGTTGAGAGATTTCAATAAGGTAACACTGCAGCTTACTCAATTGGATTAGTGGAGACAAAGGTTACCTTTTTTCTCAAAGGCCTATAATAACTAGGGACCTGCCAATATGTAGTACCTTTTCCCTTCTTCAAGATGCAAATAAGTTTTTAATACCCCTGTGATCCTATTCACCTCAATTTACGACACCAGATTGAAGCTTCAACCGCAACGTGAACTACCTTCAAGGTTCAAAATGAATATCTTCCTCCTCACCTGCCAACTTCAATTAGCTTTCGCTTTGGCCGCGCCATCAGCTCTTTCATTCGCCGTCCGTCGACGTTGGAGGTGCCCCTTTCATTTTTAGGACGTCCCACAGTAAGACTTGGGCGTCCTTATGCGATCGATCTGGGGTAAAGTTGGACAACACTCAACAGAAAAAAAAAATAACCACACAGTAATCCGTTTTAGACCATTCTGAATCCAAATCCGCGAAAAAAACCATAGGTGTATGTCTGTGTGTGTGTGTGTGTGTATGTGTGTGTGTATGTGTGTGTGTATGTGTGTGTGTAACAAAATCTTGTGTACTCTGCACAGGCCTTAGTTCTCAACCGATATTCCTGGTTCTTTTTTTGTTCGTCGCGGAAAACTATCTAGTTGTGCACTACGTCGCCGGAATTTCGAATTTTGCCTTTTAAGGGGGGGAAAGGGGGGGTTAATGCTCGAAAAACGTGCGTTTTTGGGCATAATCTTGTGTACTCTACCCAGGCCTTAGTTCTCAAACGATTTTCGTGGTTCTTTTTTCTTTTGACGCGAAATACTATCTAGTTGTGCACTACGGCGCCGGAATTTAGGATTTTGCTTTTTAAGAGGGAGAAAGGGGAGGTTAATGCTTAAAAAAACGTGCGTTTGCGTGCACAATCTTGTAAACTCTGCCCAGGCCTCAATTTCCAACCGATTTGCGTGTTTCTTTTTTTGTTTGACTCAAATAACTTCCGAGTTGTACATGATTTCACCAGAGTACCAAAATTCGCAAGGGGAGGGGGTGAGTGGGGGGATAATATTCACAAAATATCCGATTTTTCAATATTTCGGTTCCTTTACTGCTTACTAATTGTATCCAAGCTTTGAAATTGAGGAAAAATTCTCATTATACCTTAGGATTTGCATGAATTACTTTCAGTACCACCATGGAAATAAAAGTGGTGCCACCATGGTACCAGGGCACCATAAACCTCATATTTGTTGGTTTTTAGGACGTCCCACAGTAAGACTTGGGCGTCCTTATGCGATCGATCTGAGGTAAAGTTGGACAACACTCAACAGAAAAAAAAATTTCCACACAGTAATCCGTTTAAGACCATTCTGAATCCAAATCCGCGAAAAAAACCATAGGTGTATGTCTGTGTGTGTGTGTGTGTGTGTGTATGTGTGTGTGTGTGTGTGTGTGTGTGTGACAAAATCTTGTGTCGTCTGCACAGGCCTTAGTACTCAACCGATTTTCCTGGTTCTTTTTTTGTTCGATGCGGAAAACTATCTAGTTGTGCACTACGTCGCCGGAATTTTGAATTTTGCTTTTTAAGGGGGGGAAAGAGGGGGTTAATGCTCGAAAAACGTGCGTTTTTGGGCATAATCTTGTGTACTCTGCCCAGGCCTTAATTCTCAACCGATTTTTGTGGTTCTTTTTTTCATCGACGCGGAAAACTATCTAGTTGTGCACTACGGCGCCGGAATTTTGAATTTTGCTTTTTAAGGGGGGGAAAGGGGGGTTAATGTTCAAAAAACGTGCGTTTACGGGCATAATCTTGTAAACTCTGCCCAGGCCTCAATTTCCAACCGATTTGCGAGTTTCTTTTTTTGTTTGACTAAAATAACTACCGAGTTGTACATAATTTCACCAGAGTACCAAAATTCGCAAGGGGAGGGGATGAGTGGGGGGATAATATTCACAAAATATCCGATTTTTCAATATTTCGGTTCCTTTATAGCTTACCAATTGTATCCAACCTTTGAAATTGAGGAAAAATTCTTATTATACCTCCGGATTTTCATGAATTATTCTCTGTACCACCATGGAACTAATAGTGGTGCCACCGTGGTGCCAGGACACCATAAACCGCATATTTCGTGTTTTTTTTTTTTTTTTTTTTTTTGTGTTTCACTTTGAATACGGATGTGAACCTCGACGGACCGCCTACTAAAACTAACAGATGAAAGTTCAATGTTACGACGTATTTCCGCTTTGGTGCCAGACTGGCACCATTGGGGTTGAGGGGGGGGGGGGGTGAACTCGAATTCGCATGTTGGGTGTCGTAGATCATGGATTTTAAAATGCTCTTCAGATTCGAGTCTCCCACGCCGCTAGAAATTTTATGGTGGATAAGGGTGAGGGGGGGGGTGTCACTATTTCTTCCCTAAAGTAATGAATGAATTACATCGTGTGAAATAGTTTTATCGCTTACCGACTGGTTAAACTGATCTGATGCTTATCCAATGGGACGTCCCCTGGAATGCATGCATTACTAAACAATATGTTTTCTCCTTCCCGACCTGGCGGTGTCAGCGGCTTTCGAACTTTACCCGCTCGTCGCCAGCTTTCTCGAGATCGCATGAGGGGAGACACTTTCAGTTCAAGTTTCATGTAGTCTGAAATAAACATTCGAGTATAAGTGATTGGTGGGTGTCTGAAATACGTGGATAAATATAGTGTTGAAAAAAATAT
This sequence comes from Apolygus lucorum, assembly GCA_009739505.2. Lineage (NCBI taxonomy): Eukaryota > Metazoa > Arthropoda > Insecta > Hemiptera > Miridae > Apolygus > Apolygus lucorum. Next base: position 25,727,282 of record CM019169.2, read on the forward strand.
GCCAAGAAGAGTGGGCCACATAACATAAGGTCGCAGTGTCGTACACGAGACATTTATGACTATTTATGAACTCAAGTACAATTCCAATCAGCAATCAATTATCGAATACAAGTAAGTTTAAGAATTAATAATCGTCTTATCAAGGTGCAAATATGGTCTACGTGGTTGGTAGTTACTATTATGTAATGGAAAAGCCCTGTTCTTCCCGGACGGGTAATCTCTAAACGAAAAAAGTGGGTGTGCCACATAGCTTCCTCGTATCCATAACCCGATTGTATAGGTCAATCTCTAAGTACCTTCCACTGCCCTTGAAGTTGTGGCTGTGGCAAGGATTTCATGACAGGCAGACAGACACGAAACCAAAATTGTTCAGAAAGGTCTGAAACGTAAAACGCTAGCGGAAATTTAGATTTTGTAGAACTTTTTTTTTCAAGCTTGAAAAGTGAAAACAAAGCTTCCGCTACCTTGGTACACTCGGAAGCAATAAGCCGTTGTGTAATAATTTGCCGCGTTTTTCATAGTCTGTCGGGATGTAACGCTCTGACATCTAACATTCGTGATCTGTTTTAGGCGAGTGATGCCATTTGACCTCGTGAACTCAGTATTAGCGCTGATTGACGTCCACCACCCACAGAGAGCGAGATTAGCCATTATACAATTAAACGGGACGCGTGGGAGTGATTCTCAACTGAAACTCCTATCTCTAGAATGAAGACAAGTGTATATCTCAACATAACCGACGAGGGAATGGAAATACATTGTTCGTTCAGCCTCATAAAGTAATAGAGAGTCAGTAGCAGCAAATTTGAGGACGTCCATTGGTACAAATCTGCCCACAGATGATGATAATCAGGTCAAACTGATGATTTAGCGGTACAAAGTTACTGGCATGTATTTAAACGGGTTATAACTCTTCATCGATTTAGTCTATTGCCGAATCGAGTTGACTGATCATTATTCGTAAATAAGGCGCAACTTGACGGTATTTTCTGTGCCGACATGTTTTTCAGTAACTTACACATAAGTTGTCCTAGCTGCTATTTCACAATTTATCAGCATTATGTTCCATTCAGTGTGAAAGGGCTAGAACATTTTGAACCTAGAATACAAGGTTTAAGATCACTTCCTGATGACAAAGAAAACTTTCCGTTGTACGAGTATGTACCTACGTTGAAAACATAACCATGAGCGAACTGTTTACAAATTAAGTGGGTTAGGTACCCACTTTCAAATTCGTTAAAATGGAGCATTTACAAATAGTTTTAGCAGTCAATTCGATGCGAAACAAGCCTCAATCGATTTAGGATGAAGTACCTACTGCTGGAATACACACATCTCCAACAGCTACCTATTTCGGCGTAACTTGAGTCTGTAACCAAGTTTTTAAGATCAAGAAATGTGCAATATTATAAATAATATTGGATTTACTAGTACTCAATCTTGATATGTTGAATCAGAGAAAATGAAAGGTAAACAGATGGTTTTCTATTTAAAATGTATTCATTAAATTGGTAACAGTTTAGTTACTATACAGGCTGTAACATTTCAAAACGGTCACAGGTCAGAAATCGATTCTACAGCTCATTTCCAACAAAAAATGTTCCGAGTAATTTTGTTAGAGGCTCCGTTTTCGAGTTATTTCACTTTGAAGATTTTTTTCGTGTTTTCGACCTTGTCGCAGTAAAACGACTTTAACTCCGCGAATTTTCATGTAAATTTCAATCTGATTACACCGTTGGAAAGAGCGTAAAATTTCCTATCTTCTGGATTGGGAAAAACATTTTTAAATCGGAAAAATGGGTGAAAATTGGATTTGAAACGAAAAATTGGTCAAATCTTGGACATCTCAACATTTTATTCTTCAGACATTGATTATGATTTTGATCAAGCTCTTATGTGTGAATACAAATTTAATCTTATTTTGAATCATAGAAACATGTTCTTGTCATTAAAAATCTTAATCATATTCATGAGTGAGATTTTGGCCAACTCTGCCGTCGTCCAATCCCTCAAATCGTCTTACCTGGAGAGCTGATTCCGTTGGAAAAATTCACGTTTTTCCGCGTCCAAACACCAGTTTCTGTGATAAGCACCTTTCAAAATAAAAATAATTGGACCGTTGGAAAGCCGAGATTTTGGCGATTTTTTTAGGCCTACAGGTAAAATTCCACGAGCCGGATTACAGAACCTACGAGCATTTGAAAAAAGTTTAGATTTCCAAGATTTGACCAATTTTTCATTTCTTGTCCAATTTTTACCCGCTTTCCGATTTAAAAAAAAAATTCGTCAAGGAGATAGAAAATTTTACGCTCTTTCCAACGGTGTAATCCGATTTAGATTATCATGAAAATTCGAGGAGTTATAGCCGTTTTACTGAGATAAGGTCGAAAACACGGGAAAAATCTAAAAGTGAAAAGGAGAAATTTTTTGCTGGCAATGAGCTGTACAATCGATTCTTTGCCTGTGACCGTTTTGAAATGTTGCTCCCTGTATACATCCTGGCTTTTGAGGCTCATCTCAGATTCAAATTGATAAGTTGGTGGATCTGCAGGTTTGATTCTCTTCTTATGAAATTGTTTAGTACACTTCATATGATTTCCGATGCGAGGAAATAAATATGACTAACATTGACCGACCGCGTTGTCTGTTGATATCGATCTGATAGGTCAGCAAGGGACAAACCCAAAGCGGCTCGCAAATCTCTTTCAGACCTCCCCGGAACAAGTCATGCACCTAAATATCTAGACTGCAAGCTCAGGTGATCAAAACTTAGACAAATTAAATTTATATTCATTGGATGGGGACACCAAATGGTCAGAAAACGGGACTGTCTTGAGAAAACTAGAAAATCTGACTGTGTTATATTTTAACAAAATATAAGACAGTACGATGAATGGGAGTCTAAACAAGTTTTTCTAAATTTCTTTTTTCATCTCTGAAATATCTATCTAGAGTAATATTGATTAGCCGAGATTTGATGTGAGAATGAATGTATTTCATGAAACTATGATTGTGTAATAACTTAACAACAAACTATAACTTATGATGCAACATCTCCTCCCCCTTTAGGAACCTTGTGCCTTTCGCATGCACCCGACGCTCCATTCCATCTATGACGACGACGTACGATAAAGGTCCCATTTTCTTCTTCACTGTGGCTTCTGAAAACGTCTTGTTCTCTCTTCGACGTTTCACCCACAACTTTTCCCCCTCAAGAAATTCCTTGAGTGGAATTCGATCGTGCTGCAGCTTTTGTTTGACCATTTCTTCGTCCAATCTTCCTGTCAGATCTGGCTTTAACAAAGTGATTCTGGTTTCTCAGCTGTCTCCCTAACAACAATTCTGCAGGCATCCGTCTTGTAGTCCTATGGCTAGTTATCCTGTGTGAAAACAAAAATTGGTTTAGCCGAGTCCGTAGGTCCTGTTCACTACTCCTACTAGATCCATACCGGTGCTTGAAGGTTCTGACCATTCTTTCTGTTAGCCCGTTGGATCTAGGATGGTAAGGTGTAGTCAACACATGCCTAACATTGTTACGCCTACAAAATGCCTTAAAGTTTTTGGAAGTCCACTGTGGTGCCCGCGTCCTTTTCGACCTTTCCACAGTAGAATGCCTTCCTCACATGATAATTCTTCCTTCTTTTCGAAGAATGTTCACAAATACTTCTTACTTGGCCATCCCTGCTGTATGTACCTTGTTATTTTATTCAACATTTTGAATGCTTGATCACCTATTTTCGTGAGCAACAAATCCCTCCGATCTTCCTCACCTTTAATCCTAGCTATCTTCAATTCCAATTCAAAATAGGGTAGATAGTACTCCCAAGTTTGATTTTCAGGATTGAACGGCCTTATGTCGATCTTAATTCTATTCAACGACCTTACGTCAGGATGGTCATCTCCTCCTGTGCCATGATCCTCTGGTACCTACGACCTCTTCTTGTACTACTCATACCTACTCAACTTTTCTCCTCGTACGCCAATGAAATATCTCTCTAGAGCAGCGGTTCCCAACTGGTGGTCCGCGGACACCCGGGGGCTGAGGGGTCCTTTGGATATACAAATTAAATATATATTTGAAGCTTCTGAACGTTGACTTCTGCGTCTGGCTTCATATGACAACTAAAGCTAGCACACTCTAGTTTGGTTTTATGTATTTCAGAGATGTCATTTATTGCTATATTGTTAGTTATTTATTGCTAGTTCTCACAGAGTACTGGAGACAAGTTAGTGCTAGTGCGGTCCCTGAGCGAGTTGTTCACATGACATACATTTTAGTGATTGAAAAGCTTTGTTTTTCACGGAAAGTTAATTACGCGTACGTTATGGACCGTTGGTTAAAATTTGGATCGTTAAAACGGCCTAGGCATACAGACGAAGAACGAGAAAATGCTTTCAATGTTAAAGTTAATAAGTCAGTGACTCTCGAACCGAACTTGCTAGTATCTCTTGAACCCAACTCGTCAGCGTCTCTTGAACCTTGAAAAATCTCTGTATTTTCACGAATAAATCCTAAGTTTTATAGCATCAGTTTGATTTATTTTTTGACATATTTTGGTTCTTTTTAGGTAACTTTAGATAGTGGGGTCCTCGTCATTGACGAAGGGGTCCTTGGAAAAATTTAGTTGGGAACCGCTGCTCTAGAGTAATATTGATTAGCCGAGATTTGATGTGAGAATGAATGTATTTCATGAAACTATGATGCTCAATATGATTGTGTAATAACTTAACAACAAACTATAACTTATGATGCAACATCTCAAACATAAAATTAGTTTTAGAAATGTATGGCGAAATAAACAAATTAATCATTTCTAGTTGACACTTCACTTTTTGTTTTGCTGTTGTACCTACTGATTTCAAAAGGACTAACATTTTGCCCACAAGGTTGCAAGGACCTCTGATTTTTTTTTTTTTTTTTTTTTGTCAAAACCTCTACTGAATGTACCAATATACCTGAAATAGTACCCAAGTACTTACATATAGTACTTAACTAACTAGTAGGTGTTGAGCATTAAAAAAATCACTGTGACGTGCGGTTTGATTCAAGGATCTACAAGGACAGTGACTCATTTCCATTGGTTATCTAGGCAGCCGACAAATAATGATAATTAGACCGCTCGTCACTGCATTGTCTTAGGTCACTCACTCGCCCCACGAGATGGAGGGGTGATATTATTTCCCCTATTGTTCAACATGGTGGATTATAGGCTTGTTCCAAGCATCCGACATTTCAAAAATCACCATACCTAACAGTATACAGGATGTCCCAGACGTTATGGTCCACCCTCCGGCATTTCCGTATTTAATTTCGTAACAAAATGGGCCCAACGCCATTTTTCATATTTTTTGTAAAGAATTCAGGAAAAATACTTTTGCGCAAAAAATTGCGCGCAATTGTGCGCAATTGACACTAACTTCGTTTTTTCAAATGGGAACCCCCATTTTTTATTGCAGATTCAGATGCTACGTCAAATTTCATGAGAAATTCATACCTGAATCGATTTTTTTCATTGCGTGCAACTGGTACTTTTCACGCGCAAAGTGACCAGGGTGCGCAAAAGCGAATTTTTTTAACCCCAAGTGTGGCACATTTTGCTTCCGAGTCTACCAAGGTAGCGGAAGCTTTGTTTTCACTTTTCAAGGACAAAAAAAAAAGTTCTCCAAAATCAAAATTTTCACTTGCGTTTTGCGTTTTAGACCTTTCTGAACAATTTTGGTTCCGTGTCTGTGTGTCTGTCTGTCTGTCATTAATTCCTTGTAACGCGCATAACTATACGAAGTTATTGTCCGGTTTCTATGAAATTTTCAGGGATTGTGCGGGTTGGTGTGTTGACGGTCCCCTATGAAAATCATCATCCCCGGAGTGATAGAAGCGACTGCGCATGCACAAACGTGAATTCCTTGTAACGGCCATAACTTCGACATTTCCTACCTGATTTCGATGAATTTTCAGGGATTACGCGGATTAGGTTGTAGATGGTCCCCTATGAAAATCATCACCCTCGGACTGATAGTAGCCGCTGCGCATGCGCAAACGTGAATTCCTTGTAACAGCCATAACTTCAACATTTTCCGTCCGAATTCAATGAAATTTTCAGGGATGTTACAGATTATTATTTGGATGATCCTCTATGAAAATCACCACCTTCAGAATGACAGTAGCCACTGCGCATGCGCATACGTAAAATCCATGTAACAGCCATAACATTTACATTTTTCATCCGAATTTGATGACATTTTCTAGTAATGACCAGATTAGCGTGTAGATGGTTCCCTATGAGGGTAGTGAAAGGTACTTAGAGAGATTGTTGTTACTACTGGTACTTAGAGATTGGTGTTTTGAGATTAACTACTATGCATCGGATCATCTATATAATCGGGTTATGGATACGAGGAAGCTATGTGCCACACCCACTTGGCAGACTTTTTTTCTATGTTTTTGACGCTGAATCACGTGATGAGGTCCTTTCTTCGATTTCATCGTTATTTTTCCAAATTTAGAAGGAAGAATGATGTTTTTGGACTTTATTTTCACTCCCCCTTTCGCAATACGAGCTGGGTGGGGACCTGGCTAGATTAAAAATAAATTCCTCACTTCTAAATTTAAAAAAAATATTGGAAAGTAGGTAGGTACTTACCTACTTTAATGTTTTAAAAAAAATCAAAAAGCTCCTCACCTCAAAATTTTCAAAAAAAAAATTAAAAGTTACAAAATCTCCGAAAAAAAAATAGTAATAAAAAACTAAGATAATAATAATGAAATTAAAAAATCACAGCAACTGCTCGAAATTACCTCTTTTTGCCTGCAGACAAGTAACAAGTAACTTTTAATTTTTTTAAAGGTTTTTAGATAAGAGGCTTTTTGATTTTTTTACATTAAAGTAGTAAAGTAGTACCTACCTACCTTCCAACATTTTTTTAAATTTAGAAGAGAGGAATTTATTTTTAATCCTGCCATAGCCGGTCCCCAGCCCGTGTCGCGAAAGGGGAAGTGAATGACAAAAAAATATGAAAAATGGCGTTGGGCCCATTTTGTTACGTAATTAAATACGGAAATGCCGGAGGGTGGACCATAACTTCTGGGACACCCTGTAGATTATGGACGTTACCTTTCAATAATTGTACTTTCGACAGTTCCAATCGTTGTGAGATCAAGAGGCTCATTGTCGTAATGAATACTGATAAGAACTGTATAACGATCCAAACAAAATCCTACCGATTATCGAACAACAAGGAAGCTCAAAACACGGATGATGGGGAACAAGGGAAACCTGGCAAATAAGTAATAGATAACAAGGGAAACTTGCTATCTCTTCAGGGTGATCAATCTCTTAATGATGGAGACCACAAATTAGATTGTGCTTCGACTTTCGAGAAGGTTTCCTTCGAAGTTTCCTGCGGTTTCCTTATTCAATATTCTACCTTATCGATTCCTTCCCTTGATTACCGTATTATTATTTATTACCTAATCTATTGAATAATTTAGGAAGATAGGAACATTATGTAAAATATGCATAGGTAGGAACGCAATATTACATTTTTGTGATGAAACAAAGTAGAATAATTCGGTATTTCACCAGTTTTTCTTCCTCGCTGTCGGAGAGACGCATTCTCAATGGATTCTGGGGCCCTATTCTGATTCACTAAACGCGCCCGCAGTGGCTTCGCGAAGCAACTGAGTGGTTTCCCGAAACCACTGGGTGGCTAATTTTCGGAGTTAGCGATATGGATATTATAATAGCGACCTATTCTAATTCACTAAACGCACCTTTTTCTCGTTTCAGTGGTTAACTGAAGCAACTCAGTGGTTTCGAAGGCTCTTTTCTTAGCGACTGGTCCGGAGCAGTCGCTTCACTTATCAACCAAGTGGTTTCAGTTATCAACCGAGTTGTTACTCAAAATCTTTCGGTTTTCGGGAATTTCTCGTGTTTTTTTCCACGTTAACATTTACGTATTATATAGGGGACCATTTTTCTGCATTTAGGGGTACTATATCTTTTACCCCCACCTCAAACATACAGTATGTTAGGTATGCTAGTACCAAATCCTCCACATAAATAATCGTGTAGATACTTTTTGGAAACAGGGTGATCCGGAGATACTCATTTTGGTAGAATTACATTTTTTACCCCCACCCTAACATACAGTATGTTAGGTATGCTAGTACCAAATCCTCCACATAAATAATCGTGTAGGTACTTTTTGGAAACAGGGTGATCAGGAGATTCACATTTTGGTAGAATTACATTTTTTACCCCCACCCTAACATACAGTATGTTAGGTATGCTAGTTCCAAATCCTCCACATAAATGATCGTGTAGGTACTTTTTGGAAACAGGGTGATCCGGAGATTCAAATTTTGGTAGAATTATATTATTTACCCCACCCTAACATACAGTATGTTAGGTATGCTAGTACCAAATCCTCCACATAAATAATCGTGTAGGTACTTTTTGGAAACAGGGTGATCAGGAGATTCACATTTTGGTAGAATTACATTTTTTACCCCCACCCTAACATACAGTATGTTAGGTATGCTAGTTCCAAATCCTCCACATAAAAAATTGTGTAGGTACTTTTTGAAAACAGGGTGTTCCGGAGATTCACATTTTGGTAGAATTATATTATTTACCCCCACCCTAACATACAGTATGTTAGGTATGCTAGTACCAAATCCTCCACATAAATAATCGTGTAGGTACTTTTTGGAAACAGGGTGATCAGGAGATTCACATTTTGGTAGAATTACATTTTTTTACCCCCACCCTAACATACAGTATGTTAGGTATGCTAGTACCAAATCCTCCACATAAATAATCGTGTAGGTACTTTTTGGAAACAGGGTGATCAGGAGATTCACATTTTGGTAGAATTACATTTTTTTACCCCCACCCTAACATACAGTATGTTAGGTATGCTAGTACCAAATCCTCCACATAAAAAATTGTGTAGGTACTTTTTGGAAACAGTGATCCGGAGATTCTCATTTTGGTAGAATTATATTGTTTACCCCCACCGGAAGATACAGTATGTTAGGTATGCTAGTTCCAAATCGTCCACATAAAAAATTGTGTAGGTACTTTTTGAAAACAGGGTGTTCCGGAGATTCACATTTTGGTAGAATTATATTGTTTACCCCTACCCTAACATACAGTATGTTAGGTATGCTAGTACCAAATCCTCCACATAAATAATCGTGTAGGTACTTTTTGGAAACAGGGTGATCCGGAGATTCTCATTTTGGTTGAATTACATTTTTTACCCCCACCCTAACATACAGTATGTTAGGTATGCTAGTACCAAATCCTCCACATAAATAATCGTGTAGGTACTTTTTGGAAACAAGGTGATTAGGAGATTCACATTTTGGTAGAATTACATTTTTTACCCCCACCCTAACATACAGTATGTTAGGTATGCTAGCTCCAAATCGTCCACATAAAAAATTGTGTAGGTACTTTTTGAAAACAGGGTGTTCCGGAGATTCACATTTTGGTAGAATTATATTGTTTACCCCTACCCTAACGTACAGTATGTTAGGTATGCTAGTACCAAATCCTCCACATAAATAATCGTGTAGGTACTTTTTGGAAACAGGGTGATCAGGAGATTCACATTTTGATAGAATTATATTTTTTACCCCCACCCTAACATGCAGTATGTTAGGTATGTTAGATCCAAATCCTCCACATAAAAAATTGAGGGGGTACTTTTCGGAAACATGGTGGGGGTAAAAATGGAATTCTGCCAAAATGTGAATCTCCTAATCATCGTGTTTCCAAAATGTATCTACACGAATTTTTTTGTGAAGGATTTGGATCTAACATAGGTACCTAACATACTGTATGTTAAGGTGGGGTTCAGCATTTAATTCTACCAAAATGTGATTCTCCTGATCACCCTGTTTCCAAAAAGTACCCACTCGATTTTTTATGTGGAGGATTGGAGCTAGCATACCTAACATACTTTATGTTAGGGTGGGGGTAAAAAATGTAATTCTACCAAAATGAGAATCTCCGGATCACCCTGTTTCCAAAAAGTACCTACACGATTATTTATGTGGAGGATTTGGTACTAGCATACCTAACATACTGTGTGTTAGGGTGGGGTAAAAAATGTAATTCTACCAAAATGTGAATCTCCTAATCACCTTGTTTCCAAAAAGTACCTACACGATTATTTATGTGGAGGATTTGGAGCTAGCATACCTAACATACTGTATGTTAGGGTGGGGTAAAAAATGTAATTCTACCAAACTGTGAATCTCCTAATCACCTTGTTTCCAAAAAGTACCTACACGATTATTTATGTGGAGGATTTGGTACTAGCAAAGCTAACATACTGTATGTTAGGGTGGGGGTAAAAAATGTAATTCTACCAAAATGTGAATCTCCTAATCACCTTGTTTCCAAAAAGTACCTACACGATTATTTATGTGGAGGATTTGGTACTAGCATACCTAACATACTGTATGTTAGGGTGGGGGTAAAAAATGTAATTCAACCAAATGAGAATCTCCGGATCACCCTGTTTCCAAAAAGTACCTACACGATTATTTATGTGGAGGATTTGGTACTAGCATACCTAACATACTGTATGTTAGGGTGGGGGTAAAAAATGTAATTCAACCAAAATGAGAATCTCCTGATCACCCTGTTTCCAAAAAGTACCTACACGATTATTTATGTGGAGGATTTGGTACTAGCATACCTAACATACTGTATGTTAGGGTGGGGGTAAAAAATGTAATTCTACCAAAATGTGAATCTCCTAATCACCCTGTTTCCAAAAAGTACCTACACGATTTTTTATGTGGAGGATTTGATTCTAGCATACCTAACATACCTTCTATATTTACATTTGTGGTGGGGGTAAAAAATTTAATACTTCCAAATTATAAGCCCTCACGTCGCCTTGAATCTCATGAAAAAAGAGTACTCACATGAATATATTTGATACATTTTGATTTTCTTTTTTCAATTCCAACTTATTACATTATAAGTTCGATTTATCGTTGTTTATGGAGGGGGTAACAAATAAACCTAATCTATTAATTTATACATCTATTCCCCTCCTTCTCCCGTTTCCAAAAAGTGTTCATTCACCTTAATTGGTAAATTTTAACGGTACTAATCTCTTGGAAAATGAATCGGAAACACTATTGAGTTTATAATATCCATGTCGCTTCAGTTAGCAACTCGGTGGTTAAGTTAGCGACTGGTGCGTTTAGTGAATCAGAATAGGGCCGCTGGGTAGATCTCAGGAATCACCCACTAGTTGTGGGCATCAGAGAACCCGAAATCGGTATTTACCCTATATAACGACTTAAATTTCGGATTAGGAGACAACATTCATTCCAATCCTACTCGTTAGCCGAAAGATGGATCTAGTTATGATGATTCGGTACCTACGTTTGTTGATGTCAAAAAGATGTGGAATTCTGGTATACCTTTTGCCCTTTTCTCGTTCCATTCTTCCTGACATTACCGTGGATGGAGGGCAAATGTCGGCCATTTGGGGAGTTAAAAGGTCACTATAATTTAGGGTGGGTTTGAAGTCACCTCACCGTGTCATGATGTTCCTTCACGCTAAATGATTCTTCGTTCATATGTGCTATAATAAAAATAAGGAACTTGAACTGTCATTCTGCTTTAAAGTCAACTCATTGTATCACATTAGGGAAGTGGCGAGTTTCCTGCAAAATCGAAATGTCCCTAAACTCATCATTGTAGTGCCTACCTACCAATTGCAACAAGTAGCACCTACCAATAACAACCAATCTTCAAGATGGACATATCCTGATTTCAAGGTGTAGGATTCATTTTGTATTATTGAACTGAACGTAGAGGAACACTGGCAGGTAGGAGGCTGCATTTACCAGAAAATTTCATTGTAATTTGGTGCACAAAATTCCGCACGAGCCGTTATACCCATTTCCTATGAACTTCCAAATGAAAAAGCAATTTCGAGTAGACATTTCAGAGCCAAAAAACATCAATCCAAGGCAGTTTTTCTAAAAAAGAATCAACACTAAATACGGAAGAGCATATAATTTATTTACAGACGGTTCAAAGCAGTATACAGGTACCGGAGCGGCAATTTACGATCCCCAAACACAAGAAAAACTCATGTACCAGCTGCCCAAATCAACCTCAATTTTTACGGCCGAATTAGTAGCCATAAAATTATCACTGGAATATTCAAATCTCTTACCAATTACATCCTTGGCTATATTTTCTGATAGTCAATCAGCCATCAAACACCTGCAGACTTTAAGAAATCACAAAGATAGACTTACTTTAGAGACAGTGAACTGTATAAAAAGACTAAAAGAGAGGGGAGTCGAGGTAAAACAAGTCTGGGTGAAAAGCCACGTAAATGAAATGAAAAGGCACGAATGAAAAGGCTGACCGAGCTGCAGCATTGGCTCCGACACAAGGCATCCCGCATAATTTCCATTCTACACAAAATTTGAAGAGTAGAGCCAAACGCAACATGTTCAAACGATGGAATGAATCATACCGACAAAATACAAAGAATAAAGGAAAATTTTATTTATCAATCCAACCGTATGTACCTAGAACTCCTTGGTTCTGTGACGAGCAAACGGATAGGAATTTTATTAAAATTATCTCTAGGCTCCGATTCGACCACCACAGGCTCCCCTCCCATCTCTACAAAGTAAGAATTTTGGACAACCCTAACTGCGACGAACCAGAGGGAGACTCAAATCACATTCTCTTCAAATGCCCCAGTTTCCAGCAGCCAAGAATACAATTAATGGAGGCGCTCATCCAAAAAAACATTGAATTTCCTATGAGAGTGCAGTGCTTACTGTACAATAAAAATACGTTTAAAGCTATAGTTAAATTCATTAAAATCTCGAACATTGAACTTTAGAAAATAATTATACATTATGATGGCTAAATACAGTTTACATGTGAGGCCAATAAAGGGAAAAAAAGTAATTTGGTAGGTAGTTAGGAACTAAGGGAAACTGGGTTGGATAGTCATAGATAAAGTGAACTAAGTGCTGATCTAATACCTATCCTGTAATCATGAATTTTGAACTGTTATTATTTGACCACTTTCCCCACTTGCCCACTTGATTTCATAAGTATGTGGTCAAAAATGGGCAAGAAGTAAGCACGTATGTTTCCATCCATTAGCTCATTCGACCAGATACTCATAACATGGCAATATACAATTGAGTACCTATCAGAAAAAATGCAAAGTGGGAGGGTAAAAAATAATAAACTGTCAAGTATCGGGAGTGGGGTCATCTAACAAACGCTGTTATTACCGAGCTTTCGGAAAATTTATTTCCTTCATCAGGGCTCAAAGCAGCTACATGTGAGGAGAGTGTATCCATCAACTCATACTTTCAGTGTTTCTAAACTTTGTCAAAACTTTTAAAATAAATAAATAGCATCAGGCTTTCAACAATAACAAAACAATAAATTTTAAAATTGTAGGCGTATAAATAAAAAAGTATAAAACGTATAAAAACAAAAGTTTTTGTTTCCAAAGTTTTATTGTTATTTATACGCCTAAAATTTTAAAATTTATTGTTTTGTTATTGTTGAAAGCCTGATGCTATTTATTTATTTTAAAAGTTTTGACAAAGTTTGGAAACACTGAGAGTATGAGTTGGTGGATACACTCTCCTCACATGTAGCTGCTTTGAGCCCCGATGAAGGAAATAAATTTTCCGAGAGCTCGGTAATAACAGCGTTTGTTAGATGACCCCATTCCCGATACTTGACAGTTTATGCGTGCCGTGGGTTATAAACACAACATCTTGTAAAAAATAATACATTACACCAGTTAAGGACAGTATAACATTAGGTATAAATTCAGCCTAGAAAAAGGAAAAGTTCGAACCTATTTCTGTTATACTCGAGGATTCCTGCTTTTTTTTTTGAGCCTACAAAATGGTATAATTCATACAATTGATTTAAATCTCTTAGTTGAGCTAGCAGGTAGATAATAATATTTCGTTCATATACCTGGAAAACCATGTAAGTCGGGTGTCAAAGACTGGGTAAAAGCATGTAAGTCCATTTTTTCGTTCGCTGAAGTAAATTTTGATGAAATTAGTCTCAGGCTCTTTGAAATACTACTGTTACCACCAGTTTTAAGGAATGGAACGAAAAAACTTATTGCATATGGAATGAAAATTGAATTATTTAGTTTTTAGTATCCCATGTAAAATTTGATAAACTCGACTTACATGGTTTTCCAGGTACATGAACGATTTATTTGAAACGCACTGTGACAAGTATTCAGTTTCCTCGTCGTTCTGCGATAAAATAACAGTTTTGAAAATCATTTCCCATCAATTGCGTTTTGCCAAGGTCGACGTGTGATTCACCTTCTGTCGTTAAGTGATTTCAAACAACGTGATCGTAGCGTATTTAACCGACGTTGCGGCGTGAATTGCAATGAAAGAACGTCCGCCAAGGTGTGGCTTCCACGTATTCAATCATCCAAGCTGAGCTCGAATGTTAACAGACCATTCTTTTATTATTATTGTAAAAGGTAGGCATTACGTGCCCCTAGGAGTTATGAGTGAGTAAATAACTTTATCGAGTCTTCAACGATAAATTTGTACTTTTCTGAACAAAAAGAGATGACGCAAAAATGTGCAGTAAAGTCTCCTCACGTAGAATAGCATGGTCATTCACAATCTGTTGACAGAACTGATCATTAGGACCACTGATAAATTCCCCAAAACGAAATAGGATTCACTATCATGTTGCAGGTTTTGTACATCATTGAATAGCAACACGAGTGTGAAGTCGTTCGCGATTGTTGTTGATTTTGATTTATTATTCTCAATTTTTGAACCTTTGGAATCGACCAAGAAAAAAATTGTAACCCCTCAAAATTTGTTGGTTCACATTTCAAGCTACGTAGAATCCAAAAATCGAATAAAAATGTGGCCGTCCGTCCGCAGTACGCGGCACTTTCCTTAGTTCCCATGGACCGATTTTGATGAAATTTTGTATATTTGGGGTCTACTTTTGCCCCAAAGTTGTTGTCAGCCACTTCTATGGGATGGAAAATAAGGGCAGACATTTTCAAAACGCCCTAGCGCAAATAATTTCAAATTAAGGTAGCGTTTTTTTTTAAATTTTAAATAGTAGGTATTGCATTTTTAGAATTGAATGAGAACAACCAGAGCTCTTTAGAACCAACCGTTCGCTCCCTGTGAGAACTTAAAGGGTGGGAATCGCAAAAGAGGCCTAATCTCCGTTGAAATTTTAGCTGACCAAAATGTGATCGTTGTCCGTTTCTTTGAGTAGTACTCAGTTTTACGTCCTTAGCGACCACCAATCAAATTTTCTAATGAAGGCACCCGCAACTCCCCATTTCTTCGCATTGAGTGTGAAGCGTTCATTTCTTCAAAATAAACTTGATTGTGAAGGTAAAATATGGTTGGTAGTAAACAATGGCAAAGCTGTGTTCTTTGTAGGCGAGTGAGCTATACAGAAAAAATTAACCTTTGTGTAATAATTTGCAGCGTTTTAGCTTTTCACGTGTACCGTAGGTCCTACGGGTTTAATCATGACGAAATAAAATGCATCCTTTTGAAGCCAAACTCCAAACTTACCTCCTAATTCGAGCAAAATTGGACAAGATTCATACTTACGCTAACCAGCCTCCCTGCTACCAAATGGTATATTTCTTGTCTGGCAAGCACAGCATTTGGGCAGGGCAATTAACCAACTCTAATTTAAGTTCCGAAAATCTACCTACAAAAACTCCTATTCACTTATCAAGTTGGTACTTACATGGCACGACTTGTCCTTCCGTCCACAGTTCCACCAGCGCAGTCCAGAACCCTTCCAATTAATAATTTCACTTACAAATTAGTCAGCCCTCTTTTTTTATGAACCCACCAGCATCCAACTGACTCGTAAATTAACGAGCTATTGCAGGGGGAAGCTGATCCACGGGGTTGTTGGTGTCTTGTTAAGTGTTTCACTCTAAATGAAGCGTTTATTCTTTAACCGAGAGTGTACTCCTTTCTGAGTGAAAACAGTATAGTACAAGAAAAAGCATAAAAGTCGTTCGCAATTAACTTGCAATTTTTTCATTTTTCCTAGGTACGTGTACCTTATTGTGGCTCCTACTGATCGGATCGTGATGAAATCAATGTATACTCTTTATGGGTCCAGCATCAAACGACCCTATAAATCTGAGAGAAATACATTTAGGTATTGTATCGAGAGACTTTTTCGGCAGGCAGGTGAGTAAAACATCTATTTTTCCACGCTGAAACTGAGCCCGGAACCGTTTAACACGTTACTTCGAAGAATCATATGCTGAGACTTTTCCGCAAGCGCACAAGCTGTTATTGTCCTATGTAGGGACGGCACGATACTCCATACATACAAGTATCGATACTCCTTTCGATACGATATTTCTTAGGAAGTATCGATACCCGATATCTTTTCAATACCGATATTATAAAATATCTATACTTCGATAATATCGGCTCGAAGTATCGATACCTACCACCGATATTTCAAATTAACACACCGATGATTTCCCACTCCCAATAAAAACCCTATTAATTAAGAAAAAGCGATATATTTTCTAAAAAAAAAACAATAATTTAAAATGTAATAAAAGTCAATAGCAATTAAAAATGTAATAAAAGCCAATAATTTAAATTTAATAAAAATGAATAATCGTTCCATTTTAGTTCAATTCCAATTCTTAAGTGCAAGAAATCTCTGTTCAATGAAATGATGTTTTTCTTCCTCTAGAAATCGACAGGATCAAGTAATAAATCAGTTACAATACAGTTAATACTATTTATTATTCGAAAAAATCCGTTCGCACGTGACTGATGTCGCAATCCTGATTAATATTTTGCATGCCTCCCACTTCTTGTAAGTTCAGGAAAATGGGTTTAAATTCCTTCCAAACTCACATTGGATATTCATACTATTTTGAGGCTATCGTAGCGATATATCGTTTCAATTGATACTATTCTGAGCATATTTTGAGTGTTATTCTGTGACAGACAATATATGGTATTATTTTCTATTTACTAATTTGGTATTTTTTCACCAATTTACTTTGGCAAAATTTTCGATAATATCGTCAAGAAAGTATCAATACCTCCGATGTTTTAGGTAAAAGTATCGATACCAATATATTGGTTTGTAGTTTTGCATCAAAAGTATCGATACAAATATCGGTATCGATACCAAAAAACGCTGCAAATCATTGCTCAAAGGTTTATTATTTTTCTGTATAGATCACCCTTCTGTATAGATCACTGGTTCTCCATCAATAGCACCAAACACCATCCGTATTCTCCCTTGACCTTCCCTCTCAAATTTCAGCTTCCTGCGTTCAACAGGATTGAAAATGGCTTCGGAGCTCACTCAGCTGATCAGTGATCTGAGGAGTGAAGAAGATCTCCTCGAATGCTGGAGACGCCTGGAAGAGCACTTCCATTCAATAGGATTGAAAATGGCTGTGGAGCTCACTCAGCTGAACAGTGATCTGAGGAGTGAAGAAGATCTCCTCGAATGCTGGAGACGCCTGGAAGAGCACTTCCATTCAATAGGATTGAAAATGGCTTCGGAGCTCACTCAGCTGATCAGTGATCTGAAGAGTGAAGAAGATCTCCTCGAATGCTGGAGACGCCTGGAAGAGCACTTCTATTCAATAGGATTGAAAATGGCTTTGGAGCTCACTCAGCTGATCAGTGATCTGAGGAGTGAAGAAGATCTCCTCGAATGCTAGAGACGCCTGGAAGAGCATTTCCATTCAATAGGATTGAAAATGGCTTCGGAGCTCACTCAGCTGATCAGTGATCTGAGTAGTGAAGAAGATCTCCTCGAATGCTGGAGACGCCTGGAAGAGCACCTCCATTCAATAGGATTGAAAATGGCTTCGGAGCTCACTCAGCTGATCAGTGATCTGAGGAGTGAAGAAGATCTCCTCGAATGCTGGAGACGCCTGGAAGAGCACTTCCATTCAATAGGATTGAAAATGGCTGTGGAGCTCACTCAGCTGAACAGTGATCTGAGGAGTGAAGAAGATCTCCTCGAATGCTGGAGACGCCTGGAAGAGCACTTCCATTCAATAGGATTGAAAATGGCTTCGGAGCTCACTCAGCTGATCAGTGATCTGAAGAGTGAAGAAGATCTCCTCGAATGCTGGAGACGCCTGGAAGAGCACTTCTATTCAATAGGATTGAAAATGGCTTTGGAGCTCACTCAGCTGATCAGTGATCTGAGGAGTGAAGAAGATCTCCTCGAATGCTGGAGACGCCTGGAAGAGCACCTCCATTCAATAGGATTGAAAATGGCTTCGGAGCTCACTCAGCTGATCAGTGATCTGAGGAGTGAAGAAGATCTCCTCGAATGCTGGAGACGCCTGGAAGAGCACTTCCATTCAATAGGATTGAAAATGGCTGTGGAGCTCACTCAGCTGAACAGTGATCTGAGGAGTGAAGAAGATCTCCTCGAATGCTGGAGACGCCTGGAAGAGCACTTCCATTCAATAGGATTGAAAATGGCTTCGGAGCTCACTCAGCTGATCAGTGATCTGAAGAGTGAAGAAGATCTCCTCGAATGCTGGAGACGCCTGGAAGAGCACTTCTATTCAATAGGATTGAAAATGGCTTTGGAGCTCACTCAGCTGATCAGTGATCTGAGGAGTGAAGAAGATCTCCTCGAATGCTAGAGACGCCTGGAAGAGCACTTCCATTCAATAGGATTGAAAATGGCTTCGGAGCTCACTCAGCTGATCAGTGATCTGAGTAGTGAAGAAGATCTCCTCGAATGCTGGAGACACCTGGAAGAGCACTTCCATTCAATAGGATTGAAAATGGCTGTGGAGCTCACTCAGCTGAACAGTGATCTGAGTAGTGAAGAAGATCTCCTCGAATGCTGGAGACACCTGGAAGAGCACTTCCATTCAATAGGATTGAAAATGGCTTCGGAGCTCACTCAGCTAATCAGTGATCTGAGGAGTGAAGAAGATCTCCTCGAATGCTGGAGGCGCCTGGAAGAGCACTTCCATTCAATAGGATTGAAAATGGCTTCGGAGCTCACTCAGCTGATCAGTGATCTGAAGAGTGAAGAAGCCTTTGAGCAATGATTTGCAGCGTTTTTTACCCACCAACATTTTTGCTTCCTCACTACCGAAGGTAGGGAAGCTTTGTATTCGTGAAAGAAGTGAAAAAAAAAAAATGTCCTCCAAAATCAAAATTTCCACTTGCTTTTTGCGTTTTAGAGCTTCCCGAACAATTTTGGTTCCGTGTCTGTCTGTCTGTCGGTCTGTCGGTCTGTCGGTCTGTCTGTGGTCAATCCTTGTCCCGGGCAAAACTATACTAACCTGTGGTCCGATTTTGATGAAATTTTCAGGGATTGTGCGGGTTAGGTCCTAGACGGTCCCCTATAAATTTCAGCACCTTCGGATCAGCTGAGTGAGCTCCAAGGCCATTTTCTCTCCTGTTGAACGCAGGAAGCTGAAATTTGAGAGGCAGGGTCAATGGAGAATGCTGAAGGTGCCTGAGTGGTCACTGATCAGCTGAGTGAGCTCCAAGGCCATTTCCTCTCCTGTTGAACGCAGGAACCTGAAATTTGAGAGGGCGGGTCAATGGAGAATGCTGAAGGTGCCTGAGTGGTCACTGATCAGCTGAGTGAGCTTAAATATTACAGTGGAAGAAAGATAAAGAGGGAGAGGGAGCAAAAACCTTTTCAAGGTATGTCACATTTTAGCCATTAGGCTCTAAGCGGAAATCATCCGGGGGTGCAGGGGGCGAAGCCCCCGCCGAGGCGCGCAGCGCCGAGTTTTCGCCAACTGATTCTATACGTCCATGTTACAATGAGTGAGGAAGCTATACTGCCCACCCAACTTGGCAGACGTTTTTTTACCTACCAACTTTTTTTTACCTACCAGCTAGGTACTACCTACCACACCATACTGGCTTCACACCTTCACAATCAAGTTTATTAGAAAGAACTAAACGCTCCACACTCGATTGGAAAAATAGAAAGCTTCATACGGAAATTTGATTACTGGTTACGCAGAAGGCAAAACTGTATACAAATCGAAGAAATGAACAGCGATCGCATTATAGTCCGATAAAATTTGAATGGAGATTAGACCTCTTTTGCGATTCACACTCATGATTCTGTTTTATCGAAGGAAAACCTTCAAGTACTCGTAGGGACCGAACGGTTTGTCCTACAGAGCTCCGGGTGGTCTCAAAAATTTTTAAAAATTCAATACTATTTAAAATTGGTGAAAAAATGATACCTTTATTTCGAGAGTTTTCGAGCTAGGGCACTCTTGAAAATTTCAACCCTTAATTTTCACCCCTTAGAAGTGACCTACATCAACCAAAAGCTTCGCGGCACAACTAGACCCTAAATGGAGCCCATATACCAAATTTGAACCAAATCGGTCCAGTGTTGCTAAGAAAAGTGCCGCGTACGGCGTACGGCGTACGGCGGACGGACGGAAATTTTTTTATTCGATTTTCGTGTTCTACGTACCTTGAAACGTAAAACATCAAATTTTGAGGGGGGGTTAAAAATTTTTTTTTCTTGCTCGATTCCAAAGGCTTATTATTGAAAATAATAAACCAAAAGTATCGATACCCCGATACATCGGTGGTATCGTGCCGTCCCTAGTCCTATGTCGATGAAATTCGAAGGGAGCCGTCTCGAAGTTAATACTCATCAACCTTGAATATTTCATTAAATTCGGACAAAAGTTTCAGGGAGTTCTGCACGGGGCAAGGATGATCCACAAACAGTTACGAAAACGTTGTACAGAAATCTCTAAAACGCAAATGCGGGTAACAATCTTGATTTTGGGGTCGATGTTCTAAATATTCTTGTTCCATTTCGTAGATGGTACTTACTTTGTTCCTATATTTCGTTTCAAAAATGCGGTCTAGAGAGCCACTGGAGATAGTGATTCACAGTAATGTTCTTGGAATGAGCCCTTATTGGATAAGGTTCTCTGCAAACTGTTTTGACTCAACTGAGGGGGAAAACTGGTCCAATCGGAATATCACTCATTTTTGGACCAGTTCTTCTCAGTTTTCATCACAAATAGGCAACTCTAAGCCTCAGTTTGTTGAGTGCTGTTAATGACAGGATTGTCATGAACATAAAAGATTCTAGGATTTTAACGCTTCTATATACTGCAATATCTATTATCTACGTATTGTTGATGTGGCCATCAAGTCGTCGACAAAGCCTTCCCTATAAACTCTAATCCAGTCGTCATCGGGCGGAAAAGAAATGCATGAGGTTTTTCATGGTTGTCGGATCAGGAATGTCACACAACGGTAATTGAGCGTTGAGAACCGTGACCGCTGTCATTGTTCTACGCTTTTATGGAGTAAACGCTGAAAGTGCACATCGGCGCAGACACGCGAGGGTGAGATAGGCGGTACCTACCATCAAGAAACTATCATCACATATCAAGAAATGTGTTGAATATGTTGTAGGTACCTATTTTCAAAGTACAAGGAAACGACATGCAAACTAGACTGAACTTTTATATTGTAAACGAATTAGCCGTCGTCAAAAACATGATTGGAGACAAAAACGTCTGCCAAGTGGGGGTGGCACAAAGCTTCCTCTATTCATAACCCGATTGTATAGATGATCCGATGCATAGTGGTTAATCTCAAAACATCATTCTCTAAGTACCTTCCACTACCCTCATAGGGGACCATCTACACGCTAGTCTGAACAATCCTGAGAAATTTCGTCGAAATCGGATGGAAAATGTGGATGTTATGGCTGTTACCAGGAATTCACGTTTGCGCTTGCGCAGCAACTACTTTTATTCTGGGGAAGATGATTTTCATAGGGGACCGTCATCACGCCAATTTGAACAATCCTAGAAAATTTCATCAAATTTGGATGAAAAATGTAAGTGTTATGGCAGTTACAAGGATTTTACGTTTGCGCATGCGAAGAGGCTACTGTCAATTTTAAGGCCTTTATTTTCATTGGGGACCATCTACAACCCAATCCGCATATTCCCTGCAAATTTCATCGAAATCGGAAAGAAATTGTAGAAGTTATGACTGTTACAAGGAATTCACGTTTGCGCATGCGCAGCGGCTATGTCAGCGGTGGTGGTTTTCATAGGGGACCATCTACAACCTGATCCGCATAATCCCCGAAAATTTCAGATTCATATATGTTCTGAAGATGACTATATCACTCCCTTGGGAAATCGGTAATCAATAGCTGCATACGAACATAGCTACAGTCTAATCGGTTTCGGTCATTGACAACGTTGTAGGATATACAGGGATTCCTAGCTCTGAAAATAGATCGTAATCCACTTTTAAATTAGGTTGAATGCTAACCCCCGTAATTTCTTCCAAGGAATCCAAATATGAAATTTTCGCTCGCCATCCTAGTTTTTTTGCTTCCGAGTTTACCAAGGTAGCGGAAGCTTTGTTTTCACTTTTCAAGGACGAAAAAAAAAAGTTCTCCAAAATCAAAATTTTCACTCGCGTTTTGCGTTTTAGACCTTTCTGAACAATTTTGGTTCCGTGTCTGTCTGTCTGTGTGTCTGTGTGTCTGTCATGAATTCCTTGTAACGCGCATAACTATACGAAGTTATTGTCCGATTTCGATGAAATTGTCAGGGATTGTGCGGGTTGGTGTGTAGACGGTCCTCTATGAAAATCATCATCCTCGGACTGATAGAAGCGACTGCGCATGCGCAAACGTGAATTCCTTGTAACGGCCATAACTTCTACATTTTCCATCCGATTCGGATGAAATTTTCAGGGATTGGTGTGTAGACGCATGCGCATGCGCAAAAATGAATTTCCTTGTAACGGCCGTAACTTCCACATTTTCCATCCGATTTCAATGAAATTTTCAGGGATGTTACAAATTAGAGTTTAGATGGTCCCCTATGAAAACCATCACCCCCGGATTGATAGTAGCCGATGCGCATGCGCGAACGTGAATTGCTTGTAACAGACATAACTTCCACAATTTCTACCCGATTTCGATGACATTTTCAGGCATTACGCGGATTAGGTTGTAGATGGTCCCCAATGAAAATCAAGGCCTTAAAATTTACAGTAGCCTCAGCGCATGCGCAAACGTAAAATCCATGTAACAGCCGTAACAGTGGCGTGTGAGGTGAGGATCTCAAACCCCATTCAAAAATCCCTTGATAGGTCAGTCAGCAATGCTCTGGATTCCCTCTCAGGAGTCCCAGGTTCGAATCCGAGTCAAGCTATAAACTTTTTGATCCTATCACTACCGCACTTACATTTTTCGTCCGAATTTGATGAAATTTTCTAGGATTGTCCAGATTAGCGTGTAGATGGTCCCCTATGAGGGTAGTGAAAGGTACTTAGAGATTGGTGTTTTCAGATTAACTACTATGCATCGGATCATCTATATAATCGGGTTATGGATACGAGGAAGCTATGTGCCACACCCACTTGGCAGACGTTTTTTAGGGAACCTTGGTTTTTATTGCAGATTCTGATTCTTCGTCAAATTCTATGAAAACATCACCACCAACTCGATTTTTTCGCTCAACCCGCTCAACGCGTGAATGAATTTGTGCTTAGTGGTGATTTCAAGTGAAATTGACTGGCCAAAGTGTGTTATACAGTATTTTTCACGCTGAATCGAGTGGTGATATCTTCATCCAAGCACATTTTTTAACAAAAGTACCTGCTCTCCTGGTGAAATTCGAACATTTTCATTCTACATCGCAAAAAAACAACGAATTATTACAGATTCGAATATGAACAAAATGATTTTTGAAAGAAAAGAATAATTTTTTCAATCAATTACCTACTTGAATTTGTCCATCATTTGCTAAAGTCCGGTAAAAGAGCTTTATTGTTTTGTTGTTATTAAGAGTGAAAATGGTGGTTGAAAGGTACTTTGGTAATAATTGTACTTGAATGAGGGCTAATCGAAAAACAAATATCATCACTCGACTGTGCTTGAAAAAATTATGTTTAATCATAATATGATTATTATGTGGTATATTATACCACACTTGGGCTCTTCAGTCATAGTCGATTTCACTTAAATTCACCATTGCGCGCAAATTCACTAGTTGAACGGGTAACGCACGGTCAAAACGTCGAGTTGGGTATAAATTTCACCGCCGGTTGTTATAAAATTGAATTTGAATTTAGGACCGAAAACATTTTTTCAAATCCAAAATTGTGTATTTTTTCTCAACAGTTGTAATACGCCACATGACTTTAGCAGCTATTCGAAAGTTGTCCGGAGGTACATGGAGGGCTTGTACCTCAGGCCGAACGTGTTCGTACCTTCGGCTTTCTTTTTATCGCAACAGTAGGTCGAAGAAATGTACATAATATTAAAACATAAAGAATTTAATTTAATAACAATGAACAAACCTGTACTTGACCATATTATTGTTATTTTATTAGTATGAGATCATTTCTGCTCAAACATCAGTCTTCAAAATGTCAACGTTTTACAACAGTATTTCACTTGGTCATCATTGCATTATTTGAATCTTAAATCTCTTTTTGATCAATACGATGTCTTCATTCTAGTGGTTTCGATAAATTAATGAAACGATTTCAATTCCCTCTGAGGCATCTGAGAAAGAAAAAATAATAATGAGATACATATATTTTTAAATTTCATCAAATTAAGGCTAAAAAAGTTAAATAATTACACCTCTGCCTAGGCTGAAGTAATACAAATAAAACAATAATTAATAGTAGACACCTAAAAGTGCTTTCTTGATACTCCATACCTGAAGTGAAAGTTTTTATGCCTACCTTTTAGTAACCAGGTATTATATAATTATTATATAATACCTGGTTACTAAAAGGTAGGCATAAAAATAGATTAAAATTCGAGGTCAGGATGATGTGTCACCTGAACTTCTGAGTAGAATCCACAACCAAGTGTTTCACCTTCCACGAATTTGTTGTCGTCCTTGAAAGATCCCCGAACGACGGGAGCAAGTTCTGCTGAGTTCTGATTTCCGAATCAGTTCCCGTTCCACAGAGTTATTTTTTATCTAAGCAAACAAAATTACTCACAACATTACAGTTTTTTACCTTGATGATGTAAGTACCTATTTCAATAGTATTACAGTTTTGCGAGAATTGAGGAATCAACTAGACATCAACTTACAAAAACCAATTATCTACCTACTTTTACATCTTTCAACCCACCCTTGAAGCCGAAAAACAACGTTAGGTAAGTAGTCAATAGTCAATAGATTTTTATATACATATAAAACCTTTACTTGTAACAAACGTCAAGAATATGCAACACCTGGCCGATTTCCTCTAACATCACTTTGTAATTTATTGGTCTGAACGATTCATTCAATTTTCTACTTCAAATTAAATTCTTCATTTACAATAACAAAAATAATAATTTAATTTCAATTTTAAATTTGTTTGGTTTTGAAAGTTAGTCACTGATTAAGTTTTTGGTTTAGTATTATTAATTCAGCAATTTACAATAAATTCGCAATTTTCAAGTACAACTGTTTAATCTAGGTACATAATGGTACCTATATATTTCGTAAACCCGATAAAATTAACGAAACTTTAATTTTAATTTAAATCGTTAAATCTATTTTTCTAAAACCCGCGTGTGATGATATGTACCTAATCAATAAATCAATCAGTAAAGTGTATATTTTCCCCAAAATTAAAAAATAAAATAATTGTCATAACATACAAATTTAGGCAATGGGACATGCCCGTTTTGCCGGGGATAAACTTACCATTAATCGTTAAGGAAACAACAATGCAAGTAAATAGGCAAATAGAAGCTTCTATAAAATAAAAAATACACATTCCAAATGAATTATTTTAAGCAATAAAGTGGAGTATTCCATCTAATAATTGAATTCGTCTATCAACATCTTACGATATTTTAACGCCTCTCTGGCTTAATAGTATAACGCATTCCAATTCAGTCCATCGAGATATAATAAGAACGTTTGTCTATCCATTTCCGTTACTTTCATCAACCGTAGTCTAAACTCTCCAAGTGATAATATCTATGTAATTATCTGTAATATTGCAAGTATGGGTTAACATGAATTCAGCCATAATGGTCAATAGGGGGGTTGCGCCTAATTTTTTTTAATTTTTAATCGAAAGTATACCTCATTTTGAGAATTTTGACACCAGCCGTTCTCTTTTTGGTTGAGTAGATCTTTTTCTACGATTTGTCTAAGTTTCGAATGTTTATGACGTCACGCGCTCCTCCCTCCTAGGCGGGACCCCCAGCCCACTGTGACGTCATAAATTTTCGAAACTTTGAAAAATCGTAGAAAAAGGTCTTCTCACGCTAGAAGGTCGCGGTTGGTGTCAAAATTCTCAGAATGAGGTCTAGTTTAGATTAAAAATCACAATAAACAGTTTTTCTGACCCATGCGCACACCCCATATAGAGGATCCATTACGTTTCGACAACTGCTGGAGTCCTTGTCCACCTTTATTCCTTCTAAAATGTTCAATAAAGTGTTTTTTCTCTCAATTTTGAGGAGCATCAATGCTAAATCATACGGTTTTTATTGACTTAAACGACTTATAGAATTATACGACAGACGACTTCTCAGTCGACGAGGAGGGGGTTATGGTGGGGCAGAGAGAGGATTGGGGGCTAGTTTCCACAGTTCTTCACACAAAATTTTGAAAATAAGGTTAATCAGACGAAAAATTATGTTTTCATTAAGGTACTTTTGCTAGTTTCTCATCGAAACAACTTAAAGAATTTTGATAAAATCCATAGAATTGCTTGTTTTAGTTGCTTGGCAATACAGTTGCCAATGAACTGGTCGCTGGGAAAATCTTCTAAAAGACCTACATCAACAAATAAAAACGCTGCAAATTATTACACAATGGTTTATTATTTTTCTATAGATCACTCGTCTGCAAAGCCACCAACCATCCAACATGAAGAAAAATATCGATCGCATTTCGGTCAGCTAAAATTTGAACGGAGATTTGGCCACTTTTGCGATTCACACTCGTGTTTCTGATTTATCGTACGTAAAACCTTTAAATTCTCATAGGGAGCACAAAAGTTCTAAAAATTTTATAGAATCTTAAATTGAAGGAAAAACAATACCTTTATATTGAAATGTTTTGAGTTAGGGCGTTTTCAAAATTTCAAAATTGATTTTGGAACCCTTAGAAGTGACCTACCACAACCAAAAGCTTCGGGGCACAACTAGACCCCAAATGGAGCCTACATACCAAATTAAATCAAAATCGGTCAATGTTAAGTGGCAAAAGTGCCGCGTACGGCGGACGGACGGAAATTTTTTTATTCGATTTTCGGATTCTATGTAGGTACCTTGAAACGTAAAACATCAAATTTTGAGGGGGGTTAAAAATTTTTTTTCTTGCTCGATTCCAAAGGCTTATTATTGAAAATAATAAACCAAAATTAACAACTAAAGCTAGAAATGTAGGTACCTGCTTCTCTAGAAGTAATACATTTTTAGTGATCATTTATTAAAATCTTCCAACCAGGAGTCTGTCTCCCTCATCACAACTGTCTTCCAGGCGATCGCCCTTTCCGAGAGACCGACTCGACTTCCTATCGCGTTGTTTCTGTCACCCCCCCACCGCCCTGCAGCCCTCATCACAACTTCCTTATCAAACACCCCCCCCCCCCCAACCCTTGAATCCACCACCTGCACACCGAGGACGCGCGCCCGCCCCCACCTTCGACCAACAGCTGTTCGAGGAACCCGTTCTGTTCCAAGAGCCACCTGTTCCTGGATGAACGGCTACTCGCACATCGTAGCGAAATCGAAGTTGACAAAAGAAAACATCAACCCATGGACGAGAACTGTTTTGGGTAGATGCTAGATTCTGTTCTTATTTCCTGACTTAGCTTGTCCTTACATAATGTCGCATCAGAAAACAGAATTTGAAAAAATTCTCAATAATGTCCAAATGATTGAGAAAATTCATTCATCCGCCTATCTATCCACCTTCTTATAACGATTCTTCAAATTCATTAATTCCACCTACCGTTGGACTCTGATTGGAAAATTGTTTATTCAAAAACTCTCGAATAAGTTATTTTGAATCCCTCTATCAAAATCTCAAGTTGAGAACCCGTTATTTTTTCAAGTTTAATTTTATTTAGAAGAATCTTAAGAAAATTCAAGAACATTCAGAAAATTCATTAATTTGCTCATCTTCATTTGAAATTTTCATGTGGGTATCTAACTGCTTTTGAACTTTGATTTCAATTTTAAAATC
Source organism: Apolygus lucorum (assembly GCA_009739505.2). Classification (NCBI taxonomy): domain Eukaryota; kingdom Metazoa; phylum Arthropoda; class Insecta; order Hemiptera; family Miridae; genus Apolygus; species Apolygus lucorum. The sequence goes on from CM019169.2 coordinate 25,755,563, forward strand.
CAAATGTCCTGCTTTGCCTCTGTGCGAATTCAAGCTATTCTGAATCCACCTATAATATGTAGACTTTAATAAAATAGGTACCAACATTCGTTGAATTATATTGTGGAAAAATCGATCTTTTTTTGTGTTTTATGATTATTTGACGTTTGTCTCTGAACAATCAAAAGTGGTGACAAATTAAATATTGAGTTACCTAATAAGAAAATCTTCCATTTACCAATGTGCCCACTAGGTTTTTATTTTGATTTTTGAAATTTTCGTGTTGAACTTCGATTGGAAATTTTTGTAATTAAAATGATTAGTTTTGCCCAAATAAGTTTTTGAATCCGCCTCTCGACATGAAGAATTCAATTTAGATTCCTTAGTACATTATGTTGGAATTTATCTGGAAAATTGATGATTTTACAAATTTAACCTGTCGATATTTGATCTTAAAAATTATCTTTAAAAAAATATCTTCTAATCATTAATAACGTCCGAAGAAATTTCATTCGTTCAACTACTTGGTTATTATTTTGATTTTTAAAAGTTTCATGGATCCACAAACAAGTAAATCGACAGTAAAAGTGGAAATCCTTGTAAGTTCGTAAATACAAATTTTTCAGGGGACAAAAAACAGAACTAGTTTCAGGGGCTGCCCCTTTCTGTATCTCTTGGATGGAAAGTTATACAGGGTGTCTACACTTAAGATGAACATAACTTCAGAGTTCGATTCTACAATATATTTCCAACAAAAAATGTCTCCTAGGAATTTTTTCTTAACCCACTCAAAATGCCTTTTTTGGTTTATTATTTTCAATAATAAGCCTTTGGAATCGAGCAAGAAAAAAAAATTTTAACCCCCCCTCAAAATTTGACGTTTTACATTTCGAAGTACGTAGAATACGAAAATCGAATAAAAAAATTTCCGTCCGTCCGCCGTACGCGGCACTTTTCTTAGCAACACTGGACCGATTTGGTTCAAATTTGGTATATGGGCTCCATTTGGGGTCTAGTTGTGCCAAGAAGCTTTTGGTTGATGTAGATCACTTCTAAGGGGTGAAAATTAAGGGTTGAAATTTTCGAGAGCTAGGGCACTCTTGAAAGAGTGTTTTTCACCAATTTTAAATAGTATTGCATTTTTAAAAAATTTTTAGACCACGCGGAGCTCTGTAGGACAAACAGTTCGGTCCCTACGAGTACTTGAAGGTTTTCCTTCGATAAAACAGAATCATGAGTGTGAATCGCAAAAGAGGTCTAATCTCCATTCAAATTTTATCGGACTAAAATGCGATCGCTGTTCATTTCTTCGATTTGTATACAGTTTTGCCTTCTGCGTAACCAGTAATCAAATTTCTATATGAAGCTTTCTATTTTTCCAATCGAGTGTGAAGCGTTTAGTTCTTTCTAATAAACTTGATTGTGAAGGTGTGAAGCCAGTATGGTGTGGTAGGTAGTACCTAGCTGGTAGGTAAAAAAAAAGTTGGTAGGTAAAAAAATGTTGGTGTTTAAAAAACGCTGCAAATCATTGCTCAAAGGCTTCTTCACTCTTCAGATCACTGATCAGCTGAGTGAGCTCCGAAGCTATTTTCAATCCTATTGAATGGAAGTGCTCTTCCAGGCGTCTCCAGCATTCGAGGAAATCTTCTTCACTCCTCAGATCACTGATCAGCTGAGTGAGCTCCAAAGCCATTTTCAATCCTATTGAATGGAAGTGCTCTTCCAGGCGTCTTCAGCATTCGAGGAGATCTTCTTCACTCCTCAGATCACTGATCAGCTGAGTGAGCTCCAAAGCCATTTGCAATCCTATTGAATGGAAGTGCTCTTCCAGGCGTCTCCAGCATTCGGGAGATCTTCTTCACTCCTCAGATCACTGATCAGCTGAGTGAGCTCCGAAGCCATTTTCAATACTATAGAATGGAAGTGCTCTTCCAGGCGTCTTCAGCATTCGAGGAGATCTTCTTCACTCTTCAGATCACTGATCAGCTGAGTGAGCTCCGAAGTCAATTTCATTCCTATTGAACGCAGGAAGCTGAAATTTGAGAGGGAAGGTCAAGGGAGAATACAGATGGTGGTAGGTGCTATTGATCGAGAACCAGTGATCTATACAGAAGGGTGATCTATACAGAAAATAATAAACCTTTGAGCAATGATTTGCAGCGTTTTTTCACTTCGAAGTTTCTTGTCGCGTTTTCGACCTTACGTCATTAAAACTGTCATAAAACCTAATGTTTACCAAATAAATTCAAATTTGAGGTTATCGTTGGAAAGAGAAATTTCCGAGCTACCTAATGTAAAACCAAAATTTTTTGGCAATAAACGATTTCTAAAAAACCGAGTCAAATAACAAACTTCAATTTTTTTTGGAAATATGCCTTATTTTAAATTGAAGTTTTCACTCCGAATCCCTGGCTATTTCGATGGGCGCTCTTCGGAGAAAACATGTTAAAATAATCAGCTTTCCAACAGTCTATCAATTTTTATTTTTAACATTCAAATTGAAAGAGTAAATGAAGTTTGAATGTCAAAAACGTGTGTTTTCCAAGAAAATCCAGTGTTTTAAGCGGTTTATGGTCCCCCTCGATCTCAAGATGGCTTGACGATTTTGGTATCATTTTCTATGTAATTTTTTACGCTGAATTCAATAGTGATACTTCCGAATGATTCTGACTGCTAGAAAGTGGATTTTTCGAAGAAAACCTTCGTTTTTCGTAGGTACGTAAAATACGCATTATTCGTAGATATAGTAGTTAGCATAAAGTAACACCTTTCTACTCAATTAAAACACCGAATTTCTAGCTGATTGAAGCTTTTGTTGAGTTCAAAGGTCGTCAAGCCAACTTGAGATCGAGGGGGACCATAAACCGCTTAAAACACTGGATTTGCTTGTAAACCACACGTTCTTTGACATTTAAACTTCATTTACTCTTCCAATTTGAATGTTAAAAACAAAAAGTGATAGACCGTTGGAAAGCTGACAATTTGAGCATGTTTTCTCCGAAGAGCGCTCATCGAAATGGGCAGGGAATCACAGTAAAAACTTTGGTCGAAAAAAGTCAAGTCTCGAAAAAAATTTGAAGTTTGCTTTTTGACTTGATTTTCTGGAACTATTTTATTGCTGAAAGATTTTGATTTTGCACTAGGTAGCTTGGGAATTTAACGTTCTTTCTAAAGGTCTTTCATATTTGAATTTTCAGGAGAAATAAGGAAGTTATGACCAAATCAGTGCCATGAGGTCGAAAACGCGAAAAAAACTTTAAAGTGAAAAAAAAGAATTTTGAGTGGGTTAAAAGAAAATTGCTAACAGAAATTTTTTGTTGGAAATATCTTGTAGAATCGAACCCCAAAGTTATGCCCTTCTTGAGTGTAGACACCCTGTATAAGCAAGCTGGTGGAACGTGAATCCTTTTCCGCAAGACTTATGCTCACACATTTCGTATTTATTTTTACGACTTTTGAATTTATTTTATTCAAATCTAACTCGACTTACGAGGTTTTACACTAAATGGGTACTATTGAAATTTTGTTCAAAAACGTTGAATTCAAATTGCTGAGTTTCGCCTCTCCCGCCAAATATGACAAGGCCGCCTCTCTGAGCTGTTCGGGCTTCTTCGGAACTGCTCCTCCCGCTCATCAAGGTAGCAGTTCGTCTCCTCAACGGAGCGACGAACGAGTAGTAACCAGATCCGCGCCAACTTCCGACCCGCAACCACCTCGCGCGTCCGTCGTTCAACTTTCCCTCGCGTAGAGTCGCAACAAGTAAAAACCCGTCTCGAACGAAATTAAACTCGTCGATTTCGCCTTCAGTCGTCGTAATGTCAACAAGTGAGAGCCGCGTCCCTCGTGTTCACAAATTTCCCAGTTTGTCTACCAACAATGTGACTTTGTTTTGAGCGTTTTTTCGTCGCGTTTCAATCGTAAGCGTTTTTTTTTTAATCGGGCGTGTTTCAGTTTTGAAGTGTCGTGCGTGCTGGTGTATTAGTGCTGTGGTGTCACTCGTTTTTCATCCCACAACTCTCCGATGTTCGTCGATTGAACGCTTATCTAAGGTGGGTAAGCTGTTAACACCTTTTTTTTTCATCCGCCAGTAAGATAACGAGGCTAACAAACCATAAAACCGTAGTTGCACGTTGTCATCGCTCAGGTAATTTTATCGTTGACATGTTTGCTGTATTTTTTGATGGTCGCGAAAATCTCGACCTGAATCAACGCTTTAAAAAAAACGTCTGCCAAGTTGGGTGGGCAGTATAGCTTCCTCACTCATTGTAACATGGACGTATAGAATCAGCTGGCGAAAAAATTATGATTCAAAGAGTTATTGAATACCAAAATATTAGCGGTCCACCGTCTAGGACCTAACCCACACAATCCCTGAAAATTTCTTCGACATTGGTTGAATAGTTGCGGAGTTTTGGTTGTAACAATAAATTTAAAGTTCGCGCATGCGCAGCGGCTATTGCTTGACCAATTTGATTGAAACTTATAGGGTGTCTCTTAGAAGTTAGTCCCTAACTAACCTCCAAATTTGAGCAAAATCGGTTCATTAGAAACCGAGGTTCCAGGAAATTCACGTTTGCGCATACGCACTCGCTCCTATTGCTCCGAAGGTGCTGAAATTGATAGGGGACCGTCTAGGACCTAACCCGCACAATCCCTGAAAATTTCATCAAAATCGGACCACAGGTTAGTATAGTTTTGCCCGGGACAAGGATTGACCACAGACAGACCGACAGACAGACAGGCACGGAACCAAAATTGTTCGGGAAGCTCTAAAACGGAAAAAGCAAGTGGAAATTTTGATTTTGGAGGACATTTTTTTTTTCCACTTCTTTCACGAATACAAAGCTTTCCTACCTTCGGTAGTGAGGAAGCAAAAGTTTGCCAATTGTCCTTTCAAAATGTGTTCAAAACGGACCCTCGCAGGAAATTTTTTGGAGGTTTTTGATTTCTTCGATTCCTTGTTTGGAGGGGTGCTGAATCCGAACCTGTTTAATCCGAATTTTTGTTCGACGACCCGTTTAGGTCCCAGCGCTGGTTAAAAACGCTGCAAATTATTACACTATGGTTTATTATTTTTTATATTGATCACTCGTCTGCAAAGCTACCAACCATCCAACTTGAAGAAAAACACACATCACATTTCGGTTAGATAAATTTGAACGGAGATTAGGCCTCTTTTGCGATTCACACTCGTGTTTCTGATTTATCGTACATAAAACCTTTAACCCTTTAGCGTTCCTTGGTACAACTGTTGTACCAAGGTAGAAGCAGTTTGAATTCTGGCGTGTTTTTCGTTCCATTCCTTCTCAATAGGGTGCAGCATCATGGGAAAAATGGTAGCATCTCTTAGCTCCACCTATATGTCGAGATATTGCAAAAGTGGGTGTTTTGCGGTACTACTGTTGTACCAAGGAACGCTAACGACGAAGTTTTTTTGCTGTTGTTTTTTATTCAAACCAAAACATTACGCCGTGATGTCCACACGGATGAATTTCGTCTTCTATTCGAGGAACGTAATTTTTCTATAGCTATTCAAGTATCCATAATGGAAGCATAACACTGGAATCGTGTACTCGCAACGATGTTATTGAAGTTTTTCGGGGCGGGCGCCCCATGATTTCTCACTGGAGAATGGACGCGTCGCATACCAACGCAACAAGTCCTATTGAAATGTTGTTTGCTGTCGAATTTGTCATCTGTTTTATATTGATTGAAAGCAAGATCATCCAGAATAAACTCAAATTATGATCATTCCCTGATTACCTTTTACTGGTACTAATGTTGTACCAAGGAACATTATGGCCGAAAAGTGCACCTGGTGGTCCTTGGTACACATGCTGTACCATGCCATTTTATGGCGCGTGAACCATTTTTTCGCAAAAAAGGCTGAAATATTGTTAATAGATCCATAAAGACCCGACTAGATCGGAAAAAAAATTTTTCCCATGAGCCCGAGTTTTGCCCGCTAAAGGGTTAAATTCTCGTAGGGAGCGGACGGTTTGTCCTATAGAGCTCCGCGTGGTCTCAAAAAATTCTAAAAATTCTATAGAATCTTAAATTGAAGGAAAAACAATACCTTTATATCAAAATTGATTGAGTTAGGGCGTTTTCAAAATTTTAAAATTCATTTTTAAACCCCTAGAAGTGACCTACATTAACCAAAATCTTAAGGGCACAACTAGACCCCAAATGGAGCCTACATACCAAATTTCATCAAAATCGGTCAATGCTAAGTGGCAAAAGTGCCGCGTACGGCGGACGGACGGCAACATTTTTATTCGGTTTTTGGACTCTACTTACCTTGAAACGTAAACCATCTAATTTTGAGGGGGTGTTAAAAAAAAAATTTTCTTGGTCGATTCCAAAGGTTCATTATTGAAAATAGTAAACCAAAATATTCGTATTTTCGCTGTCACCATAGAAATCACCTTCTTCCACAAAAAAAAAAAAAAAAAATCGAATAAGTACTTACATACCTAATTAGTTATAATAAATCCAAGTTTCTATGTGTGTGCTGATGTACATGTGTGTGAGTGAAGTTTCTCACTATTCCAAGTAGGTATTTGGTTATTTTCTTAAATAAATGAATTTTTATATTCCAATTTTGTTAATAACTTGAATTTTCAGGATTCGTTACTGAGTTATCAGTAATAAGTACATGAAATCAGAGTTTCTGAGTATGGTAAAGAAGATGTTTGAGGCCTAAACGGTTCGTCAAATAAAAAAACATAAAAAAACGCAGGAAATGAAATTTGTAGCAAATTTAACGTGCTTTCATATTTTATATACCTACCTAATAGTTTTTTGCCCAAAGTCCGTCGTTTATTAGTTATAGGAAAAAAGTTGGTAGGTAAAAAACAACGTCTGCCAAGTTGGGTGGGCAGTATAGCTTCCTCACTCATTGTAACATGGACGTATAGAATCAGTTGGCAAAAAAATTATGATTCAAAGAGTTATTGAATACCAAAATATTGGCGATAATATGCGGGATAGGGTTGCAGGTATTAATGTTTATAATATTTTTATAATTTTTATAAGGTATTATAGTTTATAATATTTTGTATTTTCAACGTAGAATTTTATTTAGCGGTCCACCGTCTAGGACCTAAACCACACAATCCCTGAAAATTTCATCGAAATTGGTTGAATAGTTGCGGAGTTTTGGTTGTAACAAATTTAAAGTTCGCGCATGCGCAGCGGCTATTGCTTGACCAATTTGATTGAAACTTATAGGGTGTCTCTTAGAAGTTAGTCCCTAACTAACCTCCAAATTTGAGCAAAATCGGTTCATTAGAAACCTAGAAACCGAGGTTCCAGGAAATTCACGTTTGCGCATGCGCACTCGCTCCTATTGGTCCGAAGGTGCTGAAATTGATAGGGGACCGTCTAGGACCTAACCCGCACAATCCCTGAAAATTTCATCAAAATCGGACCCCAGGTTAGTATAGTTTTGCCCGGGACAAGGATTGACCACAGACAGACAGACAGACAGACACGGAACCAAAATTGTTCGGGAAGCTCTAAAACGCAAAAAGCAAGGGGAAATTTTGATTTTGGAGGACATTTTTTTTCCACTTCTTTCACGAATACAGAGCTTCCCTACCTTCGGTAGTGAGGAAGCAAAAGTTTGCCAATTGTCCTTTCAAAATGTGTTCAAAACGGACCCTCGCAGGAAAGTTTTTGGAGGTTTTTGATTTCTTCGATTCCTTGTTTGGAGGGGTGCTGAATCCGAACCTGTTGAATCCGAATTTTTGTTCGACGACCCGTTTAGGTCCCAGCGCTGGTTAAAAACGCTGCAAATTATTACACAATGGTTTATTATTTTTTATATTGATCACTCGTCTGCAAAGCTACCAACCATCCAATATGAAGAAAAACATCGATCACATTTCGGTCAGCTAAAATTTGAACGGAGATTAGGCCTCTTTTGCGATTCACACTCGTGTTTCTGATTTATCGTACATAAAACCTTTAACCCTTTAGCGTTCCTTGGTACAACTGTTGTACCAAGGTAGAAGCAGTTTGAATTCTGGCGTGTTTTTCGTTCCATTCCTTCTCAATAGGGTGCAGCATCATGGGAAAAATTGTAGCATCTCTTAGCTCCACCTATATGTCGAGATATTGCAAAAGTGGGTGTTTTGCGGTACTACTGTTGTACCAAGGAACGCTAACGACGAAGTTTTTTTGCTGTTGTTTTTTATTCAAACCAAAACATAACGCGGTGATGTCCACACGGATGAATTTCGTCTTCTATTCGAGGAACGTAAATTTTCTATAGCTATTCAAGTATCCATAATGGAAGCATAACACTGGAATCGTGTACTCGCAACGATGTTATTGAAGTTTTTCGGGGCGGGCGCCCCATGATTTCTCACTGGAGATTGGACGCGTCGCATGCCAACGCAACAAGTCCTATTGAAATTCAATTTCAATTTCAAAAATAATTTTATTCCTTGATTTACATATATATGTAGCATAAAACACAAAATATTACATGTGGAACCCTTACGAAATGGAGCAAGCACATGTTGTTTGCTGTCGAATTTGTCATCTGTTTTATATTGATTGAAAGTAAGATCATCCAGAATAAACTCAAATTATGATCATTCCCTGATTACCTTTTACATTATGGCCGAAAAGTGCACCTGGTGGTCCTTGGTACACATGCTGTACCATGCCATTTTATGGCGCGTGAACCATTTTTTTCGCAAAAAAGGCTGAAATATTGTTAATAAATCCATAAAGACCCGACTAGATCGGAAAAAAAAATTTTTCCCAAGAGCCCGAGTTTTGCCCGCTAAAGGGTTAAATTCTCGTAGGGAGCGGACGGTTTGTCCTACAGAGCTCCGCGTGGTCTCAAAAAATTCTAAAAATTCTATAGAATCTTAAATTGAAGGAAAAACAATACCTTTATATCAAAATTTTTTTAGTTAGGGCGTTTTCAAAATTTCAAAATTCATTTTTGAACCCCTAGAAGTGACCTACATCAACCAAAATCTTCGGGGCACAACTAAAGCCCCCAATAAAGCCTACATACCAAATTTCATCAAAATCGGTCAGCATTGATGCTAAGTGGCAAAAGTGCCGCGTACGGCGGACGGACGGCAAAATTTTTATTCGATTTTTGGATTCTGCGTACCTTGAAACGTAAACCATCTAATTTTGAGGGGGTGTTAAAAAAAAAATTCTTGGTCGATTCCAAAGGTTCATTATTGAAAATAATGAACCAAAATATTCGTATTTTCCCTGTCACCATAAAAATCACCTTTTTCCACAAAAAAAAAAAAAAAAAATCGAATAAGTACTTACATACTTAATTAGTTATAATAAATCTAAGTTTCTATGTGTGTGCTGATGTACATGTGTCTGAGTGAAGTTTCTCACTATTCCAAGTAGGTATTTGGTTATTTTCTTAAATAAATGAATTTTTATATTCCAATTTTGTTAATAACTTGAATTTTCAGGATTCGTTACTGAGTTATCAGTAATAAGTACATGAAATCAGAGTTTCTGAGTATGGTAAAGAAGATGTTTGAGGCCTAAACGGTTTGTCAAATAAAAAAACGCAGGAGATGAAATTTGTAGCATATTTAACGTGCTTTCATATTTTATATACCTACCTAATAGTTTTCTGCCTAAAGTTCGTCGTTTATTAGTTATAGGGAAAAAAACAGCAAAACAAAACTTTTTTCGCCTTTTTGCCTGTGCTTACCTAGTAAAATAATAGAATTATAAAATGATATGTAGAAGTTGATTTTAAAAAACGAATTATTTGTGTGAAATTGTAATTTTTATAAGAACTTCACAATCAAATTGATGGGTTTTTAGTAAGAAACAGCAACACGACAATTCCATCAGCATGTCAACTGATTAGGAATAGATACAATATTGGTGGATACATTTTTCAATTTGTTCAATCAACCTGAAAGCTGGCGTTTTATCAATTTGTTCTTCTTGTAATACCATAAAATTTAATTGTCAATAATCATGGTGGCATCTTCACCAGCCCATTTTTTTATTGACGCTTGGTATGCTCACTGATATGAGTAACACGTCCTTCGAGCCCTGAAGAAGGTAATAAATTTACCGAAAGCTCGGCAAAGAAGGAGTTTGTTCCAGTTGACCCCATTCCAAATCAATTGACGTAGTGTGTTCTGTTGAGTCGATCTACACATTTGCTGTTCAAATCCATCAGGTTTTAGGTTTATCTGCGTATTTATGTGGGCATGAAGACAATTATGGCTGAATGTGACGACATATATGTATATTTATATGAACGGATAACCAAATGTATTGAATACTATAATTTTGCATTTCTATATTTAGCTTCATTTCTTTTCAATTCGGGAGCCATCCCAAAAAACTGAATTGCTCAATTGAAAAACCGCGAACCAAGAATGTAGGAGCACACAGGAACAAAACCTCAACTCAGGAGAATACGTTTGTCCACAAGAACTTAGTTCCTTCCACCCCTGATGACAAGTCACGCCCAGGAAACCTCAAAACTAAGATACATCACTGAGTTTTGTTGATTATGGTGGATGTTTTACTTCACTGCTTCACAAGTAAGCTAGGTCAAGTGGTTTGGTACGCTTCAATCTTCTGATGATATCACTTGTCTCAAGGAGTTGGACAGCTTCCTCGTTGATGTGACATCTTAGCGGCTGTAGGTGTCTCACAGCTTGTCGCTTTGAAGCATCGTTTATTGGTTTATTGTTTCGATCCGAAGCTCATGATGGAAACGTTCGTTTCGAAAGTACCATGCATTGACCACCGTTCTTAGCACATTTTTCTGGAATCTTTGGATGATGTCTCGATTTGACTGAGCCGTAAAGCCCCAAAGCTGAGCTCCATATGTCCAGACTGGTTTAAGGACTTGGTTGTACAATGTAAGCTTGTTCTGGATTGACAACTTCGACCGTCTCCCCATTTGCCAATGCATTTTTCTGAATTTTAGAAGGAAAAAAGTTTGATTTTGTGCACTTAGTTCCCTTCACTGCTGGGTTATTCAATTATTGGTATCATCATTAAAGAAGTATGTTGAATCTGAAGGGAAGTTGTCGTACCAACCTTGTCAAATATACCTTGTATGTTATGTTTACCTTGAAGGTATTCCAACGCGAACTACCTGGAGGGTACATCTACCCGTTTTTGAGCTCAGTATGGTATAAAATTGATCCAATTTGTTTGAGCTCGAGGCAGACGTATCAGCAGAAGTATGTTGAATCTGAAGGGAAGTTGTCGTACTTACCTTGTCAAATATACCTTGTATGTTATGTTGACCTTGAAGGTATTTCAACGCGAACTACCTGGAGGTCTATCTACCCGTTTTTGAGCTCAGTATGGTATAAAATTGATCCAATTTGTTTGAGCTCGAGGCAGACGTATCTGGCAGAGGAGGTGCCATCAATATTTAACGGGGCCCGCGCCCGTCATCCCGACCCGACCCGGTTCATCCCGGCCGCTCAGGTAATTCTGGGCGTCTCCGTTACAATGATGGCCAATCCTGCCACAGACTCAGAACTCCAGAGAATAGCCGAGCGAGTTAGATAACGTCCAGGTGAAATTTTGAGGGGATAGAGATCGGGAATAAAATACGTGGTTGAAATGTAGAAGACAAGAGGAGGAGAGATGAAGGTAGGATAGCTTTGCATTCGGCAGCAAGTCAAAGAAAAAGAGGGTTCTCCAAAATCGAAATATTCGAAATCTTTATACGGTTGACATTTCAATTTCTCGCTGACTCCAAATATAACTCGCATCAAAATGTCATTTTTTACGCCAACAACCACAAGAATACTAAATGATCTCCTCGTACTAAGTGATTACCAACTCGCAAATTATTGATTTTTATTGATTTTTAGCCATAATATATTATTGGCGAACCATGTACGACCGTGAATCGACGGAACCACAAATACTAAACCTCCAACTTGAAACATGATTTTCCTAAAACATCGATTTCTCACAACTCAATCGCCCGATTTCACTCCAGTTTGGAGGGTGATTAATAATAATATCATATTGATTTACAATTTTCACATTGAGGTATGAGTGTAATGGTCAAAATTTGTAGTTTCTCATTTAATGAGAAACTACAATTTTATACGTTTCAAAAACAAGAAAAAAGGGGGAGAAATGTAAATGAAAACGAGGACAACAGCGCTACCCAACTAATCCGAATCAGCCAAACAACGAACAAATGTTTAAAAGAACTCGTCGACGGTATACAATTCAACGTTCATAAGAAACTCTTCAACTCTGACATTATTTTTCTAATTGGGCCGCTGAGAGTCTACAACGTGGTTCAGAATCTTGATTATGGAGTAGCTGGCACATCGTTCAAAGAACTTCAACTCTTCAACTCTCAAGAACAGAACTCGGTGACGTGGCACGATTACATGGAAGGGATAGTCATCAGCGTACTTACACGGAATTTTTCTCTTCAAGGCTGCCCAGTTTTCAATCTCCGAAGTATCCTCAGCGCTCGTTGTTGCATTTTGGAAACCAAATCCAGATTCGTAGCTTAGCCCCACAATACAACTCCATAGGTAGCTCGTGATTTTTTTTTCCGGCAGGCAGGTGAGAAAATCTTTAAGATCCACAGGTGGAGTTGGATCTCGTAAGATACCTTGAAGGATCCGCGGCTTCAAGGTTATGTGGGATTCAAACCCACTAAAATAACACCTCCTTTTCTCCCACGTTGGATGCTCAGCCTGGAACTGTTTAACACATTACTTCAGGCTAGTGACATTAAGAGAGAGTGAGTGGTATGATGTCAGCAGAACCGAGCTATTCGCCATTGATTTCAGCTTTCGCAGGCAAATTGTGTAGCTGCTCAATTGCGTGAGCTAGCTATTCTGAAGCATGTGATTGGAAGTTGGACCCAAAATGAATTTCATGGCGATCCTCAACAGCAGGAGCCACAGGAATTATCTATCCCAAAATTGTTTCTAGTTGTTGAAACTACCAACTTGCGGGAAGCTGTGATGTGATATCAAACTATCAATTCAATCATTGAACCAACGGATTCTATTTGCGTCCTTGTTACTCTTTGTAAGGAAGCTGTATGGCCCACCGAATTTTGCAGGTGGTTTTTGAGGTGCTGCAAAAATCAAAAGCCTCTTCACCGTTGGTAGTGAGAGATCAATAATCTTTCTGTGGAGCAGAGATGCATATCAAGTTTTTGCTAACAATGTTTGGGCTTACGATAGCGTAGTTCTTCAAGGTTACAGTTTGATAGGAGGTTTTGACCACTTCCCGAAAATCCCACAGTTAACCCAATTGGTTGTATTGTTTTGTCCGTTTGAGTTCTAGATGTGTTGCAGATAAACCCGTATTAGTTGAAATCGTGGTTCCGACGCATCCGTTGAACGGGATACAACTCGTCATTCATTTCGATGAATATCAAGCGGTTCGTTCGAAAATTCCCACCGAACATCGAATACACCGGTTGTCTGGGTTCTCACGCCGCTTTTTAGAGGTAATTAATCGGCAGTTTCAGCACCAAGATAAGCCCTGGGACCGGCGGAAATCGTCTTTCGGGTATCTTCGCTTCCTACCTGCCAATATTTTTTGCTAACCGACCTGCTATACTCTATCTAGGTACCTGAGCTATTTAGTTTCGTTCAATCTGTGCTATTTAATTCGTTCAACTAACGCGATTTACACGATTCAGTCCGTCTAAATTGTGCATGATAGAGTGAACTTCCGTCAAGGGCGCGCTTATGTTTACTTTTTGCCTCTCCTTTCCATTCTCAATTGAATTTTCGACTATTTACTCTGCTCAAAACTCTCGGTTACCCCAGAAACAATCTATTCCCGCCTGGCATATTTATCTTCCGTACACTGAATGATGTTTGAGATAGAGATCGTCCGGGATTTCGTAAACAACTCTGAAGCGTCAAAATCCGAAAAATTATAGTCAAGAGATTTCATTTAGGGGTTTTTAGTTTCCATGTCCGGTCCTCGCTCGAATCAGCTGCACCAAATCTTTCCTCTGAAAGTACCTTGCCTATGTACAAACGGTGTTTTTGTGATTTGTACTGAAACCCATCCGAATTCAGTCATTCGAAACAGAAATCGAACTAACTACAATGAAACTAATGAGGAGATGTGTAGGGACGAACCCGCACATTTCCTGACAATTTCTTCAAAATCGCACAATTTACGAATCATGTTACCCGAAAAATCGGCTATCCTCGGACGGCTATACAGGGTGTCACCCTTCCGGGCGCACCACCGGGCAGGGTTCGATTCTACAACTAATTTGCAACAAAAAATGTCTCCTAACAATTTCTTCTTAGAGGCTTCGTTTTCGAGTTATTTCACTTTTAAGATTTTTTTCGCGTTTTCGACCTTACATCACTAAAATGGCTGTAACTCCCTCAATTGATGAAGTAAATTAAAATTTGATTATATCATTGGAAAGAGCGTCAAATTTCCTATCTCCCTGATGGGGTTTTAGAAAATTTCAAATGAAACGAACGGGTGAAAAATAAGCCAAAAGTAAAAAACTGGTAAAGTTTCGAAAATTTTCACTTTTTCAAAGTGTGATTTTATCGAAACGTTGTGAACGGAAATTTCCATACTGTAAGCCTTAAAGTTGCATGTGAATCCCAGCTTTCTAACGGCGTAGTCATTTTTCCTACAAAACCACTTATTCAGTTAGAAAACGACGTTTTTAGGGCAGACAACGTTCATTTTCGGGTGTAAATCGGCGTTTTTCACCAGAAATGCTTTTCAACTTAATAAATCATTTGACATGAAATTTTACGTACTTTTTGACGCTGAATCGAATGGTAACATATTCCAATCTCCTCGCCAAACAACAAGTACTTTTCAAGCCTTTTCCTTTGGGCGAAGGGCTCTATCTCGTTGTTCGTTTCATTCGAAAATTGTCATTAAAGGAGGTCTGGGTTATTAATGACTCGCACTCCTTCCACTTTGTAGAGGCTTCGTTTTCGAGTTATTTCACTTTTAAGATTTTTTTCGAGTTTTCGACCTTACATCACTAAAATGGCTGTAACTCCCTCAATTGAGGAAGTAAATTCAAATTTGATTATATCATTGGAAAGAGCGTCAAATTTCCTATCTCCTTGATGGGGTTTTAGAAAATTTTGAAAGAAACGAACGGGTGTAAAATAAGCCAAAAGTAAAAAAAAATTGGTAAAGTTTCGAAAATGTTCACTCTTTTCAAAGTATGATTCTCGAAACGTGGTGAACGGAAATTTCCATGCTGTGAGCCTAAAAGTTGCATGTGAATCCCAGCTTTCTAACGGCGTAGTCATTTTTCTTAAAACACCACTTATTCAGTTAGAAAACGACGTTTTTAGGACAGAAAACGTTCATTTTCGGGTGTAAATCGGCGTTTTTCACCAGAAATGCTTTCTAACTTAATAAATCATTTGACATGAAATTTTACGTACTTTTTGACGCTGAATCGAATGGTAACACATTCCGATCTCCTCGTCAAACAAATAGTACTTTTCAAGCCCTTCAAGCAAACAGGGTACAACAACTGAGTCCTCGACTCCAAACTTGTTATCTATCGAAAAGATAAAGCTTTCCTCATATGATCGTGACGATATTTTCAAGACAGAGGGCAAAAATTAGTCTACAAAGTGGAAGGAGTGCGAGTCATTAATAACCCAGACCTCCTTTAATGACAATTTTCGAATGAAACGAACAACGAGATAGAGCCCTTCGCCCAAAGGAAAAGGCTTGAAAAGTACTTGTTGTTTGGCGAGGAGATTGGAATATGTTACCATTCGATTCAGCGTCAAAAAGTACGTAAAATTTCATGTCAAATGATTTATTAAGTTGAAAAGCATTTCTGGTGAAAAACGCCGATTTACACCCGAAAATGAACGTTGTCTGCCCTAAAAACGTCGTTTTCTAACTGAATAAGTGGTTTTGTAGGAAAAATGACTACGCCGTTAGAAAGCTGGGATTCACATGCAACTTTAAGGCTTACAGTATGGAAATTTCCGTTCACAACGTTTCGATAAAATCACACTTTGAAAAAGTGAAAATTTTCGAAACTTTACCTATTTTTTACTTTTGGCTTATTTTTCACCCGTTCGTTTCATTTGAAATTTTCTAAAACCCCATCAGGGAGATAGGAAATTTGACGCTCTTTCCAATGATATAATCAAATTTTAATTTACTTCATCAATTGAGGGAGTTACAGCCATTTTAGTGATGTAAGGTCGAAAACGCGAAAAAAATCTTAAAAGTGAAATAACTCGAAAACGAAGCCTCTAAGAAGAAATTGTTAGGAGACATTTTTTGTTGCAAATTAGTTGTAGAATCGAACCCTGCCCGGCGGTGCGCCCGAAAGGGTGACACCCTGTAGACGCAGAACCAAAATTGTTAACAAAGCTTTAAAGTCACAATGTGAGTGAAATTTGGATTTTGCGAGGTCCCCAATTTTTCGAGCTGCTTCACGAATACAATGTTTTGATGGTGAGTGTAATGACTATATTCCGACTTATGTTCGAAAGTAAAGTTCTAATGTAATTCAACTTGAAATCGCTTGTTTTAAGAAAATACTCGGGTGATGAAAGGAGATGATGAAAGTCACGATGTGAGTGAAATTTGGATTTCGCGAGGTCCCCAATTTTTCGAGCTGCTTCACGAATACAATGTTTTGATGGTGAGTGTAATGACTATATTCCGACTTATGTTCGAAAGTAAAGTTCTAATGTAATTCAACTTGAAATCGCTTGTTTTAAGAAAATACTCAGGTGATGAAAGTCACAATGTGAGTGAAATTTGGATTTCGCGAGGTCCCCAATTTTTCGAGCTGCTTCACGAATACAATGTTTTGATGGTGAGTGTAATGACTATATTCCGACTTATGTTCGAAAGTAAGTCCTAATGTAATTCAACTTGAAATTGCTCGTTTTAAGAAAATATTCAGGTGATGAAAGGAGATGATGAAAGTCACGATGTGAGTGAAATTTGGATTTCGCGAGGTCCCCAATTTTTCGAGCTGCTTCACGAATACAATGTTTTGATGGTGAGTGTAATGACTATATTCCGACTTATGTTCGAAAGTAAAGTCCTAATGTAATTCAACTTGAAATTGCCCGTTTTAAGAAAATACTCAGGTGATGAAAGTCACGATGACAGTGAAAGTTTGATTTAGCGAGGCCCCCAATTTTTTGAGCTGCTGCTCGAATACAATGTTTTGATGGTGAGTGTAATGACTATATTCCGACTTATGTTCGAAAGTAAAGTCCTAATGTAATTCAGATTGAATTCGCTTGTTTCAAGAAAATACTCGGCTGATGAAAGGAGGTTTATTTTGTATTTATACGACGGGAGATCATTGTCGGGCACGTAGATGATATAATCCGGCCCAGAACTGTTAATTGCTGGTGCTAGGTAATTAGGATGATCACCTCGACCCTCGGTTGACGGGAGGACGAATGAGAGCTTGGAAGAAAAGACAAGAGTTTCTAGACTAGAGTGATCAGAGTGATACTGGTAGTATGCCGAGTCCAAATTTTATACTTCGGAGAAAAGGAGGTTGGGGAACTTTTCGATGGATAAGGGGCGAAGTGAGGCTGGCGCCTGACGTCTTCGACCTCACAAATTTCTTTCGACTCCACATTTGTTTCAGTAAGTAAGTGTTGAATACCTGTACACGTAGTACACACGTAGTACCTGAATACGTAGTACATTTTATATTTTTTAAAAATCTCTGGGAGGAAAACACGACAGTGAGGAAACAACAATTTGAGTTCTCTCCTCATCAAACATACATTTTTCACGATTTCAGTACAAGTACAAGAGTTATTCTCGGTATCAGCTCAAAGTTTGCTCCACGAACTGTTGAAAACAGTTTTTAACCACTGTTAGGTGACAAGTCTCACCCTAAAATGTCACTGGTTCCTACGCGTGAAAAAAAGAAAAAAACTGATCGTGGGCCAGGAGGGCAATCTAACTTACCACATGTTTTCAATAGCGTTTCTCGGGCAGAAGTAGATGTGCCAATACCATTCATCAGAGCGACGACCGATGGGCGTGAAAGGGGATGGCGAAGATGATGGAAGATAGCGTCAGTTCAGCTTCGATTCGATCTTTTGTGAGTCCTTGCAAGCCTCCATTGTAAAGAACGATTTTTCGCGAAACAGAACTCTAACGAAGAGGAATTGACCGTGCCTAGTCCTATAAAGGTCTTCAGTAGTATTAGTAGTTTCACGAATTATTTGTTTTTCGTCCCTACAAGTACATACAGGTCTTCATTCGATTAGACCTGTAGTACAAGTATAAATGAGTCATCATGACATGTACTCATTATATTAAGGAGAAAACTTACATACAGAGCAACTCTTTTGGAGTTGATGTTTCCAATAGATGCCGAGGTAACTGCTCTGCTCCTCTCTAATAAAATTCAACATTTGCTAAGTTAGGTGGGCAGTGCAGCTTCTCATAAAATAACATGGACATCTTTTCAGAATTTGTTGGTCCCAAAATTCTCAAATGGATCCGAGCATTAAAACATTTCCTAACATCAACGTGGTCATGATAAGTTTATATAGTTTATAGTTTTCTGAATTCTGAGAGCAATGATATGATTGACATTTTTACAATTTAAAGGATTTTGCAATTTTTCAGAGTATATGGCGTGGCTTTTTCATTTGAAAATTTCCTCGAGAAACTAAACCAATGGGTCGAAATGAAAGGTCTTGGTTTGCACATTTTTTTAATAAATTCCTTCGTGGAAATTCGTGTCGGAATATGTTGAAAGGAAACCCAAAGTTTCACACTATTTGAAATGTATCGAGGTACCTCTTTCCAAAGAGCTCAAAATGTGAGCTTCTCGTGGTTCTTTTTTACGACTCTTCTTACATTAAATTGTGCCCAATAAAAAGAGAGACATGGAACCCAAATTGTTCAAAAAGCCCTGGAATGCATCGCAAAGGGATTCTTCGAATTCATGAAACTACCATCTTGTGAGGAAGCAAAGCAAATACAGTCTTCAACGACTCCTACACCACCCGTTCGATGAGAATCACTTGCTTGGATAACCAAAGTTCAAAACAATGGCGACGGAGATGAAGTCAGTGGAAGGAAAGTGAAACTGAATATGGAAGAGATAGCGGGGGAAGAGATAACGCGTTTAAAGAGGCAGAGATAACAATGAAATCGAGATTTTAGTTCCCATTAGCAGGAATCCCACTCTGACGGATGAATCCGATGAGATACGGACAGTTCTGGTTTCTCCGCTGTGTGAAAACCCACACATTTCTGGTTTTAGGGGACTCCATTCGTACAGACATCCTGACCCACCTTAACATAGTAGTTTTGGTTTATTATTTTCAACATTGAACCTTTGGAATCGAACTAAAAACAAATTTTAACATCACCTTAAAATTAGGTGGTTTATGTTTCAATGTACGTAAAATCCGAAAATCGAATCAAAAAAATTCCTGCCGCACGTAACGCCTTTTGCGTATTTCAAAAAAAAAAAAAATGAAGGTGTTGCAATGGATACAAATTTATAGCGCAAACTTTTTTGAATTTTTGTTCACTAAAATCCTTTTCAGAACATTCTAAAACGATTTCTGAAGTTTTTTCAAAAATCATAAGTTTATAAATAACGATATAACTATATATATTCATGTGCCATTCCGGACGATAACTTTAGTAAGTAATTATTTCATTAAAATTTCATGTTTTTGCTTAAATGTTCATAATAACAAACGGAACAACCCGAGGGTTATTGTCCCATGAAGAGTTATGTGCCACACCTTGATTTTGATTATATTGTTTGATGTATGGCCTTCATTTGGGGTGTTCTTAGGGGAACAAAGTGGTTGCCACTTTCATGTGGCCGTAGTTGAAAAAATTGGTGTCTTTTAAAAAAAAATTTTAAAATCTTTTAAAATGTTTCTACCCAGTTGTTGGCTGCCTTCAAGGACTTAAGGATTGGAAAAATAATTAGAAAACTTGTTTGTGAATTGCAAAAAATAAACGTTCATTTATGTTATAAATTTAAGATATTGTTCACTTTCTAGAAACGAATGCAACCACCCAGACCTCTGCAGGACCATCTGTTCGTTCTCTATATCGACAGTGAACTTGCAAAACCATGTAAGTCCGATTTTTTTTCGGAAATAAGGTTATTAGCTATTTGGATAGAATGAGACCCCCTTAACCCATCAAACGGAGCCAAACTGGCAAAAACTCGACTATCTCTTCTCTATGCACCAAAGTAACAACCTGTAAGTCTAGAACCTTTCACGATCGAAGCAAGTCTAAAAGTTTTTCTCGTTATCCTGTAAAATTTCTGGAAAACGACTTACATGGTTTTTCAAGTTCACTGTCGATATATTGTATGAGGGTTAGTTGAGAAATCTAGATCTAGACTGTTTTTTGCAAACAGGCGAGCTATTCAAAAATAATAAACCTTGTGTTCCAATTTGAATCATTTCTTGCTTACTCACTCCCAGAGGGAGTAAAATCTTGTATACGTGCTTGAAAAGATACTTGGGTATCTACCTACTTACGCACCTATAGTTCTTCTTGGGGACGAAGTAATCAGAATGCTTCTGTAACACACGAAGGAAGAGGACATGTTCTTGAACCACCTGTTTCTTGGATGAGTTCTGCTTTATGTCGGTTTCTGGTTGAATATTATTTCCTGGAATGATTGGGTTTTTGGGTGACATTAACGTGGGGATTATTGGAATGGAGATGCAAATAGCAACAGTTGGGTAGTAATTCGTACAGTTTTTCTACGTGATGGCGCCGGTGTTTTACCTATAGGCAGCATCTTATTAGACTCAATAGAACTTATGAGATACCTAAGCAAATTCCTTGAACCAGATGGAGTGCATCCTTCCTGACTACCAGCTATTTGAAAGGTGCGGATTATGTTGAGGAAGCCACGACCCTTCAACCTTGAGCGATTGTGCATCTCGGTGTAAAAACAGCTGTCCGGCCTGGCGGAAACGACGGACCAAACTGCAATATTATGAACCTGTCGCAACAGGAAGTTTTAAACACAATTGACTCCCTGGCCATTCATTTTCAGTGTTATTGCATCATTACATCATATTTTATTCTTGATGTCCGAGTGATTGATAATCCTTCATGTCGTTCCAGCTCTGTTATTTAGTTTCTTTACTGGAAGGTAGATTCATGGAGATTCTGATTTTCTTGTCTTTGGCTTTTATATCACACGTTCTAATGGCCTGTCGTCCGAAAATCAGTCGGTCGGTATCTTTTCCACAGTAGTTTGAACACGGTATTGTTCTAGAAAATCGGGCAGCCCCAATCTGAACCTCTTTATTGCCCAAGTACACTGCTCGTTGGTTCTTCTCCCTCAACCAATTCATCACCGGACGTTCCTAATTCCGTAATCCATGTTTGTGTCGCGTTCGATAGATAGGAAAGATTAGATTGTAGGTTTTTCAAGGGTCGATAAATGGAACAACTCCCTCGTCGCGTCATCCACGTATTGAGAGCTGGTCAATCATCAAAGTTTTATATTAGTTCGTAAGGGAATAATATTAGGAAATACAAATTTTCAAGGTGGGTGTGCAGCGTAATGCCGTCGAGGAACGATCTATATACCTACACTATTTAACCACAAAATGGATAGGGCTTGTTTGGATTCACTGTTTTTTTTTTTTTCTATTCAATTTTCTAGTAGTTGAAATGTACCACAAGGGATGCCATTCAATTCAGCAAAATAATTAATAATAATTTAGTAGGAAGATTCCTCTTAACTTAGTGAATCAGGAAAAGGAGAATTTTCTGTCCCTAATGATTGCACTCCTACCACACTTTGCTTTCACTTTTAGGCGAAGAAAACAGGTGTGGCACATAGTATCCTAACTTAATTGGTTAGATATTCCGACAGAAAATAGCTAAAACTACTTACCAAATTTAGGGAACATTGGAAAATAATGACAAAATTATGATAGGTATTCAGATATTCAAATAACCAATCAATATGATTTATCATATTGAAATGAAATATACAGGGCCCAGCCTAACTCACTCCATCCCAAAATATTTCATTTACACAGAACAGAACATACATTGTTCAGGAAGGTCTAAAACACGAAATCAAGTGGTGATTTTGGGGGACTTTTTTGTAACTCACAAAAGTGAGAACAATGCTCTCCTACCTTGGTAGACTCGGAAACAAATTCAAAATTCCTTTAAAATCAAACTTTCCACTTTTGTTTTATCATTTTACGTTTCTAACCTTCAATGAGCAAAATTATGCTAACTTACTTCGATTTTGACCAAATTTTAGTCCCTATTATAGTCTTTTATAAATGTCAGTGAGATCGTCTCGTGAAATATACTCAATATACTGAAATGTACTCAATGAAATATACTAAAATATACTGAAAAATACTCAAACGTGAAATCATTGTAATGAGCACACCTTCTAGATTTCTATTACATTTTCTCGGATTGTGCAGATTTGGTCCTAAATGATCCACCATCAATTGCATCGCAGTCATTGTGCATGATCAATCTTGAACTCCTCTAAACTCCAATTTCTCACTACTGACTTCCCTCGTCTTGTGGGCAGTTAGTAGCCAAGTGAGGAGTGTGGATTTGAAGAGTCTTGCCATGAGTGGAGTAGGCCTCTCGTCCAATTCTAGACACAATAAACCCAAAACATTTCAATTATCTATAAAGAAAGGTAAATATAAGGTGTGGTAAAAAGAAGAATCACGATGATAATCATGATGACTAACTCATGAAAACGAGGGTTGGATGAAATTTGTAATGCGAAACTCTTGTTTTGAATAATTTTGTTAATTCTTAATCTTAAGCGTGTGTACTAGTTATTAGTAATAACTTATTACTGTTCAATTTGGTTCGTTTTGGTTTTGCCCTTCGGGGACCAATGCTTCGTCGAACTATTCAATTTCCAGGCTATTGAGTTGGGATATCGCTGCTCAGCCAGAATAGGAAACGTCACAATAGTGTTTGGAAACAGCTCCGGGTGACGCCTTTTTCGAACGTGGCCAAAGGACACTTTCGGAATTCGGGTTCACTCGTGCATCCCCTACTCGCCGACCTATAAATAGCGCTGGGGTCAAACTTATCGATTAACCAGTTTTCGAGCGGTCCAAGCGGAAGTGGAAGTAATGAATTAGGTACCTGCAAAGCAGAAAAGGCTCATCTTGCAAAATGCAGTACCATGTATATTATGAGGTTCTATCTATTACGAGAAGAATCAAGAGAGTGGATGCGATAAGTATACCCTGCATTTTTAAAGAGAGCGATGAAATTAGGCTCTCAACCTCTTGGAGACCATCGGAAGTTTTAGCTTGATAGTCTGATCAACTGAGTGTGACCTAACAGCTCTCCTTTCCATCATACGCTAATGCACTGAAACTTGGTATTTACTTACCCTTCTGAGAACCACTTGAAGGGATGGAGAGAAAGTCAAGAGGAGTCGGATCAGCTGAGTAAGCGACAAAGCTTACTTCTCTCCTATTCATTCTAGAGCACTGAAATTTGATTCACAGTCTGACCAATGGAGGTGATTGGAGGAATTTCAGGGAAGATAGATGAGCTGTGTGGGCAATGAAGCTAAATTCATTCTAGTTCTGTGTGGGAATGAAGACCTGACCTCTCCAGTTCATCCAAGAATTGTTAATAGCTTCATAACAAAATTTGAAATTCTAAGGAAGCTACAGAGCTCGATTGGATGAAAAGTTACAAAATTGCATTCTGATTCCTCAGTATCGAAGATGAGAAAGCAGTTTCAGTAATCAATTATCTCAAACGGGATCAGTTTCTCACGATCTGACTGCTCGATGTTGCTTAAATTTGGGGGGAAGTTTGGAGCTGTGCCCAAGGAAATATTCACATTGATTACATCATGATCCGTTCAAAAAAAAACGCTGCAAATCATTGCTCAAAGGTTTATTATTTTCTGTATAGATCACCCTTCTGTAAAGATCACTGGTTCTCCATCAATAGCACCTACCACCATTTGTATTCTCCCTTGACCTTCCCTTTCAAATTTCAGCTTCCTGCGTTCAGTAGGATTGAAAATGGCTTCGGAGCTCACTCAGCTGATCAGTGATCTGAAGGGCGAAGAAGATCTCCTCGAATGCTGGAGACGCCTGGAAGAGCACTTCCATTCAATAGGAGTGAAAATGGCTTCGGAGCTCACTCAGCTGATCAGTGATCTGAGGAGTGAAGAAGATCTCCTCGAATGCTGGAGACGCCTGGAAGAGCACTTCCATTCAATAGGATTTAAAATGGCTTTGGAGCTCACTCAGCTGAACAGTGATCTGAGGAGTCAAGAAGATCTCCCCGAATGCTGGAGACGCCTGGAAGAGCACTTCCATTCAATAGGATTGAAAATGGCTTAAGAGCTCACTCAGCTGATCAGTGATCTGAAGAGTGAAGAAGCCTTTGAGCAATGATTTGCAGCGTTTTTTACCCACCAACATTTTTTTTTACCTACCAACTTTTTTTTACCTACCAGCTAGGTACTACCTACCACACCATACTGGCTTCACACCTTCACAATCAAGTTTATTAGAAAGAACTAAATGCTTCACACTCGATTGGAAAAATAGAAAGCTTCATATGGAAATTTGATTACTGGTTACGCAGAAGGCAAAACTGTATACAAATCGAAGAAATGAACAACGATCGCATTTTAGTCCGATAAAATTTGAATGGAGATTAGACCTCTTTTGCGATTCACACTCATGATTCTGTTTTATCGAAGGAAAACCTTCAAGTACTCGTAGGGACCGAACGGTTTGTCCTACAGAGCTCCGGGTGGTCTCAAAAATTTTTTAAAATTCAATACTATTTAAAATTGGTGAAAAAACGATACCTTTATTTCGAGAGTTTTCGAGCTAGGGCACTCTTGAAAATTTCAACCCTTAATTTTCACCCCTTAGAAGTGACCTACATCAACCAAAAGCTTCGCGGCACAACTAGACCCCAAATGGAGCCCATATACCAAATTTGAACCAAATCGGTCCAGTGTTGCTAAGAAAAGTGCCGCGGACGGACGGAAATTTTTTTATTCGATTTTCGTATTCTACGTACCTTGAAACGTAAAACATCAAATTTTGAGGGGGGGTTAAAATTTTTTTTTTCTTGCTCGATTCCAAAGGCTTATTATTAAAAACTAGCTGAAAAGCCTGCTAAAAGCAGGCAAAAAAATTGTAGATATGTAAAAAAAAAAAATTTGATGTCGCGGTCTGGAATCGAACCCGGGACCCCCACGTTCGGGCGACATACGCACGTACGTACGGTTGGCGTTTTATGTATATAGATAATAAACCAAAACTATGGTACGAGTGAAAAGTAAAAAATCATCAACATAATTGTGAATTACTACAATCGTGTTGCTGATTGTCGGCACAGCCGCAAGAAACCATTAGTTTTGAGGAATTCAACTGTGGTCAATAACATGATCAAGACTGTCCATCTAACTTGCCCGAATTTTTTTGTTCTACCTACTGATATTTCAATGGAGACCCAACAAATTTCCAATTATTCTCCGTTGTATAATCGACGGAAAACCCAGATCCATTAGAGAATTCATCGGAATTCATAATGAGAAGTTTTCGTGCTCAATCATTTCGAATATTTCATCTTGCACTGAGATCTGGTTTCTCTGTCACACGTACAAGACTCACCGTGGTAGAAAGCGAAATCTATGATCTCCATTAGTTCATTTTGGTATTTCGCAAGTAAATCTTCATTCTTAGAGGCGATTCAAAAGAGTGTACGCAAGCGATTGAGGACGAGGTCATCTTTGGAACAATCTCGGATCGTTAGAGGAGGTTAATCTCCCAGCAGGGATCTCTTAGCGAGGAAAGAAATATTCTAGGACGAACAACTAGTTAGTCCGAGATGAGACACGTGTGGAGTTGCTTCTCAATTCACAATAACAATTTACTTT
Source organism: Apolygus lucorum (assembly GCA_009739505.2). NCBI lineage: Eukaryota > Metazoa > Arthropoda > Insecta > Hemiptera > Miridae > Apolygus > Apolygus lucorum. The sequence continues at coordinate 25,781,466 of CM019169.2, forward strand.
GAATTGCTCATTTTGACGAAAATATCCAAGTTTTAAGGTCTTCTTCAGGATCAAAACAGATCCCTCCCATCGGTAGTGAGGAAAAAAAAGCTGCAAATTATTACAAAACGGTTTTCGTTCAGCTTACACGTCTGCAAGGAACACTGCTCCTTCGTTTTACTTCAAGGTATCAGGATGTAGGTGTGGCTACTCTTGGTCAGGCCCCCTGGAACAACACGTGGATTTTAGTATTCTGTTAAATTTCACAATGATAATTTATTGCTCATTTAACGATAGACGATCGTCTGTGTGATTTCATTCGTTTCTAGAAATTGAACATTATCTTAAATGTATGAAAATCCCTCAAGAAAATTCTGCAATTAATTTATTAATTATCCTCATCACGCGAACGGTTGATCCCACAGAACTCTGGGTGTTGTAAAAAAAAAAAAAAATCTTCAAAATCGTCACTGTTTCAAATTAATGAAAACTTTCGAGCTTGAGCGTTTTAGTATAAGTTTCTCCCTATTTTTTTATCCCTCAAAAGTGACTAACAATAACCAAAATCTTCGGGACACAACTAAACCCCAAAGGGAGGTATACTAAAGGGAGATAACCAAATTTTATCAAAATCGAAAATAATAAACCAAAAGAGGTTGTCAAGGGCTTTGATTGTCAACAAGAAGACAAGAAAACCTCTTCATGGTCGAAAACTTTTGGAGAAATTGTAGTAGTTCGGGTATTCATAACATGATGGTACTCGTATATAGATCATATGATCTCTGTAAAAATTAATGAAATTTACAGGGAACCCAACTAGCACAATCGTTACAAATTTTATCAGCCTTCCAAGTTTGAGTGAGATCAGGTAAAAGTGGTGGGAAAATGATGGCTGGTGAATTTTATTAGATTGTACCTTTTCGCAGAAAATTGCTCCCGTGACTGGTTTTTGGTGCTTCTTCTCAAGTGCTCCTTCTAATTCGAATGCCATCAGATTTATTTGAAATCGTCACAAAGCCTAACCAAATGGGGTGTGCGCATGATTTTTTATTTTTTTTATTTTTAATCGAAAGTAAACCTCATTTTGAGAATTTTGACACCAGCCGTTCTCTTTTTGGATGAGTAGATTTTTTTTTTTTAAAGATTTTTCAGTTTCGAATTATTCTGATGTTACGCGCCTCTCGCCTGGACGGGTCTCCCCTGCCCTCTGTGACTTCATAATAATTCGAAACTTTGAAAAATCATAGAAAAAGCTCTTCTCACGCTAGAAGGTTTCGGTTGATGTTAAAATTCTCAGAATGAGGTCTAGTTTAGATAAAAAATAATAAACAGTTTTTTGACCCATGCGCATACCCTATTCCCTCGAATCATGTTCTCAAGAAATTCTAGTCAAGTGGTTAGTACTATATTGCTTCCGAGTCTACCAAGGTAGCGGAAGCTTTGTTTTCACTTTTCAAGGACGAAAAAAAAAAGTTCTCCAAAATCAAAATTTCCACTCGCGTTTTGCGTTTTAGACCTTTCTGAACAATTTTGGTTCCGTGTCTGTCTGTCTGTCTGTCTGTCTGTGTGTCTGTCTGTCTGTCTGTCTGTCTGTCTGTCTGTGTGTCTGTCATGATTTCATTGTAACGCGCATAACTATACGAAGTTATTGTCCGATTTCTATGAAATTTTCAGGGATTGTGCGGGTTGGTGTGTAGACGGTCCCCTATGAAAATCATCATTCCCGGACTGATAGAAGCGACTGCGCATGCGCAAACGTGAATTCCTTGTAACGGCCATAACTTCTACATTTTCCATCCGATTTCAATGAAATTTTCAGGGAATTTGCAAATTAGTATTTAGATGGTCCCCTATGAAAATCACCACCTTCGGACTGATAGTAGCCACTGCGCATGCGCAAACGTGAATTCCTTGTAACGGCCATAACTTCCACATTTTCTACCCGATTCTAATGAAATTTTCAGGGATTATGCGGATTAAGTTGTAGATGGTCCCCTATGAGAATCATCACCTTCGGACTGATAGTAGCCACTGCGCATGCGCAAACGTGAATTTCCTTGTAACGTCCATAACTTCTACATTTTCCATCCATAACTTCTACATTTTCCATCCGATTTCAATGAAATTTTCTAGGATGTTACAGATTATTTTGTTTTGATGTTGTGATGTTTTGAGATTAACTACTATGCATCGGATCATCTATACAATCGGGTTATGGATACGAGGAAGCTATGTGCCACACCCACTTGGCAGACGTTTTTATTATGAGTTTGCTTGTATAAAAGGGGTTTTGTTTTGGCCAGGCAAAGGGATTGATGTGTAACCAAAATTGTTCAAAAGCTTGCGAGGGGGGCTCAAACTTGTTGTCTCAACGAATACAAAGTTTCCCCCTAGTGTAAGAAGCAAAATAAGAAATTGGGAAAATTATTTACTGCTCAGTTGATATTCTCAGCATTTAAACAAGCTAAAAATTTGAGAAAAAAAATCAAAAAAACGCCATTTGTGTACCATGAAAATTTTTTCAAAGTATACATTTTGCTTCCGAGTCTACCAAGGTAGCGGAAGCTTTGTATTCACTTTTCAAGGACGAAAAAAAAAAGTTCTCCAAAATCAAAATTTCCACTCGCGTTTTGCGTTTTAAACCTTTCTGAACAATTTTGGTTCCGTGTCTGTGTGTCTGTGTGTCCGTGTGTCTGTGTGTCTGTCTGTCTGTGTGTCTGTGTGTCTGTCCGTCTGTCATGATTTCCTTGTAACGCGCATAACTATACGAAGTTATTGTCCGATTTCTATAAAATTTTCAGGGATTGTGCGGGATGGTGTGTAGACGGTCCCCTATGAAAATCATCATCCCCGGACTGATAGAAGCGACTGCGCATGCGCAAACGTGAATTCCTTGTAACGGCCATAACTTCTACATTTTCCATCCGATTTCAATGAAATTTTCAGAGATTATGTGGATTAGGTTGTAAATGGTCCCCTATGAAAATCATTGTCCCCGAACTGATAGGAGAGACTGCGCATGCGCAAACGTGAATTTCCTTGTAACGGCCATAACTTCCACATTTCCCACTCGATTTCGATCAAATTTTCAGGGATTATGTGGATTAGGTTTTAGATGGTCCCCTATGAAAATCATTGTCCCCGGACTGATAGGAGAGACTGCGCATGCGCTAACGTGAATTCCTTGTAACGGCCATAACTTCCACATTTCCAATCCGATTTCAATGAAATTTTCAGGGATGTTACAAATTAGTATTTAGATGATCTTCTATGAAAATCACCACCTTCGGATTGATAGTAGCCATTGCGCATGCGCAAACGTGAATTTCCTTGTAACGGCCATAATTTCTACATTTTCCATCCGATTTCAATGAAGTTTTCAGGGATGTTACAGAGTAGTGTTTAGATGGTCCCCTATGAAAATCACAGAGAATTGTTTCTCATAGAGGGATTCATTCATAGAGGGATGGTCTCCTGTGAGAATCTCAAATCCCATTAATTTCAGGTCATCGGTAGCTCAGAGGATGATTTGAGCACCTAAGGTCGCGGGTTCGAAACCCAGTCGAGGCTATGTATTTTTGATCTAATCACATACACCTACTCACTTAATTTTTGATCCCAATTTGATGAAATTTTCTAGGATTGTCCAGATTAGCGTGTAGATGGTCCCCTTTGAGGGTAGTGAAAGGTACTTAGAGATTGGTGTTTTGAGATTAACTACTATGCATCGGATCATCTATACAATCGGGTTATGGATACGAGGAAGCTATGTGCCACACCCACTTGGCAGACTTTTTTTTTACTTCTAAAAGAATAAAAAATATTCTACTCGCCTCTACACACCTAAAATGTAGATTTTTTCCTATTTCCAGTTAAAAATGTTAGAAGTTCCATATATTCATGTTCTACTCCTCTCCGCAAACTCATAGTGTATCTACTCGGCTACTATTGAATTATTACGTTTTCGGGTTGCCTCGCCATTTCTCATTATTCATGTACTTTAATGTATTTTTATTTACGTCGTTTTTTGACAATTTTAAATCTCTATAAGGAATTATCTGCTGATTCTGAATACACCTTCATATTATTACGATTACAATGGCTTTACAATGATTATAATTTCATTACATTACAATTACAATGGTTACAACTCACACACACACACACATTTGAAACACTTTTTTGACCCCTTAATTTGTCCGAAATTCCTGGCTATTGAACTCGTCTTTTCGTTTGTTATTATGAATATTTTGGCGCAAACTTGAAATTGAACTTGGAAAATGTTATTTTTCTCCGTTTCCATAATTCCCATAAGAAAATGCTGCAAATCATTGCTCAAAGGTTTATTATTTTCTGTATAGTATCACCCTTCTGTATAGCTCACTGGTTCTCCATCAATAGCACCTACCACCATCTGTATTCTCCCTTGACCTTCCCTCTCAAATTTCAGCTTCCTGCGTTCAATAGGATTGAAAATGGCTTTGGAGCTCACTCATCTGATCAGTGATCTGAGGAGTGAAGAAGATCTCCTCGAATGCTGGAGACGCCTGGAAGAGCACTTCCATTCAATAGGATTGAAAATGGCTTTGGAGCTCACTCAGCTGATCAGTGATCTGAAAAGTGAAGATCTCCTCGAATGCTGGAGACGCCTGGAAGAGCACTTCCATTCAATAGGATTGAAAATGGCTTTGGAGCTCACTCAGCTGATCAGTGATCTGAGGAGTGAAGAAGATCTCCTCGAATGCTGGAGACGCCTGGAAAAGCACTTCCATTCAATAGGATTGAAAATGGCTTCGGAGCTCACTCAGCTTATCAGTGATCTGAAGAGTGAAGAAGCCTTTGAGCAATGATTTGCAGCGTTTTTTACCCACCAACATTTTTTTTTACCTACCAACTTTTTTTTACCCACCAGCTAGGTACTACCTACCACACCATACTGGCTTCACACCTTCACAATCAAGTTTATTAGAAAGAACTAAACGCTTCACACTCGATTGGAAAAATAGAAAGCTTCATATGGAAATTTGATTACTGGTTACGCAGAAGGCAAAACTGTATACAAATCGAAGAAATGGACAGCGATCGCATTTTAGTCCGATAAAATTTGAATGGAGATTAGACCTCTTTTGCGATTCACACTCATGATTCTGTTTTATCGAAGGAAAACCTTCAAGTACTCGTAGGGACCGAACGGTTTGTCCTACAGAGCTCCGGGTGGTCTCAAAAATTTTTAAAAATTCAATACTATTTAAAATTGGTGAAAAAATGATACCTTCATTTCGAGAGTTTTCGAGCTAGGGCACTCTTGAAAATTTCAACCCTTAATTTTCACCCCTTAGAAGTGACCTACATCAACCAAAAGCTTCGCGGCACAACTAGACCCCAAATGGAGCCCATATACCAAATTTGAACCAAATCGGTCCAGTGTTGCTAAGAAAAGTGCCGCGTACGGCGGACGGACGGAAATTTTTTTATTCGATTTTCGTATTCTACGTACCTTGAAACGTAAAACATCAAATTTTGAGGGGGGGTTAAAATTTTTTTTTCTTGCTCGATTCCAAAGGCTTATTATTGAAAATAATAAACCAAAACATTGTAGTTGATATAACTTTATATCAAGCATTAGTAGACTCGTCGTCGCCCCTCGGGCTCAGGTCTTAGTTAACCCTTCAGTGGTAGACCCCGGAGCGCGGCGCTCCTTCAGCCCATTTTTCGAATACTGTGGTTCAGAGTGGCTATCCTGAGGGCTATGATTCACAGTTCCCTCCTAGAAACCACCTCCACGCAGGACCGTACCCTCCTCTCAGTCCCCAAACCCCCTCAGGGTTATTATGGATTGGTTTCTTGCACTAAAACGTGAATGTTTCAGATCGCTCTTAAGTCTGAGCGCTCTTCTGACCCCAAGAAGTGGCTGCAGGAAGATTCTGTCGAAAAGGCAGAACGTGCATCTGACTGAAACGGCTTTGATTAGTCACATTTTAATTGCTCAGTTATTTGTATTCCAGAGTTGAGCAAAAGGAACCTATTTTTACCGATACGTATTCCTGAGTTCAATTTTTAAAAAAACTTTTTTTTACCAATATGTTTTTCATTGAACACTTTTAGATACACCAGTAGATGAGTTGAGTATCACACTCTGACCAAAAACATTAAAAAAATATGATAAATATTGATTTTTTCGGGAGGAAATACCAAAAGAGCGCCGCGCTCCTGGGTCTACCTTTTGCGAGATGAGATTAGGTCTACCACTGGAGGGTTAACTAAATTTCTTGATGACCTCATATTAAATGTGTTTTATCGCGTTTTTCACTCTGTTGATCCAATATCAAAGTAGTTATGGTATTTTTAGCATCGTGTATGGGCGGACGGGACGAATTAGTTACGGTTCAAGAGACTGCATTGCGTTCAATAGAATTAGTTCTCCCGCGGGAGCGACGTTCTCCGTCCTCAACAAATCCGCAGCCCGCAGAAGCGTCAAGCGAAATTGCTTTTACCTGCCTCCATTTCGACTCGTCTTGGCACAACAAGGGAAAAGTGGCAGATGACTGCCAAGATTGTTACTCGACAGCCTCGTTGGCGTTCGTTGAATATCTCGGATGAGGGTGCTCATCTAAATGAGATCATACGCTTATATTAAACAACCCAACAGGCAACGAACAGTAGAAATACCTGTCCAATCTTGTCAATGAAGACGCAAATGATACTCCTCCTGAGAAGGGATATCCAGCATTCTGTGGAAAAACTTGAATTTACCTTGAGGCAGGTGAAATGATGATTCACAAATTTCAAATAATTCCATACTTATTTTCTCAAAGGAGTCTCATACACTATTTTAATTAATGCCGCAAACCGCTTTATAATCAGCAGGAATTTGACCTAGGAAGACGGAGGATTATAATTTTTTCAAGATTTTGTTCCTGAATAGTAATTAATAAGTTTGTAGTTTGAGTTTCTTCATTATTTTAACAAAAATAAAGTTTCTTAAAGTCTCTCAAGTGTCTCTCTTATAATGTTTTCAAGATTTTGTTCCTGAATAGTAATTAATAAGTTTGTAGTTTGAGTTTCTTCATTATTTTACAAAAATAAAGTTTCTTAAAGTCTCTCAAGTGTCTCTCTTAGTGTCTCTCTTATAATTTTTCCAAGATTTTGTTCCTGAATAGTAATTAATAAGTTTGTAGTTTGAGTTTCTTCATTATTTTAACAAAAATAAAGTTTCTTAAAGTCTCTAAAGTGTCTCTCTTATAATTTTTTCAAGATTTTGTTCGTGAATAGTAATTAATAAGTTTGTAGTTTGAGTTTCTTCATTATTTTAACAAAAATAAAGTTTCTTAAAGTCTCTAAAGTGTCTCTCTTATAATTTTTTCAAGATTTTGTTCCTGAATAGTAATTAATAAGTTTGTAGTTTGAGTTTCTTCATTATTTTAACAAAAATAAAGTTTCTTAAAGTCTCTAAAGTGTCTCTCTTATAATTTTTTTCAAGATTTTGTTCGTGAATAGTAATTAATAAGTTTGTAGTTTGAGTTTCTTCATTATTTTAACAAAAATAAAGTTTCTTAAAGTCTCTAAAGTGTCTCTCTTATAATTTTTTCAAGATTTTGTTCCTGAATAGTAATTAATAAGTTTGTAGTTTGAGTTTCTTCATTATTTTAACAAAAATAAAGTTTCTTAAAGTCTCTCAAGTGTCTCTCTTATAATGTTTTCAAGATTTTGTTCCTGAATAGTAATTAATAAGTTTGTAGTTTGAGTTTCTTCATTATTAAAACAAAAATAAAGTTTCTTGAAGTCTCTCAAGTGTCTCCCTTAGTGTCTCTTAAAGTTTCTTTGTCATGTTTCTTTTTTTTACATTATTTTGTATGGTTTTAGCCCTCGAGGAACTTTGACACGCCCGATCTAGTACTTAATTCTACTATCTTTATTTCTGAAATGTAGATTTACGATCATCTTGATGAAAACAACAATTGCAACTTTCTACTTTACAACAAAAAACAATTGGTATACCGGTCCAATCTTGGTAGATTTAGTACCTACTCAAATAGTTAGTGTCTTTATTACGCGAAGGATATAGTGTGTTAAATCCCACCTGAGGGGTACTTATTAGCGCGAGTTTCGCCAAATTACTCTAATCACAAAATTAATCACTGATTTCCCTAATCATTGATCACTATGTTCTGTTACTATGATCAACTATTCCTTCGTTTTCATTGCACGTTGTTTTGATAAAATGACCCAAGTTATAAATGTTTCAACTTTTTTGGAGTACAGCATTGTGAAGGTATATATTTTGAATGAAAATGTTATTACGATTAGTAATGCAGATGTTGATGTTCATATTACTACGCTGTGGTTCATTATTTCACGATCTATACCTACTTGATGAGTACGTATACGTACCATGGTCTTCTTCCTCATTAATTTCGTTCTCTCTCCTCAATACCAAACAAAATACAAAATGCTGCAAATTATTACACAATGGTTTATTATTTTTTATTTTTCTATATAGATCACTCGTCTGCAAAGCCACCAACCATCCAACATGAAGAAAAACATCGATTGCATTTCGGTCAGCTTTAATTTGAACAGAGATTAGGCCTCTTTTGCGATTCACACTCGTGTTTCTGATTTATCGTACATTCAAACTTTAAATTCTCGTAGTGAGCGAACGGTTTGTCCTAAAGAGCTCCGGGTGGTCTCAAAAAATTCTGATAATTCTATAGAATCTTAAACTGAAGGAAAAACAATACCTTTATATCAAAATTTTTTGAGTTAGGGCGTTTTCAAAATTTCAAAATTGATTTTGGAACCCTTAGAAGTAGCCTACATCAACCAAAATCTTCGGGGCACAACTAGACCCCAAATGGAGCCTACATACCAAAATTCATCAAAATCTGTCAATGCTAAGTGGCAAAAGTGCCGCGTACGGCGGAATGACGGCCAAATTTTTATTCGATTTTCGGATTCTACGTACCTTGAAACGCAAACCATCAAATTTTGAGGGGGTGTTAAAATTTGTTTTTCTTGGTCGATTCCAAAGGTTCATTATTGAAAATAATAAACCAAAATCAATTCTCGTGGCCCATTTTGGTTTAAGTATTATTTTCAATAATAAACCTTTGGAATCGACCAAGATAACAGAATTTTAACCCCCCTCAAAATTTGTTGGTTTACGTTTCAAGGTACGTAGAATCCAAAAATTGAATAAAAATTTGGCCGTCCTCCGCCGTACGGGGCATTTTCCTTAGTTCCCAAGGACTGATTTTGATGAAATTAGGTAGGTATATGGGCTCCAATTGGGGTCTAGTTGTGCCCAGAAACTTTTGGTTGATGTCGGTCACTTCTCAGGGTTGAAATTTTGACAACGCCCTAGCTCAAAAAATTTCGATATAAAGGTATTGTTTTTCCATCAATTTGAGATATTATTGAATTTTTAGAGACCTCGCGGAGCTCTGTAGGACAAACCGTTCGCTCCCTACGAGAACTTGGAGGGTTGGACTTACGATAAATCAGAAACACGAGTGTGAATCGCAAAGGAGGCCTAATCTCCGTTCAAATTTTAGCTGACCAAAATGTGATGTAGGTATGTGGTAGATAGGTAGTAGTATCTATGGTTAGTGATAATGATAAAGCCGAGTTCTTTGCCTTTGTGTAATAATTTGCAGCGTTTTTATGTTAATGATAAAATGAAGAACATAGGTTCGATGACGTAGCAAGGTAAGAAATTTGTAGAAGAGATTAAATAGTAGAACTTGAATGATATGAAGTTAAATACGAGTGAAGAACCATCTTGTACGTAATGTACTCGTACTTTAAGGTACGGATTTTCACATTTTTATAGAATATTTTACAGTGAATGTTTTGTGACAGTTGGAAGTTATATCAAACGCTGAATGGTCTTCCTTATAACAAATCACAACGTTGTTTTCATTTGGCCTTCTCGACCACATTGAAGGATAAACAGATAGATGTCCAACCAACGCCACAAATGATTAGTTATAGTCGGTTTACAAGAGATCATTCGCGGTGAGTTCTGTAAAGAAAAAAATAACCTTCCATCAAAGAGTCGCCGAGTTTACTGGATGACGCAACTGGAATCGGGACAGGCAGGGAGGAGACAGTCGGTTCTCATTACTTGATGACACAACCTCCTCGTTAGTAGAATAGGTCGTCCCGGACCCAACAGGGACCGACTATGAATTCCACTACGCCGGAAATTCCATCACCATTATTTAAGTTTAGACTACTTGGAAACTATCTAGGTACTGTTCATTCACAAGTCTAGGAGGCTGCTCGGTACAGGTGCTATTTCTTCTTGGGCTTTCCCAGATAACTCGATGAGTAACTACCAATAACAGCACACAAAAATAATTTTTTCGGAAAAAAGGTCAAAACCATAAACAATTATATATTTTCTTGGTTGTTGTGGAGAAGGAAGCAGAGGACGTCAGTATACTCTTTTCAACATTTATTTGGCTAGCGCTTTCGGGGCAAACTATGGCCCCTTTCTCAAGCCTATATTCACTCTGCAATCATACTCCTACATCTTCCATCCCTCCTAGATGGATGTAGGAGAATGATGTCATGAAAAAAATCATCTCATAAGGATTGGTTCAATGATGAGTTGAACTGTCTGAGACAATTAGTTGACAGACTTAAGGTAACGAGTAATGATAGTGATAATTGTGAAATTGAATATTTGGCTCACCGCAACAAGTATAAAACTGCTATAAAGAATGCTAAATCTACTTATAATGAAAAACGCATCTTTAGTTCACCAAATCCAGCTAAGATGATGTGGAGTTTAATTAATGAAAACAGGCAGAATTCTATAACTGATCGAGCTTCTTCACAATTATCAGCTGATGAGTTTAATGTTTATTTTTCTTCTATTGCAAAAAAACTTGTAACCAATATGGGTAGTCATGCATGTGATCCTCTTGACTTCATTGTCAAGAAGTTGGATGTACCATTTGAGTTTCGAAGCGTCGTTCCAGCTGATATTCTTCAGTGCATTGATAAACTTAAAAATACAAATGGCTTTGATGTATACGGAATTAACTCTAAAATGATAAAAGCTGCGTCCCTTGCCTTTGTATTTCCCCTCACTCATCTCATAAACGAGTCTTTCGAAATGGCTTGCTTTCCTGATTGCCTAAAAATCGCTGAGGTAATCCCTCTGTTTAAGAAAGGCGATCGCACTAAAATAGAGAATCATCGTCCAATCTCTAAGTTGCCGGTCTTATCTAAAGTTGTCGAGAAGGCGATGAAGTTCCAGATCACGGATTTCTTCGAGAACAATGACCTATTCTCGGTAAACCAGTATGGATTCAGAAGTTGTAGATCAACCAAAGATGCCATCTCAAATCTCTGTAATTATATGTGCTTCAAGGTTTCGAAGATCATTGCTACTCGTCTGCAGTATTCGTAGATGTAGCTAAAGCGTTTGACTGTGTGCCACATGACATTCTATTAAAAAAATTGGAGAAATATCATTTTTCTTCCGATGCAGTAAAGCTGGTGGAGTCTTATCTCGCTTGCAGGTTGCAGGCCGTTCGCCATACTGATAAGCTCTCGGAGTTTTCACCTGTCGAGTTTGGTGTGCCACAGGGCTCCATTTTGGGGCCAATCCTTTTCATCGTATTTATAAACGACCTTACGAATTCCATCCTTAACCCAACAATTTTGTTTGCAGACGATACAACTGTGATGTCCAAAAATACTGTTCTGGCTGATATGGGTACTGAGTCCACAGATTCTGAAAACACGGTTACTAGATGGTTCAATGCAAATGGACTGGCAGTGAATGAGTCAAAGACCCAAACGATGACGTTCGGCCTCAGAAGTATGGTTGGTCTGGTCTCGAATCCGCAAAATGTGAGATTTCTTGGTGTACTGGTTGATCCCAAGCTCAACTGGAAACCTCACTGTGAAGCTTTGGTCTCTGCATTGAACAGCGTAATTTTCTTGCTGCGTAGGCTCTCTGACAAGTTATCCCAACGGGCTGTATTGTCAGCCTTTCATGCTACCTTTCAGAGCCGGGCTACCTATGCGGTTGTTTGTTGGGGACATTCGCCCTCTTCATCTATAGTGTTTAGCTGCCAGAGGCGAGCTCTCCGAGCTGTTGTAGGTTTGAGCTACAGAGCTGATTGTAGACAGGCTTTCATAGAATGTAGAGTTCTTACAATTCCGGCCGTCTATATTATTGAATCGCTGATCTATGTTCACGAGCACAGATCGGAATATGATATACCAGGTCACACTTATTCTACCCGAACAGGTGCTGATTTGGTTGTTCCTTTCACAAGGCTGACTGCAACACGAAATGCTGCAAATTGGTGGGGCATTAAATTTTTTAATGCACTACCAACTGCCGTTCAAAATCTCAAAAAGAATTATTTTAAAAATACGATCTCTTCATTCTTGCGGAAGCTAGCTCCATATAGTTTTGATGATTTTTTTAATGCAGCTACAGCACATAGTTTTGTAAGCCAAAGAACACCTACTTGTGTGTGATATTTAAAAGTAATTTGTAAAAAACTTGTAAGTGTTTGTGTACATCTTGTTGACTTGTTTTCGAGTTCTATTTATTTTTTTAACCTGTACCTAATTATTACTTTATACTAATACTAACTTAATACTAATCGACTGGTAAATACTCGTATTTGCGTAATTGTTTTGTTTGACTGGATATATTTTCTCACTATCGACTTTGTAAGTATTTAGATTAGTAAGTTGACTATTGTCCATGCACCATGTGTTAACTTGGCAAATAAAACTGATTTGATTTGATTTTGATTTGATTTGATTTGATGTAGGAGTATGATTGCAGAGTGAATATAGGCTTGAGAAAGGGGCCATAGTTTGCGCTAGCCAAATAAATGTTGAAAAGAGTATACTGACGTCCTCTGCTTCCTTCTCCACAACAACCAAGAAAATGACTACAGCAGGAGTACAGAACAATTATATATTTTGGGGAAAATATGGGAAATTTTCAATGATAGTAGTACGCAATTTGATTCGAGATTTGAAATAATAATTTTATTTCTGGGTGTTTATTCATTTTTGAAAAATTCTTACGGCTGCAAGGTTTAAGGCTTAAGGTTTCTAACGCATTATGGTCGTAAACAGGTTGCAGACAGAATATGATCAAAAACCGGTGAACTCACAAAACCATCCTTAGCATCGGGCACTTCGATGTGAGCCTCTTCACGAGTTCATATACTCAAATTGTTATTTGGTGACTCCAAAATGCAGACCAAACGAGCCAGGCAATCAGGTGTGTGATTCATGTAATAGAGAGGGGTGAGGCGGAAAGCGAAAAGGGACCTCTTGGCGTTCGTAGAAATGGAGTTATTGCTATTTTCTCAATCTGTATAGATTTATGAAGAATTTAAGACCAAAAGCATCCTTGTAGCTCAAAAAATGACGAAGCTGCAGTATTTCAGTGTTTTATAACAGAAACTCGGCGCCTTGCGCCTCGGCGGGGGGCTCCGCCCCCCTGCACCCCCCGGTTTATTTCTTTTTCCATACTCTGTATGAAATCATAGGAACACAGAATGTGTTTTTGCGATGCTAGTCATCCGTTAAATAAAAAACAACAATAATAAATGTGGAGTCTTTGGCAATAATAAAATAAATAATTGTTAGACATTTAATTTGGTCTAAAACCCTATAAATGTTATATAAATAAATATGTAACTACAAGAAAAATACTATATAAATTGAGAGCTTTCCAACGAATGGTGAACAATTTCTGTGCAATGAACACTGCGGGAGTTCTATTTCCTTACCAACGGCTTGGTTGCACGTGAAAATCATTATAAAAGGCGCGTAACGGTTTTTTCTGTCGCTTTTTCGTGACGATTTTTTTTCGGTAGGTCATCGCAAAAACACATTCTGTGTTAAAATGGATTTTGAGAAAAACGCCCGAAAACTTCAAAATGCTACCTTAAATTCTTAGATTCTTAAATCGATATTTTCTTATTTAGGTTACTTTCGATTCGATTCAATCTTTCAGGCCTATACTTTTTGGGTTTTAGAGGGTCCAAGGATCAATGATCGATAGAAAGTGAAAAATCGATACTTTCGACCTTCTTCCAGTTTTTAGCCTTCTCGAAATCAGCTTTGCCGACAAGAGGGGGCTGTTGAGAACGCATTCCATTCTGTTGGTAATTGTTCTGCGTTGATATTGACGGCAATACTTGAACAGGGAAAAATTTACCTGGGAGGACAGTATTCGAAGTTAACCTAATCCGATTGCTCCATGCCATGGATTTTTACGCTATGTTCGATCTATGAATAGACTAGAGTAGAGCGATGAGGTTTCGTTTTCCACCCAACTTTTAACGGTGAATCGAAGGGTAAAACTTCTACTTCAATTTCCTACATACTCCTAGAACTTCCTTAAACTTCCTACTTCATAAGAACAAAGATATAGTTTTTCATCACCGATCACAGTTTTTACAAATATTTCAATTATTCGATTTTTAAACCATACTTACCAACCTACTTTTTGGTTTATTATTTTCAATAATGAACCTTTGGAATCGACCAAGAAAAAAAAATTTTTAACACCCCCTCAAAATTTGATGGTTTACGTTTCAAGGTACGTAGAATCCAAAAATCGAATAAAAATTTGACCGTCCGTCCGCCGTACGCGGCACTTTTGCCACTTAGCATTGACCAATTTTGATGAAATTTGGTATGTAGGCTCCATTTGGGGTCTAGTTGTGCCCCGAAGATTTTGGTTAATGTAGGTCACTTCTAAGGGTTCCAGAATGAATTTTGAAATTTTGAAAACGCCCTAACTCAAAAAATTTTGATATAAAGGTATTGTTTTTCCTTCAATTTAAGATTCTATAGAATTTTTAGAATTTTTTGAGACCACGCGGAGCTCTGTAGGACAAACCGTTCGCTCACTACGAGAATTTAAAGTTTGAATGTACGATAAATCAGAAACACGAGTGTGAATCGCAAAAGAGGTCCAATCTCCGTTCAAATTAAAGCTGACCGAAATGCGATCGGTTTTTCTTCATGTTGGATGGTTGGTGGCTTTGCAGACAAGTGATCTATGTAGGATAATAAAAAATAATAAACTATTGTGTAATAATTTGCAGCGTTTTTAATGTATTTTGCGATGTAAGTGATTTCCCACGATTCTTTTTATTCTCTTGATAATCTGTCATTGTTTACGATCCCAGAAGTTGATATTTATTCTGGTTTGTTTGGTATTCGTGTTGCAGTGATGTCTCCAAGATGCTTGTTTACCTCTTCGCCCTTCTGGCCTTAGCCAAGAGTGTCAGCCCGGGTGCCTTCTTCGTCCCACCCAACTGCTACACCGACGAGAGGGTTTTCGACTGTTCGGCTCAAAGCTTGGAATTCGCACCTCCCATCCCTCCACAGGTTTAATTTATTACCATCTGCTTATTTTCAAATATGTCCGCCAAGATGGGTGGGCAGTATAGTTTCCTTACGATGAATATCACGGAATGAATAATCTGTTGAAGAATTTCACATTCATGTTAATGGTATTTTAAATTTTTGAGACATCAACGCGAATGATAATTATTTCCTATTTAAATAGATTTTTCGAATCTACAAGTCATGTTTGACGTAGCATTTTTATTGCCTATTTTTGGAAGTAGTTTGATTTTCAATATAAGGCCTTTTCTCAAAAATAATTTTTTTAAATCAATAAGCTTTATGCTCTCGAGTTTATTCTGGTTGGTACCCAATAGCACCTACGGTATATTCCTGATCGTACTGAAATTTACTACTCGTAATTTTATCTCTCTTCTCGTTTTTAGGTGGAATCGGCTGCGTTGAATGACAATCAGATTAGGTCTATCGATCCTAATCTACCTCCGGCTCTACAAGACTTGGATTTGTCCAGTAAGTTTAAATTAATTTATTAAATTAAATTAAAATGTTAAAAATGATGAAATTTTGTTCACACAATTGTCATTATGTGGTAGAGCGCCTTCTCTGTCTTGTCTACATCGTCGGGTCTTCTTTTGCGTCATCTTTTGCCTCAACTTCAGCACCTTCTTTCTTTATGTCTCTCTTTTCTTCGCCATCCTTTTCATCTATTGTTTCACCTCCTTCTAAATTTTCTTGCTTTGCTGATTTGATCTCACCTTTTGATTCTTCTTCGACTCGTTCTTCATTCTTCATTCCTGCGTCGTTCAGTGTGACAGCTGTAGGCTCGCTTGTGGCTCAGCTGGTGCTCCCTGAGGAATGTTCCCATGGATAACCTACCCTAGCCATGTTAGCGAAAGGATAGGACCATTCCAGGGACCTGAAACGTCTATAAGGCTGTTGACCACGGCCTTTTCCACAAAGGGAAAAAATAAAATAAAAAAACATCAAAAATCATCTCTTTGCAATTTTGAAACATCTAGGGAATAATGAGGGAGTCCCATGTTGCTGACGGTCCTGGCTCGATAAACTTCGAAGCGCTTAGCTTCAGGATTCATACCGGAAATGGAGAATGCAACTTCCTCAGAATCTTATTCCATCCGACTCATTTGACCTGTCCATGATACTTTCAACGGGTTCCTCTTATCCCCAATTGTCTAGCTAAATCACTGTCAATCATTGATATAGTTGAGCCGTCATCCAGAAGGGCGTAAGTGTCTACAACACCTGCTGGGCCATACGCCTTGACAGGAAGAACTCGTAGCATAACAAATTTCTTACCATCATCGTTGGGTTCTGCGTCGCTTCCCATCTCATGAGCATTACACTCCGCCTCAAATTATGTATTCTGTGTCGCATAATTAAATTCGGAGTTAGTTAGTTAGTTAATTTTCATAAAATTAGCTTAGGCCCTATTTGATGAACACGTGATTCCTTAGCGGTAGTCCAATTTTTCCAGTTGTTGGAGAAACGGTCCATTTATCCGTGTTTTGGAGACGTTGGAAAGGCATAACCTTACTGTTGAAGACTTTCGTCCCGTAACACATGAATATTACGCTGATTTTAAGAGACTTCTACAAAATGGTGGCGTCGTTAAGATCATGGTAACTGTAGATGTAAATCTAAGTTTATTGATAGAATAGCTCCAATACATCCAATAACATGAACGTAACATTCGTATTTGAGCATGGGCGGAGGCTGCTTTCGGTCAGATGGCGATAAAATTTGTAAGTGACGTTATTAGTAGGTACGTAATTAATGAAAATTCAATGAACATTTTTTCGAGTTTCATCTCTGTCATCGAATGTTGAGATAGCGTAGTTGCTGTAGCCGATACCGATGAAATGTCATCCTAAGAGCCCTTCAACTATCCTCCCTAAACAATATCCCAGAAAATTTCATCAAATATGGTCGCCAGCCCCCTGAAAATGTCATTAAATCTGGTCGAATATTAGTTGTGGGGTTTTGCCTGGAACAACTACTTGTGGCAGGAATACTTGTTGGAATTCTCCTCAAAATTTAACACTTAAGAGCTCTAGAAAGCACTGGTCCCAATTGTAAGGGGTTGGAGCAAGTGTTATTAGGCAAACTTTAAATTTTTTTCGAAACTTGACTTTGTTTGACCAAAGTTTCTCTTTGAATCCCTGCCCATTTCGATGGGCACTCTTTGGAAAAAACATGCTCAAATTGTCAGCTTTCCAACGGTCTAAAGCAAGTTTAAAAAAAAATTTTAAACAAATTAAAAAAAAAAATTTAAGTTTTAAAAAAATTCAAATTGAAAGAGTAAATGAAGTTTGAATGCAAGAAAATGTGAGTTTTACGGTGTTCAATTTCAAGATGACTTGAAGAGTTTGGTATCATTTCCTAGGTATGTAATTTTTCACGGTGAATCCAATGATGATGTTTTCGAATAATTCTGACAGCTAAAAATTGGATTTTTCGAATAAGGCCTTTGGAAAGTTTAACTATCACCTCCTAATTAAAGTTTGAGGAATTCTATTTGTTATATTTAACCAGTTCCTATATAAAATGAATAATCAATCATCAAGGCTAAATTGCTATTCTCTAAATTCAGGGATATATTAAAATACCATTGCCTACTCTACTCTGTAATTGTGAAGTATAATTTCATTTTGTTTTTTGCGATAGACAATGCTCTGAACCACCTTGAGCTGAACTCAGCCAGCCTCTTCTCCCTGAAGGTGTCGGGAAACCCTCTGTTGACGTTGAAACTCAACCTCAGCGGTCTAGTCGTCCTCAACGCTTCATCCTGCTCCATCAGCTTCCTGCCGCCAGGATTCTTCGAACTCCTCCCTCTTCTGGAAGTCCTGGATCTTTCGGGAAACGAGAAATTTAGAGCCATCCCACCTAACCATCTTCAGCAGCTTTATATCCAAAGTAAGAAGAATTATGTGAAGCCTATATAATATAAATGTATTTTGTACGATATAATACAAAACTACTGCGGTACATCCCTCTCGCTTTCCTAAAAAAACTAGAAGAAAAGTTTACTTAGGGGGGTCTCAGTCGGTCGCCATTCGTTCCGGGTTAGTATTTCCCTAAATTACCGGCGCTCAAAATTGAAAAGTTGCACCTAAATTGAAATTTTCAAGGAGTTTTGAAATTCATTAGTGCATCAGCCTAGAGAACTAAAAAACTAAAATATTGCCACTGGAATCAACTAAATCAATTGCCGGTGAAAAATTGAAAACCTCGTTTATTCAGTTAGGTTTTTCCCATTTTTCACCGGCAATTATTGTTCGATTTTGACGATTCCTGTGGCAATATTTTAGTTTTTCAATTCCCTATGCTTAACCACTAATAAATTTCAAAAATCCTTGAAAATTTCAAATTTTGGTACAACTTTTAAAGTTTGAGCGCAGGTAATTTAGGGAAACACTAACTCGGAAAGAACGGTGACTATCAAGGACTATGCAATCAAAAACCCGAAAAACATTAAGAACGAAAATATTCCGGGAATATGAATTTAAACGAAAATTACAAAGAGGAACTCTTTTTTCAGACATTCACATGAGGTAGTGGAAGCGATATCTAGCTATTTTTATCCCAGACTTTGAAAATTTCTAATTGAGCAATTCTTCTGTTAATTAAAGTCGCCAAGTAAAACCTCGCAATAAATGAGGACGTCTAGGATTAAAACAGCCTACATTTCAATCCGAAATTTGTTATTCCTTTTGGGAAAATTCGCACGGAAATCAGGCCAGTCGTTTGACTTGGCATGCAGAAAAAACCAAATTCTATATGAGATTTGTGTACAAGGTATTCCGAATTCATATTATTAGGACCCTCAGCGTCCACGAATGTGATAACATTTAGTAGGTTTCTGTCATTGACAGTTGAAATGTTTCGATTTGCAGGGACGTACATCCGGAGCTTACCTGCAATGCCCAACTTGGTGAGTCTGGACGTGTCGAACAATTTCCAGCTGTTGAATCTCCAAACTGGAGACACCCTCAAGAAGCTGAAAGCTGCCAACTGCTCTCTGATCGGCGTCATCCTCAACAGGGGTCTCCTCTACGCCGACTTGTCTTCCAACCAGATCGTCTCTCTTCACATTCATGAAGACCTAGAGTACCTAGACGCTTCTAATAACTCTCTGAAGTGAGCAGAGACTAGGAATTTGTTGTACTCTAGTAAAATGTAGTCCGATCAAGGGCTCAAATCAGCTCCATGAGTTATAAATTCTTAATTCTCTTACATTGATCCTCACATTTAAAAAATTAAATTCGTCCTAAAGCGCCCAAGTTATTTAGTTTTTCGTAGGGGGCCACTGGAAGTGATTGGGAGGAGATCAAACCCGCTGATTTTCTCCCTCTCACTTGAAGCTTAAAGAGCTTAAAATTCTACATTCTTCCAAGAAAGAAGGAGAATTGGATAAGCTGAATAATCGTTGAAGTAGTGAACTTGTATTCATTTTATCGAGTAGGGGAAAGTCGTCCCTACCTAGCTGAACTTTGTGTTTTGAGATGGAGTTACACTGTTCAATGTTTATCAGGCTCAGATTGTAGTATTAGCTTCAACATATCGACGCCTAAACTGCAACATCTCACAAGTCATTTTCCTCCTTTCAGAGCTTCTTCCTCGCCCTTTTCTTGATTCACGTGGTGATCTTTAAACTCTTCTTCTGTGATATTATTTTCTTTGTACGCTACGCAAATATCGCAACTATCTTTACGAGGCTTGAAAATCCCAATTTTGAATTCTTTCATTTTCTTTCTCATTTGAGTGTCACTTAATGGTTCCTCTTCATCTTCTTTACATTTTTCCAAGTAGAAACGGTATAGCACCACGTTAGAGCAAATATCAGAACGGAGATAGGTTTTGCTGGTTGTTTTCCGACAACAGTGCGAAGGCATCTTGGTGAGCGAGATCATATTTTGCGGAACATCAAAATCACAGATTGTTTCGTTTTCAATCGCCAGGATTCTTCCCTCAAGTAAAACAAAGTCAACGTGAGCCTCATCCTTATTGGCGATACAGTCAATAACAACGTTTTCTTCCTCGCTGAATGCCAGTTTAGCAGAATCTATGTCATCGCGTGGACTAGTCTTTACAATTTGTATACCTTCCTCACCCATCAAGCTGATGATTTGTGACGTAGACATCAGGTCGTCATCACTCTCTTCGTCGCCACCTTCTGAGATTTATTATTCTGAAAAACAGAAGGAAAATTATACTGCATGGCATTGCTAAAATAAGCGAAAAACAAGTAAGCCTTTGGGAAACAACATCAAAATGAAGTCAGAATTAAATTAACTCACAGAAAATTTGTCTGTAACTCTTCAAGACTAGAAATCCAAAGCCAACATCACACAAAGCTACTAACTGTTTGAGGAAACTTCGCACAAGGTGAACTCAAGAAAAGACTGCATGATTTTACATAAAGGTTACAGAATCTCTTGTATAGTCAAACGGAGAATTATTCATAAACATCTATAGATACCCTTAGTGCTTATTGGATTGATTAACACAAGAAACGTTACTAAGAAACCAAGATACTTAGCGGATGGTCAGGAGACGGTACGCATTTCCTCGCTATAGTCCAGCTTTGTGCGAAGTTGCGGCGGTTTTTGCCATGTGCGAGATTCGGTTATTGACGATTTTACTGCTTCTGGTGGCTCGTAGCAAAAAAACTGATGATTCCATCGGATCTGGCGCGAAATTTCAAATAAAAAAACATGTCTAACTCGATTTCGCCCGAAATCGACTTGTGTGATGTTGCAGTTTAGGCGACGATATGAACGTATGGAATTTTATCTATTTTAATGAAATTTTCTCAAGTTCCATGTAAATTTCATTACCATCAAGACAACATACACAGACGTGGTACAATTTAATCGGCATATTGTGGGTCTAGGCTGTGCATTAGCCTCTTCAATTAGACTAGCAATCATTGAAATCCTAGTGCTAGGATAGAATTATAAAAAGTTAGATACCTTAAACACTCTTTAGCTTCAAACATTGATTATTGTCCATATTTTCAGCACTTTGGATATAGCGAATGCCAGATTGACCACTGCGAATTTGGCCGACAACAAGCTGACTGATCTGAGGGTGTCGTCGAGGTACCTCAACAAAATCGACTTGTCGCGAAACCCCATGATAGAACTCTCAGTTCATTGTTCGCAATGTCACGTAGACTGCTCATTCTGTCAGGTAAATAGAAAACGTGTGAGGATCCAAGATTATCCATTTCATGTTTATTAAATATACAGGGTGTAAGCCTAACTGGTCTGCCATACGGTACCAGTCGATTCCACAACTTATTTGCAACAAAAAATGTCTCGCAGCAATTTTTTTTTAAACCCTTCATTTTCGAGTTATTTTAACTTAAAACTTTTTTTCGTTATTTTGACCTTATGTCATTAAATTGGTCATAACTCCGTTAATTAGCTGTGTAAATTACAATTTGAGGATACCGTTGGAAAGAGCAATGAATTTCCTATTGGATAGATGCCTTAACTTTTTTTTGAGTCAAGATTTGAGACATGAAAACGTCCTCTTAAAAGAGGATTTTACGTAATTTTGGAAACCTCGCATTCTTTCAATCTCAAATTGAACTACGAGAACCCATACTTTTTCAAGATGCAAGAACAGTGAAAACTGCGCCAAAATCTCAGCTTTCCAACGGTATAATCAAAACATATTCTACAACCGTATTTAGGGGAGAAAGTTGGGCTTGAACGCGGAAAAACGTGCATTTTTTCAACGAAATCGGCGCTCCGCCTAGTCGATCTGAGGGGTCGGACGACAGCAGTGGGTGGGCGGGCGCCGCAGTAGACCGCGAGGCCTCCGGAAACAGGAGGCCAGAGCGCTGACTTCGTTGAAATAATCCACGTTTTTCCGCGTTCAAACACAAATTTCTCCCCTAAATACGGTTGCAGAATATGTTTTGATTATACCATTGGAAAGCTGAGATTTTGGCGCAGTTTTCAATGTTCTTGCATCTTGAAAAAGTATGTGTTCTCGTAGTTCAATTTGAGATTGAAAGAATGCGAGGTTTCCAAAATTACGTAAAATTCTCTTTTTAGAGGAAGTTTTCATGTCTCAAACCTTGACTAAAAAAAAGTTAAGGCATCTATCCAATAGGAAATTTAATGCTCTTTCCAACGGTATCCTCAAGTTGTAATTTACACAGCTAATTAACGAAGTTATGACCAATTTAATGACATAAGGTCAAAATAACGAAAAAAAAGTTTAACGTTAAAATAACTCGAAAACGACGGGGTTTAGAAAAAATCGCTAAGAGACATTTTTTGTTGCAAATTAGTTGTAGAATCGACTGGTACCGTATGGCAGACCAGTTAGGCTTACACCCTGTATAAAAATTAATTGAATATTGTTAACGTTGAAAGGTATGTATTGAATAAGGTTTAATTTTGACGGAATTGAATGGTATAATCTATCAACAGTAAGAATTACCTTATCGGGCTTATTTTTTCGAACTTTCAGTGAATTTTCGTAGAAAACAAAAACTACCCAAGTATTGCAATAGATAGCATGTATCTTGTTGACATTTTTTTTCACTAGAATCCGTTTGGGAATATTTTGAAACGATTTCTTACGTTTTTTTTGACAATCATAATATGATACATATTATGTGTGTGTCACCCGGACGTAAACTTGAGTATTTGTTTCGCAAAGTTCTCATGTTTTTGCCAAAATTTTCATAATAATCTTTAGCCAGGAATTTTGGACAATACTAAGGGCTCCTAATGTAAAAACGCTGCAAATCATTGCCCAAAGGTTTATTATTTTCTGTAAAGAACTCCCTTCGGTACAGATCCCTCCCTACCATCCAGCCTACTACCTACTAGGGCATTTTTGAAAATTTCAAACCCAACCACCAAGGAAATGAAAATGAAGGGCTGTGAGTAAATGATCGATTTGCCTATCCTTATAAAGTTTCATCAGACAAAATTCGATGGGTGGATGCACAAAAGCCAGAAGTGAACTTGGATTGTGGTGGTGGTGAATTTCTATTGTAGAATAGTTTAAGCTCTTTTCGGGGACAACCTTAAGTACTCAGGTACGAATCACTATTCTACCACTATTTGAACTCCGGTATTTGTTACAGATAAGAAAAGTAGACATGACGAACGTGAAATCCCTCAATTTGCAGTACAACAACATACAAAAAATCGTGATTGAAGGCGTGAAAGAGGTAGATCTTCGTTACAATCTCCTCACAGAAATCAATTTGGTCGCAGACACCTTCGATCTGAGGCACAATTCCCTCGCGGATCCAAGCAAGGTAATCTTCCTTACTTATTCGATAAGTTTACGTAAGTTGTAATTAATCATATTGGAATATTAAATCTTATGTCACGATGCAAGTTCACTTGCATCCAGAACTTGTGATGGGTCAAAACCGTCCAAAGTGGTTGCGGTTAGCACCTTTGCCGAGAAGAGTTGTGTGGAATCTGGTTTTGATCTCGTGGAAAATCTCAGTTAGTAAAGCAGTTTCCTGATCAGCAGCAAAGTAATGAAGACACCATTCATAGGCTCATTTCTACCTCCAATACTTGGTGAAAGTCGAGATAGAAGGTTTAGTTAATCTATCTCTGAGAAATATGTTTTACCTCCCAATTCCTTTCCTAGGTACATTTCCATGTTTGGAAATTTGCGACTGGGCGGGCTTATCTGGTATACTTTTGTTCAACCCTCTATTCTATAAATGGAAGTGAGTGTGTGTGAGAGGGGGGTTAATTCTTATTATTGGTTTTAATGACGATGAATAAGTATAGTATTGGTTGCTCATTTTTAATTGTTTTTAAAAACGAAAAATAATTATTAAGTAAACAAATGTTTGACAATATATTTTTCGACTGGTTGGTTCTACTAACCGTGATATACGAGGGTGGATCAAATATAAACGGGACTTTATTTTTTTTTTTTTTTAATTTTATTTGTTAGAAAATAAAAAGCGGGTATATGTCACTTTTCTACATAGTCTCCTGCTTTTGTGACACATTTTTCCCAGCGAATAGGAAGTTTTTTAATCCCAGCATCAAAAAACGATGAAGGTTGCGTCTGAAGCCAATTGCGCACGAACCCCTCGACCCCCTCATCATCCTCGAATCGCTGTCCGCCTAGGGCTTCTTTAAGTGGCCCAAACAAGTGAAAATCACAGGGCGATAGGTCAGGGCTGTAGGGAGGATGATCAAGTGGAGTCCAATGCATTTCTTCCAATTTTTGAACAGTTAGAGTTGCAGTATGGGGCCTTGCATTGTCGTGGAGGAGGATGACGTCACGAATTGGTTGATTCCGTCTTTTGCTGCGATATGCAGCCCTCACCTGAGTCAGCAGCTCACAATAGTAGGCAGCATTGATTGTTCTTCGCTCATGCAAAAAATCAATGAGCAAAACGCCTCGATAGTCGAAAAAAACAGTTGCAAGGACCTTGCCAGCAGACAGTCGAGTTTTTGCTTTCACTGGGGCTGTCTCCCCCTTCCTCCGCCACTCCATACTGGCTTGCTTCGATTCGGGTGTGTAATGATGGACCTATGTTTCGTCGCAGGTGACGATGCTAGCCAAAAATGCTTCCCCTTCTTCCTCAAACCTTGCAAAAAGCCTCTGACAGACCTCCAAACGTCTCAACTTCTGATCTGCAGTCAAAAGGCGAGGGACCCATCCGGCACACACTTTACGGAATCCTAGGTGCTCTGTAATGATCGTTTGGCAGCTCCCATAACTTACCTCCCTACCTGCTCAGCAATTTCGGAGACAGTCACACGTCGATCATCTTCAAGAATGTCACGAACCGCTTGAATGTTCTCATCCGTAATGCTGCTCCGGGGACGACGATCGTGTTCCTCATTCTCTACTCGTTCTCTTCCCTCCTGAAACTCTTTGTGCCAGGCAAACACACGGGTCCTAGAGAGGGTTTGGTCCCCGAACTGGGCAGTCAACCTTTGAAAAATTTCCGAAGGTTTGACTCTTTCACGGGTAAGAAATTTTATGATAATTCGTTGCGCAATGGAAACGGGCACCTTTTGTTCAGACATCGCGATAACTACTCATGAAAGGTTGTAAAGGGGGAGACGCCCCCCTCATCCACCTGCTAATGAACCTGTTCAAACAATCTCGAAGTGACAACCATCGGCACTCAGAGGTCAGAGTCCCGTTTATATTTGATCCACCCTCGTATTACAGTTGGTATATTATTAGTGGTTCAGTGTTATTATTATTTTAGTCTTCGAATAAATTGTTTTATATTGTAGGCTTGAGAAAGGGGCCACAGCTCGCCCCGAAAGTGCTAGCCAAATTAAACGGGAATGGTAAAGGATAAGTACGTCTTATCTGCTTCCTTTCCCACAACAATTTTTTTTCCGAATTAACTCCCCTCAAGACAAAATGTCTTTGGTGACGGAGGGGGCACGCCATAAATTTAAAATAAATAAATAAATCAAATATAATGGGGAGGACGCCCAGGACTCACCTGACGCCGGCCCTAGGGATAAGGGAAGATGAGGAAGGTGGGGGTGGGAGAGGAGGATGAAGGGAAGTGCCTCTATAAAACGACCACCAGTTCAAATATGAGCCGAGCAGGACACGGGTGGTGATACCACGGAGTACGCCTACCGAGATGCCCAACTCGCGCAACTCCGTGGCACTTTTCCCACACCACACACCGCGCCATGACAAGGTTGCAGCCATCACCCTGATGTTGTTGGGTGCCACTCCTTTTAGCTCCGACACTGCTTGCCGTAAATCATTTGTGTCATATTTCCTTATCTTGGCCCGCCAAGTCTGCTCCATGTCCAAGCTGCCATTGACAACTTGGACATCCAGGATAATGCAAGACTGGTCGGGCTTGACGGCAACAATGTCGGGCTTCTTACCCTGGTCACTTGGCATGCGATACAATCTCTCTCTCTCAACATCCCAGCCGCTAGATGACAAAGCACCTGCTATCTGCTTGGCGACCGCATCATGACGTAGAATGCGGCCACCATGAGTCCGAGGACACTGCTGCACTACATGATATAAATGTTCATTTCCACTCCGACAGGCGCGGCAAAGGGGTAGGGTTGTCCCGCGACTACCTCTTGAACACCTCACCGCAGTAGGCAAAGATGCCACGCGGATGGCGTGAAAGTGTCGGTAGTCGCGGGCCCCAATGCCCTCCGAAGCCCAATCTACCCATTGGGATGAGAGAAGGCTTTCGGAGCACTGTCGGAGTTCTTTACCATCTACCGATTCATGCAGCGCAGCAGCGAACTCAGCAGACGAACTGGGTTTTGGAGCAGATGGTGTTGCTCGGTCGCACCATGCTAACTGCTGCCTGACAAAATCAAGATCAGCAGCTGCACGGGCGACCTCCCAGCTCGACCCTTGAAGGGCTAGCAGGCGCTGGCGGCGCAGAGAAGGGATACATGCCGAGAGAGACACAATGCCAAGCCCACCGGATTTGACCGGTGCATGAACATAGGCACTTGGGACACCAGGTGGGAACTTCAGCCAAGAGCGCACAGCAGACCGAACTTCTCGATCTAATTCTTGCAGCCTCCCCGCCGTAAGCCTGCCAAAGACTAACCCATAGGTTAGCTTCGGCAGTAAGTACGTGCGAAGGAGGCGCAGCTTCTGCTGTGGCTTCAATGGAGCCTTGGTAACGCGAGCTAGCGCTCTACCAAGGTCCACACGGCTGGCAGTTATAGTGGCCACCCCCATGAAGTCGACTCCAAGGTACCGCTAAACCTCCAACACGGATCGAGATGGGATGGAGGACTGTCCAACGACAAAACCCCCATCCACAACTTTCACCTTATGTTGGCGACCCGACGGGACCAAGGAGACCGACCCACACTTATCAGGGTTAACCACAAGTCCACACCCAGCTAGCTGCTTAGCAAATGCATTGAGGGCGATCTGCAAGCCCTCACGGGTTTCTGCGAGTAGGATAACATCATCGGCAAAAGCCAATGCTCCTACTCGCACCCCAGGGGCGAGATCAAACCCTACTTCTGTGGGCAGCTTACCCAAGGCCGTATCCACGACCAGGTTGAAGAGAAGTGGGGATAGGGGATCCCCCTGGCGTACCCCACGCCCGATCCGTATATCCCCTGACACCTCACCTCCTGCCTCGAGGACCGTCACGCCTTCCTGGTACAGACAGGCCACATACTCGATTAACCGAGATGGGGCCCCGACACCACGAAGGCAATCGGTCAGGGCAAGGTGACTGACTGTGTCAAAGGCCTTAGCGACGTCCAGAGCGGCGAGATGGAGTTGCCGGCGTTTAATACGGGCCAGCGAGATGACAGTTTGGAGAACTGTAAGGTTCTCTGCTGTGCCATCTACTGGCCGAAACGCTCTCTGGACATCACCAATGACACCAGCCACCTGGAGGCGAGATGCCAGTACTTTTTGGAAGTGGCGGAAGACTACCGAAGATACAGAGATCGGCCGATAGCCTCCAGGCCCACTTCCTCCTTTCTTGGGAATAAACACGGTTCGGGTACGGGTTAATGCTTTCGGGGGTCTTCCCGCAAGGAGGAGCAGGTTGAGGATGAGCAGCTTAATCGTCTTAGGTGCTTTATTCCAGCGTCTGGCGGAAACACCATCGGGTCCAGCGGAAGTGGAGTTCCTGACACGGCACTTGTGTGCCTCGTCAGACAGCACCGGCGAGCACATGATGCTGCGCAAGGAATCCCTGGTGGAGACTGGGGGAACCACACACTCCCCAGGGTCGTGACTGGGAGCACTCAGAAGTGGCTCCCAGAAATCCACAAACTCCTGGAGAGGGGGTTGAACTTGATTTTCCCCAGGCTCCTCCAGTACCTCCGCAGCCACACGCGCCGGATGCTTCCTCCACAAACTCTGAACCCGGTGGTACTCCCGCCGTCTTGCTTGTTTAGCTGCTCTGCGACCTCCACGCAACACCATTCTGGGAGGAGGTCCCCCCTGGTGCCGCGTCACGGTCGCGTCCCCAACCCGCGGGAAGATTCTCCCTAAATAGGCTGCAACCTCGTCTTCCAGGTTATCCAGCCCTTCAACAGCCCGCCTCACCAGATCCTGCAGGTAGGTGCTTTCATAGCCTTCAATACGACCTACCTGCCCCCCAAGCCTTAAAACTTCAGTCTTCAGATCGGCAAGAAGACCGGAGGTCCCGGGGGAGGGATACTGAATGGCAGGCTGCTGCTCCACATCAGCAATAGGAGATGCGGGAGAAGCCCCACTGCTATTTGCCAGGATAGCTTCCTGGACAAGCTGCTTATAGTGGGGCTTCAGGCGGATGTTCTTGATTGCAATGACTGTGCGCGTGGGAAAACGTTCATTTAGATAAACATTAATATTACGTACCCCACTACGCACAGCCACTGCCTCATCTGCCGCCATCCTGTGCAACTCCTCGGAAGCATACCTGGGCTGTATTCGTTCAATATCAATAGCAGCATTAGCAGCAACAGGATGCTTCCGTCTGATGTGGAGACCAAGGCCGGACCTGGTAGTGAATGCCCGCTCACAATGGGCACACTGGTGGTTCAAAGAGGCAGTGGATGAGGATGAGGGTAGGGATGATGAGGAAGAGGGGGAGGATGGCCGACGCCCCTGCCTGGGGCGCCTCTGAGCGCCTCCCCTAATACCCCGCGAGCCAATGGGCTGGCGGGGGTTATGAGGCTCTGTTGGTTCTGTATTCATAACAGGGAAGCGCATGAATAAGGGTCAGGGAACCCGTTAACAGGGGTCCCCTCCCTACTCGCCAGAGGGTCATTCAGCCACCCCTGGAAGTTCAAGAGGGGTCCACCAGGGAAACCTAATGGGACCACCTCTGTCCATCCCAGGGGGCCCGGGTTGTGCGACGGGGACGCATGACCTTGACTTGGGTAGGGATAAGAAGGGCTCCGAAGAGATAAAAACACCCTCTATTACCCTACCCCAACAACCCAAGTAATACTTAGTAATACAATAGTAATACTTATAGTATCGCACTACATCCACCTCGTGGTGGTATATTATAGTAACTACCTAAATGTATTGTTGCGGTGGGTATAAAAGAGTGGGTCGGCACCACATCACATTGGAAATTTGATTGGTCATTTGCCTCCTCGACATTATACAGGGTGTCCCTTATGTTATCCACCAAACTTCGGGAGTAGTTTCTAAAACTAATTTGCAACAAAAAATGTCTGATAGCAATTTTCTTTTAACCCCCTTAAAATCCGACTTTTTTTACTTTTAAGATTTTTTCGTGTTTTCGACCTTACACCATTCAAACGGTCGTAACTCCCTTAAATTAGACTCAAAAATTAAAAATAAGGATATCGTTGGAAAGAGCGTAAAATTTCTCAATACATGAGCCGTTGACCAGTCGAGAAAAACAAAACGCTGGAGTAGTATTTTTACCTCAAACTTTAAAATTTGTCAATTTCTGTTTTTTTTTCAAAAATTTTGATGATTTTTCCTCATTGAAACTAGGTATTTGGCTTAAAAACTGCTCCATTTCATCAGCTTTCCAACGGTCACCCAATTCTTAGTTTTACTGTGGAATTTGAGGGAGAAAATGGTGTTTCAATGCGAAAAAACCTGTATTTTTTTTCAACGAAATCGACGGTTTGACGCGGGGACGTGGTGCTTGGGGCGGCGGAGCAGACCCCGGATTCCTCCGGTCCAACCGTCAATTTCTTTGAAAAAAAATGTACGTTTTTTCGCATTGAAACACCATTTCCTCCCTCTGATTCTACAGTGAAACTAAAAATTGGGTGACCGTTGAAAAGCTGATGAAATGGAGAATTTTTTAAGATTTTGAGCCTCTCTGGGGAGACTCTCCCCTTGTTTCCATCATCAAAAATCCTTGGGAAAAAATCATCAAAATTTTTGAAAAAAAAAACAGAAATTGACAAATTTTAAAGTTTGAGGTAAAAAAAACTCCTCTAACGTTCAGTTTTTCTCAATTAGTCAACGGCTCATCTATTGAGAAATTTCACGCTCTTTCCAACGGTGTCCTTATTTTTAATTTTTGAGTGCAATTTAAGGGAGTTATGGCCGTTTTAAAGGTGTAAGGTCGAAACCACGAAAAAAATCTTAAAAGTAAAAAAAGTCGGATTTTAAGGGGGTTAAAAAAAATTGCTAAGAGACATTTTTTGTTGCAAATTAGTTGTAGAATCGACCTCCAAAGTTTCGTGGATAACATAAGGGACACCCTGTATACGATTGGATGAGGGTGAAGGCTCAAAATATAGCTTCCTTTGGTTTCAATAATGATGCATTGTTTTCCTTCTAACATGTTACGTTCTAAGTCTCTTCAGATACTGTATTCTTTAGGTAAGAAAGTGTCTATGCCTACTGTTGTGGACTCATGTATCTACGTATTTTCTAGGTGGACATCCGAGGAACTGGATTCTTAGCAGACAACCCTTGGATCTGCCAGTGCGAGGGACTCCGGCAGTTGCGCGACCGCTCCAAAGACCAGCATCTCCTGTGCGGCGGGCAGACCTTCGAGTCGTGCTTCTCAGGCCCCAGGAAGACGTCTCACTCTGCCTGGGTCACCCTCCTCGTCGCCGTAGTTCTCCTCGTCGTCTTCATGCTCGTTCTCTACTTCATCAGGTTGACGAGTAAAGAGCCGACGAGCGTCCCTCAGCAAGATGCGTCGGAATGCGAGGAAGTCTACCGGTTGGTATCAGAACTAAGCGAATTATCGTAATATAGAGAGTTTTTTATTTAACACTACAATCAATCAATGAATTCATTTATTTCGTACAATATGAACACGCATACCAAAATTTATCTTAATTTGAGAAACCTACTAACTACGATAAACAGATTTTAGCCAGTCTGAGTGCTCAAAAATATTCCTCTGCTGTTAAAAATCACTAGATTAGAATGCTTCGCATAACATTAAGAAAATAGTGAAACAATGTACTAGATATTACTCTTAAAAATTGAACCCTTTTTTAAGGGGTTATGTGTCATTTGTGAAACTTTCGGGAAAACGCAAAAAACTGTCCCAAGTTATCAAAACATCCCATTTTTTGAAATATTCCAATACAGTTAAATACTCTACAATCCTCCAGAATGTTTCAGATTTTTTCAGCAAGGGGAAGTGTATCAAATTGCTATTTGAAATGCCCTCACATACCCCCTTTCAAAAAAAAATTTTTTTTCAGGACTGAAATCATTTAAATAAACAGCTTTATTCATTGGATGAAACATATTTTGATGAAAATATGTACATGAAACATCATAACATAAAAGATGTATATGATCAGTTTATTCAAAATTGAAATCCAATCAACCAAAATCAAAATGTCCACTCGCATTTTACGTTTCAGACCTTCCTGAACAATTTTGGTTCCGTGTTTGTCTGTCATGAAATCCTTTCCACAGCCATATCTTCTACATTCCTCATCCGATTTTGATGATATTTTCAGGGATTGTGCGGGTGGGGGTGTAGATGTCCCCTATGAAAATCATGACCTCCGGACTGATAGTAGCCGCTGCACATTCGCAAACGTGAAATCCTTGCCACGGCCATAACTTCTATATTTACCGTCTGATTTGGATAAAAATTTCGGGAATTATGCGAGTTGTGATGATGATGGTCCCCTATGAAAATCATGGCCCCCAAATTGAAAGTATCTTATGCGCATGCGTAAACGTGAAATCCTTGTAACAGCCATGACTTCTACAGTTTGCAACAATATTCAGATATTGTGCAGGTTGACGTGTAGATGGCTCACATAGCCCCTTTCAAAAGACATCGGAAATTTCAACCTGTTTTTTCTATGGGAAGCGTCAATGATACGAGGTTCTTTTTAATCGCAATCGATGGAGACCCAGAAAATAAAAAAAAAAGTTAAAATGGCCGAAAATGTCACATAGCCCCTTTTAAAAAAATGGGTTCAATTGTTATATCTTTGGTGCAAGGTATTAAGATATTTAAGGTACTCACAAATTATTATTTACGTCCAAAATTATAAAAACAGTTGGTATCATCACTTGTTACTTTTTAAACATGTTTTACGAGATTTTAATTTTTTAAAGGTTAGGAAAGTTACATGGTTGCAGATGTGAATGAAGGTAGCCTGGAAGTGAAGTGGTAAGGGAAGAAGAGGCCCGAGGCTCTCGAGATTAAATAGTAGGAAGGATGAACTAATTGTTTAGTAATGAATGTTTTCCAGGGGACGTCTCATTGAATAAGCATTAGGTCAATTAAAACCAGTCTGTAAGCGATAAAACACAAATGTGTGTTCCACCTTCTATTTGTCTTGTGTAAACACTATTGAAGGTGAAACACAAAATAACCCACGAAATATGCGGTTTATGGTGTCCTGGCACGATGGTGGCACTACTAATTAGTTCCAAGGTGGTAAAAAGAATAATTCATGAAAATCCGGAGGTATTTTGAGAATTTTACCTCAATTTTAATGCTGTACAATTAGTAAGCTATAAAGGAACCGAAATATTGAAAAATCTGATATTTCGTGAATATTATCCTCCTAATTACCCCCTCCTTATGCTAATTTTGACACTAATGAAATAGTGTGAAACTCGGAAGATTTCTGAGTCAAACCAAAAATAAAACTAGCAAATCGGTTGGAAATCGAGGCCTGGGCAGAGTACACAAGATTTTGCCCGGAAACACACGTTTTTTAAAAGCATTAAAGCATTTTGCCCTTCAAAGGCAAAATTCAAAATTACGACGACGTAGTGACAACTAGATAGATTTCCGCGTCGAACAAATAACGATGCAAATTATTACACAAAGGTTTATCTTTTTCTATATAGATCACTCGTCTGCAAAGAACACGGCTTTGCCATTGTTACCACCAACCAACATGAAAAATATCGATCGCATTTTGGTCAGCTAACATTTGAACGGAGATTCGGCCTCTTTTGCGATTCACACTCGTGTTTCTGATTTATCGTAAGTCCAACCCGTAAATTCTCGTAGGGAACGAACGTTTTGTCCTAAAGGGCTCCGAGTGGTCTCAAAAAATTCTAACCTATCTTAAATTTATGGAAAAACAATACATTTATTTACGAATTTTTTGAGTTAGGGCGTTTTCAAAATTTCAAACCTTATTTTTCAGCCCTTAGAAGTGATTTACATCAACCAAAATCTTCGGGGCACAGCTAGACCCCAAATGGAACCTACATACCAAATTTCATCAAAATCGGTCAATGCTAAGTGGGGAATGAAAGTGGGGCGGACGGACGGCCAAATTTTTATTCGATTTTTGGATTCTACGTACCTTGAAACGAAAACTAACAAATTTTGATGGGGGGGGGGGGTTAAAACTTTTTTTTTCTTGGTCGATTCCAAAGGTTCATTATTGAAAATAATAAACCAAAAATAAATAAGTAACCACAAAAATCGGTTGAAAACGCAGACTTGGACCGAGCACACACGATTTTATCTCACACTCACACAGACATACACCTATGGGGTTTTCGCATATATTTGGATTCAGAATGGTCTAAAACGGAATGGTCCGAGGTTACATTTTTTCTGTTGAGTGTTTTCCAACTTCGCCCCAGATTAAGGACACCCAAGTCATACTGTAGGACGTCCTAAAAAGGAGATGAAATAGTACACCAGAAGGGACCTCTGCGTAAAGGTGGGATTTCGCATGGAGACGCGACCGCCCGACCGCCGGCGGCCAACTGCCCGACCGCCCACGGCCGCGGGAGAGGGTAGTTTTGCATGTCGGCGATGGAACGCGGCGTCCCGTCGATCATCAGTCTATTTTTTGGTTCAACGGGAGCGGAAACGTGATGGTAAGAAGGAAACCCGCGGTGTGTTTATTAATGGATGAAGAAGAGGAGGAAGATTTTAATTGTACTATCAGAAGACCAATAGGTCGAATGTTTAAAAAAAGAAAAGAGGAGGGCTTTTTCTCGAAACTAGTGCAGTTGCACCTCGAGAACGATGAAGAGAAGTTCCGACTGTTTTTCCGGCTCAACTTCAACCAAGTTGGTTTCATCACTTCCCTCGTGGAAGAAGATCTGATGAGGACAATTACGAATTTCACTTGAAATGAAACGGGTTTGCATATACAGCCGCCGGAAGGGGCGCGTCTTGACTGGTCCCTCGAGCAGTCGAGCCGCCGAGACGCGGCGGCCCGAATTTTTGACCACGGCCGCTGGCGGTCATGTCAAATCGGTTCCATTGAAATACACAGAAGGAGTAGTGGGCGGCTGGCCGCCGCGTCTCGGAGACGCGTACGCTGGCCGCAGCCGCTGCATGCGAAATCCCACCTTAAGGTCATTTCATCCAGCCTTCAAGAGAGAGTGCGGGTCGTTTAAAACCTAGCTGTCACACAATGGGGTATTTCTGTGGGTCGGAAATTCAGCTTTTTGACCTTAAATTTGGATTCAGCGCCCTTGACAACCTATATACTCCAACTTTCAGCCCAATGAAACTATAACATGTGGTAGAAAAATTAATTAAAGAGATCACACGTTTGAAAAAAAGGCGGGCCGCCATAAATGCACACACACTACGCCGCGTGCGTGTGTGAGTAGTATTTTGTAGTATCCAAGAGATTCTCCAAGGGTTTCATCTCTTCTCTGTGCATGGATACTTTTTTCAAAGAGTTTTGGCTAGCTACGTCTCACCTTTCAAATCTTCTACTTTCCTTAGCTTCTCTGATTTTTTAAAAACATTTTCTCGACAAACAGAACCAATTACCGTTATTCCTGAGCCATACTCTTTTGAAAAAAAAAAAAATAAATAAAAAAATTTGACTGAAACACCCCATTCGTTATAGCGACATTCGAGAGAGGGATTATTCAAAGCATATTGACAGTCTGTGACGCCACATGAAAACTACCTGTAGGTAATAATGCTTTCATCAGTTCTATCCGTGAATTCTAACCTATCTTAATTTTGCAGGAACGACGCTCTGCCAACGTACGAAGAGGCCTTGCGCATGTCCAAACCAGAGTGGCGACAAGGGCGAAACAGTTCGAGGAGGTGTCGTCCTGACTGATGCTGGTGTGCGTTCTAAGGAATGAAAAGAACGCGATAAAATCATCCAAAATTTTTGTCAATAAGTCATACTAAAAGTACGTATAGAGTCCAGCCGTGATTGAATATTAAAAAAAAGATTAAGTGAAGCTGGAAAATAGTTCCTTTTGGACTCTTGAAGAGTTTTAATGAATAATAAGTGCACGATTATCAGGACATTGAATGGATGGAAGAATCGAACCTTGAATGCATGTTGCAGTGATTGTAAATCGAGTTAGAACCTGTCTAGTGTTGCAAGGATTCGCACATAATGTCGAAATGCGGTAGATCCTTACATCATATTCCTTGAAGGAGGTTATTTCAAGACAAATTCCATTCTTGGATCATGTTGGTTATAAATATATGAGGAATTTCTTTCAACTTTATGGGTCATTGTACACGTTTTGTCTGAGGAATTGCTTTTTTTAACGAAGACCTCATGCAATTGATCGTTCCTTATATTACTATTCACACACACACGCACTTTGATGTCTGATCATGACTGTATTCGTATACCTCGTTTGTGTTTACTCTATCTGCCACAAGCAAATTCGTGATGCATGTTTAGGTGTTCTCTTTTATTATGTTGTTTTCTCGAGTAAACAGTTATGAAGATTGCTCGTTGCTCAGAAGAATTTTCGCTAAAATACACTGAGGGGCGGTAAATGGCCAGGGATTGGAAGTGTGGCACTACAAACTTACGTGTCCATTGAAGAACCAAAACGTTTCCTTTTTCTCATAGCAAAATTATATTTAGAAAAAAAGTTTTAGAATTCTTATATGCTTCATTTATTAAGGTACTCATCTGATCATAATTTCTTATACAGGGTGTCTCATAAAAAGTAGTATCACTCATTTTAATTTTAAAATACCAGATTAATCCCTAGTATTTTTTTCATGAAATTCAACGACATTTTTGTGCTCACCTCGAACCCTTATTTTATTTTTTCATGAGAATCCAGTTGTACGTACTTGTCATTATTACATATTTGGATTCTTTAAATAATTTCATGAGAAAAATTTGACAACCTTCGTTCATTCTTGGCAACAAATAAGAACTATTCAAGAGTTTAAGCTAGATCATCAGTAACACAAAAAGACTTAACAGGATTCTCTTGAGATGAATTTGTTTCTATCATAACCTAACCTAACCTCTTGAGAAGAATTTCTTTCCAGCTTAACGTCTTGAGAAGAAGTTTTTCTTCTTCCTAATCTAATATAACCTCTTGAGAAGAAGTCTTAACTCATTCTCTTAACACATTCACTGTGTAGCTACAGGTGGCCCTGAAGGGTTCTGCCATTGCTAATAGTTTAGTTGTTGAGGGTTAATCGTGTATCGTCATTGAAGGCGTTAAAATGTAGATAGTGACATTTCTTTCGGTAACAACATTTATTCTTTTTGTAAACCTTTAATGCCAAATTTAAGCCACTTGGGAAGAGGTTCTTCTTTGTTACTGATGACCTAACCTAACCTTTCGAGAAGGAGTTCTTGTTTACTCATGATGATCTAACCTCACCAGCCACTTGGGTGGAAATTCTTGTTTGTTACTGATGATGACCTAACCTAACTTTTCAAGAATAAGTTCTTGTTTGTTACTGATGATGACCTAACCTAACTTTTCAAGAATAAGTTCTTGTTTGTTACTGACGATGACCTAACCTAACTTTTCAAGAATTAGTTCTTGTTTGTTACTGATGAGGACCTAACTGTTGAAATTGTTATAACTTAGTTACTCTCACTTTCACCAAAATGGGTAGCTTTGATGTATGCTTACTCAAGTACCTAATCTAGTTTAGATTTTCAATCTTCTTGCAAAAATACCCTAATTACTCCGAATACTTTCATTGTTAATTTGGCATCATTCATACCTCTCCATGAAAATATGCACCCAAGAATATAGTACTATTTAGCCATTTGATTAGAAACTGTGAACCAGTGAAACTGTTGTACTATTATAAAATATAGGAGCATCTAGGGAGAGAGAGTGGTGGAACGGCCTGAGCGCTGCACAGCGACGATTAGATGAACCTTCCGGTGGTAAAAACCTACGTTATGAAATGGAGAATTTGTGAAATCAGGCAAAACACGCGCGGAAAATCATCTAGGCAAAACTACTAGAATTCTCGTAAAATGTCACATCAGCGGACTGATAAGAGATAACGTAGGTTTTTAGCTCCGGAAGGTTCATCTGATCATCGCTGTGCAGCGCTCAGGCCGTTCCACCACTCTCTCTCCCTAGATGCTCCTATAAAATATTGCCATCAAACTTGATTTGGTGATAAATTGTTAATGATGACGTGCCATAGTTATACGAAATATGATGAATAAGTTATTATTGTATACATTGAAGGGTCGGAAGATGAAAAAAAAATAGATGTACCTACCTTTTGAAGGAAGTCCCGACCAAATTCAAGATTGAAACTGAACGTTATTTATTGAAAACCAACCATAATAACAACAGTTATTGTGCGTTATTTATTTATAACAACCATTATTGGGTCAGGTTGTTATAATACTACACCAGTTGGTGGTTTTTGTGTGACGTCACAGACTATCGATATGTTTCAAATAACAAATTAACCGGTCTCCCTCGAATTTCCGCCATTAGTGACCTCTCCTCTCAGCAGTTCCTTGACTAGGTAGCCTTATTTCAGTGTTTTCCCCGATAATACACTTCCTTTATCAGCGTTTATCACTATTACTTCTCAGTTCGCAATGCGTAATAATCAATCTTTAACTGCACGGGAAAACCACCAGTAGCTAGCCTGTAGAGATGGGCGATAGTTCAGCACTATCGATAGGTCGATACAATCGATTAAAAACTATCGATACTATCGATAGTGCTCCCTATTCTGTACCTACATGTCCGATGGAGAATTTAATGTATTTATCAAATTGAATTGAATTATCTATTACTTGCAGAATTTGGTAATTCATAAGATTACAGAACGATTTCAAACAAAACGAATTTATTTAAAATGTATAAAAATAATTTCCAGTTTAGCATTGCTCCTCGAGCCACATATTGCCAGAAGAGAGTTAGGGAGAGAGAATAAGAGGTAAAGTCCACGAATTTTGTGTCTTTACACAAGTGGTGAATATCTAATTTCTCGAAATGAAGTATTCACAACATACAGCAGGTAATGAAATACTGACACGAGCGTCAACTTCGTGAATACCGGTGAATTGAGGAGTTCCTTCACATGGAATTCCCGGAGTTGAGGCTGCACCGCTCGTCTCAGTATCATCACAGCTCTCCAAATGCTGAGATTTTCAAAGACAAAACAAGAAAAAATCTATCGATGGTGGATTACTATCGATAGCCACGAACTATCGATATTTCGATAGTAACTATCGACTATCGCCCATCCCTACTAGCCTGCATAAGTTGTGATTTTTTTCAAAACGGAATCGGGTATAGCAGTACCTACTAGTCGAATTAAAGATGCGTTTTGGAGTTTGTTAACTTGTGAATTTTCACTGTGAATAGGAATATGAAAAATAGGTTTTTTATTTCTATAAAATGCGTTTCTCTCAAGTAATGATAAACTTAACTTATCTTTATGGTAATGCTACCGACCCTTCAGCTGGTGAATTATTTTAGTGAGTACTTAAAACAGAATAAACCTCATGAATGTATTTATTAGTAACCAATGCGTTCCGTTTTCAGTGCAAGGATTTTCATGTTCAGAATGGTTAGCAGAGTGCCAAATTTTAAGTAAGTCGACATTTTCAGAGTCACTTTGAAAAACATGGGATTTAAAGGCCAACAAGTATCCATAATCCAATTTTTTTTAATTGTGGAAAAAATTCGTAGAGACACCCAAAAATTCATTTTACTGGATCATTGCCTTAGCGCTAAAAACGGAGCTTAATGGTGTCTGTACAAGTGTACATGTTTATAGATTATAAACAATATAAATATGATTGTAGAATATCTACTGTAATGTTGTACCTATTAGCTAATGTTCAAGTGATGACCGACGACTAATATTTTCGTACAGAATCGTTCATTTTGATGCCAGATGAAAGTTGGGACATCCTGACAATTATTTATCTATTCCTTGCTGTAAGGAATTCGACCAAAACCTATAGAATGTACCTCCATGTATTGAGGTACCTGTACGATAATCATACGAGTAGAGCTTACGAAATTACATACATTGACTAAAATTCCTACACTTGTCGTAATCTTTTTCGTATCATAGGAATAGTAGGGACCTAGATGATTATGGCAATGATAATGAGAATGTATTTACTGTGCTTAGGTAATGGCTGAAAACCTGATTCAATCCGAAAAAACGCGAAGACCCTTCTCGAATTATAATCAAGACAGGTAAGAGAGTCAGGCACAATTCTGGGGTCTTTCGATCCTATTGAGGTTTACGGTGGAGTCATACAACTCCACGGTGGATAGGTAATGTAGGGTTGGTTTAAGCTAATGGTCTGCAGGAGAGTCTAGCCCCCAGATAGTATTGTCGGGTTTCAGCGCTACCTACCGCCACTTCAACGAACTACCATTTCTGATATCTTATCAGGTGATCACGCTCGCGACTGCATTACCGTCGCTCCTCTAACTTGCAGTTAACCCAAGATTACAATGTAGCAAAGAAGAACAACACTACAATTGAAAACAACACAAAAATGCAATATCAACTTCCTTTTCCTCGCAATTTAAAAAGGCAGGTAATGTAAAAGTAAAGCCGCCAAACTTAGAAATTAGAGAGTGGTAAAATCGAGGTAAGCCTACTTTTCAGAAATGCTGCTTGACCACGCTCACATTGAGCTGAAAAAGGATAATAGTTCGCTGAAGTGGCGGTAGGTAGCGTTGAAACCCGACAATACTTTCTGGGGTCCAGACTCTCCTATGCTCTGCTACCAGGTAACCTTAGGCCGCCATCCACTGGACACGAATTCGCGCGAAAATCCTTTCGAGATGCCATTTCGAGAAGTTTTTCAACGAATGTCTTTACTTGAATCGCCGGTGTTGGTCAGAAGACGGCGAGAAATTAGGCGTAGGACGAGGGAGGAGTGGATGCATTGGTTATCTAGAGAGAGCTGAATGGAGTAATTTGCATCAAGACTCGACTCCTCAAAAATACTTCAATTATTTCAGAATGAGAGAAGATACATTTGAGTTCATCCTTTCGAAAATAATTGACTGTATTAGAAGATACTCAAACTTCAGGGAAACAATTTCTCCAGCAGAACGCGTTTTGGTGACCTTAAGGTAAGTAAACACCAACAAAGTAGGTCGCTCTTGTACCAAAACAATTAAATTGTCCATATCCATTCTGTTAGCTCCGTTTCGATGCGCGGCCAAATTCAAACTAGATTGAAATCTTTCGCGTTCGCCCGTCTTCGCGCGAATACAGCGCTCCCAGTGGACTCAATCATTTCTCTGTGTTTGAACTGACGCATCCTCTTCGCGCAAACTCACGCGAATTCGCGTTAAGGGTAGTTGAACTCACATGAATTTACGTCCAGTGCTCTGCCTGTCTTGGGGCCAATCGCCTTGTGCCCTGAAAAGGGGTGGTATGAAGGGGTACTCTCTGCCCCAATGTAGAGCCAGGGTGATTGGGTCGACTTTCCTTCCAATCCAGTGAGATGTGGCGGGTAGACAGCGTCTCCTCTACTTTTTCCTGAGAATGTGACATGTAAAGGTATATCGTGGAAGATGAACCCTGCGCCTGATTCCAGTTGTATAGCATTTGTTCAGGCAGGATTGGGTCGTGTAAATGGAACACCCTGTCAGGGAGACAGAGAGATTGTGGCAGGACACAGGTTCATGTAAAGGGGCCTTAAACCCTCTTCAGTTACCCCTAGATCACCTTACGAAAAAGTTGGTTTGGCGGAATTTCTCATGTCTGGTGCCCCTCAAACCCACCTTATTTCTCAAATTTACCTATAAAACTATACCATATAAGATGTAAGTGGTACTTACCTGTTTCAAATTATAGCCAATTATGTTGCAAACTGTGGAAACTTGCTAAAGTTGTGGAAACATGTTGTAAAGGAGAAAGAGGATTTTATCAATTCCATGAGAAAATCATCTTTTTTCGTGGTCTTTGTTACCTAGTGAGAAATGAAAATAACCCCCTAGACCAACCGTCATCTCACCAGGTGAGAAAAACATTGCTAATTTGGTAGAAATATTCTGTAATGTACCTGCGTGTATGTAATTCCCAAATCGCCAAGTGATAATATTACGTAAGTTAGAAGTGTTTACCTATTTATTGTAATGTTTGGATAATAAAGACTGAAAGAAGAATTAGTCATTTTTGAGTTAAAACCTTTTTTAACATCCGCACTTCATTTTTATCACAGTGGGCCGATTTTGATGAAATTTGGTGTTCCCACGGGCTCCATTGGGTGTCTAGTTTCCTTCGTTTGGTTACTGTCATTCCTTAGAACGGTAAAAAATGGGGCTGAGATGTTCGAAAAGGTTCGACCTAAAGGTATAGTTTTTTCATGGGTTAAAAATGGAATTGCATTTTTCGAATCGAATAAGACCACCCAGAGCTCTTTATGCCCAACAGTTAGCTCTCGATAAGGACTTACGGGTTGGACAAATAATAGAGAGTTACAGCGAGCCGTAAACTCACGTTGAAAACGCAAGCCTCGTGCATGACATGAGGCTCACAGAAGATGGTTGACTCAGCCCTCTCGCGTTTTCGACGTGAGAGTCGCTTTTCAATGTGATATAACCTGCTAGGTCAACTCCTTGTTTTTGTGGCTGAGCTAATGGCCGCCGTCAATCAGCTGATCAGTCTGTTTCTTTCGTTTTGAAAAGTTTCGGTGAATCTTTTGCGAGTTCTTTATCTTCGGGGTCGCAGTAAAGTGAATTGAAGATTGAAGAATTGATCCCTTATACATTTCGCTTGAAGTGAACATTGCTCCCTTATACATTTTGGTCTGTTGCGGCGTCTGAAGTGTGGATGGCTGATGTTCGATCTCGATGACATCAGTTGGACGATTGATCTCAATTTCTTCCCCATTGAAGGCAAGTTTCCTCTACCTTTTTGAACGACTTCGTATTTATTTTAGTTCGAAAAGGTAATATTGGAATACAATACGAAAGGATTGATTAGTCCGAGGTCGATCATAAACTACCAATCGGTTGTCTGTCATCTACTCCTCAGATAAGGGGTTGGACTGAAATGCACAATTAGGTGCTCACATTCATTTTGCATTTATTTATTTATTTATACTTTAACGATTATTTTGGGTAATGAACGAGCGTACTTCATTGATTTCTTTATATTTTCCTTCCTGTTTTCCTTTATCGGTTCAACAAAAACCGCGGATTGAGTAGACGTTACCTATGAAGTGTGGAAAAATCTAAAGCAACGTCAATCACAGGATGGACGTGAGACTCATGTTGGTAAGTTAGCATCCACTCGCTGCTCGCCCTAGCAGCTTCTCACGTCTATATGGTTCCAAATGTTGCTGTAACTCTCTATTAAATTGGAAGAACCAACGTGAATCGTAAATGAATTTGTAACCTATAGAAATTTAAACCACGTAATGGAAAATATCCCAACACCGCCACCAATTTGTAATCTTATAGTTTAGGTGGTTAGTGGTGTAAGTTGCCTTGTAGTGGTCTCAAGGAAAGAAGGGCTGGTGATGAAATTGATGTTGATTCAAAAGTATCAATAAGTAAAGTAAACAACCATTTAAGGTTGGATTTTCGTCCAACTGCCATTCCTGGCGTCACGGACGTCGATCAGAATTTTTCTGATGATTTCGCTCATGGCTTCCTATTGCCTCACCGCCCTGGGTCGGGACGAGGGGGGCGATGAGCATTGCACCCACTATCCCCGCAGAGGTCGGTCCAAAGTCCACCGCCAAACAACGACCGTAGCCAAGCCGCTGTCCCCAATTACAACATTAAGGGGGTCTCAGTCGGTCGTTCCGGGTCAGTATTTCGCGAAATTGAAGGGACAAAAACTTGAAAAGTTGTGCCTGTTTG
This sequence comes from Apolygus lucorum, assembly GCA_009739505.2. Taxonomy (NCBI): domain Eukaryota; kingdom Metazoa; phylum Arthropoda; class Insecta; order Hemiptera; family Miridae; genus Apolygus; species Apolygus lucorum. Next base: position 25,824,807 of record CM019169.2, read on the forward strand.
AAATTTTTAAAGGATTTTAGAAGTTCATTAGTGCAAGGCCCTAGGGAATTGAAAAACTGAAATATTGCCGCCGGAATCATCAAGATCGAACACTAATTGCCAGAGAAAAATGGGGAAAACTACTGAATAAACTGTTTTTTTTCTCCATATTTCTCTGGCAATTATTATTCGATTTTGATGATTCCAGCGGTAGTCTTTCAGTTTCAATTTCCTTTTCAGTTTTCAATTTCCAAGGCTCATGCACTAATAAATTACTAAAATCCTTAAAAATTTCAAATTTAGCTACATTTTATGGGGGAAAAAATTCTCTGGCAATTATTGTTCGATTTTGATGATTCCGGCGGCAATATTTCAGTTATTCAATTCCCTAGGGCCGTGCACTAATGAATTTCTAAAATCCTTTAAAATTTCAAATTTAGGTACAACTTTTTAAGTTTTTGTCCCTTCAATTTCGCGAAATACTGACCCGGAACGAAGAATTAGACGACCGACTGAATCCCCTCAAAGAGTGTCAATACTTTGCGGTGTTTTTTCAATGAAATGATGAATAGGTACTACTTTCCGAGCATTATTTATAATCTAACGAAAGGTTTCACATAAAACAAAATGTATTCAACGTCCTGACGGATACTCACATAAAATGAAATGGAAAACTCAACACAAAGAATCGCTTCAGTAAATAAATATATTCTCAAATATAAATTAATTCATTACAGTTTTCAAGTGACCTTAAATCCTAAGTGTTCATATTTGATTGTCATGTCAGTCTAATCACGAAACTGGTGACTACAGTAAACCTCATCAAGCTTAGACAAATACGTAATTCATCCAACCTTAGTTCAGGAAAACATTTTTAAGATATAAGTTGAGAGGCGAACCTTTTTTATGACGATCATCCTGTTCAACACATTTTCTTCCAAGAGTTAGGTTATGTAATGTGCAATCTGATAGAGGAGAGGGACGAATAGCTGCTTTTAAACTTCATTCAAGAATGAATTTGAAAAGGAACGACAGCTTTTCTTCACAATTTGTGGACCTATAGGTAGGTACGTCAATTAGTTGCTCCATTGAGACGTCTTAGATTATTGATGGGCTTCAAATAGTCGATTTCAACAGCTTCCTTTGAATGTCAGGCATGATTGATCATTTCCCTCTGTGTGTTCCATGCCTAGTTATCAATATTTCAGTGTTTCACCGAAATATTGATGAAATCCGAATTAGTCGGTAAGAATTCAGCTTGGAGAAATTTCAATTTCATTACAGAAAATGGAATCAAGTTCTAATGAATCTCACAGACACCAATATCCAGTACTTTCAAAATGAGGAATTTCACAATGTCGGAATTTCCTATTTTTGACCCCAAAATCGGATTCAGCACCTCGAAAAACCCCCCATGGCGAACTTTCAGCCCGTACTTCCTAATTCACGAAAAAAAAATGAACTTATGAACGTTTAAAAAACCGGGAGGACGACGCCAACCAGCAATAGTTCAAGTATGGCTGCTTGAAGAGAAAAAATAGAAAAAGCAAGATGGGAAAAATGAGGTTTCCCCTGTTTTTGTTTGATAACTTTCCTCTTAGATAACACGATATCGTCGTTCCATCGGGCAACAAGGGGAAGGGACAGCGATCCGAACAGCCAATCAGCGAGCCTTCTCGTTGAAAAGGTCTGTTTTCCAGGAAATCATAAATTTTGAATGTCTCCCAAAAATAACAGGAAACTTATTTTCCAAAATCAACCCGATTTTCAACTATCCCACGCCATTAAACCCTAATTGGACCATGGTGTCACTAGTGTCACCGGAAACATCGTAAGGATTCCACAGCGGGCCCAAGGTGTCACTACATTTAAATTTATATTTAAAAATTAATGGAAAGAGCTGAATTTTTTGAACAACTTTTTGAAAGTTATTAGAAGTGAAAAAATAATATTATGACAAAAATTTTGAAAATTTTGTCATCGAATTCTTCGGAAATTTTAGTCGTGACTCTAATTTGAGACTTCCAATGGCCCACAGAAAAGTCTGCAGTCAATTTAATGGAAAAATTGCAATTTAATTTCGGTTACACCAGTGAAACCATGGTCCAATTAGGGTTAACTATTCAGGAAAAATGGAAACAGAATTCGGTGAAATTCCTCATTCACTATTTTCCACAATCTAGTTCGGGGTGAGTCCTTCTTCATCCTAACACATAAAACCCTAACCGTACGTATGTATGTAAATATGCACGTCGGAGGAATTGGAGGCGTCAGGATTTAGATGAGGTGGAGGGGGGGGGGAGAGTCAGAGGCGAAAGAAGTTAGAGGATCGGGGGGGGGGGAGTTTGAGGAATCGGGGGCAGGAAGAGTCGGTGGAATCGGAGGCGGGTGGAGTTAGAAGAGACGGAGGGCGGGAGGAGTCGGAGGCGAAAACTGTGTGAAGATCATCCCTCTCCTAATATTTGAGTTTTACTGAAATTTTAAAAAAATTAAAAATGTGGTAGATGGGTGGAAATTGCACCTTTGTGCTTCAAAGAACGATATATCTACGATTTTTTTTTTTTTTGCCTTCAGGCTTTTCAGTTAGTATTTCATATTGTACCATCCATGGAGGATCAAAAATATCAAAACCTGTCATGGCCGACGAGGGAGGCTATTGTAATCGATTGTTTGAAGCATATCGATAAAGAGTGACGTCACAATAAAACCACCAATATTGAATGGGTTATTTGGCCAAATGTGCAACTAAGTGCCAACTTAAGTACTAAAATAATCATGATCCATTCGAATCCCCTAATATGGTAGGAACCTCCCACGAAATGGTAGGTAGGTACTAACGAGCCGCTAAAAATCCGATGCCAACCATCAAATAACATAATAGGTACGAACATTTAAATTAATAAAACATCAACAACTTTATCAAAAACAAACAGTCCGAAAGATGATTCAAGACCTCGTTTAAAAGGCATTCTTAAAATCACAATATAAATAATACCGTTTATACGCCTACTACAAATTGTAGATAAAATACTTTAAAAATAGATCTTAAAAAACTGAAGGAAGAACATTTTTCCCTTCATTGAAGTTTTTGGTTTTTCAACGGGGTTTCTCGATGGGTTGACTAATAAAATAATACTGCAGTTATAACAACGATATTGCTAGCATTCGACAGGCAGCGCTGGAAAAGGCCGTTAAAATTGACGTTGATCTTAGAAATTAATATTAAAGCTTAAACTGATGACGAATGGTTTACCCGTACTCTGACGACACGGTGATGGAGAATTCTCTGTCCAGAATGTAGGTGTCGTGGTACCACTGTCGAGTGTCGAGAAGCACTGCAATTTGAAAATTTACCAGGTTTTACAGCAAGTTATAGACATGAGAAATAAAATAAATAATAATAAAATATGGGGTTTGCACGTTAAAAAAATAAAGTTATGTTCAGAAAATCTCAATTTTGGTTTATTATTTTCAGAATGCAGAAATGATGAATTATTAAAACATGAAGACATAAGAGTATTTTTGTACTTCCCATGTTGAAAACATATTGTTTAGTAATGCATGCAACCAGTAGGTAAACGATAAAACTGTTTCACTCGATGCAATTTATTTATTACTTCAGGCTAGAAATAGTGACCCCGCCCCCTCACCCTTATCCACCATAAAATTTCTAGCGGCATCTGAGCCTCGAATCTGAACAGCATTTTAAAATCCATGACCTACGATACCCAACATGCGAATTCGAGTTCACCCCCCCCCCCCCCCATCAATGGTGCCAGTCTGGCACCAAAGCGGAAATACGTCGTAAAGTTGAACTTTTATCTATTAGTTTTAGTAGGTAGTCCGTCGAGGTTCACATCCTTATTCAAGGTGAAATATGAGGTTTATAGTGTTCTGGCACCATGGTGGCACCAATATTAGTTCCATGGTGGTACAGAGAATAATTCATGACAATCTGGAGGTATTGTGAGAATTTTTCCTCAATTTCAAAGCTTGGGTACAATTAGTAAGCAGTAAAGGAACCGAAATATTGAAAATTCGGATATTTTGTGAACATTATCCCCCCAATCACCCCCTCCCCTTGCGAATTTTGGTACTCTGGTGAAATCATGTACAACTCGGGAGTTATTTGAGTCAAACAAGAGAAGAAACACACAAATCGGTTGGAAATTGAGGCCTGGGCAGAGTTTACAAGATTATGCCCGCAAACGCACTATTTTTAGCATTAACCCCCCCTTAAAAGGCAAAATTCGAAATTCCGGCGACGTAGTGCACAACTAGATAGTTTTCCGCGTCGAACAAAAAAAGAACCAGGAAAATCGGTTGAGAACTAAGGCCTGTGCAGAGTACACAAGATTTTGTCACACACACACATACACAGACATACACCTATGGTTTTTTTCGCGGATTCTGATTCAGAATGGTCTAAAACGGATTACTGTGTGGTTGTTTTGCTTCCGAGTCTACCAAGGTAGCGGAAGCTTTGTTTTCACTTTTCAAGGACGAAAAAGAAAAGTTCTCCAAAATCCAAATTTTCACTCGCGTTTTGCGTTTTAGACCTTTCTGAACAATTTTGGTTCCGTGTCTGTGTGTCTGTCTGTCTGTCTGTCTTTCATGAATTCCTTGTAACGCGCATAACTATACGAAGTTATTGTTCGATTTCAATGAAATTTTCAGGGATTGTGCGGGTTCGTGTGTAGACGGTCCCCTATGAAAATCATCATCCCCGGAGTGATAGAAGCGACTGCGCATGCGCAAACGTGAATTCCTTGTAACGGCCATAACTTCAACATTTTCCACTCGATTTCGATGAAAATTTCAGGGATTATGTGGATTAGGTTGTAGATGGTCCCCTATGAAAATCATCGACCCCGGATTGATAGAAGCGACTGCGCATGCGCAAACGTGAATTTCCTTGTAACGGCCATAATTTCTAGATTTTCCATCCGATTTCAATGAAATTTTCAGGGACGTTACAGAGTAGTGTTTAGATGGTCCCCTATGAAAATCACAGAGAATTGTTTTTCATAGAGGGATTCATTTATAGAGGGATGGTCTCCTGTGAGAATCTCAAATCCCAAGCTTCGGTAGCTCAATGGATAAAGTCTTGATCCGAGCTCCTAAGGTCGCGGGTTCGAAACCCAGCCGAGGCCATGTATTTTTTTGATCCAATCACATACACCTACTCACTTAATTTTTCATCCGAATTTGATGAAATTTTCCAGGATTGTCCAGATTAGCGTGTAGATGGTCCCCTATGAGGGTAGTGAAAGGTACTTAGAGATTGGTGTTCAGAGATTAACTACTATGCATCGGATCATCTATACAATCGGGTTATGGATACGAGGAAGCTATGTGCCACACCCACTTGGCAGACGTTTTTTTTCTGTTGAGTGTTGTTCTCCTTCACCCCAGATCGATCCCATAAGGACGCCCAAGTCTTACTGTGGGACATCCTAAAAACGCGAAACGTGAAAAAGAGCAGCTAGCGCGAGCACTCATAGATGCTAACTTTCCACGTCATTTTTTTCAGATCTCCTCTGTGAAATCGTGAACTCCTGTAGTGACGTTAACGTGACGCTTATAAGTTAACTTGGCAAGGTTACTTTGGCGGATTTTTACGCCTTGTCAATTTCAAATTTTGTTCCCCTTTTAGATAGGATATTAAATTTTTCTTTTTCATGTTCCTAGTATTATGATAAAAGTTATAGGAGAATGGATAGAGCTTATGGCAGAGTCCATGAGGTGAGTCCATCTTGGCAGAGTTCCTCCACTGAGGAGGAACTTGAGCAAGTATTCGATGATTATTTAACGTTTCTGCTAGAAAAAGCACCCCATTTCAGAAATTATAAGTTCGAGCCTTTTCTTCTTGCCAAACCCCAGGATATACCAAATCTGACTGATCTGAGGATCAGAAGGATCAGAGGATCTGAATCTGAGGATTTAACATAACTACTTAAACAATCTAGTACTCCCTTGACTTATCTCCTGTCACTCCTAAGAGGAGCATAGGGCCTCCACGAAGTTTCGCCATCCCTCTCTGTTTCCTGCCAACGTTTTGACTTCCTGCCACGACTTCCCAGCCCGACCAGCCTCCCTCTCCACAGACCTTCTCCACGTATCACGTGGGCGTCCCCGTCTTCTGTACCCCTGCGGATTCCAGTCTAAAGCGCGTCTCTCGATGGCTCCCTCATCCTTCCTTAGGGTGTGCCCGATCCACTTCCATTTTCTCCTCAGAATCTCGGCTGAGACTGGCTTCTGATGCGTCCTCTCCAGGAGCTCTTCGTTGGAGATTACATCTGGCCAATATATCCCTAGGATTCTCCTCAGGCAGCGGTTAGCAAAAACCTGGATCCTCCGGGTCAGCGTCCTCGTTGTTTTCCAGGTTTCGCAGCCATAAAGAAGGACGGACTTCACATTTGTGTTGAACAAACGGAGCTTGGTCCCGAGAGAAATATTCCTATTCCTCCAAACCGGGTACAACTGGACGAAAGCGCCATTTGCCTTCCTAATCCTGCTCCTTACATCCTCATCCGCCCCTCCTGCAGCATCGACATTGCTCCCGAGATACTGGAAGGAATCCACCTGCTCTATGACCTCGCCATCCACCACCAGGTTATCTCTTAAGGCTACGTTCACCCTTATCTCCTTTGTTTTACTAACGTTTATCTTGAGACCTGCCATGGAAGAGAGAGCGCTGAGGTTGTTGAGCTTGGAAGCCATATCACAGAGTCGTTGAGACAACATGCAGACACCGTCTGCATAATCCAGGTCTTCTAGGCGCAGTACTCCCTTACAGACCAAATTTTCCGAAGGATTTCAATTCAATTTCAATTTAATAATATTTTTCGATTTCTTATAAATATAACAAATCCCTACTATGTTATAGATATTATTTGTGTTTTTAAATGTATAACCTAATTATTTTTTTATTATTATTGATTTTTTATTAAATATATTATTTAATAGTTATCAATAATCAACTGCATATATATTGTTAAGGGTTTTGACGGTAATTTACCGATTTTAGGGCATGTTGCAGTCCTGTTTTTTGTAGACTTGAATGAGACAATTTGTTGTTACTTTCCCGATTTTATTGTTTTGGCTCTCAGTTTTTGGTTTGAGTGAATTATTATATTGTGCGAATTTGAGAAGAGTTGTCGCGTTTACTTTGTCTTTACCCGGTTGTAACATGTAAAGGTACCAGTAAAATGAATAAAGAAGTATGATAGTATGATAGTATGATATGATAGTACCTACCTAACAAATGATAGTAAAACCTATTGGAGAAAAATTGGAACCCATAGAAAATGAAACAATAATGAGAATTGAATTAAAATAACTTCAATATTAATGACGAAGTGGATAGGTAATGGTAGGTACAAACAAAAATTGTTTAAATGACTATTTAATAGTCATTTCTGTTCAAACTTAACCCTTTCCTGCCCGCCAACGGCATATATCGGGCGGCTGTACTTTCCGTAGCTGCCCGCCAACGTCAAATATCGGGCGGCTCGGCCTTTCCGTAGCTGCCCGCCGCCGATAATAGCCGTTCTGGCACTTGAGCTCTTTCGCCGTGTAACTACGATCTTCCAGGGTGTAATGTCCATTACAAACCTCATGATATTGCACTCACAGAACAGTGTATATGTACCTTGAACAGTTTAGGTGGTTTTTTTTTCTCTAATATCATTGTTTGTCGGCGTTTTTTGGCCGGTAGTTCATCCTTGATCCTGTAGGTAAGTTCAGATGCAGCGGCACCTCAAACAGTTGGTTCTCTTTGATCTTCGCCGATTTGGTCAGTCTTCTTGTTATTTTTTTTTTTTTTTTGTTTTGTTTTTTTCAACCCTTCTAATTCTATTTTGGTATTTTTGGCGGTAGACCTGTCAAAGATATTGCCGCTTTTCGGATATTTCACCGACTATTTGAACTCTGCTCGGGAATATTCGCAGAAATGATATGACCCTCTTCCAACTTTTGGTTTTCCCACTATGAAAAGTTATCAAATTATAGGAATTTTCCTAAACAGAATGAAAGTGGAAAACCATAAATAATATTGAAATTATAATAAATAATATTGAATGAATTTAATAGAAATTGGAGCGAGTCATGAGGTATCATAATTATTCCACATTAATTTCATTATTTCTATTATGTTTAACTGGCTAGTAAATGAATAAATAATGCACATGATCTCAATAATTCTCATGAACTCATAACAGAAAGTATCACGCGAAAAAAATACAATAAAATAATGCAAGGAAACAACTTCGGACGAACCACCGAGTCGCCAAAATAATGCGGTACTGAGGGGACAGTAGGGGCTGCCGGCGGGCGGGCTGTGAGGGACAGTAAGCTCTCGAGAATCCGGGCGCGAAAAGGTTAAACTTGCTGTTTTCTGCCTTGGGTAGTCCATGGAAGAAGAAAAACAATACCATCTACTCTGAGGTTATCCTCACATAGCGCACCCTCGCGTAGACAACGGATTTTTTCAAACGCCAAAAGTTGGCTTTTGTCGTCAAGGAACTTTTTGCGTGTTGGAGTAGATACGTGTGAAACGAAATGGCAAGTACAAAAATACTCTATTTTTTACCAATAAATACTCTAATTTTTCTCCAATAGGTTTTACTATCATTTGTTAGGTAGGTACTATCATACTTTTTTATTCATTTTACTGGTATCTATATATGTTACAACCGGGTAAAGACAAAATAAACACGACAGCTCTTCTCAAATTCGCACAAAATAATATTTCACTTAAACCAAAAATTGAGAGCCAAAACAATAAAACCGGGTTTGACAAGAACTTCCTCTTCTACCATGGAAATGTCTGAAATGGGGTGCTTTTTCTAGCAGAAACCTTAAATAATCATCGAATACTTGCTCAAGTTCCTTCTCAGTGGAGGAACTCTGCCAGATGGACTCACCTCATCGACTCCATCCATACTTCCATAACTTTTATCATGATACTAGGAACATGGAAAAGAAAAAAAACGTCTGCCAAGTGGGCGTGGCACATAGCTTCCTCGTATCCATAACCCGATTGTATAGATGATCCGATGCATAGTAGTTAATCTCAAAACACCTATCTCTGAGTACCTACCTTTCACTACCCTCATAGGGGACCATCTACACGCTAATCTGGACAATCCTAGAAAATTTCATCAAATTCGGATGAAAAATTAAGTGAGTAGGTGTATGTGATTGGATCAAAGAAATACATAGCCTCGGCTGGGTTTTGAACCCGCGACCTTAGGAGCTCAAATCAAGAGCCCGAGCTACCGATGACCTGCAATTAATGGGATTTGAGATTCTCACAGTGAGCGACCATCCCTCTATGAATGAATCCCTCTATGAAAAACAATTCTCTGTGATTTTCATAGGGGACCATCTAAACACTACTCTGTAACATCCCTGAAAATTTCATTGAAATCGGATGGAAAATGTAGAAATTATGGCCGTTACAAGGAAATTCACGTTTGCGCATGCGCAAGGGCTACTATCAGTCCAAAGGTGGTGATTTTCATAGGGGATCATCTAAATACTAATCTGTAACATCCCTGAAAATTTCATTGAAATCGGATTGAAAATGTGAATGTTATGGCCGTTACAAGTAATTCACGTTTGCGCATGCGCAGTCGCTTCTATCAATCCGGGGACAATGATTTTCATAGGGGACCATCTACAACCTAATCCACATAATCCCTGAAAATTTCATCGAAATCGAGTGGAAAATGTGGAAGTTATGGCCGTTACAAGGAATTCACGTTTGCGCATGCGCAGTAGCTCCTATCAGTCCGAAGGTGGCGATTTTCATAGGGGACCATCTGAATACTAATCTGTAACATCTCTGAAAATTTCATCGAAATCGGATGGAAAATGTAGAAGTTATGGCCGTTACAAGGAATTCACGTTTGCGCATGCGCAGTCGCTTCTATCAGTCCGGGGATGATGATTTTCATAGGGGACCGTCTACACGCCAACCCGCACAATCCCTGAAAATTTCATAGAAATCGGACAATAACTTCGTATAGTTATGCGCGTTACAAGGAAATCATGACAGACGGACAGACACACAGACAGACAGACACACAGACAGACAGACACACAGACACGGAACCAAAATTGTTCAGAAAGGTCTAAAACGCAAAACGCGAGTGGAAATTTTGATTTTGGAGAACTTTTTTTTTTCGTCCTTGAAAAGTGAAAACAAAGCTTCCGCTACCTTGGTAGACTCGGAAGCAATAATATCCTATCTGAAAGGGGAACAAAATTTGAAATAAACAAGGAGTAAAAATCCGCCAAAGTAACCTTGCCAACTTAACTTATAAGCATCACGTTAACGTCACTACAGTAGTTCACTTTTCACGATTTCAAGGAGGAGATCTGAAAACGTCTGCCAAGTGGGTGTGGCACATAGCTTCCTCGTATCCATAACCCGATTGTATAGATGATACGATGCATAGTAGTTAATCTCAAAACATCAAAACGAGTTAATCTGTTACATCCCTGAAAATTTCATTGAAATCGTACGGAAAATGTAGAAGTTATGGCCGTTACAAGGAATTCACGTTTGCGCATGCGCAGTGGCTACTATCAGTCCGAAGGTGGTGATTTTCATAGGGGACCATCTAAATACTAATCTGTAACATCCCTGAAAATTTCTTTGAAATCGGATAGTAAATGTAGAAATTTTGGACGTTACCAGGAAATTCACGTTTGCGCATGCGCAGTGACTACTATCAGTCCGAAGGTGGTGATCTTCATTGGGGACCATCTACAACCTAATCCGCATAATCCCTGAAAATTTCATCGAAATCGGATAGAAAAAGTGGAAGTTATGGCCGTTTAAAGGAAATTCACGTTTGCGCATGCGCAGTGGCTACTATCAATCCGAAGGTGGTGATTTCCATAGGGGACCATCTAAATACCAATCTGTAACATTCCTGAAAATTTCATTGAAATCGGATGGAAAATGTGGAAGTTATGGCCGTTACAAGGAATTCACGTTTGCGCATGCGCAGTCGCTTCTATCAGTCCGGGGATGATGATTTTCATAGGGGACCGTCTACACACCAACCCGCACAATCCCTGAAAATTTCATTGAAATCGGACAATAACTTCGTATAGTTATGCGCGTTACAAGGAATTCATGACAGACAGACAGACACACAGACACTGAACAAAAATTGTTCAGAAAGGTCTAAAACGCAAAACGAGAGTGAAAATTTTGATTTTGGAGAACTTTTTTTTTTCGTCCTTGAAAAGTGAAAACAAAGCTTCCGCTACCTTGGTAGACTCGGAAGCAAAAAATGACGAGGAAAGTTAGCATCTACGAGTGCTCGCGCTAGCTGCTCTTTTTCACGTTTCGCGTTTTGTCAGCACGGCAAGTACAAAAATACTCTAACACTCTATTAGCTCAACAGGGATTCGGCGTGGTACCATTTCCTTTTGGAAATGCAGCTGAACTAAATGAAATGCTGTAATGAAAACTGGTTTAGGAACGCTTTCAAGTGCAATAAATTTTAATGTGACGTCAAAAATAAGAAATTCCGACCAGTGCAAATGCCCCATTGCCCATTAAATACGAAATTGAACATGATACTTCCAATAAGGTGCTACTTACAAATGTCACCGGGGGAAACGGTAAATGAGATGCTGGAACAGACAGACTCGCATTCTGGAGTGGGCGTCAACCTCCACACTTTATGCCCTTTCAGCTGTGCTTGCCACATTAACCGACTGATGTAGTCCAACTGAAAACGAGAAAAGGTTGTTAAATTTCAATTACGTCAAAGGAAACAATTTTCAAGTTTGTTAGAGATGTTGAACTGTAAATCAAAATAATTTGTGGAGAATACGCATAAATACACCCTACATAAGTATCAATGGGAAATAAGCCTCAATTTTTAGATTCTGGATTTCAAGTCAAATCCTATAATGGAGCCCTAGAATAACGTTTAACACCAGGGATACCTAAGGGAAAAAAATTGCCGTACAAGAAAATGCCTAAACAAGCGAAGTCTCTACCAAAAAACCCGTTCCTCCAGCAAAACTGCTCTGGTGAAGCGTAAAAGGAGTTTCGGCAAATAGTAGAGAGTTTTCGCCACGTCTTTTGTGACGACCGTCCGCGTGTAATATCCATGCAACCTGCTCAAAATGGTCACTGCGCATGCGTGATGACTCGGACGGCGAGCTCAGTCGTCTTGGACGCCGCCGAATGCCGGCTTTTGGCGGCGTCGAGAACGCCGGCTTTCTTGACGACTGTGCCCTTCATAACCTCACACTTTTATAACCAGTTTCAATTTAGATCCGATGAAGCGGGATTTTGTGTTTTGTTCGACGTTCGTCTCCCGTGTTTTGGTTCTCGATTTTAGCTTTTATTTGTAGAACAGTTTTCTTTTTCCCGGGAATTATCAAGTTTTTCATCTCTTGAAACAAACTACTCGTCACCAGCATTCTGTTATCTTCGCATCAAGATCAAGTGAAACCAATGTATATCCAACGTGAATCCTACTATTGTTGACTCTGTGCGAATTTTACATTGTTTGAACGCCAATGAAATTTCTGAATAAATGCACCCTTGTTTTTCATTTAATGTTGCATATTATTTATTCATCTACCAACATACCTAACTACAGATCTACAATAAACAGACGACGAGAGTCAGTTCACGTAAGTAGGTACCATGTAAGATTTCAATTGACAGTTCCGTTTGTTGTGATCATCGTACTTGTAAGTTGCATGTCAAATTGGAAAAAATGCTCTTACTACAGTTATCAAGTTCATTACCTTTGAAAAAATACCTTCTTTTCACACAATCGTAGGTATTTGGTTAATTATGGATGTCTGCATTTAGGTGTTACGTCTATAAGTTCGTACATCTATATCTAGTATGATAGATCTATACTTCCGTTTTTGGAATAGTCTGCACTTCCTGGTAGGTAGAAACGAAGTACCTACCTACTCTAAATTATCTATGGATATGTTACGGACGTGTTGTTAGACAAACAAGGAACCAGTAGAAAGGTAGCTACTGCAAAATCGGTAGTAAGGTATTATAGACCCAAAAAAAATGTAGTGAGATCTGGAAAAGCTAGTGTTGTTTACTACTTTCTAAAGGTGAAAACGATCAAAATCATCAGTAGGTAGGTTTTTATATCGCAATGTAGGGTCAGAAAGGGATGTAAATAGGTACCTATCCAAGTAGTAATAAATTTATTGCTTTTTCAATACGGCAAATATTCTAATTTTCGATCTGAAAAACTCATTTGGAGACCCCCCGGAGTCTGAATCAGCTGTTCGTCATCAGCCATTTCAAAGTGACTTCACAGGTCGGTAGCAATTTAGCGTCACTTCCTGAGTCCGCACCTTATTTTGTGACGACTCGAAATCCACCAAAAAAAGTTAGCATCTGCGTCTGCTGGCCCCATCTGTCTCTAGTCATCACGATCTCAAGTCGTCGCGCCTGACGTGGCGAAAACTCTCTAGTGTCAGAGAACGTCAACAGGTAGAGTTGTAGGCGCCCTCCTGACCACATGAAACTCAATATCCAATAACCCCCTTCTTAGAAATCCTTTGTTTTTCGCCGCCGACGCTTTATGACCAATATATTCAATAAATGTCAAATAAAAAAATATTTTCGTACTCAGATAAATTAGAGGTTTGTCGCTATAAGCTCAGTTTTTGAAAAATTGGAAATGTTTTTTCAAATTTTGAACTTTAAAATTCTGAATAAAATTGAAATGAGAAACTTGAACTGCGACTGTCCCTTCTGCTACAATCGCCGATGCTGCCATCTGGTGAGACAAAAATCGTATTAAAATCGGGGATGATTGGCCTTAACGTATATTTCCTTCTCTGTGAAATTGTCTCCATTAATCTGTGATAATAAACATTTGCAACCAGCAAAGAGAATTTTACGCTACGTCAAGCTGAGCGTAAATTCAAACGAGGTAGAAATGATCGACTGATAGACAAGGGTGGGACATCTATTGAACTTACGTGCATGAATGCTCCCTGCTGGTAACCCATGAAGACGAATTCAATGTGAGAGTGTTCTGCATCTTCAGGCAGGAAGTGAGGTTTCTTGTAGTACTTTCGCATTTCCTTCAAAACTTCTGGATGACAATTACTCCTAACAGGAGAAATTTAATAAATCAACAATCATTAGTATCACCTATTATTATCAATCACAGTAACAACTGAATATTAATTTAGTTCAGCTTGAATTAAAATAATGTTCAAACTAAATGACCTAGTTTGGTTTATTTTTGAATGAGAAAACTAAAAACTAATTTTCAAATCCAATTTTGGAACAAAATTGAATAAGTACATTTTTTCCGCTTTACTAAAAGAAAAACTAAACTTAGTTTCAGAAATGAACTATAACTCATAAGAAACTCTTAGTATCAAGTTTTTTCCTAACTCAGCTCTGACCTGATGGACTTGGCTCAACTTGGGCCATGATCCGCCTTCGCCCTAGGCAAACAAAGGATTGTAACGTAGATGCTATCTCAAAAATCACTGATCTTGGTTGATGTACAGTTAGTCTTCTTACCAGCCAATGTACCAAGGATGGGTGTCGACCGAGTTTCTAACGCGATCTGCAGGCATAGAGAAGACTTCTTGCAAGCTCGTAAAGTTGGACTTGAAGTTGAGGAATTGACAGTCCTCGTCGACGCTCCTGTAGGCCTCGGGTATCGCTTCATAGAGCCTGATGACACCAAATACACACTTAGAAACAATACACAAATACACAGAAAGTAGAGGAACGATGTGATGGATCCACCTGTTGGTGGGGGGGGGGGGGGGGCTTTGGAGTTCAGGGCCAAAAGAGATTTGGCAAGGCAATTGGTTTAATGGGGAATTTGCCTCCCTTTTTTTCGAACGGAGGTTCGCAGATATGGAAGAAAACAATAGTGTGCTGCTCGAAAAAGCATCCAAAAATTTTAGAGAATTTTAGGAAGATGGAAATTTTAAATGTAGCGGCAATTTGTTCATGAGGGCATGGGGTTCCAACTTAACGGAATTTCTAACCAATCTGACTTCATGGAAGTAGCTATGCCCCTCTGAGGTAGCACTACCTCTGGAAAAGAAAATGAAACTGTAGCTTACGTGATCGAACACAGGAGCTCGCAACTGGGGAAGAGAAAAAATCCAGACGTGAAAGTGACCAAAAGAAGCAATTTTACTCACTCTTTTTACAATACGATTCTACCTACTATTTGTAAAGCATTATTAGTCTTCACCCTCTCTTATTGGTTTATTATTTACAATAATAAACCTTTGGAATCGACCAAGAAAAAAAAAATTTTAACACCCCCTCAAAATTTGATGGTTTACGTTTCAAGGTACGTAGAATCCAAAAATCGAATAAAAATTTGGCCGTCCGTCCGCCGTACGAGGCACTTTTGCCACTTAGCATTGACCGATTTTGATGAAATTTTGTATGTAGGCTCCATTTGGGGTCTAGTTGTGCCCCGAAGCTTTTGGTTGATGTAGGTCACTTCTAAGGGTTCCAAAATCAATTTTGAAATTTTGAAAACGCCCTAACTCAAAAAATGTTGATATAAAGGTATTATTTTTCCTTCAATTTAAGATTCTATAGAATTTTTAGAATTTTTGAGACCACGCGGAGCTCTGTAGGACAAACCGTTCGCTCCCTACGAAAATTTAAGGGTTTGAATCGCAAAAGTGAATCGCAAAAGAGGCCTAATCTCCGTTGAAATTAGAGCTGACCGAAATGCGATCGATGGTTGGTGATTTTGATTTTAACCTTGAAAAGGTTTTAGCGATGGGACCCCCCGCCGAAAAACGACAGGAAAAATCGACAGTAAAAAGCGACAGGAAAGTAGCGCTATGATTTATCATATGCTTGACTACAAATATGCTTGACAACCTGATGTTATTATGAATAAGGAGGTATGTTAAATATTACAGTGGAAGAAAGATAAAGAGGGAGAGGGAGCAAAAACCTTTTCAAGGTATGTCACATTTTAGCCATTAGGCTCTAAGCGGAAATCATCCGGGGGTGCAGGGGGCGTAGCCCCCGCCGAGGCGCGCAGCGCCGAGTTTTTTCTTTATATTGGATGGTTGGTGATTTTGTAGACGAGTGATCTATATAGAAAAATAATAAACCATTGTGTAATAATTTGCAGCGTTTTTTTGAGCGACTTCAACGCGCTGAAGGCGCGCGAAAGAGGAGGTACTCAATTCGGGTTGTCGTGGGACGACGATTTTTAGTTTCTATATTGAGTTAGTTTCGTTATTTGAATCACATTATTTGAGTGGTCCTATTGACGTTCTGCGATACTATAAGGAGTTCTACGCCAGAGCGCACAGCATATGAATCTGATCAGTTTTTGCGTTTATTTTTTTATTTTTTTTTGTGTGTGTGACGTGAACGATATCCCTCGATTTTCGCGGTGTTTTTTGACAGAGGCTTCGCTTGTTTAGGCATTTTCTTCTATGGTTATTTTTTCCCTTGGGTACTCCTGGTGTTGAACGATTCTAGGGCCCTATTCTAGAATTTGACTTGAAATTCCAGAATCTAAAATTGAGGCAAATTCCTCATTGCGTCAACTCTCTAATCACCAGCAATGCAACCCAAAGCAAAGCCATCTAATTGGCCGAGCCGCAACCCTAAGGTAGCTCTCCTTGAGATTCAAATTCTCGCACCTTTGAGTCCCTGCCGATCTCTTGTTCGCAATTTCTATAGGATGGGTCGTCCCAACTTGATAAATGGTGGCTGTAGTTTTTAGATATTTAGCTGGGCTGAAAAGTGTGCCTTTGATCTCTGATCCAGTTTTTCCATCCATCACGCTAACAGACTAGGACTAAGATAGGGGTGCACAAAGATGGCTGACATTTATGTATCTCTGCCTTATGTCTCTAACTTCTTCTTCTTCTTCAAGTTCAACAAGTGCAATAATGGATTGCCAAGTCTCGATAAAACCACTTAAATGTGTGTCAAGTTTTTCTATATTAACACATTCAACGCGTATCCAGAAAGGCCGCCAAGCGCAGTGGCGGAAATGTGATACCTAACTACCTAACATCAATGAACAGCTTTAGACTTCTGGGTAATTGCCGAGAAGCAGTTGTGGCTCTTCTGAGTGATTTTCATTTTGATTCCTATTAGCAATAATTATATATAGGTATAAGGAAAAAGAAACAATAAACGGATTGTGTTCAAATCAACAGGTACTCACAGCATACTAATTATAGACAAAACACATGAAGAGGACAGACCCAATGGACGATAGGCAACACTCATAAACACAGACTAGTGACAATTCGATACTTTAGATATTTATTGATATCGATATTTTGATTCGATATTTCCGATATTTGTATCGATATTTTTCTTGCGATATTATCGAATATAGAAACGAAAATATTGATATCGAAAGAAATGAATATCGGTTGGGATGGTTATATTTCTTTCCACTGTAATTTCTCAATTTCCCCTAAAATATGAAAAATAATAAAAACCCAAAAGCTTCAACAACAATGTTGAAATACCATGACAATCAGCTATGTCGGACATAGTCCTCATGCTCCATAATCGATATGGGAAGAGGAACACGTTTCGATTTCGCGTTCGCCATTTCTGTTTTGTATTAATTTATTATAATATATTATGTATTATTACAACTTTTTACGAGTAAAATTCGAACTGGCATTATGATTGGATATCGATTTTTTTTTAAACTAAGAGCATAAGATTTTTTAAACTAAGCAAAACATATTCGACATCAGTACTTCTCTTTCGACATCACTGATATTGATCAAAAAGTATGCTAAAACTTATTCGATATCAGTGAAATCAGTATTCTTTTCGATTTTTCTTACGATATTCTTTCAATATCACTGAAATTGATGAATTAATAAGCAAAAACACATTCGATATCAGTGAAATCAGCATTTTTCTTTCGATATCGATATCACTGATATTGATTAAAAAAATATGCATTAACATATTCGATATCAGTAAAATCAGATTTTTTCTTTCGATATCAGCGATATCGATGTTTTTCTTCCGATATTTTATCGATATCGATACTGCCTTCCGATATTATTTTGATGTTAGATATCGCATCAAAAGGTACATCGAATCGTCACTAACACTAACTAGCAAAAATGTCATTGTGCTCAATAAATTCGATAATAATGATCAAGTTGAGTAAAATTGGTGAAAAGAATTGAAGAAAATCACCAAGAAATCCTCAAAATGGCTGTCTTAGAGGAGCCGCCGTTCTTGATACCTTATCACACTTACAACTGATATTGTGGATATTCCTCACTCGATACACGAAAACGGCGAACTCTGTTAGGTGCATGGTGATCTAATGAAGCAAATAAGACCACTCCCGTCCTTCTAGAGCTATTTATGACGATATGCGAGCGTTTCAAGTGTGGACTAGGACTACTACAAAGTGAGCTCTGCATCATATGGAGACGCTCGCAGGCGGGGAACTTCACTTTGCATCATGTGATGACTTCCACGTTGAATGTGTTAATATATCTTGTCTTACCATCTGATTGAGATTACAATCCATATTGAATGAATAAGAACGTACTTTTTGAAAAAATCGTAATCAAATGCCTCCATGGCAGGCCAGTCAGCTGCAGCTCCTTTTACTAAAATAGGTTGGTACGAGTAGGCGAATGGTTTGAAGTCACTTCTAGTCAGATTGTCCACCACTTTGATTCCTGTCAGATTCGAGCAAATTCGACAATCCATCACCGGTCGTGTGGCTTCCCAGAAAACGTAGTTGTTTGGCAGAACACATTTGACGCTAAGAGCTGATTTCATCATACCTGTAGGACATTTTTTCATCAAGTAGTACATAATTTTGGTGGTAGGTATTCATACAAATAAATGCCATTTTAAATAAGATAAAATGTATTAATTTCCCACTAGTTCGAATAATTTGTTTTTTTTTCGTATTTAAAAAAATTAAAATTGGATGTATTTTGACAAATCTGTAGAATATTTAAGTATAAGTTTCCTCAAAAGTCCTATTACAGTCTGGCAGCTCAAGAATGATCACTCCATGGGCAACACTAGCGTTATGTCAGCAGTATCTGTCTATAAAGTCAATTTTGCTGGAGTAGAAGAAAGAAACTTGGAAAAATCCTTGGTGGGATGTTGGGATCTGTGCTAGGTACTCTAAAAAGCGGTGCCATGTCTGACGAGGATACCCAATGAGGAATTTCACCATGTCGGAATTTCCTATTTTTGACCCCAAAATCGGATTCAGCACCTCGAAAAACCCCCTAAGGCAAACTTTCAGCCCGAACTTCCTAATTTACGAATAAACAAAACAGTGTAGAAAATACGAATGTTTAAAAACACCGGGAAAATGACGTCATCCTGGAATAGTTCATTTATGGCCGCTTGAAGCGCTGAGATCGAGAAATCTATAGTCCCCAGATGCAAAATTTCACGAAACAGTAAAGTTCGAAATCGAAAAACCGAAGAAAAAAATAGGAAAAGCAAGATGGGAAAAATTAGGTTTCCCCTGTTTTTGTTTGATAACTTTTCTCTTAGAAAAGATGATTTCGTCGTCCCAATGGGCAACACTGGGAGGAGACGGCAATCCGAACAGCCCAATCAGCGAGCGTTCCCGCTTCACGTCCGTTTTCCCGGTTAGTTTTGAAATCAAAATTTTGATTGTCTCCCAAAAATAACAGGAGACTTATTTTCCGAAATCAGCCCGATTTTCATCTATCCCACACCATTAACTATTCAGGAAAAATGCAAACAGAATTCGGTGAAATTCCTCATTAGCAGCCTACAAGGTGAGAAATGAGGTGGAAGGTACCTCGAAGGTCCTATTGCAGTCTGTCGACGCGAGAATAATTGTTTTCTTCAAGTTATTTTGTTTTTACTATTACGTTTTCTTACACAATCGATAGTTGGAGTATCAAGATAGCCAACGGCTGTCGAATTGGGGTAAAAGTGGACAAATTCTTGCTGGTAAAAATCGAACTTCCAAAAAGATACCTCAGGATATTAAGGGTTAACCCTTTCAGAGTTAAACATAATGTTTAACAAAATGGCTCGCTAGGTCCGTACCGTCGAAATAATACGAAGAATCGGAGACAACGATGACGAATATGACAGCCACCAGTGGAGTGATGGCCCAAAGCCCCAACGTCGAATGACCGCAAGTTTCTGATGGCTCGTCCAAACATTTTGCCACACTTCGCAGCTCGTCTAGACGAACTCCCTTCCTTAGTAGCGATTCGTTCAAAGCCACAAACCTGTATTATTGAGAGAGAAAATGAGACATTAGAAGACATATTTATGAACTAAAGTACTTACGTGTGTTTTTTTAATCCAACAATACAACTTTATTGTAAAAAAATTTATTACAGTTTAGAATAATACAAAACAATGAGGAATTTCACCATGTCTGAATTTCCTACTTTTGACCCCAAAATCGGATTCAGCACCTCGAAAAACCTCCTAAGGCAAACTTTCAGCCCGAACTTCCTAATTTACGAATAAACAAAACAGTGTAGAAAATACGAATGTTTAAAAAAACCGGGAAAATGACGTCATGCTGGAATAGTTCATTTATGGCCGCTTGAAGCGCTGAGATTGAGAAATCCATAGTCCCCAGATGCAAAATTTCACGAAACAGTAAAGTTCGAAATCGAAAAACTGAAGAAAAAAATAGGAAAAGCAAGATGGGAAAAATTAATTTTCCCCTGTTTTTGTTTGATAACTTTTCTCTTAGAAAAGACGATTTCGTTGTCCCAATGGGCAACACTGGGAGGAGATGGCGATCCGAACAGCCCAATCAGCGAGCGTTCCCGCTTCACGTCCGTTTTCCCAGTTAGTTTTGAAATAAAAAAATTTGATTGTTTCCCAAAAATAACAGGAGACTTATTATCCGAAATCAGCCCGATTTTCATCTATCCCACACCATTAACTATTCAGGAAAAATGCAAACAGAATTCGGTGAAATTCCTCATTATAAATATAACATGATACATGGGGGGGAGTCAGAGTCCAGTGACTCTCTCCCTCATATGCTATCCGGTGTTACATCCTTGGTAGGGCGTTTGTGGTGAGGGTTATGGGGAGATTATGGTAAGAGGTTGACGTTTTGGAGTGTGGGCAGAAGATCGGTGTGGCGTTTTCTTTTTAGCCTGCTATTGGGCCGGTCAGGTGGGATGGTATTCAGAATGGGGTAGTTGCATGGGTCGTAATTTCGTGTTTTTGACTTCAGATTCGAATTTAGCGCACTTAAAAACGTATCTGTACCTGTTTTCAGTTAGAAATTCCGTTTAGTTTAGCCGTATTTCAATAAAGAAGGATGGTACCCTTTTTAGTGTTGGTGGGCCACTCCTCTTACGTCATCCTTAAACGAGAATCTCACAATAGAGTGCGTTGAGATCACTGCCATCGAGGACAATTCAAGTCAGAAACATTGCAATATAGTTGCAAAATAATGGTGATGGTTAAAAAAACTTTGAAATATATTTTTCAAGCTTTACATGTTTGAATTAATCGTTTAAATTGAAAGTTTTGAAGCATATTTTGGTTATTTTTCTTGTTGTTAAAACCTCGCGTTACTTTTACGGTCATGTTATCACGTTATCAGAGGACACATTTGGTGGTGCGGTCTGAGTTGAGTTCGTTCTGAGTTTATACCAGTATTAACCGACCATCATTTATTAGTTGATTGGTTTGGAAAAGATAATGTTCTCTGTAAAGTTTCAAGAAGCTTTTAATAAACGCTTGCATACGAGTCTGCAACACGTCTTCACTTTTTCCCGCTATCTCAGCTACCTACCCAATAATCTGCTTTCGAATGTTGTTGATAGTTCTTTTAACTCAGGGGTATATCTCAGTTTCTTCCGTAAGTACAATGGTTTTGGCAGTATATTATTTATGCGTAAATGTAGGGCTTTCCAACGAATGGTGAACGATTTTTCTACGAACACGAATGACGAAGATAAAGTTAGGTAGGAACGACTTGGTTGTAAGTAGAAATCATCAGAAAACCAACCGTAACTTTTTCGTAGAGCCATCTCCGTAACTTTTCTTTCGGAGAGCCATCGATTAGAGTTTCGAGGTGGCTTTCCTGGAAAATATTCCGTATTTGTGTATTGGCATGTAGCACGATTTTTACGTCAATAAAAAGTTCGTCAGCGCCGAAATAAGAGGAGCCAAGAATGAAGGTAAGTTGACACTTTTGTAGAAAGTAAAAGATCAGTTGTTTTCTTGAGTGTGGTACTTCTTCATCAAAATGGTTGCAGTAGCTCATGTATTGGAAGTTTCATCGTAGTGTCATTATCCTGTACAACGTAGTACCAATGAGTGTTTGTAAATTGTTAAATAAAAGGATGTTGGTTATGTCAAACTTGGAAGAATCTAGCAAATTTGCGAGGTTGTGGCTAGAGTATCACCAGAACACCGCGTTTTTTCACAACCATATAAGGTTTCAGTTACAGTAGAGGGAATGCCAGAAGGAAACAAAATCTTAGATGCAACATGTTTCGATTGCGCTGCTAGCAAAATTCAGTATGATAGCACCTCAAACGAACGTAAACAAACAGAGGGTTGCTGTCAAAGGACCCCCCGGGCAAAGGATCCCTCCGGCACAGTACCCCCAGGTCGATAACCTTGCGTCAGGGTAACAGTGGTGTAGGGGTCTCTTGGCCCCCTTCACACCCGTGACATAGCCCCCACCCCGCAGCGTCCAAGCCCTGTGTAGGTTTTCCCGCCTGAATCCGAGAATCCCGTTCTTTGAAAAAATCTCTAAATTTTTAGGAAGCGTTTCTGGGAGTTTTATTTGCAGATTCGTACTTCAATAGAGATTCTCTACACAGAAAAAATACAAAAAAATATCATGCAACTACCCCATTCAAGCTGCAAGTGGGTTAGGATGATGCAAGAGCCGTTGGTGGAAGCGAGTGTACGAGGCTTGTAGTATGTCCTGCACAGTGGGCATTACCAAATCTTTATGTAAGTTGGCGTTCCTGATATACCATGGCGCATCAGTTATCACCTTAAGAGCACGGTTTTGAAAGGTTTGAATACGTTGTACCTGCGAGTTAGATGCACCACCCCAGATTTGGCTCCTGTACTCCCATATGGGTCGTATGAGTATCTGATAGATAAGACGCTTGGTGTTTAATGTGAGTGGGGATCGCTTCCCGAGGAGAGGTTTGAGTTGTTTCAGGCGGTGGCGGCATCTTTGCAGGATGGCAGTGATATGACCAGTGAAAGTGAGACTTTTATCCAATGTAATCCCCAGGTAACGGACTTTAATTGTAGTAGGAACAATGTCTGCGCCAATGCTCAAAACTGGAATATGATGGATATGGAGGTATGCGGATATCACAGAGCTGGACTTTTGGGGGTTCAATTTTATTTTCTATCTTGAAGCCCACTCGTTCAAATCGAACGCGTATTCCTCGAGTTCCAGTCCGTTTCTCTCACCTCTAGATGAACTGCAGAGGAAGGCCGTGTCGTCCGCGAATTGGGCAATGGTCATTGAAGGGGAATTAGGAATGTCACCAGCATAGACAAGTAGAGGAGGGGGC
The DNA here is from genome assembly GCA_009739505.2 of Apolygus lucorum. NCBI lineage: Eukaryota > Metazoa > Arthropoda > Insecta > Hemiptera > Miridae > Apolygus > Apolygus lucorum. The sequence goes on from CM019169.2 coordinate 25,848,357, forward strand.
CCAGAACGCTTCCCTGTGGAACCCCTGCACGGATGATGCGTGCTCTCGACATGGCCTCTCGATATCGGACAGAGTAGGTCCGACCTTACAGATATGAGAGGAGGATGCGGTAGAATGTATCTGGGAGAGCCGATTTCAGCTTATAAAGTAGTCCGAGGTGCCAAACCCGATCAAATGCTTGTTCTATATCAGCGAACAGTCCTTCTTACGTGTGTTGTGTAGATGAAAATTTCCTGTTTACAACCTCAATGTCGAATTTAGCACCTTTGTAAAAACATAAATGAAGCTGATCTGAAATGACATGGATTCTGTTATGAAATGACGGTACATCACCGAAGATTTCATAAAGCGTTTTCGCAGAAGTCTTGGGACTTTTTGATCAGACCTCGTATCATCTCAAGATTACATTGAATTTTGATAGCTCCTGCGCTGAAGCAGAGGAGAGTAGAATCTAGCATACCAGGGTCTTAAAAACTACATTGAGTACTGCTAATATTTTTAATGCAAGTATTGGTAACCTGTCACACAAATCAGACTTCGTTTCCGGAGACGTCTCCGGTGGTCGGACAGGATTCGCCATCGTCATCTCTCCAACAAGAAACTTCATTTCTGCACGATCACTCGATGTTTTTCACTCGGAGTACTCTGACATTTCACTACTGATATAAAATATTTACCACCGTACAAAAAGAAAAACATGTGGGTCACTTAATTAAAATAAACATCGGAAAACATTGTGAAGACCGGAAGACGATTCGGACTCGGCACCATTTTCATTTGATTATTCTTCTTTCAATTCCAGTTTAGCTGTCTTGAGTTCCGCAACGCCAAAGTTGGTTTGGTGGTGATCAAGTTCTTCCTCCACGATTTTATTTTATCTTCCTCCATGTTTTCACTTTTCTGTACGAACTACGAACTTCTTTCGTGATGAGTGTTGGACTGTGTAATGTTTTGTTCGGTCTTCGGTAGTTTACTTTTACCTACCTTTATTTTGTTTAACTCAGGTTTTGGATTTTGCACGTAATGATTAATTATTATTGTTTATAAACAATCCTCGTTTCCAGTAGTAAGTAGGTAGTTAGCTGTTTACGTTACTTCTTTGCAAGGTGAGTTTAATTTAGTATACTTAATTTTAGTTTAATTTTACAACCCATATGTATCAGTCGATACAGTAGTAGGAGTGGTGGTCACTCTTACTACATAAAAAACTCTTACTTACATAAAAAAAGGCGATACTGAATCGGAAAAAAATGTTGTTTTGTTGTGACCAAACAATATTACAACAATTGAAAATTGCTAAAAACAAATTATGTTTCATCTAATATTGTATTTACTTTCTTTTTACTATAGCTGCGGTTTCGAAACCAGGCAGCATACGAAACTATATTTATTTACGCGTTATCACCTCTTGAAAGTTAACCCAAGGATCATTCTTATACCAAGGAAGATTCGCGAGCTAAAACTGCGGAAAACGTTGAGATTTTGCTAGCAAGTTACTATCTCAAGGATTCGCGTTTACCAGCAACACGAATGCGAATTCATTCGTACTATTGGCGGGCTTCAGTAGAAGGCTCGGCTCAAGATTTGGCAACGCTGAACTTTCTTCCCCATCCAGGCCTTTCACTGCTGAAGCTATTGAAGAAACAGCGTCTAAGTTAGTACAAGTAGGAAAAACCTTTGAATAGGCATCTACCTACTTTCATTTCTTCGTTTTGACTCCTAACTTGATGCTCAAAATCAACAAATTGTTGGACATTTTCCCGTCAGATAGTGGAATAGGTGTCCAGGAAAGTCTCAACTTCATTTCTATTCTATAATCATCTTCATCAATCTAGGGGCGCTAGCTTCTTGATGGTGCGTTCGCAATTGAAAAATGGTGCTCCGTGCCCGTATGCCAGGATTCCCATGGTGGTCAGAGGGTTAGTTTAGACCAGGGGTTCCCAAACTTTTTTGTACCACGCCCTCCTCTGGTTATTTGGAGACCCCCACGCCCCCCTACACATATCAGCTTTCCATTTTGCAATACCCTATTTCACGGTGCCGTACATACCAACTCCTACTTGTACAAGTATGTGCCTACTTGATACGGTGAGTAGGTAGATTTTTCGATCACTGTTGAATGCGGTAACGCAGAATGGAAAGATTCAATAATTGTACGTATGGTGAAAATTAAAACAAGTATTACATGAAAAAAGAATAAAATTGCTGATACAAAATTTAACATTGTAACACAGATACATTTTCAATTTAAGGAAGGTGAAACAATAGGCCTACTTACTTACAAAAACAAAACATAAAATGTAATTTAGTGAGATGAGTGCGCTTGCATGTTCTGGATAAGTTGACAGATCCTGAGAGGGGGACGGTTTTGAGAATATTGAACTCTAGTGTGATTTGATCTGTTTTATTTTAAAAAATGGCTTTAATTTTTTACAAACACTTGACCATTATGTCAAGTGAATATTCTTTATGTGGAAGAGTGGAAATTTGTAAAAAAACGTGGAAATTGAAACATTACAAAAACAATTTTGAAAACTTAGAAAGACTTTATTTCAAAAATCTGAGGAAATTATTTTTGTATGTTTTTTTTATTTATTTCATTTGGGTGTCACGCCCCCCCTGGACTTTCTCCACGCCCCCCAGGGGGGCGCGCCCCCCAGTTTGGGAACCACTGGTTTAGACTATAGAATTTGGTGGACCTTCTCATTTTCAGTTCTGAAATCCGGGAAGAGCCAAAGTAATATCGTCGTTTAAGTTCTAACATAGTATATCTCATTTTTTCCAACTTTACAGGAGATCTGTTAGGAGATCGTAAATTTGAAAGAATTTTGTGGAAAATAGTTATAACTTACAGAGAAATCAGTTTTTTCTGTCTCCTGTTAAGTTGGAAAAAATGAGATATCGTCGGTGAAGCGGCAACATGCTATATCTCAATTTTCCCAAGTTTTCAGGGGACACAAAAAACTGTCTAAATTCTACACTTCCTCGAAACAAAAATTTCATCTACAATTAGACCCATTTCATCAATTCTGACTGATTTTACCATATATTTTCGATTAATTAAAAAGTTAAGTGAGATATATGCTATGTTAGAACTTAAACGACGATATGTGACGTCACACCACTTGGTTCGCTCGTGGGAACGAGAGGAAGTTGCATGTCAGTCACAGATGTCCAGGAACTTGTCTCCAGTGCAGATGTCACTCACATCTATCCCCCCACTTGTTCCTCTCCAAAGAAATAAAAAAATAACTAATTACTGGTAGTAATTTACTACCTCTCTTCAACCTAGTGTTTGAAAAAAGAAAAACGTCTGCCAAGTTGGGTGGGCAGTATAGCTTCCTCACTCATTGTAACATGGACGTACAGAATCAGTTGGCGAAAAAATTATGATTCAAAGAGTTATTGAGTACCAAAATATTAGCGGTCCACCGTCTAGGACCTAACCCACACAATCCCTGAAAATTTCATCGAAATTGGTTGAATAGTTGCGGAGTTTTGGTTGTAACAATAAATTTAAAGTTCGCGCATGCGCAGCGGCTATTGCTTGACCTATTTGATTGAAACTTATAGGGTGTCTCTTAGAAGTTAGTACCTAACTAACCTCCAAATTTGAGCAAAATCGGTTCATTAGAAACCGAGAAACCGAGGTTCCAGGAAATTCACGTTTGCGCATGCGCACTCGCTCCTATTGGTCCGAAGGTGCTGAAATTTATAGGGGACCGTCTAGGACCTAACCCGCACAATCCCTGAAAATTTCATCAAAATCGGACCACAGGTTGGTATAGTTTTGCCCGGGACAAGGATTGACCACAGACAGACCGACAGACAGACAGACACGGAACCAAAATTGTTCGGAAAGCTCTAAAACGCAAAAAGCAAGTGGAAATTTTGATTTTGGAGGACATTTTTTTTTTTTCACTTCTTTCACGAATACAAAGCTTCCCTACCTTCGGTAGTGAGGAAGCAAAAAAAAAAAACAAATCCACATCTGTGAAAATGTTTTGGCAACAGTAACTGCAGGATTAGAACACAACTCCATCTTACTCAGAAGCTTGTTTTATTTCCATGCAGAGACCAACATGCATTTCGGTCCTTCTCCAGGTGGGTTTATGCATTTGACAAATGCAGAATCGTCTTCGCAGCCACTGAAGCCACGCGATTTCAGACTTTAGTACAGCAAAACCTCGGTAGCAGAAAATGTGCTGAAGTTGAACCTAACTATTGATCTTTTATTCCGGTTTATCCATCCATTTTCAAACTGATTTTAACCTTCTTTTTGGATAAAGGGCTCCCTCTGTTCTTCACTTTTTTTGGAATTTTATTTTCTACGTTGTCTCCCGCAGGCCCTTTTGATTTGGAGCGAGAGCGAGATCGTGATTTGGATTTCCGCGACTTCTTTTCTCCACCGCTTCCCGTTTCTTTTGCCTTGCTGCTGCTTCTGAAAAGGTAATTTATGTTTAAATGCAGATGTAAATTAAATGCCTGTTCTTGTCGTGGATGAGTAACAAAGATCAAATTGATCAAACCAACTGCATTGGGACAGTTAGTATGAATAATACAGTTTAAAAATATACTTCTGTCTTCGTGGGTGCCGATCCTAAATCAACTTCTACTGTGAAGAGAAGAATATTAGTCTGCCTACTAGAGTGGGCGGAATAGGTTTCTCACGACTAATAACAGATAGGAATATAAAATCTGTTGGTGTGAAAATTATTGAATTTTATGAAACAAACTTCACGATCATGTTCCGAACAAACGGATATGGAACAATTAATATCTTGGTATATTATTACCTTAATACCTTATTGGAGAATCTGTCTTAACCAGCAGGTAGAGTACAGGAGGCGAGATCTTTCAATGTCAGGACATCATCTGGCTACGACGGATTCTCCAATAAGATGCGTAGACAATAATTGTATTTTTATAACTAGCGGAACTAACTCCATACATTTAATACCAGATATGGAACAAATTTTAAGTCAACCATCTTTAAACGTGAAATGCAATTTAAAATTTTGTTTTTGGATGACTCAAATTGTGTTGACTTGTTGCACATATGTGCATATTATGCAGAAGTATTTCATTCAGTAGAGACGACGCAAAATTATTATTTTTGCTGAACAAATTTTGAAGAATTCTTCCTGTACAATTTGAGGACCAACAATGAGGAATTTCACCATGTCGGAATTTCCTATTTTTGACCCCAAAATCGGATTCAGCACCTCGAAAAACCACCTACGGCAAACTTTCAGCTCGAACTTCCTAATTTACGAATAAACAAAACAGTGTAGAAAATACGAATGTTTAAAAAAACCGGGAAAATGACGTCATCCTGGAATAGTTCATTTATGGCGGCTTGAAGCGCTGAGATCGAGAAATCCATAGTCCCCAGATGCAAAATTTCACGAAACAGTTAAGTTCGAAATCGAAAAACTGAAGAAAAAAATAGAAAAAGCAAGATGGGGAAAATTAGGTTTCCCCTGTTTTTGTTTGATAACTTTTTTCTTAGAAAACACGATTTCGTCGTCCCAAGGGGAACACTGGGAGGAGACGGCGATCCGAACAGCCAATCAGCGAGCGTTCCCGCTTCACGTCCGTTTTCCCGGTTAGTTTTGAAATCAAAAATTTTGATTGTCTCCCAAAAATAACAGGAGACTTATTTTCCGAAATCAGCCCGATTTTCATCTATCTCACAACATGAACTATTCAGGAAAAATGCAAACAGAATTCGGTGAAATTCCTCATTCTTGTAAACTCAGTGTGGCCGCTAGGTTTTGCAGGTGGGGAAGCTCTTAAGCTCTATTCTGCTTAACCTCGAACTGATCAGATGAATCAAGATAAATACGTTCTATAAATTATTCAGTTACGAGAGAGAAGTGATTCCTGCTGCTGTATTTTGTCTAAATAGGTATTAGCAATAAGTACGCACACTTGTGTAAATTACAGAACGTAATTCAATGGATTTGCTGAAGTCCAAGGCTGCTTACCTGGCTCGAGGCTTATTGCTCCTGTCAGTACTTTTTCTTTTCGATTTACTTCTGGTTTTCGCTTTCTTTCTCGATTTAGTCAAAGATCTCCCTCTTTTCTCCACGGGTTCCTTTTTACCGATTGTTTCCACCAATGGTTCCCTGTAATATGAAAACCGCAACTTTGAACTGGTTTCTTTCATTGAAACATCTGAAAGCTTTCTGGAGATATCGTTTTAAATTTAGTTGACTTTACCTCGTCCCTATCAGATATCATCGATGAATCTATAGCTAATCCTAATACAATGAAAACAATTTAATTGTGGAGTCCTCATGATTGTTTAGTTTCTACATTCTGGAAGCCATAATTATGGAATAATGTGGGCTTACTATATTTTATTGCGTAATTATCATCACAGATTTGCAATAATCGTAATTAGAGTGTGCTGAGGTTAGTGTTCAAAACAATTTCATTTTGTTGTGCAGGGAACCCCGATCTCAGAGTACTGTGTAGGCGGTCGTCTCCAGTAGGAAATAAGTGTTATATGGAACAAGCGGCTCCGGACGAATCTGATTTTTTGGATCCGTAAGGCAGGATATTTTGATGAGAAACATTTACTGCTACAAAATGCAGGATGTTGGTGGCTTGGCTTGGTTGTCGATGCAAATATAAACATGCATGTTCGTGTCAAAAATGTCGAGTACCTACCTCCTGAAATTCTCGTACTGAAACATCATGCAGACTTCTTTTAGACAAAAGTCCTCCCCACACTCAGTACACGAGATGTACCTGCTCTCTTGGATCCCTGCTCTGTTCTTCATCTTTCTCATGAAGGATGCATCTGGGTTCTTTTTTTCTTTCTCTTGCGTCGCGATCTCCAGTTTCCCCAGTTCGACGAGCCTGCGAACCCGTTCTTTGTCCATTGAAACAGCCTTGGGCTCTGGTTTTGGGTGATGGGACTCATGGAGGGATCTGGGAAAAGGTAGGTTTTGGCGAAGGTATGCAATTTGATTGATGTAATGCTTGGTATATTGCAATCCATCATTCTTGTTTAGAGCTTATTTTCCTAACAGACGAAGGAGTAAAATTATGTCTCACGTAAACCTTACAGAAGAATCCATTGAAACCAGTCAGGTATGTAAAGTAGGACAGGCACTTTCTATTGAAGACATCGCAATTTATCGTTCAGTGAGTGTTCCTATTTATAAAGCATGAGTGAAGGTAGAAAGACAGAGATTCGATTAGCCCTTCAAGGGTCGAGATGGGAGGTCGCCTGTGCAGGCTGCTGATCTTGATTTTGTCAGGCAGCAGTTAGCATGGTGCAACCGAGCAACACCATCTGCTCCGAAACCCAGTTGGTATGCTCTGTTTGCTGCTGCGCTGCATGAGTTAGTAGATGGTAAAGAACTCCGACAGGGCTTCGGAGGGCATTGGGGCCCGCGACTACCGACACTTTCACACCATTCGCATGGCAACTCTGCCAACTGCTGTATGGTGTTCGAGAGGTAGTCACGGGACAACCCTACCCCTTTGCTGTGCCTGTCGGAGTGGAAATGAACATCTTATATCATGTAGTGCAGCATTGTCCTCGGACATCATCCCGATCATATCATGATGCGGTCGCCAAGCAGATAGCAGGTGCTTTGTCATCTAGCGGCTGGGATGTTGAGAGGGAGAGATTGTATCACATGCCAAGTGACCAGCGTAAGAAGCCTGAGATCGTTGCTGTCAAGCCCGACCAGTCTTGCATTATCCTGGATGTCCAAGTTGTCAATGGCAGCTTAGACATGGAGCAGACTTGGCGGGCCAAGATAAGGAAATATGACACAAATGATTTACGGCAAGCAGTGTCAGAGCTAAAAGGAGTGGCACCCAACAACATCAGGGTGATGGCTGCAACCTTGTTGTGGCGCCGTGTGTGGTGCGGGAAAAGTGCCACTGGAGTAGCGCGAGTTGGGCATCTCGGTAGGTGTAATCCGTGGTATCACCACTCGTGTCCTGCTCGGCTCATATTTGAACTGGTGGTCGTTTTATGGAGGCACTTCCTCCTTCTCTCCCACCCCCACCTTCCTCATCTTCCCTCATCCCTAGGGCCGGCGTCGGGTGAGTCCTGGGCGTCCTCCCAATTATATTTGTATGTTTTTTTTTTCTAATTTATGGTGTGCCCCCTCCGTCACAAAAGACAATTTGTCTTTGAGGGGAGTTAAAAAAAAGTAAATGGGAGGTGATCAGATTACCTAGTGATCAGATTCCCCTTCACCACATGGGGCACAGAGGTGGCTTTATTACTGTGGGGCAGAGGGCAAGGATTAGAAAGGCAGGGGACGAGAAGTGATCAGATCACCCTAGTGTCCGAGTGGTGAGAGTAGTGGTCCCCCTTTCACCTCATGGAGTGCCAAGGTGCCCTGGTTACCATAACTGGTTACCATGATGAAGGGCAAGGAGTAGAACATATTTTCTGACTTTCCAATCCTCGCTTTCCACTCAGACTACATAGGTAGGAACACTCGGAACTTTGAATGATCTGTTGAAGATACACTAACCACTTAACTCCCCTACCTGCTGGTTTCATCGTCTGCCACATTCAGGAAGACGTAAACAATTCTTCTCAATACAAACCAATTGCATTATGTAGGACGAATACCTACCTCGAAAAGTACTCCGTGTCTGCCTTGCTCTTTGGCCGTAAAGTGGTCAGCATATTCCACTGGATATTGACGGGGCAGAGGTCTTCAAGTCTGATGCTTCTCATTTCATCCGGGAGCGGGTCTGCAAATTGATAAACCGTCGGTGGTTTACTCTTCTTCTTACGTCTGCCTTTCTTCGTGAAATCGTGTATCTTGATGTCTTCGGGCTTCAACTAATAAATAATAAATCATGCGTCGTTTATTTTCTGATTGAGTCCTACGTGATATGTTTCCCACAATACCATGAATATATGGCAAGCAATTTTAAAATTAAGTGCGCTTAGTTTCTATAATTCTTCTCATCAGGTGATATTACTGGTTTCGTGCACCCTCATGCTGTGACCTTTGAGTTATGATTGGTCGGGTAGTATTGAGGAAACAACTGAGAATTCTATGTGTAACGCTGACAGCTAATAGACACATTTACTATAATAATAGTATTTCTTGAGCGCTTGGCTACTTAGAAAGGCCAGTTCCAGGGCGGAGTTCCCCGCCACCACCAGGGCTCTCACGTCATTTCATAACATCAGTTAGGCACCTACCTTCTCAGGTTTTATTTTGAATTCTGGAACCTTCTCCATGAGTTTCTTGAACTCTTCAGCATTATTCGCTGTCGCTTTGGACAGATCTAGCACCTGTGCCACTTCTTTTTTCTTCCCAATGAGGTCATCTAGTTTTAGAGCCATCTATGGAAAAAGTAACAAGCGATCCTGATATTCAAATAAACTCACTTAAACTAAACTTTGAAGTTGAAATCAGTCCAAAACATGGGTTAAGTATAATGTATATGATGTTTCAACTTCATTTGCACCTAGCTGATAGCTGCTATCTTCCTCCTATCCATAATCCGAAGTATTGTAGCTAACAAAACAACTTTCTCTAAGTACCCTGAACTATCGTAGGGGACCATCTACACGCCAACCAGCACAATCCCTCAAAATTTCATCGAATTCCGTTCGAAAATTTATAAATTATGGATGTTACAAGGAATACACGTTTGCTACCCACCGCATAACCCCTAAAAATTTTGTCCACTAAATATGGACATCCCTCCCTCAAGGAACTTGTATCAACCACCTACACCCATGTTCTGTCAAAATACTGACCGAGTGTCAAAAACTACGTAGAAATTGACGTTGTCTCACGACTGGGTCAGAAAACTTGAAAACTCACGCGAGATTCTTCGATTCGGTTCAATGGGAGGACTTTTATTTGCTTCATCGCCCTGGCTTGAACGAGAAATTTGTAACCGCAGAACATTTCGATTCAAGAACAAATAGGTAGGTAGAAATCTAAAAAAAAATCAACCAAATCAAAAAATTCCCCCAAATTTTAACGAATTTCAAATTTAAAAATGTCCGAAATCGCCGAGGTTGACAGAAAATTAATAATTTAGTAAACTCTAGGAACACAACTCAGGAACCTTGAAACATATGTTGAAAATAATAAATTTGGAATTTTTGGAATGGTCACTAGCCAATAGACAGGATTTGAGTCAAAATTGAGTCGTAATAGAAACCAGTTATCTACCGTCTACTCTTTTTAAAAAACGCTGCAAATCATTGCTCAAAGGTTTATTATTTTCTGTATAGATCACCCTTCTGTATAGATCACTGGTTCTCCATCAATAGCACCTACCACCATCTGTATTCTCCCTTGACCTTCCCTCTCAAATTTCAGTTTCCTGCGTTCAATAGGATTGAAAATGGCTTCGGAGCTCGCTCAGCTGATCAGTAATCTGAAGAGTGAAGGAGATCTCCTCGAATGCTGGAGACGCCTGGAAGAGCAGTTCCATTCAATAGGAGTAAAAATGGTTTTGGAGCTCACTCAGCTGATCAGTGATCTGAAGAGTGAAGGAGATCTCCTCGAATGCTGGAGACGCCTGGAAGAGCAGTTCCATTCAATAGGAGTAAAAATGGTTTTGGAGCTCACTCAGCTGATCAGTGATCTGAAGAGTGAAGAAGATCTCCTCGAATGCTGGAGACGCCTGGAAGAGCACTTCCATTCAATAGGAGTAAAAATGGCTTCGGAGCTCACTCAGCTGATCAGTAATCTGAAGAGTGAAGGAGATCTCCTCGAATGGTGGAGACGCCTGGAAGAGCAGTTCCATTCAATAGGATTGAAAATGGCTTTGGAGCTCACTCAGCTGATCAGTGATCTGAAGAGTGAAGAAGATCTCCTCGAATGCTGGAGACGCCTGGAAGAGCACTTCCATTCAATAGGAGTAAAAATGGCTTTGGAGCTCACTCAGCTGATCAGTGATCTGAAGAGTGAAGAAGATCTCCTCAAATGCTGGAGACGCCTGGAAGAGCACTTCCATTCAATAGGAATGAAAATGGCTTCGGAGCTCACTCAGCTGATCAGTGATCTGAAGAGTGAAGAAGCCTTTGAGCAATGATTTGCAGCGTTTTTTACCCACCAACATTTTTTTTACCTATCAACTTTTTTTTACCTACCAGCTAGGTACTACCTACCACACCATACTGCTTCACACCTTCACAATCAAGTTTATTAGAAAGAACAAACGCTTCACACTCGATTGGAAAAATAGAAAGCTTCGTATGGAAATTTGATTACTGGTTACGCAGGAGGCAAAACTGTATACAAATCGAAGAAATGAACAGCGATCGCATTTTAGTCCGATAAAATTTGAATGGAGAATAGACCTCTTTTGCGATTCACACTCATGATTCTGTTTTATCGAAGGAAAACCTTCAAGTACTCGTAGGGACCGAACGGTTTGTCCTACAGAGCTCCGGGTGGTCTCAAAAATTTTTAAAAATTCAATACTATTTAAAATTGGTGAAAAAACGATACCTTTATTTCGAGAGTTTTCGAGCTAGGGCACTCTTGAAAATTTCAACCCTTAATTTTCACCCCTTAGAAGTGACCTACATCAACCAAAAGCTTCGCGGCACAACTAGACCCCAAATGGAGCCCATATACCAAATTTGAACCAAATCGGTCCAGTGTTGCTAAGAAAAGTGCCGCGTACGGCGTACGGCGGACGGACGGAGATTTTTGGTTTATTATTTTCAACTAGCCGAAAAGCCTGCTAAAAGCAGGCAAAAAATTGTAGATATGTAAAAAAAATTTTGATGTTGCGGCCTGGAATCGAACCCGGGACCCCCACGTTCGGGCGACATACGTACGTACGGTTGGCGTTTTATGTATATAGATAATAAGCCTTTGGAATCGAGCAAGAAAAAAAAAATTTTAACCCCCCCTCAAAATTTGATGTTTTACGTTTCAAGGTACGTAGAATCCGAAAATCGAATAAAAAAATTTCCGTCCGTCCGCCGTACGCCGTACGCGGCACTTTTCTTAGTTACCATGGACCGATTTCGATGAAATTTGGTATATGGGCTCCATTTGGAGTCTAGTTGTGCCGCGAAGCTTTTGGTTGATGTAGGTCACTTCTAAGGGGTGAAAATTAAGGGTTGAAATTTTCAAGAATGCCCTAGCTCGAAAACTCTCGAAATAAAGGTATCGTTTTTTCACTCAATTTAAATAGTACTGAATTTTAAAAAATTTTTGAGACCACCCGGAGCTCTGTAGGGCAAACCGTTCAGTCCCTACGAGTACTTGAAGGTTTTCCTTCGATAAAACAGAATCATGAGTGTGAATCGCAAAAGAGGTCTAATCTCCGTTGAAATTTTTTCTGACTAAAATGCGATCGCTGTTCATTTCTTCGATTTGTATACAGTTTGCCTTCTGCGTAACCAGTAATCAAATTTCCATAATCAAAAGTCAATGGAGGATACTGAAGGCGCCTGAGTGGTCACTGATCAGCTGAGTGAGCTCCAAGGCCATTTCCTCTCCTGTTGAACGCAGGAACCTGAAATTTGAGAGGGCGGGTCAATTGAGAATGCTGAAGGCGCCTGAGTGGTCACTGATCAGCTGAGCGAGCTCCAAGGCCATTTCCTCTCCTGTTGAACGCAGGAAGCTGAAATTTTAGAGGGCGGGTCAATGGAGATTGCTGAAGGTGCCTGAGTGGTCACTGATCAGCTGAGTGAGCTCCAAGGCCATTTTCTCTCCTGTTGAACGCAGGAACCTGAAATTTGAGAGGCAGGGTCAATTGAGATTGCTGAAGGCGCCTGAGTGGTAACTGATCAGCTGAGTGAGCTCCAAGGCCATTTCCTCTCCTGTTGGACGCAGGAACCTGAAATTTGAGAGGGCGGGTCAATGGAGAATGCTGAATGCGCCTGAGTGGTCACTGATCAGTTGAGTGAGCTCCAAGGCCATTTCCACTCCTGTTGAACGCAGGAAGCTGAATTGTTAGAGGCAGGGTCAAAGGAGAATGCTGAAGGCGCCTGAGTGGTAACTGATCAGCTGAGTGAGCTCCAAGGCTTCTGTTGAACGCAGGAACCTGAAATTTGAGAGGGCGGGTCAATGGAGAATGCTGAAGGCGCATGAGTGGTCACTGATCAGCTGAGTGAGCTCCAAGGCCATTTTCTCTTCTGTTGAACGCAGGAAGCTGAAATTTGAGAGGGCGGGTCAATGGAGAATACAGATTGTGATAGGTGCTATTGATGGAGAACCAGTGATCTATACAGAAGGGTGATCTATACAGAAAATAATAAACCTTTGAGCAATGATTTGCAGCGTTTTTTATTCGATTTTCGTATTCTACGTACCTTGAAACGTAAAACATCAAATTTTGAGGGGGGGTTAATTTTTTTTTTTTCTTGCTCGATTCCAAAGGCTTATTATTGAAAATATTAAACCAAAAAGCTCTCGAAAATCGAAATTTCCACTCGCGTTTCACGTTTCAGACCTTTCTGAACAATTTTGGTTCCGTGTGTGTCTGTCTGTCTGTCATGAAATCTTTGAAACCGACATAAGTATATGAAGTTATTGTCCGATTTCGATGAAATTTTCAGAAATTTCGCGGGTTGGTGTGTGGACGGTCCCCTATGAAAATCATCACCCCCGGACTGATAGCAGCCACTGCGCATGCGCAAACGTGAATTCCTTGTAACAGCCATAACTTCCTCATTTTTCACCCGATTTCGATGAAATTTTCAGAGATTTTGTGGATTGGGGTGTAGATGGTCCCCTATGAAAATCATCACCCATGGACTAATAGTAGTTGCTGCGCATGCGCAAACGTGATTTCCTTGTAGCAGCCCCATAACTAACTTCTACATTTTCCATCCATAAATTTCGTCAAAATTTCTCAGGATTTTTTTCAGTTTCCAGTACCTACTCTGTGACTACTATGCATCGGATCATCTATACAATCGGGTTATGGTTGCGAGGAAGCTATGTGCCACACCCACTTGGCAGACGTTTTTATCTGTCGAATAATTTTTGATTTTAGGTTACGACCAATGAGTAATGATGATATACGTAATGATGTGTAGTGAGTATTTATCAACCTGTGCATAGCTATTAAAGGCAGTACTTACGTTCAATAACCTTCCTTAAGGTAATGTTCTGAATTTAAAATTCTTAACAATTCTAACGTAGGGTAACGCGTAACACGGAAACGCCCTATTAGTCAACGTAGGGCGCACTGTGTCAGTGGGTAAGAATTCGTTATTGTTTGATCGATGGTTGGAGGTTGTTATGCTTCTCTCCCCTCTTTTACGTTTCATTCAATCTTTGTGAGAGCTAGGTTCATTCATGGGGGAACTCTGAGGATTCCGAGTAATTTAGATCAACAATTTTTGTTGATGTTTCTAGTCATATAATTGAGGCCGTAATTTTTCACATTTAAATAATTTTGTTCAAAAAATTTGTTTTTTTAAATTTATTTATTTCCATTAGGGTACAGAACATTTTAAATATTGTGAGCTGCCGCTCAGCAGCTCACTGTTCCCCCTGACAGGCCACAGAGGCCAGTAAGCCCTGATCCCCCTTGAGAGCAAACCCCCAGGCCACAGAGGCCTGTAAGCCCTGAAAACCCTTGGACAGGAACCCAGGCCGCAGAGGCCAGTAAGCCCTGAAGGAAAAGAGAGAAGACCCCAAAGGCCACACATCAAATGGGGCGTGGCCCCTTCAAAGTGCCCTCCCACCACCTTGGGCACAACCAACAATCACACAAATAGTCAAGCCACTGGAAGAAGAAATGCAATTCTACCAACCAACAATTGGTGAAGTTAAGTTGGACAACCTGGAGGGGAGGAGAAGGAAAGGCCATTGTCATACTGGAAGAGCTTCATTCCCTGATGCGCCGCCTAGCCAGCAAGTCTCGAAGTGTACCCCCCAGTCTTTGAAGCTCTCTCCCCCTGTACCGTAACGCCTTAACGTCACCGTACCGTATCGCCCTCCTGCCTCCCCAGTCAAGTTCAGAGATAGGTTTTGCCAAGTGAGTGGTGCTATTCTGATACTGTGATTGCTCGTCCTGACCCCCCTGGAACCGTGTCGTCGTGGTGTATCGCGCGCGTAACTCCAGTCCTGTCCCGGCTACCCCCCTGAACTTTCTCTCGCCTCTCATCGTGACCAGGACTCGCCTCGGTAACCCTGCAGCACGTGAGTGTAACTATAAATCTATCTCAAATTGGCCAATTTAGGTAGAAGGTGGAACAAAGTGAAACTCAGTTTAGTCACTATTGTATATCTAGTTAAGAGGATATCGAACTGGAACATTAAGCGTAACCATAAGAAACTTCCTAGTCAGCTTGTACAACGTACCGTAACTCTAGTAAACTTAGTCAAAAGACCACATTTTGTTCTTAACAGTAAGCCCCTCAGGCAGTGTCGGGTCGTTGGCCCCGTTACGTATCTCGAGTCAATCTTATTAAAATTACGTTTTCTAATTCAATCTTTTCTTTCAACTCACCCTGGTTCTGGTTCTGACTTGTAACGGGTATCGGTGATAGGTAGTTAAACTCATTGCAAAACACAGTAACGTCAGTAAAATCATTTTTATTCAACAACCGATACACCTTAAATGGTATAAAATACAGGTAAAACAAAGGTATCTTAACAGTAACCAACAGTATCGTCAAGGTGTGTCGCAGAGCCTCATCTCCCAAGCCGCCTCGGACGGAGCTACCACGACCCACCAAAGTTAAGTATAACAACAATTCTTAGCCTAAGTGTGTCGCTCTTCTACCTTTCAGTGACCCGTTACACCCCCAATTTAAATAGGAACATTTTAACTTCTCCCTTCCCGATCGACTGGTACTCTAAACCCCCAGGCTTACAAATTGGTGGCAGCGGTACGGATTCCTGCAAGCGTGAACCCGGAACTATATCGGACTCGTAACTTTCACTCCTCGAGTCCGGTGTATTGACGGATCGCGCGTGGTGGCGCCCTGCACGAACCCACAAAACAAATATTTGTGCCTGGAGTATCGGCCGATCCACTTTCAAATAGTTCAAAACAAGTCAGAACCCAGGGTAGTAGGTAGGTAGGACGCCTCGTAACGGTAATTCCGAAAAGTAGGTCGCACCTCACCACTATACCTGCATTCCAACGAACTGTGTCGTCACACAGGGACACAATACAAAACCGTATCGTCATACGGGAACACACAACAACTAATACTGAACCACTAGACAGTAACTGTGACAGAGAACCGAACCGTATCGACTGTGCTGTGTTTACCCATTTTTCCGCGTCCTTACAAGTGAAACATGGTGCTCTCGGACGTCGAGGATGAGGAGGAACAGCAACCCTTCAACAATAAGGAAGCGGTCGATACACTGACCGAGACAATGAAACAAATGAACGTATTGCTCAAGAGGTATCACGAGACAACCCAAGATGGTGACAAGGACGGTATTCCACGTTCACTACTGTTAGAACTGGAACCGTGGGACCCAGATACACCGGGGTCGCTGAGTGTCGGGTCGTTTTTTGCAAATTTCGACACCGTAACCAGTGGGTTGTCTCAAAAGCAAAAAATGAGACTCTTGAGAACCAAGACAAGAGGTACTGCGAAGCAGTTTTTGATCGACAGGGACGATACCCTCGACTATGACAATGCCTACGAAGTGATACGGGACGAGATGACGAACTGGTTCATGCGCGAGAACCCTCAACATGCGGCAGCCCTACTCTGGACCATCAAGAGGAACAACCCAGAAACGCTTCGGCAGTTCGCCGATCGGATCAGGGGACTGGCTCGATGCGCCGTATTGGAGGAAGGAACGCACCTCGACCGTCATGAAAAACGAGAGTGGGTCGAGCGGAAGACTTTGAGCGCCTTCGTGAGGGGTGTCGGAAAGAAGATGAGCGCATTCCTCGTAACCAACCGTCCCACATCACTCCGCATCGCCCTGGAACGGGCGGAAGAACTCGAAAATACCTTGACAGAGACGGAAGAAACGGAGGAACGATGGGATCTCGCGGCTGTATCGGGAGAATTGAGGTGCTATAACTGTGGTGGAACCAACCACTTCGCCGCTCGATGCCCCCGAAAGGACCAACCGGTACCCCGACGGGAACAGCGTGTTGGTGATGACCGCCGGAACAGGTGGAACAGTGACGAACAGCGACCAAGAACTGATGAACGACCCGCGCCTCGATACCCCTGTATCTTTTGCGCCGCGATGGAACATTTCCCCGTGGATTGCCCTAAGAGTCCGCAACGAACCATATTTTGCAATTTTTGCGGGTGTCGGGAACATCTAGAAGAAAACTGCCCCGAAAAACGGAAACTACTGCCCGTGTCGCAACCAATCGCCGACCCGAAACACCTAAACGAGGTCAACCGTTACAAACAGGAACCGGCTGGACTCCATGTAACGGCTGTTGAACGACCAATGATACGAACCCTAAAAGTGGAAGTGGGCCTCGGAAACGAGACCCGTAACATGCTAATAGATACCGGAGCCGCCTTATCGGTACTGGCGAGACCTGTATCGGGAATTCCGATGGTACCCACCAAGGTCATGGCATGGGGAGCGGATGGGGCCCTATTACCTTTCGCTGGGGAACAGTGTATCGACACCCGTATCGGAAAATACCAATTTAAACATAATTTCCTCGTGTTTGCCCGGAAGGGCGCGACCCTTGATTTACTGGGTCTTGATGTCTTGAGACGGGTACCAATGACGTTCACAACTGGACCGACGATGGGAATGAGAACGGAAAATGAAGCGGAATGGAGGAACATGGACCCTCTTTATTGCGAGTTGGGAAATATCGGGATGGTGTCGCAGCTCGGGAGGAGGGAGGAAACTGGGTCACCGCGTCTGAGCCTTCGTGAAAGCGCCGACACAGTCCTCCCCAGCACCTTTCGAGTTGTGATGACCCCCCCCTCACCCCCGCATCACGGAGGTTCGCAGGAGAGCCCCGTCGTGACCTTCGAGGAACGCTTCACAATGGAACCCGCCCTTGAAACTCCGGACAACGAGACCTTGACCCAACAAGAGGAGTGGAACCGAGGTGGAACGTCGAAAGTGACCGCCGCGCTGTGTGCAAGCCATGACGTCGACCCTGTATCGCCCCCAATATTCCGAGGGGAAGTGACAGGAACACCAGGTGTGTCGCCGGGTGTATCGCCGGGTGTAACGGCGGGTGTATCGCCCCCAATATTTCAAGGGGAAGTGACAAGAACACCGGGTGTGTCGCCGGGTGTATCGCCGGGTGTATCGGCAGGTGTATCGCCCCCAATATTTCAAGAGGAAGAGACAGGAACACCGGGTGTGTCGCCGGGTGTATCGCCGGGTGTATCGGCAGGTGTATCGCCCCCAATATTTCAAGAGGAAGAGACAGGAACACCGGGTGTGTCGCCGGGTGTATCGCCGGGTGTATCGGCAGGTGTATCGCCCCCAATATTTCAAGAGGAAGAGACAGGAACACCGGGTGTGTCGCCGGGTGTATCGCCGGGTGTAACGGCAGGTGTATCGCCCCCAATAATTCAAGGGGAACTGACAGGAACACCGGGTGTGTCGCCGGGTGTATCGCCGGGTGTAACGGCAGGTGTATCGCCCCCAATATTTCAAGAGGAAGAGACAAGAACACCGGGTGTGTCGCCGGGTGTATCGCCTGGTGTAACGGCAGGTGTATCGCCCCCAATAATTCAAGGGGAACTAACAGGAACACCGGGTGTGTCGCCGGGTGTATCGCCGGGTGGAACGGTAGGTGTATCGCCCCAAATATACCACAAGGAAGTGACTGGAACACTGGGTGTATCGCCGGGTGTATCGCCGGGTGTATCGACGGGTGGAACGACACAAGAATCCCAAACCAAGATACAGAATTGGAACTACAACTTGAATAGCTGCGGTTACCAATTTGGTGACAGTGACGCATTGGAAGCAGAACCCATACCCGAATGTGAATTGGACGAGGAAGAAGACTTCCCGGAAGTACAAGTGACAGTGGCTACCATGCAAGCTGGACGACCGTCACTAACGTCAGACCAGAGCGCCCCCGAGGTGTCGGGAGGAAGACAACAAAGGGCTCTAGAGGCCTCGACGAGTGACAATAATATCGTTCACGATTCGGCAACCCCAAACGACATAGAAACCGAGATGGAGGATTGGGAGATGATACCAACGGATCAGTGGGATGAACCACAACCGGAGTTGGAAATAACCATCGAAGCCAAGCTAGCTCATTTATCGGGCACAGATCGTGAAGCAGCGAGAGGGACCCTCCTGAACTTTCGTGACCTATTTCAGCCGCCAACCAGTGAAGGATGCAGTCTCGAGGTCTATCACGAAATTACGACTACGCAACCCGAAGTGACCGCTCAGAAGCCCTACCCCATACCGCACGCGCTCCGAGACGTGGTAGAAAAACAATTGAAAGACATGTTGGAAGCTGGAGTCATCAGTGCCTCAACCAGCCCATGGTGCGCTCCAGTTCTCCTTGTCAAGAAGAAGACACCACCGGGCGAGGAGCAAAAGTGGAGGTTTTGTACTGATTTTAGGCAATTGAACAAGATTACGAAGGGGGATGCGTATCCAATACCTCGCCTGCAGGAGACCCTCGCTCTGCTGGGTGGTTGTCAGTGGTTCACGACAATTGATCTCCTATCCGGATACCATCAGATACCCGTGCACCCCGATGCGAAGGAAAAAACAGCGTTCTCAGTCCTGGGGAGACACTTTGAGTATGACAAGATGCCCTTCGGGCTGAAAAATGCTCCCGCGACCTTTCAAAGGGTCATGAACAACGTTTTGGATGGAGTGTTGGGAAGAAACTGTTTAGTATACCTGGATGACGTGATCATTTTCTCCGCGACGCTGAAAGAACACCTTGAGCGGCTTCAGGAGGTCTTCGAACGCTTACAAGATGCCCGGTTGCAAGTGAACTTGGCAAAGTGCGAATTCCTAAAAACGGAGGTACGCTTCCTTGGTCATCGCGTCACTACAGGAGGAATCCACACCGAACCCGAGAAAACCCAAGCTGTCCGTGAATTCCTAGTACCGACGTCCTCCCTCAAGCTTCAGTCCTTCTTAGGACTAGCCGGATTCTATCGACGATTTATACCGAATTTTGCAGAAATCACGACACCGCTAACTGATCTCTTGAAAAAGACGAATCCATTCGAGTGGAACCAGGTGCACCAGACCGCCTTTGATGAGCTCAAGAAGCGCCTTACCGAAGAACCTGTATTGGCATATCCGGACCTCACCAAACCGTTCGTTTTAGCCACAGACGCGTCAGGAACGGCCCTCGGAGCGGTTCTGTCTCAAGAACACGACGGAGAAGAAAAACCCGTAGCGTACGCAAGCCGCAAGCTCAACCCCGCCGAGACCCGCTATTCCGTGACAGAACGGGAATTGCTCGCAGTAGTGTGGGCCGTAAGGCATTTTCAAGAGTACCTACTGGGACAACCCTTCGAGTTGCAAACGGATCACATGGCCCTCACAGCTGCTATGAGATTAAGGGACCCCACCTCCCGTATCGGTCGCTGGGTTTTGCGCTTGGCGGAATACAATTTTATACCAAGATACCGCCCAGGAACCGCCATGAAGCACGCAGATGGTTTAAGTAGGATGGACGTAGCCGCGCTGACACTGGAGTTCCCGAAGAGTTTGATGATTGCGGCGCAGAATATTGATTCGTGGGTCCAGGCTACCGTGATCCTTGAAAAGGGAGGGAAGACGCGGCGGAACGACGGAGTGCTAGAGACGCAGGTTCGACTGGAAGGAAAGGACGAGTGGGTACCACTCATGCCCGTGTCCTTGAGGGAATGGCTCCTTGACAGGTGTCACCGGAACGAGTGGTCGGGGCACCCTGGAGCGGAAACGACAGAAAAACTGGTTCGAAGATTGGGATTTTGGCCACACTTGTCGAGGGATGTGAAGGAGTATGTGAAGAGATGCGGAACGTGTCAACGACGTAACACGCCGACTGGTCTTCGACACCCGATCCCGAAACCCCTCCTACCCGATAGGCCAGGACAGATTGTAGGGATAGATTTCGTAGGACCAGTCACGTCCGGAACTACCCAAAAATACATTCTGACAGCCATTGATCATTTTACGAAGTACGCCGAAGCCTACCCCGTACCTGATTGTACCGCCGGCACCGTAGCACGCGTTCTGGCAACCCGCTACATCCCCGTTCATGGTGTACCCGAACGATTGATCTCAGACAGAGGAACCGCTTTCACGGCGAAGTCAACGAAAGAATTGTGTAATAAATGGGGGATACGGCAAGTTTTTACAACAGCGTACCACCCCGAAGGTAATGGCGTTTGTGAACGCTTCCACAAGACTCTCGCCAACATCCTTTCCAAGATCATCGGACGAACCACCGCATGGGAATCAGCGTTACCAATTGCCCTCGCCGCCTATAGATCCCTACCGCACAAAAGTACAGGTTTCTCTCCGAACTTTCTAACTTTTGGAAGGGAAATGAGATTACCCAATGAGACCTTTCAAAGCATCAAAGGCCCACAAGAAGAGACCACTAGACTCAAACATTTACAAATAGCCAGAAACGCAGCAGTCCAATGTCTTCACAACGCATGGAAACGAAGGAGTAACATCATCAACGCACGCTTGGCCGCCAGATCTTTTCAACCTGGAGACCGAGTATACTTGAAGGAAATGCAACCGCCATCTGGAGCAGCCCGTAAACTATGGAGCCCATGGTCAGGACCTTGGGTCGTCACCCTGAAACATTCTGAAGTCACATACGACATCCGAGATATCGCAGACATAAAACGTCAGACGGTGCATATTAACAGACTGAAGCCTGCTTTCGCGGCTGGAATCCCGGACGACGCGTTTATGGAACACCTGACCGAACTGGAACGGGAACAACCCATAGTTCCCCTGCCCCAAATCGACGACCCAAGAAAGGAGACAACTGAAGACCCCAATTTGATGGAGTGGGTTACAGAGGAACCCTCTAACCAAAGCACCCAGACTATAGACTCACCTGATACCACAGCAATCATCACGGAAACGGAGCAGAGCCCCGCTGAACCCTCAGGTTCCACGACCAGAGAAACGCCAGGAAGCTCCGCCACCTCCCCGCCAACAGTAACAACCCCACCTCAGCAAGAGATCTGGGACCAAACCACCGAGTCCCCTGACACACCACCGAGCGAAAGGAACGGACGACCCGTAGCCTCACCGTCACAGCAGCTAGCCACAACCAGCCGCCAGACCAATGAAGACACGGTGAACCGTCCCGAGCCGAGGTACTCGCTGCGACCCCGAGTACCGGTGAATTACAGCCAGATCAATACGGGGAAGTGATGACTTACTGACTAACTACGACTACGACTATGACTAACACTTACCTGACACGGAACAAACACGAACACATACACATAAACATCTGAAACATAAACACACACATACGTTAAATAAGATTGAACTCGAGAAGGACCCTTCAGGTCAACCAGTTAAACAGGACCCTTCAGGTCAAACCATTTAACTAGGACCCTTCAGGTCAACTTCCCAAGCCCATAGACCCGGAAAACCCGTTTGTAGACCCTTCAGGTCTAATCATGCGTAACGAATCGAAATTTCAAACTGAGACTCACCGTGCTTTCAAGCCTGGATTGAGCCAAAAACTGCGCTGGTTCGCACTGAAGTAAATGCCGTACAATTTCAAGGGGCAAAATACTATTAGGGGCAACTTGTGGTTTCTAGGATGACGTCTCAACACCTAAGGGATCCCCGAGTTCAGAAGGGACCACCACCGCCGGATGAAGACATCGCCCTTCTCCATCGATACCTCGACAAGGAAGAAGCGCGTCTCGCCGCCCTATCGCGAACCGTCCTAAACACCACCGAGCCCCCTTATAACCCCCGTTTCGTAATGCCCACTCTGGCCACCCTTATAAAATTCATGCTGAGGACTGAGGAACAGCATGCGAAAACCATTCTAGCAGATGCCGCCCTGGTCTCCGTGACCGAAATCACCGAATTGCTCCCAACCTACCACCGGATAGCACAAGAAAGGGACATCCTGTTAGAAAAGCAAGAAGAATGGTTGGAGGAGAAACGTCTCCTTCTGAAAGCACTCGTGGAACACGAACAACGTGACACCGTGCCGGTACAGGAAGCTGCAGAGCCACCTGCGGCGAGGACCCAGCCAACTGAGACCCTCCCAGCGGAAGGAGAACGCACTCCCGTCGGAGCACCTTCTTCCAGCGAATCCTCCTCCTCTTCGGATTCACAAGGGAACCCAGCCAAAAAACCGAAGGCCAAACGACCTCCCCTTCGCAAACCGCGAGGCAGCATGACGGAGGCCGACCAGCACACCGATGACTCAACCCCACCCGAGCCACAGTCCGCCATCTCCGACCCACCGACACCTACAACCCCGGATCTGCCAGAAGAGATTGTGGTAACCGCCACCTTGCCCTCACCCATTACCAGCCTTGAGAACACTCTGGACGAATCGGCAGCCGCAACACCCCAACAAACCCCGGAACAGCAATTCGCCACGTGGATGTCCACACCACTGTACGCTCCACGACTCCAGCTCGAGCGATGCGAGGACCCCAGAACCGTCTCGCCCTTGGTCCTCCGACTGAAAAGGTCGTCGGCCCCAAAAGGACCAAGGACATGCCCCGTCTGCACGCGGCCGTGTCAGCAGATCCTCAAGTTCCGCTGCACGGCGTGCAAGACGTTCTGGCAGAGGCTGAAGAAGTCCAACGACGCCCAGAGGGAGTTGCCAACCTGCCCGGACGACCACAAGGAAAAGCGGCAACCTTCAACCTGCCCTGGATGTAGACGTTACAAATATGAGGCGGGGCTGCGACGAGCCTACCCCTCGCTGCCCCTGCCCATACCCAGCGTCATCGAGGACGACGCTGGCTCCCGGAGCGGTGGGGGATGTGAGCTGCCGCTCAGCAGCTCACTGTTCCCCCTGACAGGCCACAGAGGCCAGTAAGCCCTGATCCCCCTTGAGAGCAAACCCCCAGGCCACAGAGGCCTGTAAGCCCTGAAAACCCTTGGACAGGAACCCAGGCCGCAGAGGCCAGTAAGCCCTGAAGGAAAAGAGAGAAGACCCCAAAGGCCACACATCAAATGGGGCGTGGCCCCTTCAAAGTGCCCTCCCACCACCTTGGGCACAACCAACAATCACACAAATAGTCAAGCCACTGGAAGAAGAAATGCAATTCTACCAACCAACAATTGGTGAAGTTAAGTTGGACAACCTGGAGGGGAGGAGAAGGAAAGGCCATTGTCATACTGGAAGAGCTTCATTCCCTGATGCGCCGCCTAGCCAGCAAGTCTCGAAGTGTACCCCCCAGTCTTTGAAGCTCTCTCCCCCTGTACCGTAACGCCTTAACGTCACCGTACCGTATCGCCCTCCTGCCTCCCCAGTCAAGTTCAGAGATAGGTTTTGCCAAGTGAGTGGTGCTATTCTGATACTGTGATTGCTCGTCCTGACCCCCCTGGAACCGTGTCGTCGTGGTGTATCGCGCGCGTAACTCCAGTCCTGTCCCGGCTACCCCCCTGAACTTTCTCTCGCCTCTCATCGTGACCAGGACTCGCCTCGGTAACCCTGCAGCACGTGAGTGTAACTATAAATCTATCTCAAATTGGCCAATTTAGGTAGAAGGTGGAACAAAGTGAAACTCAGTTTAGTCACTATTGTATATCTAGTTAAGAGGATATCGAACTGGAACATTAAGCGTAACCATAAGAAACTTCCTAGTCAGCTTGTACAACGTACCGTAACTCTAGTAAACTTAGTCAAAAGACCACATTTTGTTCTTAACAGTAAGCCTTAAGTAAGTGTCGGGTCGTTGGCCCCGTTACGTATCTCGAGTCAATCTTATTAAAATTACGTTTTCTAATTCAATCTTTTCTTTCAACTCACCCTGGTTCTGGTTCTGACTTGTAACGGGTATCGGTGATAGGTAGTTAAACTCATTGCAAAACACAGTAACGTCAGTAAAATCATTTTTATTCAACAACCGATACACCTTAAATGGTATAAAATACAGGTAAAACAAAGGTATCTTAACAGTAACCAACAGTATCGTCAAGGTGTGTCGCAGAGCCTCATCTCCCAAGCCGCCTCGGACGGAGCTACCACGACCCACCAAAGTTAAGTATAACAACAATTCTTAGCCTAAGTGTGTCGCTCTTCTACCTTTCAGTGACCCGTTACACCCCCAATTTAAATAGGAACATTTTAACTTCTCCCTTCCCGATCGACTGGTACTCTAAACCCCCAGGCTTACAATATGCACATAACATAAATTGGAAAAGTTAATATTCCCATATGAGCTGCATTAGCTCGTGTTGGGAAATGAGTTGCTGTAAGCTCCTGCTTCACTTATTGCTGTAAATACTATTTATGTCCAAATCCATTTATATAATAGAAAGTAAAATAACATACACTTCTCTATAGTTTATTAAGATAGATATTTTTTTAAAGTAATAATTTTTGTTTTCTTGGTCAACAATAGTTTTTTCCTTTCTTCATGATTTAACTTATTAAAACATATTATACCTTTATATATATAATTCAGTTGTGCTAATGTGTTCTTTTGATTTATTAATTTAAATATTATCCTTTGGAATCGAGCGAGAAAAGAAATGAACTCACCTAGGTACCCTTGAAATTATTGATGATGACTGGTGGATAATTTTGGGATGTGGAGGGTCAAAAAATAAATGATTTGATCCTCCTCATACTAAAATTACTGCATTGATATCTATCGTTGCATGGTATCAAATTGTTGCTGTTGTCTGAGAAGAACATAAAACAAAAATTTTTGCCCATCGTAGGGCTCGAACCCACGACCCTGAGATTAAGACTAAAATAATAAATTACTACCTGAGGACTATTCACCGAAATTACTGTATTGATTTCCATCATCGCATGGTAACAAATTGTTGCTAATGTCCGAGAAGAACATGGTAAAAATTTTTCGCCCAACGTGGGGCTCGAACCCACGACCCTGAGATTAAGAGTCTCATGCTCTACCGACTGAGCTAGCCGGGCTTGCATGTTTGGGTTGTAAGGATCCGTTTATGACCGATGGCTAAGGATGTATTGGTGACCCCGTGAAATATGTACTTGAGATGATTCCATTTTCCATCTACTGATAAGTTTTCGATACCCTCAGCTCTATTATTTCTTATACTTAATTGTTAATTCAGCTGGTTGAATCGCTGAACATCTAGGATCTTGTACGATTCATCCTGAGCTAGGAATGAATTGAATGGACCTAACATGCGTGACGTCATCTCGTACCTTCTTTCTTCTCCTTCTCACTCGATTCTTATCTCGTGAGAGAAAAGGAGACAATCCAGCTGACGTCTCCGTCATTTTCCTCCCAACACTTTACCCACATCCTTTCATTCCAAATCCTATAAAATTGTCTTCCTACTAGAAAAATATACTTATCAGATAGCGCCGTCTTGATTAGGCATAATTAATCTGTAATAATTTGAGATTTTTCAATTATTGAAAAAATGGTAAATTGGACGCCCATTCCTCTATGAGAAAAAGCCGCCCTGCAAGAAATCGTGCAGCCGTGAAATAGGAGTTATCAACCTCTGTGAACAATTATCTTTCGATAATGTGCCAATTATTTGAATGGAATTCGACGAAAGTCAAAATTAAGGGGTTGGTAGGTACTACAGGTACGACAGCTTTTCTTTGACCTGGCTGAAAGGGAAAGGGGGCTTGTCCGTGGGCGTGGTGGGGGAATGCCCCTGGACCTGCATTCTTCAGAATAAAAAGTGTCAAAGTAGTTCCTACTTCTAATAAGCCTACTTCGACACAGAATTTATGGTATTTTTATTACCAATGTCTGTATTTTGGATCTTTGAAAGGAATAATTGGTAAGAGTTCGTAAATGTATGATGTGGTTTAATTGCCAGGTATGGAGGCGGAGGGATACAAACGGCTCTGACGTCATATCGTACCTTCCCGTATCGACTCCGAGCGGTTCATTCTGTTCCCATGTCCCATCCAGTCAGGTCTTTAATTTTTTTCCCCTTGTTCAACATTGGCTAGTGTCATGGACAACTAGATAGTGGCACATTTCGCCGCGCGCACAACCGTGTGCACAGAGTTCTTTATAAAAATGGGGTAAGTTCCTTTTCATTATTATCAACAATATCACTGGACAAGTTCTTCTGGGTCTCAACATGGTGCAATCCATGGAGGCATCGGCCTTCCACGTTGGCGCGCTCTGTTGTCGGCCCGCAGGAGAATCTTGCCTGGAGAAATCATAACACGATAAAAAATGTCAGCGTAAACAAACGTCCAAAACTCACGAGACGTTTTTGATACATCTAATTCCTCTCCTGATCTCGGGTCATTCTGGGTTCATTTTCTCTGTATCTCTTTGATTATGATATTTTAAACAATACCGTACAGCCCATGCACTTTTCGGACGTATTTATGGGTGGATTTTAGCGTTCATTTCGTCCCAGCTGTTCATTTCGTGAGTTTGAATCCCTGACAAACACTCAGCACTGGACCAACATTAGGTAGGTAATTCATTTTTCCCTTTCAAATTTCCGAGGAAATCCATGTTTGAGGAGGAGGTATCCTATAGCGGTTACAGTGTTCACGTATTACTGTCTACTGATTCATATATTATTCAGATATTACTGTCTGATTCATGAATCAGCTCAGAATGCTCAAGTAGGTACTTGAAGGATCATCGTGTATTCTTACCAGACTCTTTTAATCGCTCAAACTCCTTGTGTAAAAGTCTCAACCTAAAATTGTTTCACCATTTTTGGAGGAATTCAGTAAAGAATAGACGGTAGGTATTTATTTGAAAATAACTCATTAGGTCAATATTTCTGTACAAATTTTCTATTTTTGTTGGAGTACCTCCAAATTTTAATTATTTCTCCTATATGACTGCTCAAACTTGGAGTGTAGTTGTGGGGGGAGGGGACTGACTTGTTAATATCCTGCACGCCTCTAGCACTACAATAGTTTTACAGATATACCAGAGAGTTTTTATTATAAACTGGAGTTAGATGGAGCTCATAATATGAGCAGTATGTACTTCAGTATGTACTACTATACTTCATATTATGAAGTACTCGGGGTAGGTTCCTGCCCATGCCTGTTATTGATTTAACATTTCGTCTTCCCAATGTTGTATTCTGTCTACAATGATGTTTCACCATCCTTTTTAAGACTTCAAATGATTTATTTTCAAAGTAGGTAGGTAGTTAGTTTGAAAAAATTGTGTAGGTGCCTGATGCAGTTACTTTCAGTAAGCTTTCCATGTCAAATCAATAAAAAAAAAAAATAACAGTGAAAATAGCCAGGGAAATCTTGGTTGCTTGCAGGTGAAGAAAGTTTTTAAGAAACGGAGCACGTAGTGTTGATTCCCCTCGCTCTTCTGTTGTCAAAAGTTCATTGACCCCTTTGAAAATTGCATTTCCCCACGTGCGAGAGCTGGCGCTAAGTTACGACCATACATGGACCAGGCATGGACGTACATGGAGTAGGCACTAACAGAAATTAAGAAATTTTATGAAAGAATTTGAACAGAAATCGCTTGAAAAATCTCTCAAAATTTGGCGATTAAGGAAGCGGCTTTTTTTGGAGCAGGGCTCATGACGATAAACTCTCACTATTAATTTTTAACTGTACGATTTCTCGAAATCTTTCTTTCTCAATAACAGTTTTCATTGTCGAATTTAGGAGAGAAATTCGTGTTTTAACGTTGAAAACTGTGGATTTTTAAACGAAATCGACGATCTGGTGGAAGGACTCCGGGGTATGTATCCCCCCTGGCCATCCACTTTTTTTGTCCAACCACTGAGTCCCCCCCTCAGAACGTCGATTTCGTTGAATAAACGCTGCAAATTATCACACAAAGGTTCGTTATTTTTCCATATAGATCACTCCACTGCAAAGAACACGGCTTTGCCATTCACAATCAAGTTTATTTGTAAGAAATAAGGGCTTCATACTCAGTTCGAAGAAACAGGGAGAATAGATATGTTTTGCGATTCAGTCGTGTTGCTGATTTGTCGTAGGGAGCGAACGGTTGGTCCTTCAGAGCTCCGGGTGGTCTCTAAAAATTCAATACTAATTCAAATTGGTGAAAAAACAATACCTTTACTTCGAGAGTTTTCAAACTAGGGCACTATTGGACATTTCAACCCTTATTTTTCACCCCTCAAGTGACTGACAGCAACCAAAAGCTTCGTGGCACAACTAGACCCCAAATGGAGCCCATTTACCAAATTTCATTAAAATCGGTCCATGGTAACTAAGGGAAGCGTACGGCGGACGGACTGCAAAATTTTTATTCGATTTTCGGATTCTACTTACTTTGAAACGTAAACCAACAAATAATTTTGAAGGGGGGGGGGGGGGGTAACGTTTTTTTTTCTTGGTCGATTCCAAAGGTTCATTATTGAAAATAATAAACCAAAATGCAAGTTTTTCCCCATTCAAACTCCAATTTCTCCCCTAAATTAAGATCCCTGAAAGTATAGCTTATATAGTCTCAGGTGAAAGAAACCTCAAATCCAATTGGCCGAGGAAGTGAAGGGGATCCAGTCAGATGGATGCAGATAACAGTAAAAGGATACCCATCCCATTAGCTCAGATAGGTAAATGCTGATACCACGAGTTAGGTAGATCGACTCGAAGAGTTTTCTCCTGAAAAGAGTGGAGTGTAGCTGAATGTAGGAAGGAGAATTTCTTTGTTGCAAATAACGTGGGGTACAATAAGTATTGGATAAATATTGCTCTGGTATTTATTCATAAACCCACAGGTATTTTGATGACCACGTGTTCAAGTGCCCCGAAAAAGTTTTTCTTATTGTCTTGTAAAATCTTTATGTATGCCAATACAAGTATTTTGTGCCGTTTCACTAATCGTTATTTATTACGTGAAGTTTGCTTACTCTGCTAACCTCAATTGGTTAAGGGACCAGACAACGTGAGAAAGAAGAGGAGGCACTGTTTTAAACACCGCTTCGGAAAGAAAAAGAAATGATGAGTGAAACGGAGGTAAAGCTTGGCAAGTTGAGGAATGCGACAGAATGGTCGACATGGAAGTTCCAGATATCGGTGATTCTAAATTCGATGGAGGTAGAAGGGAAACATTTATTGGAAATCGTGACCACTCCCAGACCAACGGTAGATCAAGTTGGGGCCGCAGGAGATGCAGTAGTTCCGGGTGCTGACTTGAACGCATGGAAAAAGGCAGATAGCAAGGCTCAAAGGATCATTGTGACGTCTATTCACACCACGCTCATGGCCCATATAATGACATGCACTTCATCCAAAGAAATGTGGGATAGGTTGTCAAGCGTTTTGAGCACAGATCAGAAGCAGCAATTCATATGGAGCACCAAAAGTTCTATGAATATAAGAAGAAGTCAAGTGATTCCATCAGTGAACATGTTGCAAAGGTTGAAGAAATATGCCACAGACTTGCAATTTTGGGAGAACCAGTGACAGATAGTGCCAAAATTACGAAAATTCTGATGACCCTTCCAGCGTCCTATAATCATTTCTTTTCAGCTTGGGAATCAACTCCTAAGGATTTAAGGACAGTGTCGAACTTGACGACTAGACTAATCACTGAAGAAAGTCGAATCATCTCACAGCAGAAAAGTGCCGATATTGAAGCTGCGTTTACAGCAAAGCAAAAGTGGTACAAACATTTTGACGAAAAGTCTCAAAATAGCAACTGGAAAAAAGAATGTTTCATCTGCAAGAAAGATGACCACTTCAAGAAGGACTGTCCACAATACTGGAAGAATCGTCAAAACCAGGACAAATCTGGTAATGACGAAAGAAAAAGAGGAACCGGATCGGCATTCGTAACATGCTTAGCTGATATGACTGACTTTTCTGACAATAATTGGTGGTATGTGGACTCTGGAGCGAGCCATCATATGAGTTCCAGAAGAGAATGGTTTGGAGGGTATGAACAACTACCAGACAAAATACCTGTTGTATTAGGAAATGGCCAGATAATCTATGCAGAGGGAATGGGGTTCATAAACATTGAAGCATTTGGGAATGGCAAGTGGACGAAGAGGCACTTAGCTGGTGCTTTGTATGTTCCTGGTCTAGCGGTAAATTTGTTCTCATTAGGTTCGGCTTTAGATAAGGGGTTGAGAATGTTTGCTGACAGAGATTCTTGCGAATTCCAGCTAAATGGTGAGGTTGTCGCTATTGGTCATAGAAAAAGCTAGTTATTCAAATTGAAATTTAAAGTTAAAAACACGGAAATGGTGGGAAAATCAGAAAAAGTCGTTATGAGGTTTTTCGAAAGCCATGCAGAAGGAAAACATTTGAACAGAAATGAAAACGAAGAAAATCATGATCCAAGAGCAGAAAAAAACCAAGTACACCATGAAAATGAAGAACCACGCAAAGTCGAAGAACCTCGATATGGCCTAAGAGATAAAGCTTCTATCCAATCTCCTTTGAGATACCAATCATTAATATCAAAAACTGGTGTGAGTATTCAAGAGAATATCGAACCTACTGATGAAGCTGATAAGTGGAAGTTAGCAACAAATCAGGAGGGATGCATAGAGAAGAAAATTGAGAAATTCAATATGGAAACATCCAACTCCATATTATCAACTCCTGCTGAGAAGATCGAAATCGGAGGAAATCAAGCAGTGGGGGTTCCCTACACAGAAATGATTGGTCAAATCATCAGAGGCGCACTAGAAGACAGCGAAACGAGTTTTAAAATACCTGTTTGGAACAAAAGAGTACGACCATTATTCCCTTCACAGAATTGCAACGAAATCTTACGTTATAGCAATACCAACTACGCTGGTGATGTGAGTTTTAGTCGATCAGTGTCGGGCTACGCAATTCTGAGAGGGTGGTCAGCTTGGAGTTTCAGACCAGCCGCAATAAGTGGGGGTATTGGATAAATATTGCTCTGGTATTTATTCATAAACCCACAGGTATTTTGATGACCACGTGTTCAAGTGCCCCGAAAAAGTTTTTCTTATTGTCTTGTAAAATCTTTATGTATGTCAATACAAGTATTTTGTGCCGTTTCACTAATCGTTATTTATTACGTGAAGTTTGCTTACTCTGCTAACCTCAATTATAAGGAACAAACGAGGATTCGTTTGTTTGAAGAAGGCGCAAAAACATTAACATTTGACGTATTAGTCAAATTTTCTTCGGCCAAAGAGGCCTCAGCACTCAGCTGTCACTACCTAACAGGTGCAGTCCTTCGGGTCTGGTAATCAAGAAAGAGCCCGTCAACCATTTTGACAACAAATTTGAAGAGCCCATAACTGTTGTGTCTGTAGTGGGTCTTGATGCCTCAAAATACAGATTTAAGTGATCAGAATAGTTTGTCGGTAGACTGAAGAGCGATTTTGGGATTTTGTGGAAAGAGATTCCCTGCGATGAAGTTCCCTCTAGAGGAGAAGTTGGTCGGTCGTCGTCCTACTTTTACCGCGAAGTTGTCGACACACCCCAAGTTTTCGATTTCGAAATCAGCTCAGCTGCCAATGCAGCTCCTGCTCCTCGTCAGCTCCTGCGGATTACCTTCCTTGCGAATCTTTTCCCTTCTGTTAGGTAGGTAAATATCCTTTAGAAATGATCTGTGGTGTGTGATAGATATCAATTCATCAGAGTAATCTATGGGTTTTTATTTGGGTTTTCTAATTGATGTGAATAGGGACAAGTTGATCAGGTAATCATGTATTTTGTATCGATTAGTTAACTTTCAACCTTTTTCTTCAGAAATTTCAGACTTCAATATCGATGTATTTTCTTTCATTAAATCATTTAAAATGATAGATGACACAATAGAATCAAAATAACTTTTTTTTTCTTTAATCAGTTTTTATTTGTCGTAACATTAAATGCAGTGACAATGGTCAATTTATTACATAAGGATATGGAATGATAAATGGGGGGTGCGCCTTGATGTTTTTTTAGATTTTTAATCGAAAGTAGACTACACTTCTTCGACCGTTTATGACGTCACGCGCCCCTCTCGCCTGGGCGGGACCCCCCAGCCCACTATGACGTCATAAACAGTCGAAACTTTGAAAATTCATAGGAAAAGATTTACACACGCTAGAAGGTCGCGGTTGGTACCAAAATTCTCAGAATGAGGTCTACCTTAGATTAAAAATAACAATAAACAGTTTTTCCTACCCATGCGTACACTCTATTCTAAAAATTGGTGGAGTGTGAGGGGAAACCTACCTCCCGCGTGCCGGCCGGGCGCCACCCGACTTCATTACATAACTTTATAACTTATAGATAACTTTAACATAACATAACAGTGCAGCACAAGCTAGATGCTATTGACATCTATCGCGAGATTTTCACCTGTCGTTAACATTAGAACGCACTGTTATCGTTATCAATAAAAATGTGTGCGGTAGCGTGTAGAGTTACGAAAGTGAACATTCAGTTGCAGTCGAATTGCTCTGCCTATCTAATACTACCATCAAAAAGTGTTTTTTAACCCTAGGAGGTTCAAAATTTGAAGTGAAACATCACAGAAAAAAGGTTTCGAAACAGGCCAAGCTAGGAGGTCTTTTGGCTGAACTAGTTGTTGAATTATTTTTTCACTCTCAAAAAGCATTTTATAATTGGTTTTCGAGGAAATTATATAACTTTTTTGTATTGGGGTCATTTTGACCCCACGGTGACCTCTACATCATAAAAATATACGTGTGACCTCCTAGGGTTAAAATCGAAGGTGGACAAATTCTGAAGGAACAGAGAAGCCGGAGGACCACCGATAGCCAATAAACTTAAATTATTCTCCAAGGCGTATTAATTAACTCTTTGTTTCTTGTCAATGAATTTCCTACCTACTCATAATCCTTACGTTGTTAGGTAAGAAGTAGGTAGGTAAATATGGGCAAATACATTTCTGATCTCGACCACTATCCATGTAGAGATTCTGAGCTGTCATTGGTTATGGGTTTTCCAGCAGATTTGTAGTTTTGAGATGTCTAAGAGGCTGATACATTTGGCTTCGTGGAAACGTCCACATTAAAAAATCACGTTTGCCTTTGTCTGAGAAAGAGAGTACATTGTCCTGAAAGCACTATAAAAAACTTTCCCGTATTTTTAGTCTGAAACACGTCTACTGTTGGACCAATCTGAACCTCCGACTGTTCATAATATAATTCGGTATTTGTGTTTGTCCGCATTTGTGTCCTTGACAGTTGAACCGCTAGGCTAATTACTATGAATGTTTTGCTTCTACAAAACTGAGTTATTGGTCCATTTGAGTACATGTACCTAGTATCTTTATTACAATTATATTAATATATAATCTAAAAAATAATAATTAACCGTGTATATTCCGAAGAATATATTATAACTAGATGGGCTTCTTATGTGCTCAGTTGTTATGTTATTGATATTTGATGAGTAAAAATATCATTGAAAAAACAAAATTTGTTTAATTCATTTAATGATTCTGATTTTTTTTAAAAATTTTTACTCGAAAGTAGACCTCATCCTGAGAATTTTGACACCATCCGTTCTCTTTTTGGATGAGTAGATCTTTTTAGGACGTCCCACAGTAAGACTTGGGCGTCCTGGGGTAAAGTTGGACAACACTCAACAGGAAAAAAAAATAACCACACAGTAATCCGTTTTAGACCATTCTGAATCCAAATCCGCGAAAAAAACCATAGGTATATGTCTGTGTGTATGTGTGTGTAACAAAATCGTGTATACCCTGCACAGGCCTTAGTTCTCAACCGATTTTCGTGGTTCTTTTTTCGTTTGACGCGGAATACTATCTAGTTGTGCACTACGGCGCCGGAATTTTGGATTTTGCTTTTTAAGAGGGGGAAAGGGGGGGTTAATGCTTAAAAAACGTGCGTTTGCGTGCATAATCTTGTAAATTCTGCCCAGGCCTCAATTTCCAACCGATTTGCGTGTTTCTTTTTTTTTGTTTGACTCAAATAACTTCCGAGTTGTACATGATTTTACCAGAGTACCAAAATTCGCAAGGGGAGGGGTCGAGTGGGGGGATAATATTCACAAAATATCCGATTTTTCAATATTTCGGTTCCTTTACTGCTTACTAATTGTACCCAAGCTTTGAAATTGAGGAAAAATTCTCATTATATCTCCGGATTTTCATGAATTATTCTCTGTACCACCATGGAACTAATAGTGGTGCCACTATGGTGCCAGGACATGATGCCATAAACCGCTCATTTCGTGGTTTTTTTTTTTTTTTTACCTTGAATACGGATGTGAACTTCGACGGACTGCCTACCAAAACTAACAGATGAAAGTTCAATGTTACGACGTATTTCCGCTTTGGTGCCAGACTGGCACCATTGTTGGCGTTGGGGAAGTGGGGGGGGGGGGGGGTCGAACTCGAATTCGCATGTTGGGTATCGTAGATCATGGATTTTAAAATGCTCTTCAGATTCGAGGCTCCCAAGCCGCTAGAAATGTTAAGGTGGATAATGGGGGGGGGGGGTCAGTATTTCTTGCCTAAAGTAATAAATAAATTTCATCGAGTGAAACATTTTTATCACTTAACAACTGGTTAAACTGATCTAATGCTTATCCAATAGGACGTCCCCTGGAATGCATGCATTACTAAACAATATGTTTCAAAGTTTCGAATGTTTATGACGTCACGCGCCCCTCCCGCCTGGGCGGGACCCCCCCAGCCCATTGTGACTTCATAAACATTCGAAACTTTGAAAAATCATAGAAAAAGATCTACTCATCCAAAAAGAGAACGGATGATGTCGAAATTCTTAGAATGAGGTCTAGTTTAGATTAAAAATAACAATAAACAGTTTTTCCCACCCATGTGCACACCCCATTCTCTATTCTATCGTTATATTCTATTGTTCTTGTTCAGAATCGCTAAGTAGGAAACAATAATCATAGAAAACTAAGCGCTGGTTTACGATTTGCTTGTTTCTTGTCTCCTTGGTTGACCGTGGTCTCGCCCTGTAGTCATTTGCGTTGCTTGTTCCTTTTTACTGCTTTGCGATCGATGAAAAACATCTCCCTGAAAGAACAACTATCCTAAAATCGGTAAATTCAGTTAAAACCCACCATAATACTAGTTTGGATATAAACAGAGGGAGGTTTGTTAAGCGCAACATCCAAATGACGTTTATGTGCACGTTTATTTATTGACGTTATTTTGTATGGCTTATTTCGATCACGGAGTGTCTTTTTTAAAAGTTATTTGTTCAATCTTTGTAAATCATTTAAGTTGTGAAACTGATTTTCCAACTTTTTAAACTACCTATCGTTTTTTGACGAAATTTGTGTTAGTTCCCTACTTCTGATCAAAGGAGGAGTGATAACTTGAGGAAAATTCACGGAACACTCAAAAATCCTTTTTTTAATGCTCTTTTTTAAAACGAAGATGTATGCTATCAGGTTTTAAATTACGAAAACTCCACAAATCATTGCCCAAAGGTTTATTATTTTCTGTATAGATCACCCTTCTGTATAGATCCCTCCCTAACAATCATAAGTACCTACTACCTACTAGGGGATTTTTGAAAATTTCAACCCCAACCACCAACCAAATGGAAATGAAGGGTTGAAATTGTCCCAAATTCCCTAGTAGGTAGTAGGTACTTATGGTTGGTAGGGAAGGATCTATACAGAAGGGTGGTCTATACAGAAAATAATAGACCTTTGGGCAATGATTTGCAGTGTTTTTTTACCTACCAACTATTGGTAGGGGTATTTTTACCTACCACACCATACTGCCTTCACATCTTCACAATCAAGATTATTAGAAAGAACTAAATACGATACAAAAAATAAGAAGCAGCATATGGAAATTTGATTACTGGTTACTCAGAAAGCAAAACTGAATAAAAATCGAAGAAATGAACAGCGATCGCATTTTAGTCAGATAAAATTTGAACGGCGATTAGCCCTCTTTTGTGATTCACACTCATGATTCTGTTTTATCGAAGGAAAACTTTTACTCGTGGGGAGCGAACGGATTGTCCTACAGAGCTCCGGGTAGTCTCAAAAATTTTTTAAAATTCGTGAAAAAACTATCCTTTTATTTCGAGAGTTTTTGAGCTTGGGCACTCTTGAAAATTTCAACCCCCAATTTTCACCCCTTAGAAGTGATTGACGTCAACCAAAAGCTTCGTGGCACAACTAGACCCCAAATACCATACCCATATACCAAATTTCATCAAAATCGGTCCAGTGTTGCTAAGAAAAGTGCTGCGTACGACGGACGGACGGAAAATTTTTTATTCGATTTTCGGATTCTACGTACCTTGAAACGTAAAACATCAAATTTTGAGGGGGGGGGGGGGGGGGTTAAAATTTTTTTTCTTGCTCGATTCCAAAGGCTTATTATTGAAAATAATAAACCAAAAATGAATCTGTACTGATGATATCTACAGATTTGTTTTTTGTTATACGATGTAGTTTGAGTGTAATTTTGATTAGCCGAAATTAATTTAATACATTTCATTCTCAAGCTAGGTACCTACTGAAATTGATTGTTCTCCTTTTTCGATTTTGTCGAATCTAATCGAATGATGCCTCGTGTTTTTGAATTGTACAGTTATATAATTGTTCCTTTTTGTTTTTTTCCAGTGCCATCATGGCGTATTTACTTACTTCAGTCGCGCAGTCGACACAAATAATAAAGAAAAATGGATATGGAGTCGCCGGTCAGCTTCGGTTTGAAGGTGAGTTCAAAGGTGGTTTTCGCGTATAACACACCAATTTATTGTTTATAGCGCAGAAATCTGCCGTATTTATCTCCACATGAAAAAGGAGAACCCTATGTTGTAGCTGTGATGTACACAAATTGTGTTCACATAGAATAATGAGAATAGGGTGTGTGCCTGGGTAGGAAAAACTGTTTATTGTTATTTTTAATCTAAGGTAGACCTCATTCTGAGAATTTTGGTACCAACCGCGACCTTCTAGAGTGTGTAAATCTTTTCCTATGAATTTTTAAAGTTTCGACCGTTTATGACGTCACAGTGGGCTGGGGGGTCCCGCCGAGGCGAGAGGGGCGCGTGACTTCATAAACGGTCGAAACTTTGAAAAATCATAGAAACAGATCTACTCACGCTAGAAGGTCACGGTTGGTGCCAAAATTCTCAGGATGTAGTCTAATTTCGATTAAAAATCTAAAAAAAAATCAAGGCGCACCCCCCATTGTACCCAAAATTGATGGGTAGGTAATTTATTATTAAAAAATTAATAGTATTAAAAACTATCTTGATGTAGTTTATGGTAAATATGGGCACAATTGGGATTCCCAATTATGCTCTATTTGCACATATCCCATCACGCTAAATTGTGAGCATATTGGCTGTGAGCAGCATCACCGTTGTGATATTGTATACACTCATCCATGGTTTCTCTTTTTAAAGTTAGAGTTGGCTCGCATAAGTAGAGTGGGACCTTCTACCACAAGAAGTTACTTGATTTAACAGGAGCACACAGTAACTCTTCTTTGAAAATTGTCAAAAACTTTGAGGAGCTTGGATCCGTAAATGTCATTACCGTTAGAGTGGCTTCCAAACATAGTTTATCTATTCATCAAATCAGATCAATCCACCTGTCATGAATTCTATTCTTGAATTTAATTGTCATTTCCAGCAGAGTATTGTGATGTGTTACCAAGTCGTTGACTGTTAATAGGTGGAGCCGGCGAGCCCGTTATGGGGGCTTGAGCTGCTTGAAGAAGTCGGGGAGATCTGGGAAGGCGATGTTACGGTCATCGAGGGGAGTCTGGATGTGGACGCGGATGTGGATGTGGACAACAACGCCTTCTGGGGTCAACAGGACATCTCCGACCTCATCGGCAAGGAAGAGCAGATACTTGGACTGGAACTGGACGAAATCACCTTGGAGGATCAGGAGTTTCAGGACGTGAAGGAAGGTGAGGGATTGTTAATATACTTGCTTCCTTCAGGCTCAGACCTGGTTCTGTACATATTACACCACCGGTTTGGAAAACTTGAAAAATTCATGGGATTTTGCTAGTTGTGCTAAGTCAGACGATTCCAAACTAGTCACGGAATTCTACTTGAAATAGTCAAACTTGGACATCGACGAAATCTATTGAAGATCTATTGTCAACAAGCTTTGTAGTTACCAGATCCCAGGTACTCAACTCCATCTTGAAACTTCTTATTGGCAGAAAAGTCATATAAACTGTAGATTGTACGGAAATGGAGCGGAATGAGCCTCATATTGGCAGACCTAAAGCATATTGCCATTTCTTATTTAATCCCGTTCCCTTTCGAACCCATAAATTTTTGGTTTTGAAGTTGTCAGAAGAATGTTGTCAGAGGATTTTGCACTTTATCAAAATCCAGACAATTACGGCAAGTCTGAGTATTTAACACTTATCCATAGAAAGAGCAGGCTCGAGCTGGCAAGTGGAGATATTAGGAGCATTTCTTTACTTTCCTAGCCGGTGGAGCCTACACGTCTGTTCAAACAATTCGTCATCTTGCAGTGATCCTCTTGCACAGCTTTATTGAAGGTTCCTTCAGCGCTCTTTGGTTTTGCTAGTCTGCCTGCTCTTTGTTTTCCAGGGATCCCACCAAGGGAGACAATCCATTAAAGCTACAATCTATAAGGTGCTCGATGCTCATGGACCTTCTTCAGGCTCAGACCTGGTTCTGTAGAGCGAAGAGCTATTATTATCCTGTTTCGTAGTTCCCGAGGAATTTTTGTGACTCGATATTCGTCCGAATATTCTACTTGAGGAACTTTTATTGTACTGTTTATTATCTATTTCGAAGACGATGTTATGCCGAGGAATCCAATACCGTACTCGAGGGTTAATATTTCGGCTGTTGCCTGGTTTCTTTACGTGCAGTTAGTGATGCAGCTGTGGTGAACGAACCAATAATTATCAATCCTATCTTTAAAATTGCGATAGTATGGAATAATCATGGCTCCGTTTCAGTTGACCACTAATATCTAGAGGCATTTATTCTTACTGGGAGTTGAAATAGAGTGTTACCGTTGTGGTTTTTGTGGGTATGGTAACAACTGGTCAAAATATACCTCCACGTATTGTAGATCAGTCCAATCCGACTTTAAGAGACCAGTGCAAGTCGCTAGAATGGCTTTCTCGGTGGCATTCAGAGCTGTTAGTAACTACAAACGAAGAAGGCCCATTCTTAATAGGATGTCTATAGGTGTGTATACATTTTTCTTCAGAATTTTGATGAATATTTTCTCGTAAAGGAATCACTATTTTTCTGGCGTGTTTCATTGCCTTTGTTTTCCTGTCATTCCGATTATCGCATGATGTTTGCCATGTTCGTATGGCTACTGGTGGACTATTCAGGATCTATCCTCTGAATATTTTTACGTTGTAAGATTCGTATTGGTTGATCCTTAGCGCCATTCGAGACAACTTGGTGGTTCAAAATGACATTTCGTTGTTCCAGCTTTCAGAAATTAACTTCAGAAAAAATCCGTAATAAATTTGTCCCCACGTCTCTAAGGGCGGAATTCATAGACGTGACATAGATAATAAACTCGATTCGTGGTCAAGATTTGAGGGCGCCCTGGAGTGAGCACAGTGCGATTTCTAGGCGAGTTTAGGCTCTCCCTCGACTGAATGGAGGAAAGTCCTGAGTGCTAGCAGGTGGTCCCCTCAGCCTCAGCTGTTATCAGACAGACTTATCCACTGAACATTTTGTGCAGCAAGACATTTATCTATTTTGTTCAGTGGTTTGATTGAGTAAAGACATAGTGACTTAGTTTTTCTGTTTTGTGGTTGTCATGAATGACGAGTTTTTCTGATTTGAGGTTGTCGAAAATGATCGCCTACTTTCCCAAAACTCGTCCTTTCTCTTCCTTATCCTTTTCTGCTATTTAGTGTAAATTGGTTGTCTATGGTGAGCAAGTGCTAGTTAAATAACAAAACTCATATAGGTGCATAATTTTTTTTCTTTGTAACTACAGTTCTATTCCAGAAATTAAATAAATAAGTACTAGTAGGTATAGATTCTTAATGGGTTCCAAACTTCTTAAATATTTGTACATTTGCTTCTATTCCTCCTTCATTCGGTCGGAAAAAAGTTGATTTTGTCTGCAATCTGAAACAAAAAATGCGTGACTTTGTTGAATGATTCCTATAAACACGCATAACAAGGATTCCAAAGTTTCTTTTGACATTTTATGTTTTTACTTTGGCGTATAAACGAAAACACGTCACGAAAAAGCGTAGCAGTTGGTTTTTTAATGATTTCCACTTACAACCAAGTCGTTGATCGGAACTTTATCTTCGTCATTCGTGTTCGTTGAAAAATCGTTTCTCAATTCGTTGGAAAGGAAATTATTGAGGAAGCATATTATTATTGGGAAGTAGCGGAGGTAAACATTTTTCGATATTATTTTTAATAATGGTACTTTGTATCGTATCACACCTACTGCTACCGATCTTTCGAAATTGAAAGAGCATGAAACTCCGTTTTGTGATAGCTGATCTATGTGTATAGTTAATGAAGCAGGTTAACTTTAGGTAGGGATAACTTTACTGTATCACATTTAGACAATCATGATTCCTTACCTTCTTCAGAGTAATAATGGTCGAGTCAGAAGCCAGTAAATTGATTCCAACTGAAGAAATTGTGCAGATGGAAGTCGATTTACGAATCACCAAAGAAAATGTCCTCTCCTTCATATAATTTTAATCGTTCGATTTGATGGATTCACTACTTCTTTTTCCTTGAACGTTTCGTTGTCACAGTTGTATTTTGACTATCGGGTGGCCTCAAACAACCTTCATCAAATTATGGAACGGAGGTGATTGTGGAGTAAACTTTACTTCAGTTCTATCATAATTTTATTCATCGAAGACTGTATTTATCGTTTGAATTTGCACATAATTCCAAATACTTGACTTTATTTACTGGACTTCAGGTGCACACAATGAGGAATTTCACCATGCCGGAATTTCCTATTTTTTACCCCAAAATCGGATTCAGCACCTCGAAAAACCACCTACGGCAAACTTTCAGCCCGTACTTCCTAATTTACGAATAAACAAAACAGTGTCGAAAATATGAATGTGTAAAAAACCGGGAGGATGACGTCATCCTGGAATAGTTCATTTACAGCCGCTTGAAGCGCTGAGATCGAGAAATCTATAGTCCCCAGATGCAACATTTCCCAAAACCAGTAAAGTTCAAAATCGAAAAACTGAAGAAAAAATTGAAAAAGCAAGATGGGGAAAATTAGGTTTCCCTTGTTTTTGTTTGATAACTTTCCTTTTAGATAACACGATATCGCCGTACCATCAGGCAACACTGGAAGGAGATGGCAATCCAAACATCCCAATCAGCGAGCGTTCCCGCTTCACATTGAAGAGGTCCGTTTTCCCGGTTATTTTTTGAAATCATAAATTTTGATTGTCTCCCAAAAATAACAGGAGACTTATTTTCCGTAATCAACCCGATTTTCATCTATCCCACACCATTAACTATTCAGGAAAAACGCAAATAGAATTCGGTGAAATTCCTCATTATTTCTAAGTGGTATTAATTTTAACATGTGCCTAATTTCTATGAATTTGGTGGTTTAGGCAATCTGGAGTCGTTCTATCCACCAGACGACTTCAATGGGTTTGGCGCAGGCGTAGTTGGCACTCGGCGCACGAATCTTCCGATACCCGCTGAAGTACTTGTCAAAATCCCTCGCTCAGATTCTCTAGCCGATTATTTCTCCACGTGTGCAGAAACTCTTTGCAACGGCTACGAGACTGTCTGCTCAGTTCCCCTCTGCACAGAGAGCGTCTGCACTGACGAAACCTGCGGGGGAAACCCTTGCACTGACGTAACTTGCACTGGAGCGCAAATCCCTTTTCAGTCGTACGAGCAGACGAATTCGACCAACTTACCGGATCCCTTGGTATACGTCAATGTACCATGTAACAGTGACTTTGCGCCAACTGTCGATGAGTTCGTGCCTTGTATTGGTGACTTTGTGCCAATTGTCAATGATTTCGTGCCGAGTGCCAACGATGTGCCAAAAACGGATGAGCTCCCGTTCTCGAATTTGGGTGAGTACCTGTGCCATAACTTACCGACACAACTGCACAGGTGCTTTGTTGAGTAGGTTCCTTTGAAACTCGTAATAAAATCCAAAAAAGTTGTCGCAATTTCTTATTACACCTTTTTTTTTAAATCGCTAAATCCTCGTTTGATTTTATTACAAGAATCCCTTGAATATGAGACGAACTGAAAGAATTCTTGCTAACAATTTATTTTGGTGCACATCACCTAGGGTCACTCCCTCCACCCAGAAGCACAGGTTCTCAAAGTGTCCTGAAGGAAGCGTCCTGATTGGGGCTAGGTGGATACTTTTCTGGTGGTGCACAGGACAGTCCAGTATTGTGGTAGCTATTAGGGTTCTCTTCCATTCCAAATCCTTAATATTTACACTGCGTTACATAGTACAAGTGCTGAGAAAGTTTGTAGGTTCTGGCTTAGTATCTATAGGGTGTAAGCCTAACTGGTCTGCCATACTGCAGGAGTCGATTTTACAACTAATTTACGACAAAAAATGTCTCCTAGCAGTTTTCTTTTAACCCTTTATATCCTAAGGTATCTTTCTGGAAGTACGATTTTCAAGCTTTCTGCTGCACTATTTATCCACTTTTAAGACGATTTGTTTTGCCTACCTATATATCGATTGTTTGAACTATCCTTAATATCTGCTTTGAACTGTCGATTTTTGAGAAATCGCAGGAAAATCATGATCCCCTGGGATAATATTGTGATTTCAAATAGGTGTACATGATAATTCTTCTTCATTTTATCTATAATTCATTGCTTTCAAGTCATTTCTCCAATCCTGAAGAATTTTTATGGTAAATACAGACAGCCAACCCCTCTTGAAGTATCTTTGCAAAACCTCACTACAAACACCCCTCCTGAGGTATCCAGAAAGATACCACGCAGTTTTCATCGAATTAGAAAAAAATCATATTCCACTCGATCGAAATCAGTCACTCCACGCCTCTTAATCATTAAAAAAACACCAAAATTTGGGGAAAATTCTGAGAAAAAAAACTAATGTTTTGAACAAGTGGGAAATTAAGGGTTAAAGGATTCGGTTCCGAGTTATTTCAATTTATTTTTTTTTCCGTGATTTTCACTTTACGTCATTAAATTGGGCATAACTCCTTTAATTTGCTGTAATAATTACAATTTGATGGTACCGTTGAAAGGAGCATTAAATTTCCTATCGGATAGATCCCTTATCTTTTTTTGAGTCAAGGTTTAAGACATGAAAAGGCCCTCTGAAAAGAAAATTGTACGTAAAAAGGGAAACCTCAAATTTTTTCAATCGCAAATTGAACTACGAGAAACAATCTTTTTTCAAGATGCAACAAGGGTAAAAAATGCACCAAAATTTCAGCTTTCTAATGGTATAATCAAAAAATATTTTACAACCGAATTTAGGGGAGAAATTTGTGTTTGAAAGCGGAAAAATGTGCATTTTGGTTTATTATTTTCAATAATGAACCTTTGGAATCGACCAAGAAAAAAAAATTTTCAACACCCCCTCGAAATTTGTTGGTTTACGTTTCAAGATACGTAGAATCCAAAAATCGAATAAAATTTGGCCGTCCGTACGCGGCATTTTTCCCACTTAGCATTGACCGATTTTAATGAAATTTGGTATGTAGGCTCCATTTGGGGTCTAGTTGTGCCCCGAAGATTTTGGTTGATGTAGGTCACTTCTAAGGGTTCCAAAATGAATTTTGAAATTTTGAAAACGCCCTAACTCAAAAAATGTTGATATAAAGGTATTGTTTTTCCATCAATTTAATGTAGTAAAGAATTTTTAGAATTTTTCGACACCACGCGGAGCCCTGCAAACCGTTCGCTCCCTACGAGAATTTAAGGGTTGGACGTACGATAAATCATAAACACGAGTGTGAATCGCA
Source organism: Apolygus lucorum (assembly GCA_009739505.2). Taxonomy (NCBI): domain Eukaryota; kingdom Metazoa; phylum Arthropoda; class Insecta; order Hemiptera; family Miridae; genus Apolygus; species Apolygus lucorum. The sequence continues at coordinate 25,893,271 of CM019169.2, forward strand.
AAAGAGGCCTAATCTCCGTTCAAATTATAGCTGACCGAAATGCGATCGATGTTTTTCTTCATGTCGTAAGGTTGGTGGCTATGCAGACGAGTGATCTATATAGAAAAATGATAAACCATTGTGTAATAATTTGCAGCGTTTTTTTCAACGAAATCAGCGCTCCAGCTAGACGATCTGATTCGTCGAACTATGGAAGTGGGCGAAGCCTCCGGAAACAGGAGGCCGGAGCGTTGATTTCGTTGAAAAAGTGCACTCTTTCCCTCGTTCAAACACAAATTTCTCCCCTAAATTCGTTTGTAAAATATTTTTTGATTATACTTACCATTTTACCGTTCTTGCATCTTGAAAAAAGATTGGTTCTCATAGTTCAATTTGCGATTGAAAAAATTCGAATTCCCAATTTACGTGAAATTTTCTTTTCAGAGGGCTTTTGCATGTCTTAAACCTTGACTCAAAAAAGGTAAGGGATCTATCCGATACGAAATTTAATGCTCTTTTCAACGGTATCATCAAATTATAATTATCACAGAAATTAAAAGAGTTATGTCCAATTTAATGACGGAAGGTCAAAATTGCGAGAAAAAAAATCTTCAAATTCTAATAACTCGGAAACGAAGCCTCTAAAAGAGAATTGCTAAGAGATATTTTTAGTTGCAAATTAGTTGTAGAATCGACTCCTGCAGTATGGAGGACCAGTTAGGCTTTCACCCTGTAAAGTATAGCTCATCAGCTCTAGAATGATCTCTTCATTCCTCTTCTTCTTTACTAACCAGTTCTCTTTGTTGACAAAATTTATGGCCCGAAACGTTAAAAAAAACTTCTATAGCTCTTGTCTTTGTAGCAAAATATTACCTTAACCTTGATTATCCGTGCTGTGAGTAAAATACACATACTTCTACTACTCACACACAACTCGTGAGTTCACCTTTACGTCATTGGAGTTAACTCAAGCATTTATCAGTACAAAATAAATTCAGAACTTCTCATGGATAATATTCCAAATTCCTTGGTGTGGCGAAACAATACCTCCCACTAGTGACTAACAAATTTTAAAATTCATATAGATTTTCAGCTCTAGTTTCGCTCACGTCCGTATGATTTTCCATGACAATTGTAATTTCCGTTTGCTCAAACTCCTCAAGGCCCCATGAAATGCCAGATCTATAAGGCGTTCTTTACGACAGGCCTTGAAGTGAGTCATCTTTATGGAATATTATCATCATTATTTTAAAATAGATCTCTACGCCTACCGAAGTTCTGTATACTACACCGCCCAACAATTTCTAACAATTTCAAGTTGCATTCATTTCTCTAGGAAATCCATTATTTTGGTAAAACACGAGGATGAAGCGTTTCACGTTGTAGTAAAAGATTGCGATTACTTCACTTTACCTACTTATCGTACTGCGTGATGTATCGTTAATTTGAACCCATTGTCCGTATTTGTTTGTATTGTCCTGTAAGGAGTTCGTCTTTTCATTCCACGTTGAATTTCGTTTCATTTCGCCGATTCGTCGATACAATATGTCCTGCGTCTGTAGAAAAAAAAAAGTAGTAAATCGTGAACTACATTTTCTCGAAACATCTAGAATCTAATTGTTTTGAAATGATTTTATAAAAACCATATTTTGCAGGGTTTGTTTCGCCCTAGTACCCGTATATTCCTTTAAAGATCGTTCTATTCGCACCACTGAAATGCATATCTATTCGAAATCGTTTCAAACATTTGAAAAGTGCTGTCAAAATGGGTTTCATGCGAATTGTTGTTTTCATATCTTGCAAACATCTTCGTTACTTTCAAAATTTCGTGTACCGGCATCATTTGTTGTCCCTTTTCTTTTTTCTATGAAATTTGTTTATACCTACCTTGGTATACTCTAAAAGTTATCTGGTACCTTTCTTGAGTATTTATTGACACAGTCGTAAGTGCAGATTTTCAACAAATTTTCGACTCGAATCATGTTGTAATCTTGAGTGCACCTCATCATTATCAATAGGTGTTCTACCCATCTTCGTCTAGTATTTCTCATTCAATATAAACATGAGTACTAAGTAGTAATTCGTGAAATTTCCACCACTGTGTTCGTCCTCATTGGCAAAACTCGATTTCTAGTAGTTGTAGTCTTAGTTAGGTAAGACACTTGTAAAAGTTCATGTTGAGGTAGTTAGGTAATCTGATCCTATTCTTGATGAGTAATTAATTTACTATTTAATTTTATCTGATTTTATTATATTTAGGTATGTGAGGTGGATTGGAAAGATTTCTCAAAATCTCTCTATATTCAGCTGATCATTGGTGTTAAAATCATTGCGTTTGTTCGTTCTGGAGTGTAATTGGCAGCGCTGGTAGGTTGGGGACAAGATTCACCGTAAAAAATACCATCTTGATGGTTTTACGTGTAAGGTAGGCGCGGCTGTATAAAACTAATGTAACTATTCGAATTAAAAAGCTATTCTGGAATTTTCCATCAGCTATGTTGCTGTCTCTCAAATTTATCATGAATGTAATATAAATGTTGAAATTCTCATTAGAGTGAAACCCCAATCTTTTAAAACCTACAATAAATTCGTCTTTTCTATAATCCCATTCTACAATACGAATTGGCCTACAATACACCATAGGAAGTACCTACTCTGAATACCCAGGCAGGAAACAGAACCAAATGTATTAAACTTCACATCATTACGTCATATTTGGAACTTGAGCTCAAATCCCATCATCGATACGAGTTTTCGTCGCTCGTTTTTCTCAAACTTTTACTGTTCAAAGTGTTAAGTTTATACAAAATTACTTAGAATTATTAAAGAATATATAAATGAATAAAATAAACAAAATTAAAATGATTATTTTTTAAAAATTTATTACAAATGATAGTAATTTGAACTCTACTAAATAGCTTGGTTGAAAATTATCAAACACTGAAGTGAACCTTTCTGTTATCTCTATTTCTACCAAGTATCTGTTCCTTATAAATTTAGTATTGGACGTTTCCTTCACTGGAATCTGTTGTGTGACCAAGCGACTACTCTCAGTCGTCCGTACACAAGAGACTATTTCCATTACGATAAAATTTGAGCGACAGGTCCCATCCTCCCCTACCTCATATTTTCAACGTGTGAAGGAAAATACTCCTTTCTGGGATATGAAGGACCCTCGCTTTCTCCAAAGGGATGTCCAAGAAAACTGTCGGACGCAGTTACACAACACTGTAGAAGAAGAAGGATTTGAGAGAAGCTTGAATTGCATTCAGGAGGATTTCTCATATGTATTAAGGCTAAAGGGGACGACAGTTGTGTGAGTGAGAGGGAGAATATCAAACTTTAATCTGGCTGATCTCTACAACCGATCAACCAATTTTCATTTTTCAATGCATTTTGGATTGGTTGCCCCCTCAAAATCTTCCCAGGGCCACGTTTTTGGGTCTAATTTTCCGCTTTCTGCCTCTAATTTTCTCACAAATTGTTTCGTGATAATTCCATCGTACACTTGAATAGTTTCCATACACAGGCTGTTTTCGAATTTTTTAATTAAAAATATACTTCAATTATTAATTAAAAATTTCGAAAAAAATTTCATTTTTTGTAACATGTTAGATGATGGCGCTTAAGATTGTCTTGTTCTGATTACATTCATATGGTTAGTTTTGAAAATGATGTTCTTCCAAGCTTAGATAAACCGGATGAAAGTATGGGCGACACTAGCGCCATCTCTCATTTCAGAATCATACTAGACCTCCGTCCCCTTTAGCCTTGAAACCATCCTGTAATAATTACGGCACTTGCTTCAGCTGGTCATGGAGGTGGTCGAATTAACCCACTCATTGCCTTTTCGATTAGAAAGGAATATAAATATCTAATTAAGTAATATGGCGTTCTCCGAAGTATAACGATCGAATTCGTCCATTTTCCAACTACAACCGCAGGAAAAGCGCTACTATGTCGCCTCCAATGGAGGAACTAAGTGGCACAAAATCCGTTTTTTAATAATGCAACATAATAATATTGTAAACCACACTATTTCCGAGTTTAACAATGTATTTCAATAAATAACTCAACAATGTCCGGAATCATAATGACAACCAACTTTTTGGAATCAACAAAACCAATCCTAACAAGCAACCAAAACATATTGGATTTTGTCACACTATTATAGTTTTCATATTAAATAATATTTCGGTTGTAATGAGAGCCCTAACTTGAGAGGGAACCCTCTTTACGAGAGAGTTTTGAAAACCTAAGTTGAGAGAAATGCGAGCTTCGACGTTGTTCAAATATTAGGAACCTGTATTATGTATTAATAATTCCGGTATCCCTTTGAAGTGCGGGATCTACAGGTTGTAAATCGGCGTTCATGGAAGTTCAAATCCATTAGCTATTCTCTTTAGCTGTGCCTGGTTGATATGTCAGTGCCCACTCGATTATGGTAATCTGCGAAACTACCTGCTCATAGTTTTTTCTTGTTAAGTTTTTCTTATCTCTCAACTACCTACAGAGTCGTAGCTCTTGTGTTTCGTGCTAATATATTAAAAATATCAATTAAATATAAAATTGACGAATTCCCCAATCTGTATCAATGATTTGTGGTGAAAAGTTTATTTACATAAATCGGTACCTACTTATCAAAAACCTTTAATAATTATCTCGTATTTGAACCGTTCTCACGATCCAATTGCCCAAGTTTTGCCGAATCCTTATACCTTGCGCTAAAAGTGTATGTTTTGTAATTGTTAAAAAATATAAAGTTCGATCTTTGAGTCGCAAATTGGACTCCAGAATGCACCAAAATGTATGGGATCTAATCTGGCAGCTGCGCCGCTTTTCGGGTAGGCCTACATTGTGTGGTGTGAACAAGTTATCCTTAAATTTGCTTGCAGTAATTTTTGAAGTCTAAAGTGTCTGTTATCTACAGTAAAACTATCCCAATTTTTATAGAAAATATCCTAAAATGTATCTCAACTACCTGCTCATAATGCCCATTTCTTCTTTAAAGCGGTCTTTAGCTGTAGCTTTGCATTGGAACTTGTTATTGATCTGTCAACCGAATGACAATATCGATACCTTTGCAGAATTCATAACTTCTTCCTCTCTTGACCCCATTAGTTAAGAATTTATTCATGGACCGTAAACGTCCCCGAAGTACTTAAGACATCGTTTATTATGAATATTGTTTCGATCCAGGTGGTCTCCCCCGGACTATCGATTCAGTTGTAATGGCAGAGCTGTTTGTGAGTCTCGTGTTCCCTCTGAAACTTAGTATCTCTCGTGCTTCAAGTATGCCTACGTGGTGCTTAGTTCATTGGATGGAATGGATCAGCCCGATCTGTATTATCTTATAACGGTACAAGGTAGGTACTGTTCGTAGTACCAGTACGATGTCATACGTAAAGTACAGCTATCTCTCAGCTGTAGTCACGTATAAATATTTATGCGCACACTTCTCTGTCTAGTCGGTACCACCGTTTGTTTGTAAATGTTATCAGTCCTCGTTGTTTACTACCACTGTTTTATTTTGGGATAAGTGACCAATTACTCCCGGACCGATCTCGTTCAAAAACTCTCCTCACTTTCATAAGTTAAAGTCGCTCGACCGGTTATCGGCTAACCAAGGTCCTTCTCTTAGGAAACGAGGTCCACTCCTGCCTACTTGAAGCCACAAGGGTTGAAACCTACAAGGTCGTTTTGAGTAGTACCGTTTGCGAATTTCATTCTTGGTGGAAGCTTAGCAGCCTTCAAGGTTAAATCATTTTCTTCAGCCCCTCTGAATGCTGAAAAAGGACGCTTTGTTTGAGTAAGAAATTCACCACTTGGTATACCGATGTTCACAATTAAAATGATGTTCGCTATCATGTCCTGTCCCATATAAACCAATAATCACGAAAACAAATTGGTTTAAATGGATCTAAAAGGAGGAAATAAACTTCTAAAAAGCATGTGACATTTCCCGGGGTCAGCTGTGACCGAGCGAACTACGAGGAGACGAGACTCGGACCGGTTGCAGGGGCCGTGAGTTCGAGGCTCGCCTCGGGAGCATATTTTCGGGCAAGTCGGTCGCAGTTCCCCCTTGTCCCAACCCATGACGGTGAGGAAATGGGAAGCCATGAGCGAAATCAGAACAAATTCTGATCTTCCCTTAGGAAGACAGCTGATGACGTCCGCGACGCCAGGAATGGCAGTCGGACGAAAATCCAACCTGAAATGGTTGTTTACTTTACTTTACTTTACTTGCATGTGACATTTCCCCAAATCGCCCTTTGAACAATCACGTTCGGGGGGACATTTTTTGACTGACGAGAGACCCTCTTATCCACAGTCCCAAATTTGAGTGTTGAGTTAGGCCATTCGATCATAGGAAGTCATGTTCGTTTCTTTCCGTAGCTGCTATTGATCGAACAGATTGGAAAACGTTTGGATGCCCATTAAATTGTGAACCAAATTTATGAAGAAATTGATGAAAACTGGCCTAATAGAATTTTACGGACGTGGATAAGCAACTGCGTTGCTGTCATTTTGTGACATCCAGCTCTCCAGTTATTATTCAAGTTATTGGAGTTTCTGGCATCGATACTCCAAAGAAACAAATTTGGTCAGAAGTTGATGCAGATTGGGCGAACATCAATCAGTGGACGTGGACAGAGTTGTGATTGTCATTTTGTGATCTGCAGCTATTGATGAGTTTTTAAAGACATTTTTTTTTGGTATTTCTATCAGACAAGGGAAGAACTTTTTTCAGAAGAGAATGAAAACTGGTCTTGTAACTATTCGTGGTCGTGGATAGAGTGTCTTTGTAATTCTGTGACATCCAGCTATTTAACAGTTTTGTAGTACATTAGACAACGAAAGAACTGTCCAGAAATTGATGAAAACTGGTCTAATAACCGTTTGTGATGGGTATGCAGTCTCTGTCATTCTGTGGCATCCAGCTGTTCCACTTATTTAGGACAAGAGTTTACCTCTATCAGACAAGGAACCAAATTTGCTCTGAAATTGATGAAAGCTGGCCAAATATCAATCTGTGGGCGCGGACAGAGATTTGTGTGTCTTTATTGTTCTATGACATCCAGCTATTGATCCTTTCAAAATATGATGATACGTCCATCATACAATAACGATGTTTTGACATTTTCATGTCTTTCATATGGCACATAAAAAAAAAATCGTCACGAAATTAATTGATAACGAAATTTGCTAACGAAATTTGTCCCAAGTCGCCACAATGATGATTATGACCATCAGAAGTGAAGTTGTTAGGTACTTTACAGTTAGGTAGGTACTTTACAGTTTGATATTACCTGATCAGCTGAGTCGAAAATTGAGCTCCCAGATCAACTGAGCCAAAAATCGAGCTCCCAGATCAGCTGAGTCGAAAATCGAGCTCCCAGATCAGCTGAGTCGAAAATCGACTCAGGGGCATGAAAATGTTTCAATGTGTTGCAGACTCGTATGCAAGCGTTTTTATCGAAGGAAAACCGTTAAATACTCGTTGGTAGGTACGTAGAAGATAAGGTAGATGGTAGGTTGATGGGGTACTTTCGTTTTTAGAAAACTACCTCCATTCTTTTTGGTTTATTATTTTCAATAATAAGCCTTTGGAATCGAGCAAGAAAAAAAAAATTTTAACCCCCCCTCAAAATTTGATGTTTTACGTTTCAAGGTACGTAGAATACGAAAATCGAATAAAAAAATTTCCGTCCGTCCGCCGTACGCCGTACGCGGCACTTTTCTTAGTTACCATGGACCGATTTCGATGAAATTTGGTATATGGGCTCCATTTGGGGTCTAGTTGTGCGCCGAAGCTTTTGGTTGATGTAGGTCACTTCTAAGGGGTGAAAATTAAGGGTTGAAATTTTCAAGAGTGCCCTAGCTCGAAAACTCTCGAAATAAAGGTATCGTTTTTTCACTAATTTTAAATAGTACTGAATTTTTAAAAATTTTTGAGACCACCCGGAGCTCTGTAGGGCAAACCGTTCGGTCCCTACGAGTACTTGAAGCTTTTCCTTCGATAAAACAGAATCATGAGTGTGAATCGCAAAAGAGATCTAATCTCCGTTGAAATTTTTTCTGATTAAAATGCGATCGCTGTTCATTTCTTCGATTTGTATACAGTTTTGCCTTCTGCGTAACCAACCAGTAATCAAATTTCCATAATCAAAAGTCTGCTGAGTGAGCTCCAAGGCCATTTCCTCTCCTGTTCAACGCAGGAACCTGAAATTTGAGAGGGCGGGTCAATTGAGAATGCTGAAGGAGCCTGAGTGGTCACTGATCAGCTGAGTGAGCTCCAACGCCATTTCCTCTCCTGTTGAACGCAGGAACCTGAAATTTGAGAGGGCGGGTCAATTGAGAATGCTGAAGGCGCCTGAGTGGTCACTGATCAGCTGAGTTAGCTCCAAGGCCATTTCCTCTCCTGTTGAACGCAGGAACCTGAAATTTGAGAGGGCGGGTCAATGGAGAATGCTGAAGGCGCATGAGTGGTCACTGATCAGCTGAGTGAGCTCCAAGGCCATTTCCTCTCCTGTTGAACGCAGGAACCTGAAATTTGAGAGGGCGGGTCAATTGAGAATGCTGAAGGCGCCTGAGTGGTCACTGATCAGCTGAGTGAGCTCCAAGGCCATTTCCTCTCCTGTTGAACGCAGGAAGCTGAAATTTTAGAGGCAGGGTCAATGGAGATTGCTGAAGGCGCCTGAGTGGTCACTGATCAGCTGAGTGAGCTCCAAGGCCATTTCCTCTCCTGTTGAACGCAGGAAGCTGAAATTTGAGAGGGCGGGTCAATGGAGATTGCTGAAGGTGCCTGAGTGGTCACTGATCAGCTGAGTGAGCTCCAAGGCCATTTTCTCTCCTGTTGAACGCAGGAACCTGAAATTTGAGAGGCAGGGTCAATGGAGATTGCTGAAGGCGCCTGAGTGGTAACTGATCAGCTGAGTGAGCTCCAAGGCCATTTCCTCTCCTGTTGAACGCAGGAACCTGAAATTTGAGAGGGCGGGTCAATGGAGAATGCTGAAGGCGCATGAGTGGTCACTGATCAGCTGAGTGAGCTCCAAGGCCATTTTCTCTTCTGTTGAACGCAGGAAGCTGAAATTTGAGAGGGCGGGTCAATGGAGAATACAGATGGTGGTAGGTGCTATTGATGGAGAACCAGTGATCTATACAGACGGGTGATCTATACAGAAAATAATAAACCTTTGAGCAATGATTTGCAGCGTTTTTGAGTTACAAACTGCTTTTAAGCAGTTTGTAAACAGTTTGTTAAAACACATTTGTATGAGCCTTTTTATGCTTCTACTTGGAGTCAAGTCGGGAAATCAATCAAACAATAATGAGTCAGTGGAAATGTCCAGGGCAGCGGTGGTGTGACTGACGCGTTTCAGTAACCATGGAAACACCTCTTGGTAACCTCCCCCCCCCCCCCCGACGAGCAGACTTCCCCTTGCCATAGCATGGTCACCCGCTGTCCCTTTTCTCTCTCTCCTCAACCTCAATTTTGTGCTACGTTTTTACTGCCAATTTTTCTGTTTCGGGTGGATTATTACCATATTCATTTATCGTCTTGTTGGTGGTCGAAACGACTCTGGGTCCTCTTTATGAATAAAAAAGGAAAACGTTGATTTTCTGATGTTTAATTCTCTTTCTAGCAACAGTTTCACTGGGGACTTGCCAGCATCTTCAGGCTTATCAGTCTTATGTAGAATATACTTCTAGTCCTTTATTCATTCCAACGTTTCTTAGTTCTTTCAATTTCCACATGTTTTATAGATCCAGACTTATCAGTCTTATGTGGGGTATGTACTACCAAACTTATCAGTCTCATGTGGAATATACTGTCCGATTTTTCAGCTTTCCATATTTCTCAACAATTTCAGACTCAAACGGATCCAAACTTATCAGTTTTATGTACAATGTACACTTCTTGCTTTTTCCTCCATCCAATCTTTCTAAATTAATTCAAAATCGATCGTTTCAATAGATCCAAACTGGAAAAACGATGATTATTGTAGTGCAGTAAGTGGAGACATTTCAAACAAGCGGGAAAATAAACTGTAAACCTTCAAAGAAAAACAGTGCCTGAACAAGTCAGTTAGGTATAATGATTGATGGTATAATGGTTTGATAATATATCCTTTGAAATTGACTAAGAAGGTGTTTAGAAACATCATTTAACTTAAACATAACTGTGGAAGAAAGGAGTTTTCTCATAGAACAAAGGAATCAAGGAATTTATTCCACATGAGACTGATAAGTTTGGTAGTACATACTCCACATAAGACTGATAAGTCTGGATCTATAAAACCTGTGGAAGTTGAAAGAACTAAGAAACATTGGAATGAATAAAGGACTAGAAGTACATAAGACTGATAAGCCTGAAGATGCTGGTAAGTTGCCCCAGCGAAACTGTTGCTAGAAAGAGAATTAAACATCGGAAAATCAACGTTTCCCTTTTTTATTCATAAAGAGGACCCAGAGTCGTTTCAACCACCAACAAGACTATATCATCCGACTTAACACCCTTCAACAATATTTATTTATGAGGGATATTCTGAGAGCTACTTGACATCTTTGAGAATGGGGGCTGTAATCTTTTTGCGAAAAAAATGCTCAAAAGTATATTTATAAACAAAATAAAAATACTATAAAAGGACAACTTTTTTTGGTGAATGTTTTTGAAGTTTTTGCATGACAGCGGGTTTAGTTACGTTGAGACAAATCCAAAAGCAATCCAACAAATCCAAGAAGCTTTTGAAATGTGGCTGATCCGGCCTATGCTGAGAATCCCCTGGACCGCCCGACTCCGCAATGAGTACATCCTTCAGCAAAACTCTCTAATGCGCGAACTGCTGACAACAATAAAAAGGCGCAAGGTTTCCTACTTGGGGCATGTAATGCGTGGGCCCAAATATGGGTTTTTGCAAACCATTATGATGGGGAAAATCAGCGGACGTAGAGGAGTTGGAAGGAAGAGGGCCTCGTGGTCAAATATCCGTAGCTGGACAGGAATCGACCGAGCCGCGGACCTGTTTCACCTGGCGCAGGACCGTGAGAGATATGGGTAATTCTCAAAAAAAACTCAATATTCCAGGCTCAAACTTTAAATAAGTTAACCTTCTCCAAAAAATTCATGAAGTTTAGTAGGAACATAAAGAATAATTAGTAACGCAAGATATAGCTCAATTCACAGTATTTAGTCTCAAATTTCAATTTTGAAAATTTATAGTGCGGCGTTAATGAGAACTAATTTTTTTTAAGGTGGTGGTAATGAGAAAAGCAGTTGGCATTGATAATATCGTATTTGTCTCACAATTCTGTTTCTTCCTTTCAAGAAATTAGCTTCTCCAGTTAGTTGGATAAGATGAATATATTGAAAAATCTCCATTTCTCTTTTCTATAGATTGATTGGAAGGGAATAAATTAACTCAAATCAATGAAAATCAGACTAGTATCAATGTATTCCAAGTAGAACTGTAGTAGAACTGTAAAAAACCTAAAACACTCAGTCAAATGACATTGAAAAAACTCTTATCAGTCTTCAACATAACATATCAGTCTTCAACTCTTAACTTTATTAATTATCTTGACAATTTTGTTAATGTTCGTCACAAAATTAACTCAATTACATCACAGATTTGTTTCATTAACTGGATAGTAGTCAAATATTTTTTAAGGAACTCTTGACCATACTTACAATACTGGTAACGTTATAACCCTAAAACTGTGAAAAAGTTAATCAAATATGCGGAGATGATCGCCAACCTTCAGTAATGGAGATGGCACTACAAGAAGAAGAAGAAGAGACAAATCCAAAATGTATTGCAAAATCGGTTGATTGTTTGTAGAGATAAATCAGATCTGAGTCTGGTATTCACCCTCTCTCTCTCACAACTCTCGTCCCCTTTAGCCTTAAAACAATTTGTAGACGTAGAGATAAACCTGTATCTCTTTTGTTCTGTGGCATCGAGCTGTCTCAGTTACTGAAGACATTGATCCCTATTTTTAAAGGAACAAAATTTCCCCAAGTTGTCGGAAATGAATGACAATGGGTCGAATATCGTCTAGCAGTGTCTCATCTGTACTCAGTGACATCCAAAGGCTTTGACAGGACATCTTGGACTCCTGGAGGGGAAGCTTCGGTGGGTGGAGGGGCGTCCGATGGTCACGCCATCCTCTCTTCCAAACTGGACCTCATCAGTAGCTCTCAGTGACTCCACGCGCTCGTTTGCTCGCCCCCTTTTTTTCTCTACCAAGGGAACCAATTCTTTCCGGTTTTCACCGACCAAATCTCGGAAAATTCTTCGTCAAAAGATTCCGTTTTTTGATTCCAATCATTCTCTCGAATCTAAATGTGTGCAAATGATCTATCGACCTCCCGTTAGCATGCGCTGCTGTTACACTTGCACCTGGACACAACAGATTATCGTCAATTCACAAAAACTCGTCAAAAGAAGGTGAAAAGTAGGTTTTTCCCAAAATATAACAAAATCAAATTACAAATAAAAAAGGCTGCTTTTTTCTCTAAAAATAAAATTTTATTATTAAATTACAATACAATACAAATTGTGGCATTCTCATACGATTTGATTTTGACAAGTCGAATTAAAAATAATCTCATTGATTTATATTGTAATATTTAATATATTTTTGAATTATTATTGAGTTTTTTGTGTTTTGTCGGTAATTCGCAATGTACCAGGTGCAACCATTATTTTCTCTCTACCAGACGCCTCATCGTACGTATAATTTTTCACTCGTGCCATTGAATTGTTTGAATGTCTTTATTGTTGACGAAACACTTTTTTAAAATACTTATTGGTCTCGAATGTTTTTGAAGTATTTTGTTACCTTTCATTACATTAAAGTTTTAATTTAGTTTTTGTACACAATCCATTTCAATACTCTCTGAATCGAAGAGAGTTATCTCTAAACCATATTCATCAATTTTGAAATCATGACAAAAAATGCCCGTTATGTAATTTTTTGTATCAAGTATAACTGGCGAAAAGGCCAGAATTTTTCTTTCAGTTTAGTACTCAATGACTTCAAAAATTTCCTTTTGTTATCATAAATTGTATGATCAAAGTTTCATTGTTTTCCTAATGTCATGAACCATTGTACATGCAAGAGCGTAATTCGTACTATGTGGGGTACTAGAAACCTCAGTGGGCGATCAACCACAAAATATGCCCAGAACGACGAATTGATTTGGAAAGTCATTGTGGTTTGGATTTGTATGGGATTGCGCTTTGGGACAATCAGCCCTTCCTCAGGCCCAGGTAAAACAAAAAAAAAATTTTCACTGACGTTGTTTTTACAGACGTTTATGAATACAAATTTAAAACGAGCCTTTGTAGTGTAGTCTCTTCGGCCCTCCCTAATGGTGATGTTGACGAAAGCTGAAAGAAGCTGTAATTATCAAATATGATGTGGATATGAATTGCCCTACTACTGACTTCCTGAATCTGATTGATACTGACTTCCTGACCTGAATTGTTGTTGTCGTTGTTCCTTATTGAAATTGAAATTACGGAAGAGTGATTTTTCTTCTCAAAGCCTGGCTCCTGGCGCCTAGTCTGGCTCAATTTTTATCATCTTATCTCCCAGATTTGAGGATTGTCTCTTATCAATTCAGTGAGATTAGGTTCTTGGTGTCAAAAACCGCGGATGATCCCAGAATATTATCAAAAACGGGGCGACCATCAGAACTAAGAAATACAATCCTGAAAAATTGTACAAAAATCGGACTGAAATCTTTGCCTGTCGGTGGTCAACGTTATGTACAATAACTAATTGACTATGAATTCATCCACTCCATCTATCCTCACAACTTAGCAGTCGTTTACTTCTCTTCACCTCAGGACCAAAACAACCCCAGACAATCGCGAGAAGAATGAACGTGGAATTCATTGCGAAATCGTGAATTGGCAGGCTGGTGGGCGGTTTTCTGTCGTAACGCGTAGAGAAAGCGTTGTAAACCTCGCCAAACCTGTAAGAAGTCACACTTCAAGTTCGCAGAGTAGAAATTCTCGATTTGAACAAGGAAGCGATGATTCTGGTGATTTATTTCAATTTCGTCTCCGGTTTTTTTCTGAACCAAGATTCCAAATTTGGGTATTATATTGACATTCGATTTCTCCAGAGTTTTGATGCGTATGCTCAACAGTTCTGATCTCTGAGATTGTGATCAAGATTGTACGAACAGCTTCGAACAGTATTTTTGCCCCACTTTGTTACTTACTAAGTATCACTGAGAAGTAGCAAAATTGTATGATTCATTTTGACATTCAATCACGTTTTTCGATAAAATGGTGTTCGGATGAAGAAAGTTGATTTCCGCAGATGAAAGTGATGAATCGAGAAACAGACTAAACAGTCGAGTTTGCTCCATTTCTTGCCTCCTTTAGATCCGTTATAAATAATTCGCTGCCATCAAAACAAATACAACAATCTCGAGGTCTTCGAGAATATTGTGTAGAGACAAGAATTCAAAAGACTCTTAGTAAATGAGAAATCTCTTACTCATTCCGGCACTGGTTTATAGTGGCCACTGATCTGATCACCAAGAAACTTGGGAATCAGATGGTGAGTCCCCTTCTGCTCTCCACTTTGATTAATTCGGTGGAAAATTGAGGTTAAGAGGGCTTATTATCTGAGCGATAGACTTCTTAGGGAACCATCTAGGCCAAAATTCATTTAAATTACTTCCTGAAAATTTGACAAGGTTATGCCAATTCGATGTTCCAAAATCAGAATTTCTTCTCCACGTTGTGTATTTCAGGGCTTAACCCTAATTGGACCATGGTGTCACTACCGTCGCTGAAAATATCTTGGGAATTCAACAGCTGTTCCTAGGTGTCACCAAAGGTGTCACTAGACTTACTTAAATTACAATTTAAAAATAATGGACAGAGGTGAATTTTTGTAAGTGATTTTTTTAAAGTTATTAAAAGTCAAAAAATGACAAATGACAACAATGTTGAAAATTTTTTCATCGATTTCTTGGTAAATTGTTATTATAACTCTATTCGACACTTCTAATAACCCACGAAAAATTATGCTACCCAATGAATTTTAAATTGCGATTTAATTTTGGTTACTCAGGTGACACTTTGGAACAGCTGTGGAGTTCCTGAGATGTTTTCAGTGACACTAGTGATACTATGGTCCAATTAGGGTCAATAATTTTGGTACTCAGTTGTCAATTCCATGTCCCTAGCAAAAACTAGGAAATCATGGTTTGATTTTGTGTGAAAAATATTTAGTGTTCTTGTGGGTCCCTATCACAGAGTGAGTACTGGAGACAAGTTACTTACTTACTGAAGAGCTCTACAGGCCGATGTGGCCCTTGGCTTCCCGAACTCCCTTCCTCCACCGGCTTCTGTCTTCAGCCTGGTTCCTTCTGAGACCAACCACTCTCAGATCACGAAGGACCTCATCAGTCCATCGGCTTCTGGGTCGACCCTTTCTTCTTCTTGTGGCCAATCTGGCTCTCATCATCCTCCGCGGACCTTCCTCGGGTGGCATCCTTTCCACGTGGCCGAACCAGCGTATTCTTCCTGCTTTGATGAAGCGCACTATATCTTCCTGCCTCGATATCTCCTCTATTTCCCTATTCTTCCTTATTCTCCATCCAGATCTCTCGTGAATCGCTCCATAAATTCTTCTAATCACCTTTCTTTCAAAAACCCTCAGT
Source organism: Apolygus lucorum (assembly GCA_009739505.2). Taxonomy (NCBI): domain Eukaryota; kingdom Metazoa; phylum Arthropoda; class Insecta; order Hemiptera; family Miridae; genus Apolygus; species Apolygus lucorum. The sequence continues at coordinate 25,908,944 of CM019169.2, forward strand.
CGTTCCTCGTCTTCTGCCAACATGGTCCATGCTTCAGAGCCATAGCACACGACCGGCCGAACTAGGGTTCTATAGAGCTTCATCTTTGTGGTTCTGGAGAGCAGTCGGCAAGTAAAAAGTTTTTTGTTGGCATAGAACGCTCTGTTGCCTGCCATCATTCTGGAGATTATCTCCTCCTTCACTCGATTTTTCTTCTATTAATCGAGCTGCCGAGATAAGAGAAGCAATCAACCTCCTCAAACGTAAAGGGACCGAAGCTGACTTTCTGCAGTTGAGCAGTGCTGCTGGGAGATACTTTGAGGAGTTTAGTCTTCAGTTCGTTCACACGAAGTCCCATAGACTTTCCTGCTTCGTTCAACATTCCGAACGCCTCCCTCAACGCATGAATACTACGACCCATGATGGCCAAATCATCAGCATAAGCGAGGATTTGCCAAGACTTATCCACGATTGTACCCTTTTTGTCAACCACCTTGACTGCTTCATTGAGGGCCAAGTTAAACAATGTTGCCGACAGTGAATCACCCTGTCTGACACCTGAACTGATTTCGAATGGATCACCGGTCTTATTACCCACCAGTACCTTCGAAATACTTCCTCTTAGGGTCATCTCCACCAGTCTCACAAGTTTTTCAGGCGTTCCACTTCTCCTCAAGGCGTTAGCCACCCCAACTCGACTCAATCCATCAAACGCCTGCTGGTAATCAATGAAGAGTATGTACAGGTCCATTCCATGTTCAACAAACTTTTCGGTTGCCTGCCTAAGGATAAATATTTGATCCAAGGTCCCTTTATTCTGCCTAAAACCACACTGGTAGTCTCCGAGGGTTGCCTCCGCATAATCCTTGATCCTGTACTGGAGACAAGTTAAGTCCCTATAAATCGTGTTGTCATCAGACCAACAGCGCTGTAACAAAATTTGTTAATGTGAACCTTAAACATTCTCTTACGATTTAACTGCCCTATTTGGCTAGGATTTGAATTTTAGTTAGGGACTGGTTCTAAGATTACTTATTAATTTCATTGCATGAAATATAAAAGCAAACACAACACGTTCTGTCGGAGTTTCCACTACAACCTTCTGAAATGTTTGTTCCAAAAGCGGTCACCCCGTTTAAGCTTCTAAACTTCAAGAAATCGTACGTCCTGAAGCTTTTCTTATAACATTTCAACCAGATTAAGAAAGTATGAAAGTACTGAAATATTGCATTTGAAGAATATTGGGATCGCCATATTGTTGACTTGAGAGAGGGAAATTTCATCGTTCCCTTCCGGAGAAACTACGCAGCGTTGACGCAGAATGACCCTAGCTCCAATCTCCGCCTTTTAACCCTCAGCAATTTTCATGTAAATGGCCTGTTAGTCTGTCCTTTCGAAAAGCCCTCCCAGCATCTTGACGTTTTATTAAAATCTCTCTCCTTCGAACGGCAGAAGGTTGGCGTCGCTTGTCAACCTCAAATTGAAAATATCGACACAGCGGAGGTTGAACCTTTACTTCTATGTCACTATCGGACTGATCGGTGTTTGCTAAAATGATAGGTATTAAGTACCTACGTTTTATATTCATTGGGAAAGTTCAACTTTGGTAGTGTTGGTATCATTGAACCCACCATTTTGAACGAATTATCGCCAGTAGAGCGACAAAAACTTCCAGTCACATCCAGGTATTTCCAAAGTTTCAACCAATTTTTGGGATATGTGGTGTCAAGTGTCTGAATTGTCGATTGGTGAGAAGACAAGATCGTGAAAATATGGGATAACTGGTAAAGAATAAGAGTTTTCCGGGAACTTTACATTTTGCACAATTTTGGTTCTGAGCAACCGTGCATATCTTCATGAAATATTCATCCGATTTTGATGAAATTTATAAGTTTTGTGTGGATTAAACCACAGATGGTCCTCTATGAATTTCATCGTCTCACCTATGACCTAATGCAATGTGCAAATGTGCAAAAGTGATTTTCCTTAAACTTCAACTTATTAATAAAATATCGAAAAGAACCACACACCACATAATCGCGAACAACCTTTCAATCTTGTTGCTGTCAATTTGGAAAATTATGAAAATCCTATTTCTTAGAAGAATTCATCAATAGTTCTGCTCTGAAATACTGCAATCTATCATTTTACACTAATCAATTCTATATTTATCTATTTATCTTGTGTAAGGAAGCTTTACTGCTCACCCACTTTGGCTGACATTGTTTATCAGTGTAAGGGTGGGATGAGATATCGTTTGGGGTGAAAACTATACATCAAAATACACTGGAAAATGTGTTGAAATTTAGGATTCTTTTTAGAATGATTTCTTATGAATTTTCATGGTGACTAAATTTGTGTCACCAATATAGATATAAAATGAAAATGAAAGTAAAATGGTTAAAATTTACGTGTCTAATATAGATATAATATACCTTATTTTGGATCCATTTCGTGTCTACCGATGATGTGATTATGTTATGCAGTTCTTTAATCATATCTCAAAATCCCTCCCTTTTCAACATTTTCGTAATTTAACAACATATACTGCGCGATTTAGCGTGGGGAAAGAAATCTTGAACGTATCATAATTATTTTGTTGCTCTGAGGTAGTTACTAAACCATGAACACCGGTTTGCGATCTATTGGGTACGTACAGGTCAATGTTGGTAATTACCCGCCCAAAATGAGGACAAGAAGCGATTAGCTCATTTTCACATTTACGCGGGAAAAAATATTCATCCGCACCTACGGAACTTTTGTCAAAATTTTCCACGTTGAGGATTATCTTCACAAATGAAACCCAGAGACTCGACCTTTCCAGTGTTATCGCCTTTCCAGTTATAGCTGGTTCTTACGGTTTTTTGACCTGGAAAAACAATACCTTTATATCAAAGTTTTTCGAGTTAGGGCGTTTTCAAAATTTCAACTCTTAGAAGTGACCTACATCAACCAAAAGCTTCGGGGCACAACTGTACCCGAAATGGAGCCCACATACCAAATTTCATCAAAATCGGTCAATGCTAAGTGAGGAAAGTGCTGCGGACGGAAGGCCAAATTTTTATTCGATTTTTGGATTCTACGTACCTTGAAACGTAAACCAACAAATTTTGAGGGGGGTTAAAAAAAACATTTATTTCTTGGTCGATTCCAAAGGTTCATTATTGAAAATGATAAACCAAAATAAAAAATTGCATTGAAATTGATAGCATACATAAAAATTATCAGTTAAGTTACCGGCAATAATTAGTGTATGTTCTCTCTAAACGGGCTCGTTTGAATAGTTGAAAATAAGAATTTTAAGGTTTAATTTTCTCTGAATGAAGTACCTAACAACGTTAAGTAGATAACACCTAGAAATTAACACAATTATAACTAACTAGAAAAATTCCCCACGATTTTGAGGTATCCACCTTATGATCTTGATCGGATTTGAATGATAAAACCTTGAACACAATATACAGCGCATACCGTGATATTGGTTCTTGTTCACTTGACGAATGTTAATGATTTTGCTCCCTATTATTCGGGTCCTTTTCACACTACTGCTAAGTCATGTCCCCAATCACCCTAAAAATATACCTACTCAGGCGTTGATTAAAATCTACTCTCGATATTCGAGAAACGTGAATTGCAAATCAATTTCTTATCCATGTGGGTTGGGCGCGTCGTTGCGAGGTGGGACAAGCTAATTTATTGGCAATGTCGAAACTCGGAATGCACCTGGAAGGATTACATATAACTACTCGATGGACCGCGGTGTGTAGGTCGTAGGTACAACTTAAAAGTACGTACAGCAGTATGAATTTTGATAAGCCATGCGATCTCAATGAAAAGAATCTCAACTTCTTAACGTGAATTCCACGAGATTCATTATTTTCTTCACCTTCAGCTTAATGAACGAGAAATATTGTTACCAATGTGGTGAAGTATTTTGGTTGAGATTGAATTTCATTAAATACTAGCTGTTCAGCTGTATTCCAGTATTCACTGACGATTTTATTGTAGAAGTTATTCTGAACAAATATGCATTGAATTTAAGGAATACCTAGTTGGAAATGCAAATGTGCATCACCATCGGAGATGAAAAAAAGTGGATCAACAGATCAACGACGTGGTGGAGTTCGAATCAGGTCGAAAAATAGGTTTCTAAACGAGAATAAGGGCCTGGGGTAAAAGACCCGTTTAAACGTCACTCATCGTCTCTCTACTACTCTCTACTCTACTCTACTACTCATCGTCTCTCTACTACTGTTTAAACGGAGAATGCAGTTTAGGGCAGGGGTACAAGTTCCTAAACTACGCTTTTAGTTCCTGATAAGAGCTAAACTAAAGGTCGCTGGTGGCCGTTTAAGCTCAGCTTAATGAATAGTAACGAGAAATATTGTTATTGTTATTCTCGTTTAGAAACCTATTTTTCGACCTGATTCGAACTCCACCACGTCGTTGATCTGTTGATTCACTTCTTTTCATCTCCGATGGTGAGGAAGCAAAATCTTTTTTTTTCTTTTCGAAAAAGCCTACTAGTTCCAAAAGGTGAAGAAAAATAATGATTCTCGTGGAATTCACGTTAATTTAGTTATTTGCCGCTGAATTTGATGACAAATCATGAAACTCGACGATGAAAAGTTCGTCATGCAGCAATAAATTATATCGGTAACGTTTTTAACCGATTTTGAGAGGTCCGTGAGCTACGAGTATGTCAATTTCATATGTGGACGTTATTTTCGCTTTAAATCTTTTCTTTGGATTTTATTTTTCAAAATTTAATCCTCTAGTAAATTTCCATTTTTTTCAATTTTTTCGATCACTTCTAAACTGTTTGAGAGGATGCAACAGTAATTTCTCCTTTCAAGTCCACCAAATACTTGAATAGGGCTAGTGAAACAGGTCCGAAGAACTGTAACTGATTCAATTCAAACCCTGAAGACGTTCTTTGGGCTAATTTTCTCATGAACATTAGGTTCCTCTTTGTTGAGAAGAAACCCTTCCTCTATAGTAAATTTCCATTTTCTTCAATTTTTTCGATAACTTCTAAACTGTTTGAGAGGATGCAACAGTAATTTCCCCTTTCAAGTCCTCCAAATACTCGAGTAAGGCAAGTGAAACAGGTCTGAAGAACTGTAACTGATTCAATACAAACCCAGAAGACGTTCTTTGGGCTAATTTCCCCGTGAAAATTAGGTTCCTCTTTGTTGAGAAGAAACCCTTCCTCTATAGTAAATTTCCATTTTCTTCAATTTTTTCGATAACTTCTAAACTGTTTGAGAGGATGCAACAGTAATTTCCCCTTTCAAGTCCACCAAATACTCGAGTAAGGCAAGTGAAACAGGTCTGAAGAACTGTAACTGATTCAATACAAACCCAGAAGACGTTCTTTGGGCATTAGCTTCCTCTTTGTTGGGAAGAAACCCTTGTGTCGTATGTGCCTAGTGAAATAGGGTCCCAAGAAATTGGAGATGGCAGTGTCCCATAATCGAAATGTGACACTCATTTTTCACTCATAAGATCTGAAAACCCACCAACCGACACCTTTCACTATAAAAATAAAATTGAAGAATAACCACGGGAGGAGGCTCCACTATCGTGTTGTGAACCAAATCAGCTCTCCTAAGTAAAGTTTACCTAATGATAATTTTATCTGATTCGTCTAGCAAACAATTCGAATTCACCTAGACTCTCTCCGAGAGTAATTATTATTCGATTGTAAGGTTTGTTTGAGTCGTCACGGAAAAATGTTTTTCTCTCGTTATCACCCAATCTTTGTTAATTAGGTGCAAGTCAATTTCAAGATGGAGCACGGATTATTTAACTAACTTGTGTTTGCTTTGTGTTGATCAAGACAGTGCAACTGTGGAATCGTATTTTGTTGGTTGTGATAGTTACCATTATAATCCTACTTTCCAAGAGCCCACTTTTGAAGGGTTGACGGAAAATGTTGATTGTAATCTGTAGAAAACCGACTTTTCACAAAAGCAGGGTAGTTTTAACAATATGTTGGTCACACACGCTGGTCCAATTTGACCATCAATGTTATGGAGTTCTGTGTTCTAAAATGATCAATTCTATAGAGAGCCGTAATTAAAAGAATGTGTTGTGAATGCAGGTGTTACTAACCATAGGGCATAGTGTGTACTTACTTTTAATTCTTTAATTACTTTTAATTCTTACTTTTCAAGAGCTCACCAGACGGGCGTATAAAAAGTATCAAGTGTGATCTACAAAACAACGATTTTTACAGAGACTTAAATTGTGTTTGAAGAAACGCAGGTAGAATTTGACCATCAATTTTGGAGTAATAATAGAAATTCTCCGAGCTAAAATCGTCAATTCCACAGAGGAAATAGAAATTCTATGTACATGTTTACAAATACATTAAGAAGAAAATGATAAATGTTAATTTTTTCTACACTTCGAGAAACATCAAATCATGTTTTTGGACTACTGTATGATAAAAGTCGCGAAGTATGTAATATTCAGTCACATTTAGCTCGCCCTGCTGATCAAGGAGGAGCTCAGTCTGTCATTCGTACTCAGCAGTCCCAGAATATTCAAAGCTATTTCAATACAATCAAAGCTAATCAAAGCTAAATCAAAGCTATTTCGTTACAAATATTATGAAGCGTGTTTCTAAGTTTGGGATTGGCTCTTGCGTTTTTATAATTTGATTTGCATAAATACGGGCGTTATTTCTGATTATAATCTGATTATATTTTCTATGGTTATTTCTTGTTGAAAAAATCTAAGAAAGATTTAAACGTCTTCGCGTCTTGTAAATATGAAATTTGTTGCTGAAAAGTGGATCAATAAGCCCATTAAGCGATTATGTTCCTCATCTTTCTGATTACTTGGTTTGATTTTCTCCTTAATGATAGTCGAGGCTATCCCGTAAATTTCTTCGACTGCTCATCATTTCATCTTGATCGTCTTTGTTCCTTAGGAACTCAATTGTCGAGGTGATAATGTTTGATAGTGTTATCGAAGGGGTCACTAAGGTCTTCGGTTTTAAACCATAACCCCATTCCGGAGGTTTCCACGTTGAAATTCACTTCCATGTGGTTCTTTTTTTGAAATGTTGTCTAAGCATAATATAATATTTTTAAAGGTACTATTTTGCAAACGCTTTCTAGTTATGCAAACGCAAAACGAAGAAAACTGCCAAGTCGGGTGGGCAATATTCTTCATAAAGAATTCTAGGATACAAAATTAGTTGGCGTAAACATTATTGAATGTAATATTATAGATTTCGACATTCTATCGAAGTACATTATATGTATTCTAGGTACATGTATTTTGGTTAAATATGACTTTCATGAGCCCGGTAGATCTGAGAAATTGATGGGGAAAATCACATTTCAGAGGTTGACCAGTATAAATCTTTCGAATTTTATATAAAATCGGACGGTGATTTTTTATGGTTAGGCTGGGACAAGGTATTGACCAGAGACAGGCCAAAACGAGAGTGAAAAGTTGAATTTTTGAAGGACTAAAATACAAAGTTTTTATTGGAAACAACAGTTCGTGTTGTGAATCGCGGCACTCCTTCACGGCCGTAATTAGGTTGATTCTTCACTTTCACTCAATCACAAGAATGTTGATGGTAGCAATGATTGTAGAAGCTTGGATGATGTTAGAGGGTGCCCCCTACAAAGCTGGAATTTTACAAGGACAGCTGAGAAATAATGACAAACTGAGTTCATCCTTGATCTGCTGGACAGTTATATGGGGTATTTCAGTTTTTTTTTTTTTTTTTTTTTTTTCAAAAGAATATGGCTCAGGAATAACGGTAATCGGGTCTGTTCGTCGAGAAAATGTTTTTAAAAAATCAGAGAAGCTAAGGAAAGTTGAAGATTTGAACGGTGTGACGTAGCTAGCCAAAACTCTTTGAAAAACGTATCCATGCACAGAGAAGAGACGAAACCTTTGGAGAATCTCTTGGATACTACAAAATACTACTCACACAGGCGCGCGGCGTAGTGTGTGTGCGTTTATGGGGGCCCGCCTTTTTTTCAAACGTGTGATCTCTTTAATTAATTTTTCTACCACATATTATAGTATCATTGGGCTGAAAGTTGGAGTATATAGGTTTTTAAGGGTGCTGAATCCAAATTTGAGGTCAAAAACCTGAATTTCCGACCCACTGAAATACCCCATTGGCTCGTGCTATCCCCACAATGCTGACACTTTAGAGAGATCCTTCCTGCTGGGATTGCTGAGTAAGAATGAATTGCTGAACTTCTTGCTGGTCATCAGCTGGATGAGCTGAATTCACGCCTGTTGGTCTCACAAAGCTGGAATTTAGCAAGGAGTCTCTCTGGTACAACTGGCTACAAATGACTTGCTCAAATTCTTCCCGGTTATCAACTGGGTAGGTTATTAACCCTTAATATCCTGAGGTATCTTTTAGGAAGACCGATTTTTACCTAGAACATTTTATTCACTTTTAACCAAAACTGATAGGTAGCTGTTGGCTATCTTGATAATTCAACTATCGAATGTTTATGAAACTAAATTAGCAAAATAATTCTCCAGGTGACAGACTGTAATAGGGCCTTCGAGGTACCTTCTGCCCTCATTTCTTATCTTGTAGGCTTTTAGTTAGGTTTCCTCGTCGGAGGTAGCGCCACTGTCAAAGGTAACACAGATCCCTCTTAGTGAACCTTCTCCGTCTTATTCCTTGGTTCCTTACTTTATGAGTAATAACAGACCCCAACATTCCACCAAGGATTTTCCCAAGTTTCCTTCTTCTACTCTAACAAAATAGGATATAGACAGATTCAGCTGATAGCGCTATCATTGGAAAGATCATTCTTGACCTGACAGACTGTAATGGGGCATTTTAGGTACCTTCTGGTCAAATATTCTATAGATTTGTCAAAATACATCTTAATTTGATGAAAAATTTTTTTTAAACAAACAATTGAACATTTTTTGAACAAGTGAGAAATTAAGGGTTAATGTAGCGCCCGTTGGTACCACAAGGCAGAAAGGGAGCCTCTCTAGGACTATTGAATGGCTGGATGAGTTAAATTCCAGTCCCACGAGCATCTCTGGGACTGTTGAGTATGAATGAGCTCCAGTATCTCCTATTCGCCCTACGAAGTCTTAAACTACAGAGAAAGAATGATAAGCTGGGCTCCCCTCCAGACCACCTTAGAGAACTATGTTCTTTCCCGATTGTCCTGAGAAGCTGAAACGTGTTAAAAGTGCCTCTCTCGAATGCCTGAGTACGATTTACAAGACATACCTACACTATCAGCTGATTGTGCTGAAATCTTTCTTATTATTCACCCTTTCTTGTTACTTGTCGTTATAAAAAAAACATCGGATTCAATCCATAAGTTCATTATCATCAAATTTATGAGGTTTTAGGTAACTACTTACCTTCAACCTTCCTTCTACTATACCTAGTTTTGGTTTATGTTCGAAGAATATTACGCATTTAATTTGAATAGTAGCTATTGGCAGATACAAGACAAATTATGTGCCTCTCCCAAGTTCTCACACATCGTTTCTAGGTTGGAATGATCAGTATCGAGGTAATTTTATGCATCAATGCGAGGGTGAGCCGCTGCCTTGCCTCTTCTGTATCCACGTGGCAATATTTATAGCTTCTTAAGAGACCTCGCACATGGGCATTAAACGCTAGTGCGCTTTACTTTGTAATTATGATTGTCAAGAGACCTGCGATAAAAGCGGGTTACTTTGTCATTATCTGGGGTGAAAAGAAAAAATATATGTATAGAGTAATATTGGCAGGGCGGACACTAATGTTTTTATGTGAGAGGAATCGAATTTTTTCTCGGTAGCTGAAAAATAGTGACCATAGTCATCTCAAAATCACATAACGTTGATAACCCGTACTCTGCCGTCCTTAGCAAGAAGGGCGCATCTCCGAAAATCAAGATTTTCAGTACAAGCACTTTTCGTTTTTTAAGCTTCGCGTCCAGTTAATTATACTTTTACCCCATTTTCGGGACATCATACGGTAGATCCAATCATTCTCCAACTTATACGGCCTTTTTTTTCATGGGAATTCACGTCATAACCAATTTAGAGGAGATACGCCCTTTCCGCTTAGTAAATTAGGGTGATATTCGAGATATACCCCTTTTTTGTTAAGCATTCCCAGCACTTCAAGCGGTTTCCTGACAGATTTTAGCCGAGGTTTTTAACATTATTCGTTAATTGTCTCTACACTACTTCTTTTTTTACGCAGATTATCAAATTTAATCATATGGAAAAGTTCGGTGACGAGTCTCCAGCCCAGTTTGTTTGGTGACTTATCATTAAGCGAGCGCCCTACGAGATCCGGCTTTTCCGCTAAGCATTTTGGTTGCCAAGAACATATTTCGGTTTTCTTGCTTTCTTGCTTAGTAGAGAAAGGTATTCGGCATGATATCCGCCTTTTTAGGCTTATGAAAAACGACATACGCCTAATCGCTTAAGGATTTCAAGAAATTTCAGAGATACGCCCTTTTTCACTAGCGTTTTTGTGTACCTTTTCGCACCCATAGGTACATGAATGAGGTATCATAAGGTGCAGAAGACTCCAAAGATTCTAGATATGCAAAAACCTGAAAATCGCCAAAATCCGAGATACGCCCTTCTTGCTAAGGACGTTGGACCTCCCAAGAGTCCAATTGAACCGAGGGTTGTCTTGAAGGAAGAACTTGGTTGATTGATGAGTTTTGTAAGTCCTAAACAGAACTCAGATGTGTTCAGTGAACTGTTGACGTTGGTCGTGGGTGTGGTCGTCAAGAATATTCACAAGCGAGAGTGTATGTTCGAGGCTTGAAAAAGCGTGCTGGAAGATGAAATATGAAAAGTGAAGAACCGATTAGCGATTTTCTGATAGTTTCGATGTGATGAAGTTCTTTACCCAAAGGTTGGAATTTGGGAATTAGTTTTTGAACAGTGAAGTCTCCTGTCACTCCTGGTCATGAACCTCTGCTTATGAGCAGGTTTGTCCAACCCTGAGACCCCTAACTTTACATAGTCATTAGTACCCATCGTGGTTTCTCATCATCTGTAATATAAATACTCGTATTATCCTCTCTGAATGTAATTATCTCCATTCCGCGCATCCGCGGAATGGAGTGTGTCCGTTTAATATTCTTATCATTACTACCTGCCAGTCTTTTATTGCACGGAAAAACCTTCAGGTCTCATCAGCCTCGAAACCTGAGAACTCGATCAGTTCCATCTTCCATAATCTTGCCTTCGTTTCTTCCATCTTGGAAAAACGAGCATCTTCTGTACTTCGCTAATTATATTATATTAGATGCTAAGAATGATAACGATGTTTAGCTGAACGTTTATTGAATTAAATGATAGAGTGGGTATTGCTTCACCTCTCCCCAAATCTTGTCTTGAAAAGTAGCTCCACGACACGTCGAAAATAATGTGGAGACTTTCCTCCTACTGTACTTTTCATAATTGTATCCAATAGGTGGTTACATCCTACCAAAACCTAACATATCCCAGATTTGTGCACAACTTCGATGTTTTCAAGTAAAATCTGTTTTGCTCTGAATTGACTAACCTCCCACCCTCACAATTTTCAGTGAGCCACCGTTCCTTACCTCCCACACGTTTTTTGATTCGACGAGGCCAAACAGATTAGTTAGGTTCCCACCTGCTTATTTGCATCTGGCTCTGCAGAATAATCGGATATCAACAAATTTATAGATGCAAACGTAATTTTCATTACGTTCTTTCGAAGTCGATATTTGAAAAAAAAATTTCTGCAAGGACTTTGAGATCGTCCTTGGAGGTGTCGCTATCTGGGTGAACCGGTTCTTGAACTGTTGGCATTTACTTTGCCACACTTCCTATCGAACAATGCAAAACTTCTGAATATAATCCATAAATTTTTCGATTTTGCATTATTTTGTGATAGGAGTGCTGAATTCCTTATTCAAGATGATTTATGATGAACTCGTATAAAAATTGGAATAATATTTAGGTATCCCATTATTTTATGAAGGAAATTTTCATGTGCCACTCAAATTATTTATTATTTTCAAAAAATGACTCAACTTGATTATGATGAATTACTAAATAAAATACCTACAATCGATACCTCTACTTCCATTATCTTATGTGCTTGTGGAAATAGTAACTTTCTCGGCACGTTCGTAGTAGTTTAACCTACCTGTATAATTAAATCATAAGTACGGATGTTCAAGTTCCTCCATAACATAATGCTTCTTCAACGCCTACCTTTACGACCGTCTTCGGTTCACAACTATTTATTGTTCAAGGTGGAGTTTTACTACCATCTGTCACTTGTAGATTGACATGATTGCTCTATATAGACTTGAGCAATTCGTCGTTTGATGGCCGCTAAATAATCCTGATTGAAGCAATTGCTCGCGGGCACCCTCCTATGATTTAAACATCAAAGGCGTCGAAGGCTTGTTCATATCTCACTACAAGTCGTGAAAAGATGAGAACAATCAAAATCACGATATATCCAAGTCTCACATCGTGATGTGAGCAGGTAAAACCACTGTTGAAACAATAGTTGTGAGCATGGAGGAAGTTTATCCACATCCGCATCTTAGAAGCTGCGTTGAGTTTGAGATCTGAGAGCTTTTGAGTTTTAAGCTTCAAGTACCGACAGATAGCTCTCACGTCATCGTTTACTTGTGTGTTGTTTAGTAACAAGGGAAATAATAAAAAGCGCTATGATTCGAAGTATGGATCTATACAATTCACCCTTAGATCAATCGATGAGGAATCGAAAACGAAGGGAACAATATTGTAGGTTCTGATACGATAGGAAGTAGGCTCTGATAGAAGTTGAAGTAGGTAGGTACCGAAACAATGAAGAGCATAGGGATGTCCGATACTTCAAAAGTATCGATATAATATCGTATCGATACATCTAGAAAGTATCGAAAAGTATCGATATTTTTTTTAAGTATCGATACTTTCACAAAAATGGGTGAAAATGCCTTATATGTTTCTCTCCATCAGTGTGACATCTCTCCATCGCGAGGATAATAATTAACATAGAATGAACGAAACAATAAATCACTGATTTTTTTGTTTAGGCACTTGTTTTCGTATTGCACTTGGTTGGGTTAACATTTTGGTGGTTTGGTGGTTCATTTTGGTGGTTCCTAGATGATGGAGGACAGTAGGTTATTATAGAGAGCTGGAGGTGGCGGTACATCATCTTTGTTGAAGTTTGTTGGTCTCCCAACAATCTACGTAGAGAAAGAGGTACCTACTAAATTCGAGACTCATCTAATATGGGAGATAGAAAATTTATAGCATTTTATCTAATGTGAGAGGTAAAAAAGTATCGCCTCCGATACTGGAAAAAAAGTATCGATACTACGATATAAAACAGGGGAAAAAAGTATCGATATGTATCGATTCTTTTTTCAAAAAGTATCGATACTTAGGGGACATCCCTAGAAGAGCACTCACCTACTGAGTTCTCTCCTAGTTGACACTATGAATGCAAAACGAAACTTAAATCCACCTGTTGTATCACAATAATACTCACGGAAATACCGAAACTATCAAATCGAAAGGTGAAAAAGAAAGTTGATTCAACCAAAAGCACCTTTTTGTTATCTTCAAGCGAGAAGATTAAATCCCGTTGGATGAAATTTGTTGGGGATCTTCATAGGGTCCAATCTGGAAAATCAAGAGTTCCTAAAAATAAGCGCAATTTTTTTTCAAGGTCGCCTACCTACTAGATTATGGTTATACTTCGTTTTCAAAAATTGCTTGACGTCGGTTTAAAACTCATGAAAATTTGCAGTCTTGAAAAGTCTAGTACCAGCAGAGACATTTGAGCTCTATTTTCTGTAAACTTTTCGACTAAAAAAATCACGAGTAACCAATTGTTTCCCTAAGTACCAGCTAGCCCAGTAATGTTTTCTTCCATTAATCGTAAATTTCAACTACTTGCATAACTCAGTACTTATGTTTACTACTTGATCCTGACAAAACTCATGGAAAATTAAGCTGTATATGGAATAATTAGTAATGTTTTCTTGAAGACCATAGCGATGCTCTTGGGTATGATAATTGAGATCCAAAATAGTTACAAAACAAGTTGGTCAGTTAAAAAAAAAGCTGCAATAAATGAAGTATTGTCGCTTAACTAAATGAACAAGATCCCATTAGATCTTGAATAGACATCAGACTTGAAAGAGATAATGTTACCGTTGGTGCAATTCGACTCATGACCCCGATATTTGCTGACTTATCGGGTATTGAATTTATGCAATTCGCCTGTATCTCGTTTCAGCATGATCACCAATCAGGTTAAGGCCGTTGGCGAAGGTTCATCCGCGGTTATTATCTGCAACGTCCGGAGAATTTTTTTTTTCGTTTAAAATTGTATTAATTGATAGAAGCGGAAGATATATCGGGCCCTATCCCTTGGCCTATCGGCTTCTGCGGGTTGAAACATTGACCTGGTTCCTTTATTTCTTCATCTTCTTCAATTTCTTTTGAATAAGATGGAAGATCAATGGATTTTTCTGGTGTTAATTAACATGCCTATTCGAGCCCAATTTTTTAATCATTTTTCATAGTTTTCCGGGGTAGCCAATTGGATCGTCCCTTCTGCAGTAGAAACGTGAAGATCGTAAAGAATTTAAATTCTAACACTGAGACCGATGTTTCCCACGATTATTGACATGTAGTTGGACATTTTTTTTTGGACAGTATTTTTATAAAATACTGATTTTTCATCACTTTTTTCTCCATTTTAAATTTTTCTGCCTTAATTTCCCACTTGTTCAAAAAATGTGTTTTTTCGGACTTTTAAAAATTAATGATAGATGTATTTTGATAAATCTATAAAACATTTGAGCAGAAGGTTCCTTGAAGGCCCTATTACAGTATCAGTTCAAGAATGATCTTTCCAAGGGCCACACTTGCGCTTTCTGTTTATAAACCTTTTGTTGAAGTAGAAGGAAACTTGGAAAGATCCTTGGTGGGATGTTGGGGTCAGTTATTTCTCATAAAGTAAATAACCACGGAATAAGGTGGGAAAGGTTCACTTCATAGAGGAATTTGTGCTGCCTTAGACAGTGGCGCCATCTATGACGAGTAAATCCAACTATACTCTTGCCTTTATTTAAAGAGCTCTGGACCTCGGGTTCCAAAACCCCTTCCCTGCCAAGAGGTGGCAACGTTGCAAGGTGCTCACCTTGCGGTGAAAACCCTTGAGGTGAAAACGGTCACAACCCTTCGCGGTCAAAACCCATCATCCCTCTTCCTTCTTCCTCTTCTATCAACATACAATTTAATTATTTATCGTTCGGTGAACATTTTTTGTAATTTAAATTCGTAACGCACTAATTATTCTGATGAAAATGAGTCCAAATTTCCTGTAATTTGGCGAAGAGGGCGTAATTTGTTTGGGTGGATTGGCCGGGAGAGGGGGTTATACTCGACCTTCCGCTGGGGCTCAGATTCTTGCAGCGATGCCGAACCTTCGGGGCCTTCAAAAATCCCAGAGCTCTTTAAATAAAGGCAAGAGTATAACACCTTGCAAAATAAGTAATTAATGAGGGTAGAAGGTACCCTGAAGGCCTTATTTCATTCTGTCAACTCGAGAATTATTTTGTTTCTTCTTTGACTATCAAAAGTATTAGTTTTGGCTTAAAAGTCGATAAACTGTATCAGGTAAAAATTGGACATCCTAAAAGATACTTCAGGTTATTAGGGGTTAAATTCGTAATGAAATCTCATTTTTTGGAGTGTATTTTTCAATTTTGGGAAAGCTTGAAAAAAACTGCGTGCTGTACGATTACCTACGTGGAGAACTCCCGGTTATAGGAATCCAAATTGAAAGTCATACAGTTCCGCAAAACTATCCCGTAGGTGTCAGATCGGTTATTGAGGAGCACCACAAGCTGCCAGGTAACCGCGGGCGTACCTCTTGACCTATAAATAACAATATGTACTTATCATAATATATCATAATTTACCCATTGGCAACCTACCTCAAGTCCTCTCAACTTATCCCTTTCGGAAAACAAACCATAGTGAGATTTCCCTATTCTTTTTTCAACATAAATGCTCCTTTAGAAGAGAATAGGATCATGAAATTTTGGTTCTTGGTTGCTAAGGAAGCACAACTGAGTGATGAAACTCTAATCAAAGGAAGAGAAAAGATCGTATTTTATCAATTGAATTCGGAACGGAGATTAATTATTTTGGTATATTATGTCAGGTCAGTGAAAATTCGTTTGCAATTCACACTCGTGTTTCTGCTTTATCATTCTTCCCACCCCAAGTTCTTATAGGGAGTGAACGGTTGGTTCTACGGAGCTCTGGGTGGTCTCATTCGATTCAAGATATTCTATACCATTTTAAAATGACGAAAAAACAGTACCTTTATATCAAAAAAATGTGTTCCATCGATTCTGAAGGTTTATCATTGAAAATAATAAACAAAAACGTTAAGAAAATAGAAATGTTAAGATTAGCGTCAACTAAACAAATTGAACCCTAAATTTGGTTTCCTGTAAATAAATTCCTGGTAACTCGAAAATCAGTGAGTGCAACATTCTTGTTATTCAGCTTTTCAATGTAGGTGATCATTTGAGCCTGGAAATCAGTATAATTTACTATCAATCCTTGTAGCAACACTTCAGGAACTAAATTATCGCATCATCTCAAAAACACTATTTTTGATAACTTACAGTGGCAGATGAAGGTTGGGTGGAGTCCATTAGATCCTCAGATTTAAAGTTCATTTTTTCCATTATAGCTTCTTAAAAGACGTAAATGTACTCGTCTTACTGATGAGCCTGGAAATGTCTTCTAGGTTCAAGCTTCCAAATTCTTGTGATCAGAATCTTGGCCTGAATTGCTAGGTAAGATTTTCTGTGAAGAAAGAATTTTCCCAAAAGATCCAATAATTGTGAAATTTATTTAATCTATGTATTTTATATCTTATCAAAAGACAGATGTACTTTTCTTCCTTTTTCTGAGCCTGAGAATTTTTCCTGGGTTTTTGCTTTCAAGTTTGTGTGTTTGAAATGTTGTCAAGTTTGTGTGGTTGGATGATACTACTAAAGCAGTGCCACTGTTTACCGTAGCGCATAGGTAGGTACTAAACTACGATAGATAGATGTAACGAGTAATTTAATCGAATAGTGATACAGTTTTGTCTACCTACTAGGTTGTCAAACGTCTTAGGTGGTACTGTTGGGTGCGAGAGCTCGTGGGCGTCTCTTAGGCATACACTTAACTAAGAGGTACTTATATTATTGTTATCTACGTACTTACCGTTTTCCACTTGTAGCATAAAATATATAAACAAATGGGTAACCGATGTCACGATTCCCATATCGGGATTCGAGGTCTCCGTCGCGAATTAATCGACGGGTCAATTCAAGCTGTCACCGAAAGAAAGAAATCCGATTCTTTTTGCTGGGGGTTGAGCAATTCAAAGCTGCCTCGACCACCTTCATGTTGTTTACTTCAAGAACTAAGCGCCGGGAGGGTGTGGTCAAGTTGAAATTGCGTAACAACCAGCCTCCGTGGAATGGCTGACCCATTAAAAATATCTACCTCTCCTTCTCCTGGTATCCCGCCAATCCTGTTACTTATGTATGTGTATTCCTTATGTGTGCAAATCCTTCCTCCGTGGAGACCCGATCGGTCTTTTATATCATCGGGTCTCTCTTTCCTGTCGTTTTATAGCCCTGGTATTGGCTCGATATTTTCAAGGCGGTTGAAGGTCTCTTTTTCTTACCATCTGACCTGGTAAATGTCACATTGTGGCCTGCGATTTGTCCACTTTTCTATAGCTTAGTTTGCTCTCTATTTCTTGAATGTACTGAACGTATCACGAACAATAATCAAAAGATACCAAAGTTATTATTATTATTCTTACAAGAAGTAGATCAACAAAATTAATTCTTCAAAATCAAATTTTGGTTTGTTAACATTTTGCACCTGTCTGTCTAATTCATAAACTATTCAACCAATGTTATGAATTTCCTGAGATTGAATGTCTCGAGATAGTGGGTTAACGATTGATTCGATTTTAATGAAATTTCCAAAAATTAGAAGCAATTTTTGATGGAGATTTAAGCTCTTATCTTATCGGCCGAACACCAATTGACCTGTGTTTGTCGATATGGATAAATTTGAGTCAAATATCTTAGGGTTCGTTGTATTACAAAAATGAGGGATTTTATAAATTTTTTCCAGAAACCTATTTCTTACTTTCAATTATCGATGGTTGTTGTAATCTGTTTCCAAAATCATCAAAGGCCATAATTCGAAACTATTCGATTAATTTCATGAATTTTCCAATATTGAAAAGCTCGATAAAGTGTGTAGATGGTGACTCCTCTTCTTTTCTAGAGAAAAAGAGTATGGAGGAAAGCAGTGAACTCATTATTTACTTATTTTCCCGATTAAAATCGCCTCTGCACCATCGGGATAAATGGAATTATGATTGAACAGCTCTTGATTTGACGCGACCACCAATTTTTTACGACCACTGATTTCATTCAAATATGGAAAAAAACCTGATTCTTAGACTTGAGGCGTAGATTCATAAATCTTAAATACGCTCAAAACCACCCGTTTTTTTTCTAAACACTTTTCTACTAAATTTTAATGTAGGCTAAAAGAAATGTTCAAGCAGCCAGAGATCTCCTATTACATGAAGAATATAATCGTTCAAGTCCTACATCCTACAATTTGGTGTGCTGGCATGCGAGTAAATTCTGCCCATAAGTAGGCAGACTTTATCATGTTCGTCATAAATATCTGTCCGAACGTTTACGGCGCAAGAATTTTTGCCATCCAGTAAATACTTGTTTTTTGTGTTGGAAGAATGTGATATTTTCTCCATATTTGATCAAATTATAATGTGATGAAGTAACAAGTTGTAGGTCAATTGCACGCGTTACAAGTAAAGGCTGCACCGGTGCGAGCGCCTCGCCTTGTCGTTATACATAAAATATACCTGTGACCCAGCTATGTCAATGTCGTAACGCTCCAACACCACCAACGGGTTTATTGATGGCAAACATCGCGATTATATTACCTCAAAGACCGATATGTCACATAAGTCACTCCTAGCCCTGGAAGGCCGGTCCGAGTTTGTTTATAAGTCAGCCCAATACCTCCTCCGTGGATCGTATCCCTCCTCCGTGGGGGATCGGTTATCACCTTGCGAAACCGCCATCACCTTGCTCGACCCACGAGTTATCCTTGCGAACGAGCTTCTTGTTTTCCTTATCAAGCTGGGGGCTCACCCTGCGCCTCGTTTGAACCCTCTTTGGAGAAGGGATGCTGGGAGTTCAAAATTTTACGCCTAGAAGGCATCGAGACTGTTCTGTCACTCTTCCTTTCATCGCCGTCCACCTGTGGATGGAATAAATCATAATTCGCCTTGAAGGGTTTTCTCCAAGTCTTCGGTCAATGCTTCGGGCTGCAATGTGTTATTCAGTTCAGAAACGATTGGTTTCTTACCTACTAGATGATTTATTCTGAGCTATTGTTGTCTTGGTTTATTTGTATATTATACCTACCGTGGTTTAGAGGGCCTTAGTAAACGGTATGGCAAAACGGAAACATTTCGAAATATTCGTACTTTCATCTTTGTGGTGAAAATGGTTTTATCGTTACAACAACTGTAAAATAATTCATCTAGTAACTTGAGATTTAGATTACGCAATCATTCAGTGAGTCTTAACAATGTTCAAAGGTTATTTCCGCTTATCCAGGAGGTTCAATATTATTCAACATTCGATTTGTGCAGTCACACTTCGTGTTCCTGTGCCTGTCTTTTAATGACTTCTTGAACTGTCGCAACTTTGAGGACGCGATGAAATCAAGTACACCGTTCGAAAATACCAGGGGGCATTGACGATCCGCCTAAGTATTTCATTCTGCACTGTAACGTTACTCTTTTTGCTCATAAAGAAGCAGTTTACTGGGATTTTCTTCCTAGCAGCCGATACATTTTTTGAACTTCAGGTCGATTTCTTCCCTCTTTTTCTTGACAAGCTCTTTCCAACGGAGTAAGGCATTTCTATTTCTTACATAACTATATATTATAAAGTAATAAAAAATGATTGAAAATCTGTTGAAATATTTCTTTGAAAATTCGGTCATTTACTCATGCTGCACAAATGGGATTTTTTAACATACTGGAATAGATGGATCTATTTTTCGAAAACGATAGGTTTATTTGTACAAACTAGTACCTATTACTGATAATGGTGGGCAATTGATGGGGCTTGTGAATGACACTAACGTGATAAGATACTAATAATACTCGTATTAGGCTCTTTACTAAGGTAAAGTGAGTTTGTTTAAAGGCCCTAGGATCAATTTTGATGCTTTCATCATCTCCATACAGTCATATCACAGATACCTGGAGTAGTTTTCTTCATTCACTGTCCTTTAGAACCAAATTTCTTGTAAACCATAATTTACGTATGAAAAAACAAAAAAAAAATCATAATACTGTTGTGCTGTAAAATGGTTATGACCGAAGGCAATACAACCAAGAGAAGTTATTGTAGTCAGAAGGGGAAAGGAGACCTTGGCAGGCTCACGATGAAGGACAATGAAGTAGGTACCTGGTTCGAAGTATACGGCACGTCTCCAGTCGGAACTCTGGGGTCAAGATTATCAACAAATAACGTCTGAAAATGTGATAACCTGAGGTACAGTCAATCTAACCAATCCATAATGCCTCTAAGAATAATTCTATAAGTATTCTTTCTATAAGTATTATTTCAAATCGGATTTTTTAGAGATGTCGTAGAGGTTGAATTGGCTTAACTATACCTAATTTTATTGGTCCTTCGAAATATTCCATGGAAGAAATCATCGGTAAATCGAAACACTTCGCTATAAAGTGTTCAAAACAAAAACTGTATGAAGATGAGAGTGGGAGTACAGCCAGGAACAGGAAGTGACTGCGGGAGGGATTCAAATCAGCTTTGTCAGAACCTACTGATGTTTCTTTCTCCAATGTAATTTCAAGAGGGATTCGAATCAGCTTTGTCAGAACCTACTGATGTTTCCTTCTCCAATGTAATTTCAAGAGCGATTCAAATCAGCTTTGTCAGAACCTACTGATGTTTCCTTCTCCAATGTAATTTCAAGAGGGATTCAAATCAGCTTTGTCAGAACCTACTGATGGTTCTTTCTCCAATGTAATTTCAAGAGGGATTCAAATCAGCTTTGTCAGAACCTACTGATGTTTCTTTCTCCAATGTAATTTCAAGAGGGATTCAAATCAGCTTTGTCAGAACCTACTGATGTTTCCTTCTCCAATGTAATTTCAAGAGGGATTCAAATCAGCTTTGTCAGAACCTACTGATGGTTCTTTCTCCAATGTAATTTGATACGCCGCCACATGAGGCTTACTAATGATGATCAGGAGGAGGTTAGATAAGCTGTGTGAGTGGTGGAGTTAACTCGTCAAAGGAACTCTTTCGGACGTGATCTGGAGGAAATAATATCAGTAGTGTGATCCCTTGAGGCTTCTGATCCTTTGAAGTCATGATCGGGAGGGAATTATATCAGTAGTGTGAGCATATGTTTTTGTCATACCTACTGCATTTTGGCTACCACGGGAAGGAGTGCCTGGGAAGGAAATCAGTTCAGCAGATGTTGAGCGTTGTTGGAAGCTAACATAATATCCCCTTTAAAATTTTGGCTTTACGTACTCCTCTGAGGGCGGCTGTATAATCAATTAAATTTTGAGTTATCTGCTGTACGGTTATGTTCTGCTTATTCCAGTTCAAACACCAGCAATCACGTTAACCCGTGCAACATGATGAAAAATTATTTTGTGTCTGAGTTCTCAATTCTCGCCGAACAACACAGTTAGCTCTTCATATATTAGGTAGGTATAAAAATATTAATTAACGGTTGGTTACCCCTTGAAGCGAACAAGCAGATGACTTGAAGCATGACGGAGCGAAGAAAAACATTCAGTCTCTGACCTGATGAAATTACTCATTGTGGTAATATACCTTTTCCCTCTCGCAGAACTGCATATAAGTACCAAAGTGACTATCGGTTGGGCGATTTGGCAATAATCTGCTCAGGAGAGACAGACAAACGAAGATATAATAATATATTCGATTAAGCAGTATTGCTAATTGTTGTCGAGGTTCAGAGAGGTTGTTGTTGTCAGGAATGAGAGGCGATTGTTCCAACGTTTCGATAGTTTATTCTATCATTATCAAGGAATCTACAAATTGAACAAATCGGTATTTTAGTAAGTACATTTGTGTGTAGCTATGACCATTTGAAGAAAAATTATGATAAAACTACTTTAATAGGTATAAGTAACTTACAGTTTTTGAGTCTGTCGGAGACAGAGGAGAAAACACACCAAAAGTCGATTCATCCCCAATCGTACCCCCTCTTGCAAGACACCTCAGCCTTCAGTCGTTCAGTAGAAATAGTGAAGAAACAACTGTGTTTTCTCCTCTGTCTCCGACAGACTCAAAAACTGTAAGTTACTTATACCTATTAAAGTAGTTTTATCATAATTTTTCTTCAAATGGTCATAGCTACACACAAATGTACTTACTAAAATACCTATTTGTTCAATTTGTAGATTCCTTGATAATGATAGAATAAACTATCGAAACGTTGGAACAATCGCCTCTCATTCCTGACCGAACCTCGATAACAATTAGCAGTACTGCTTAATCGAATATCAATCAACGGTCGATAACCAAAGAATCCGAATGTAATAATATAAGTATTAGTGTGCATTACAGTATTTTGCTTAGTCAGTGGTGCATTTGTCCTGAAGATGCTTGCTCGTGATTTTTCTGTTCTGTATTCTGCTTACTTTGTCTTACCCTTAGTCATTTGCTTGATCGTTCCAGTGTGATTTCCCCGGTATTGACCGAACGGTATAATATACCGTTATAATATACAAATATATTATATTCCTATGGTATGAGTGCAAGTATGTAAGGTATGAGCTCAAAAATTTCAACTCTCCTTTCATGAGGACCCCATTTTCCAAGCCTGAGATTCTCGGTAACAAAATAAGTTATCACTTATGCATATAATTCACTCTTATACAGGGAGCATTTTTTAATGAGCATAGAACGGCAAAGAAATTTGGTCAATATTTGTTGATGAATGTGTAGTAAATTGTCAACTCTTTATATCTCTCGTTATCTTATTTATTCGTTTATTGTATCTTCTCTTTACTCCTCTCGTCTTTACATATAACTTGAAAAATAAGTAAGTCTGAAGTCCGCTTGAAAATTTATCATTTGGCTTCTGTTAACCCTTAATACCCTGAGGTGTCTTTTGGGAAGTCAACATTTTATCCACTTTTAATACAAAACTGATAGCCGTTTGCTTTATTGATAGTCCAACCATCGATTGTGCAAGAAAACGTAATAATCAAAACATAAGTCAAAGAAAAAATCGAATAATTCTCGAACTGAAAGACTGTAACAAGGTCTTCGAGGGACCTATCCTCATTTCTCACCTTGTAGGCTATTAATTAGGTTTCCTCGTCAGAGATGGCTCCACTGTCTAAGGCAGCACAGATCTCTCTATGAAGTGAACCTTCTCTACCTTATTCCTTGGTTCTTTACTTTATGAGAAATAACTGACTTCCAAAATCTCACCAATGATTTTTCCAAGTTTCCTTATTTTACTCCAACAAAATTGGGTTTATAGACAGATTCTGCTGTCGCAGATAGCGCTAGTGTGGCCCTTGGAAAGATCATTCTTGAGCTGACAGACTGCAATAGGGCCTTTGAGGTACCTTCTGCTCAAATATTCTATAGATTAGTCAAAATACATCTAAATTTAATCTAAAATAGCTTCCTCGTATCCATAACCCGATAATATAGATGATCAGATGCATAGTTGTTAATCTCAAAACACCAATCTCTAAGTACCTTCCACTACCCTCATAGGGGACCATCTACACGCTAATCTGAACAATCCTAGAAAATTTCATCAAATTCGGATGAAAAATGTAAGTGAGTAGATGACATCTACATACTAGCACATACATTGTATGTGATTGGATCAAAAAAACACTTAGCCTCGGCTGGGATTCGAACCCGCGACCCCTGGGGGACAGTTGAAGTTACGGCTGTTACAAGTAATTCACGTTTGCACATGCGCAGTCGCTTCTATCAGTCCGGGGATGATGATTTTCATAGGGACTATCTACAACCTAATCCACATAATCCCAGAAAATTTCATCGAAATCGGGTGGAAAATGTGAAAGTTATGGTCGTTACAAGGAAATTCACGTTTGCGCATGCGCAGTGGCTACTATCAGTCCGAAGGTGATGATTTTCATAGGGGACCATCTAAATACTAGTCTGTAACATCCCTGAAAATTTCATTGAAATCGGATGGAAAATGTATAAGTTAAGGCCGTTACAAGGAATTCACGTTTGCGCATGCGCAGTCGCTTCTATCAGTCCGGGGGTGATGATTTTCATAGGGGACCGTCTACACACCAACCCGCACAATCCCTGAAAATTTCATCGAAATCGGACAGTAACTTCGTACAGTTATGCGCGTTACAAGGAATTCATGACAGACAGACAGACACACAGACAGACAGACACGGAACCAAAATTGTTCAGAAAGGTCTAAAACGCAAAACGCGAGTGGAAATTTTGATTTTGGAGAACTTTTTTTTTCGTCCTTGAAAAGTGAAAACAAAGCTTCCGCTACCTTGGTAGACTCGGAAGCAAAATCCGGAAAAAACAAATTTTTGCTTCCGAGTCTACCAAGGTAGCGGAAGCTTTGTTTTCACTTTTCAAGGTCGAAAAAAAAAAGTTCTCCAAAATCAAAATTTTCACTCGCGTTTTGCGTTTTAGACCTTCCTGAACAATTTTGGTTCCGTGTCTGTGTGTCTGTGTGTCTGTGTGTCTGTCTGTCTGTCTGTCTGTCTGTCTGTCTGTCTGTCTGTCTGTCTGTCATGAATTCCTTGTAACGCGCATAACTATACGAAGTTATTGTCCGATTTCAATGAAATTTTCAGGGATTGTGCGGGTTGGTGTGTAGACGGTCCCCTATGAAAATCATCATCCCCGGACTGATAGAAGCGACTGCGCATGCGCAAACGTGAATTCCTTGTAACGGCCATAACTTCTACATTTTCCATCCGATTTCAATGAAATTTTCAGGGATTGTGTGGGTTGGTGTGTAGACGGTCCCCTATGAAAATCGTCACCTTCGGACTGATAGTAGCCACTGCGCATGCGCAAACGTGAATTTCCTTGTAACGGCCATAACTTCCACATTTTCCACCCGATTTCGATGAAATTTTCAGGGATTATGCGGATTAGGTTGTAGATGGTCCCCAATGAAGATCACCACCTTCGGACTGATAGTACCCACTGCGCATGCGCAAACGTGAATTTCCTTGTAACGTCCATAACTTCCACATTTTCCACCCGATTTCGATGAAATTTTCAGGGATTATGCGGATTAGGTTGTAGATGGTCCCCAATGAAGATCACCACCTTCGGACTGATAGTACCCACTGCGCATGCGCAAACGTGAATTTCCTTGTAACGTCCATAACTTCCACATTTTCCACCCGATTTCGATGAAATTTTCAGGGATTATGCGGATTAGGTTGTAGATGGTCCCCAATGAAGATCACCACCTTCGGACTGATAGTACCCACTGCGCATGCGCAAACGTGAATTTCCTTGTAACGTCCATAATTTCTACATTTTCTATCCGATTTCAATGAAATTTTCAGGGATGTTACAAATTAACTTGTTTTGATGTTTTGAGATTAACTACTATGCATCGGATCATCTATACAATCGGGTTATGGATACGAGGAAGCTATGTGCCACACCCACTTGGCAGACGTTTTGAACAAGTGAGAAATTAAGGGTTAAGAGCTGTAGCTACCTGATGTAGGTCGGTATCTTGGATTCGCGTGAATTCCCACCTACCAGAAACTGTGAGATATCATTACAAACTACCACTAAGTGCTCCCTCGTTACCACCAATAATTACTCATTATCCATTTACATATTTTATTAATAATAACATGTTCTGGGTGTGTATAAGTTTGGAACAGATATCTACTCAGATCTGGTTAAGTTCACCTCGAGATCACGGCTTATCCACGTGATCCTGTATGTTTCCGGCAACAGGTCTTTGCCAAGGTCGACCCTCCCAGCCCAAGCTAAGCTTCCTCTTGTAGGTCCCTACGTCTACTTATCGTTATGCGGTTTTCCGATTGTGTGAAGCAATAAATTTCTTCGATCGCCTTCCTTCTTCCTCCCTACTTTTTTATTTAAATTTACTCGTGGAGTACGCCACTACATGGTAAACATCACTCGTATCTAATTAGATCTCTGACAAATAGATACCTACCTTTTACTATGTACATTTTGACCTTTCACTTTAAGTTAGGTACGACCTATGATAATCTACTGTCGTTTTCTCCCTCTAGCTGTTTGGCTTCCGAGTCTAACAAGGTAGGGGGGACATAGTTTTTCCTTTACATACTCAACCCTTCACTGCAATTTGAAAAATTCAGAAAGTTTAATTTAGCCCCAATTTGACAATGGTTTTGAGGTAGGATTAGTCGAAAAAAGCACCACATACAAGTTCATCACATGATTCAACGTAGAACCTTCTCAATAATAACTACATTTTTGCTCACTTAATCGATTTTATTGCTATTTTTAATAAAACGATTCAGTTTGACGTTTATGGAAATCAAATATTTATTCAACGTGAGGCGTCGAAAAATAGAAATCTATGTTGAAAAGTTAAGTAGTAAAACATTTTCATCGCCATTTAACGAAGCTCTGCTCACCAAAAGGCTGTTTCTTCTTTAACCTAATAATAACAGTAATATCCAGTCGGTTTAGCATTTTGATTCATTATTTTGAATATTTTTTATCATTTAAATTCATGAAATTATCCAATTTGTATGATCATTTCAGTTTTGTGCCCTAGTTGATCATTTACGAATTCGATTGTATAAAAAGTATTCTCTGCTGTTGCTCAAAAGTAAACATTTTCCAAACCACCATTTCTTACTAGTTATATTGGTACAATTTCGCTCAAAATTTGAGGGTAGTTCGGGATGGACCTTTAAATGAGTAAGTACACTTAAAATGTCAACGTGTTCGGATGGTTGCCATTGTTTTATACAACAAAACTCTTAAAATTGTTATACAATTTGAGTGAAACTTCTGTGATTCCACTCTAAATTATTTACACGTTTTTATTCAACATAACAAGAGTTGAGATTTGTCAAAGTACACAGTTCTTATTTTCTTCTTATACCAAAAAGTTGAACCTATACAGGGTGTCTCAAAAGTTGTTCACCCCCCCCTGCTAAAATCGTCCAGATAGTGGTAAAACAATTTTTTTTTTTTTTTTTTGAATCGTCATGATTTTTCCCAAGGATCTCAAATATGACCATATTGCGCATTGCGCAAATCGTGCGCAACGCACACCAACTTCGTTATTTCAAATGAGACCCCCCATTTTTTATTGCAGTTTTGGATTATACGAAAATTTTATGAATTTTAGACCCTTCACTTGATTTTTTTGGTTGCGCGCAACCCGTCCCATGAGTGCGCAAAGTCCCCCAACTACCAAATTGCGCAGAATATGGATTCAAGTAGACCCCAAGTGTGGCACATCTGTTTCCATTATTTTTCGACGCTGAATCACGTGGTGGTATCCATTTTTGAATTTGATTGGAATTTTCGAAATGGCGGTCGAAAATTCGGTTGTTTTTAGCGATAAATCGCCCTTTTGGTTTATTATTTTCAATAATGAACCTTTGGAATCGACCAAGAAAAAAAAAATTTTAACACCCCCTCAAAATTTGATGGTTTACGTTTCAAGGTACGTAGAATCAAAAAATCGAATAAAAATTTGGCCGTCCGTCCGCCGTACGCCGTCCGCGGCACTTTTGCCACTTAGCATTGACCGATTTTGATGAAATTTGGTATGTAGGCTCCATTTGGGGTCTAGTTGTGCCCCGAAGCTTTTGGTTGATGTAGGTCACTTCTAAGGGTTCCAAAATCAATTTTGAAATTTTGAAAACGCCCTAACTCAAAAAATTTCGAAATAAAGGTATTGTTTTTCCTTCAATTTAAGATTCTATAGAATTTTTAGAATTTTTTGAGACCACGCGGAGCTCTGTAGGACAAACCGTTCGCTCACTACAAAAATTTAAGTGTTTATATTGAAATATATATATATATATATATATATAAATCAAAACACGAGTGTGAATCGCAAAAGAGGCCTAATCTCCGTTCAAATTAGAGCAGACCGAAATGCAATCAATGGTTGGTGATGTTGATTTTTTTTTGATTTTTTTTTGATTTTTTTTTTGATTTCTTTTTTTTTTTTCTTTTTCTTTTCATATTGGATGGTTGGTGATTTTGTAGACGAGTGATCTATATAGAAAATAATAAACCATTGTGTAATAATTTGCAGCGTTTTTTTGAGAAGAGCAGTTCGAGTTTACGCCGAGCGGATAGGCGCCACCCCAACAGACAGACGATTCTGACGAGCTAAATAATGTTATTTTCTTACCCTCCTTCTTTCTCAACCGGGCTGGGGACCGGCTGCGGCGAAGTTAAAAGAAAAAAAAAAACGTCTGCCAATTGGGTGTGGCACATAGCTTCCTCGTATCCATAACCCGATTGTATAGATGATCCGATGCATAGTAGTTAATCTCAAAACATCAAAACAAGGTAATCTGTAACATCCCTGAAAATTTCATAGAAATCGGATGGAAAATGTAGAAGTTATGGCCGTTACAAGGAATTCACGTTTGCGCATGCGCAGTGGCTACTATCAGTCCGAAGGTGGTGATTTTCATAGGGGACCATCTAAATACTAATCTGTAACATCCCTGAAAATTTCATTGAAATCGGATAGAAAATGTAGAAATTATGGACGTTAAAAGGAAATTCACGTTTGCGCATGCGCAGTGGCTACTATCAGTCCGGGGATGATGAATTTCATTGGAGACCGTCTACACACCAACCCGCACAATCCCTGAAAATTTCATCGAAATCGGATGGAAAATGTAGAAGTTATGGCCGTTACAAGGAATTCACGTTTGCGCATGCGCAGTCGCTTCTATCAGTCCGGGGATGATGATTTTCATAGGAGACCGTCTACACACCAACCCGCACAATCCCTGAAAATTTCATCGAAATCGGATGGAAAATGTAGAAGTTATGGCCGTTACAAGGAATTCACGTTTGCGCATGCGCAGTCGCTTCTATCAGTCCGGGGATGATGATTTTCATAGGAGACCGTCTACACACCAACCCGCACAATCCCTGAAAATTTCATCGAAATCGGATGGAAAATGTAGAAGTTATGGCCGTTACAAGGAATTCACGTTTGCGCATGCGCAGTCGCTTCTATCAGTCCGGGGATGATGATTTTCATAGGAGACCGTCTACACACCAACCCGCACAATCCCTGAAAATTTCATCGAAATCGGATGGAAAATGTAGAAGTTATGGCCGTTACAAGGAATTCACGTTTGCGCATGCGCAGTCGCTTCTATCAGTCCGGGGATGATGATTTTCATAGGGGACCGTCTACACACCAACCTGCACAATCCCTGAAAATTTCATAGAAATTGGACAATAACTTCGTATAGTTATGCGCGTTACAAGGAATTCATGACAGACAGACGGACAGACAGACAGACACGGAACCAAAATTGTTCAGAAAGGTCTAAAACGCAAAACGCGAGTGGAAATTTTGATTTTGGAGAACTTTTTTTTTCGTCCTTGAAAAGTGAAAACAAAGCTTCCGCTACCTTGGTAGACTCGGAAGCAAAAAAACGTTAAAGTACCTGCTCGAAATGCAGGCATCCTTGCTCATCAAACTGAGGGGTCTAAAATTCATGAAATTTTGCGTAGAATGCGAATCTGCAATAAAATAGGGGATCACATTTGAAAAAACGAAGTTGGCACGATTTGCGCAATGGAGATTAAAAAAAAGCATGGAGATTAAAAAAAAGTTTACCACTATCTGGACGATTTTAGCAGGGGTGTGAAAGTTGGCACGATTTGCGCAATGCGCTATATGGTCATATTGGAGATTCTTGGGAAAAATCATGGAGATTCAAGAAAAAAAATGTTTACCACTATCTGGACGATTTTAGCAGGGGGTGAACAACTTTTGAGACACCCTGTATTTTAATAAAAAGTAACTCTCAAGGCGCTAGAGGTACACCAAATTACCACTGGGACTGGCACATTGATTAATTTCCGTGGTCTTCATAGCCATACTGAAAATTTGAAGAATCTAATTGGCTTTGGAGCTGCCAAAGACTGGACTTGGCGTCATTTTCAGTCCCTTGGTGCTCATTATTGGGGTTGGTTTGAAATTTCATCAGCTCAGAGAAAAACGCAAAACGTCTTCAAATCAATCGTCGACTCGCCCATTGATCTTCAAAGGTTTCTCCGTCCGTCAACGATAACACCG
The DNA here is from genome assembly GCA_009739505.2 of Apolygus lucorum. Lineage (NCBI taxonomy): Eukaryota > Metazoa > Arthropoda > Insecta > Hemiptera > Miridae > Apolygus > Apolygus lucorum. The sequence continues at coordinate 25,939,409 of CM019169.2, forward strand.
GCCAAGTATTGCATGTACCGGCCTTTCATAACACCCTTTTTCATTCATAGGGGTTTGTTTACTTTCTGCCGTAATTCGTTTAGCCCTTTCCGTTTTTCCCTCAGTCGTGTCTCTGCTCTCCTCAGGGCACCTAGTGGTGTTCTGGGTTCGACTCTCAGAACTCTTTCACCGATGCATCACATCGATCCCCCGCAATGTCAGCGTATTTGGAGAGGTTCTGGAATCAAAGGTACCCGAAGATTCACTTGTCAAAATTTCATTGCACTTCTTCCATATTGTTTCGACTTCTTCCCTGCTTTGAGACTTATCTGGTCGTAGTAGATGTTCTTCACCTACATTTTTTTATACGATAAAAACGTATGTAAAGTTTATTGTTCTGGTTTTAAAAATCATACAATTATTTATTGAATGAGAAGGTATAAATTTCGCTCGTTTTGATGCTTCTACGTGGTAGTCTCTTTTGGTAAAAGAGATGTGCTTTTGGTTCATTATCTTCAATAATGAACCTTTGGAATCAACCAAGAAAAAAAAAATTTTAACACCCCCTCAAAATTTGATGGTTTACGTTTCAAGGTAGGTACGTAGAATCCAAAAATCGAATAAAAATTTGGCCGTCCGTCCGCCGTACGCCGTACGCGGCACTTTTGCCACTTAGCATTGACCGATTTTGATGAAATTTCGTATGTAGGCTCCTTCTGGGGTCTAGTTGTGCCCCGAAGATTTTGGTTGAGGTAGGTCACTTCTGAAATTTCCAAAATCAAATTTGAAATTTTGAAAACGCCCTAACTCAAAAAATTTTGATATAAAGGTATTGTTTTTCCTTCAATTTAAGATTCTATAGAATTTTTAGAATTTTTTGAGACCACCCGGAGCTCTGTAGGACAAACCGTTCGCTCACTACGAGAATTTAAAGTTTGAACGTACGATAAATCAGAAACACGAGTGTGAATCTCAAAAGAGGCCTAATCTCCGTTCAAATTAAAGCTGACCGAAATGCGATCGATGTTTTTCTTCATGTTGGATGGTTGGTGGGTTTGCAGACGAGTGATCTATATAGAAAAATAAAAAATAATAAACCATTGTGTAATAATTTGCAGCGTTTTCCCCATAATGTTTCAATAGCCTTAATCAGTTTAAACTATGTTCATATCCATTCTGGATTGAACGTATACGAGAATCATTGTAGAGTTTTAGAACAAGTGCGAACATTGAATTGGACTAAAATTGAAAAGCACAGTCAATCTTCCCCTTCAAAAGATGACCACCACAATTTTCACGATATCCGATTTTGATGAAAAACCCGCATGATCGACCAGTTTTGAAAGAGACTGTTTCACCGTGATTCCAGCAAATTGCGTGTCACTGCGATTTCAACATTTGGATTCATGGTGCTAAGCATTTACCAGCGTCTAGCATCTTTCTTATTGTTGAATTTATAATAAATTCCACGTTTTTACGAATGTACAACAATTATAGTAGGTGCTTATCTGTTGAAGCAATAGTGAGTTGGTTCCTATTGATTGAGTCGCAATTAGTATTTTCAGGGTCATATCTTTTTCTTCCATGGCTTGCACAACATGTACGTACACTCATCTATTCCTGGTACTTTCTTTGCGCTGCTCTCTATCGATTAATCTGTAAATTCTTTGCCATGATTTTGATAAAACCGGAGGGAAAATTATCAAAGATTTGCATCAAACTGGAAATAACGTCCAAAATCGGTCTACATTAACGGTGGTTTATATTTGAACACTAAGGATTTTTTCTGGAGATTAACTGTTTTGGAAATCTTTCATACCCTGGAGATGAAGGGAAAGAAAAATAGGGATTACAGTCAATTCCTTGGAGAGTTTTCGGAAGAGAAGACTCTTCAATTCACTCTCATGTTGGGCTCCAGTTTTTGGTAAGAGGAAAGCGTCGAAATCGTAATTTTAATCACGTTGGTATGAGCTGCCACCGTGACTGTATAGTACATCCTACGTACCCAAGGTCGGAACGTGGAGAAAGTTGATCAGTTGTCGATCAGACCCTGTAAATTGGTGTTCCAAACAATCAGTTTCCTTCAATTGCAATACTTTTCGTTTTTGTGGGTTGGAGAAAGTTAAAAACGTCTGCAAAGTAAGGTAAGCAGAAACGCTTTCTCACAGAAACCAACTCGGGATTGACTACGGATAGACACGGAAACAAAATTATTCAAAAAACCTCCGAAATGCAAAATTTGAGTTGCAATCTTGATTTTGGTGGACTCAATTTTGTATGACTTGTTGCTCCATCACAAAAATCTCTTCTCAAAAAGTGAATTCAAAAATTTTTATAAATAATGTTTTTAAAGTTCTTGAGTTGAATTTAAATAGTTTGTTAATGCGCGCGAAATTAATTGCAAATAGTACGTAAATAATTTGAACAAACGCGATCAAAATAAGACTGCTGTATTTTGTCTTTCGTCCACCTTGGTCTAGGGGAGCAATGAACCTCCTTGAGCTGCGAACAGCCATTAGCTAATCGCTCTCCGTTGAGATGTGGAAAATGTGCGTCTTAGTTGTTTCATTTTGTCATAATGTTCTGATTTTACCGTACCTTTGGAAAACATTATTAACCGGGTTTCGTTAATCTCGGCCACGAACGGTATGAATCACAAAACCTTGAAATAGATTCTCGATACTCAAAAACATTTTCTTTTGTATAGTAATGACAATTTGTAGCAGTCGGAAGGGGCATTTTGGCCCATTTTTTATCACTCCTTCTAAAGTGCCTTCTCGTTTGGGTACATTTGAAAAATAGAAGACAATATCTAATAATAGTGGGGTATAATTTTTTGTCTTTCACCAACTTAATTTTCTAGAGTTCAGGAAGACAATGTGTTCCTGAATTATTCCCAAACTAGCCCCCAAATGCCATCCAAGTTTCCGTGAGCCATTAGAACATGAGAAATCTCAATTTGGAAGAATTCATGGACGCGCTGTGGGTGCAATTGATAAGCTCAATTCTGTTCAGCGTGGTCATAAACTTATCAAATCGTATAAAAATTATTCATTGAAATGGTATTATTGATGTGGCTTAATGATTGATTTGTGATCACACAGACAGACCATGTACCCTACAAAATTTATTCCATGCGGTATCATAAACGTGAAGTAAAAGTAGAAATTTTGAGTTTGGATGGTTACCATTTTACAGTGTTGTTTTCGGATTAAAAACGTTTTTCTTCGCTCAATCGTACCTTCTTGTGAAAGGAAAATTAGAGATTATTATTTATTAATGTCGGCAAAATGACAATAAACTTTGAAATTATTATTTATTAATGTCGGCAAAATGACAATAAACTTTGAAATTTCAATTTTCGTGTCACCATGTTTAGTTTGGGCGTTGTAAATCTGCACGTGATGAAAATATTTTTAAACCTGGTTGCATCGATGAGGGAAAATCTTGTCTTTGACTCTTTCGGAGTTCATTATGCAGAATATTCTAATCTCGATAACCTCTTGTATTGACGGCGATAAAAAAAATTATCTGAGAACCCCAACGAATTCTATTATTTCTTCTCTTTGTTTTAATCGAATGGTTTATTAGATAACTGAGTTCAAAATTAATAGGAATAGGGTATTGTGGCATCTGATCCACGTGGAGGGCTTCAGCTTAGAATTTCTATTAATTTCGTTGGTCCTACCTCATGATTTCTCACACTATGAGATCAATTTTATGAAAATTATTCATTTTTTTCGCACAATAAGACATTGAAGAAATATCTTCAGTCACGTTTTCGGGATTCGTTAGAATGGATGAGTTCTAAACCACATTTTAAAATATTTTTGGCACATTTTGGTAAGAAATAACGTCATTATTGATAATACAACTGAAAGATGTATTAATTTGTTTTTTTATGATACCTAGGGCGCATTGAATTAATTAGTGTCGATTCTATCCATAATTATGACACCCTACGGTGTCAAAATTTTCGGAGTCAAGTTGAAAGAAGTTCTCAGTTGATAGGTACCACCCAAACTACTAGTATTACACATTGGTTATACCGGGTGTAACACCTATCATAGGTGTACATAATGTACCTGCCATAGCCTAGGGATTGATTCTACTACTAATTTGTGACTTTTTTGTCTCTTGACTTTTTTAACCCCCTTAAAATCCGACTTCTTTCACTTTTAAGATTTTTTTTCGTGTTTTCGACCTTGTATCATCAAAATATTAATTAATCCTATAATTTACTAGATAAACTCAAATTTGACGATACCAGTGGAAAGAGCGTTAAATTTCCTATCTCTCTAGTGCTAAATAAAACTTTTTAAAGAAGACACGGATGTTGAAAAATGACCCCGAATGGGAAAATCTCGGAAATGTAGTTTTTCAAACATTTGTAAGCCTCGCTGAAACTGCCGGTTAATTTCCCACTGTAACCCCAAAAGTTGACCCAAAAGCTCAGCTTTCCAACGGTACGCTCAGAATTGTTTCCAATATTTTTATTAATGAAGAAAACTGCGCTAGAATGAGAAAAAATTTGGGGTTAGGAGGAGAGTGAGAGTCAAGCCGTCGAAAAAACTGTACATTTTCGAGATTTTACTATGCGGGCTCATTTTTCAACATCTGAGTCTTCTTTAAAAAGTTTCATTTAGCACCAGGACGTTAGGAAATTTAAAGCTCTTTCCAATGGTATCGTCAAATTTGATTTTATCTAGTAAATTGAAGGAGTTATTAACATTATTTATAATGATACAAGGTCGAAAACACGAAGAAAATCTTGAAAGTGAATAAAGTCAGATTTTGAGGGGATTAAAAGAAAAGTCAAGAGACAAAAAAGTCACAAATTAGTTGTAGAATGAATCCCTAGGCTATGGCAGGAAAATATGTGTTACACCCTTTATATAGGTTTTTCAAGTCAGATTGAAAACTTTCCAAATCAATTTGAGAATTTTTCAAATCAAATTGGAAAATTTCTGAACCAAATTGAGAATTTCTGATGACGAAACTACGAACAGTGATTATTATCCGTCATTATTTATCAAAGAAATCGGAAGACAGGCTGGTTCCTTGATTGGTATCACATCAACCGGATTGCCATCCCCTTCCCTCATTGTCGCTACCTACCATCTTCCAGGAGGCTGGAAACAATAAGGCAGCTGCTAGAATTCCACTAAAAATGCTTTTCATTAATTTAATTTTCAATTTTTTTTAGAAGATATGGATTTTGAATTTATGTGTTAAATTTCTGAACTCTGGCACTATTTTAATATGAACTTGAAACAATGAATGAATCCTTTTCCATCTTGCATTGCTCATCGTATTCGTCTCTTCTACAAAATTTACCTGTGTCCAAAAAAAAGTTCCAAATTTTTAATTTGATTTGGAAAATTCTCAAGTTGATTTGGAAAATTCTCAATCTGAGTTGGAAAACCTATAAATAGGTACTATTCAAGTGTTATTTGAACCTGATAAATTGTGTAGTACAAGGGGAGTACCACCAGGATAATTTTGCTTCTATAGTAACTGTTTAATGATATCGTGAAATTTCTTGAAATGGACTTGAAAGATAACTTGAAATGATGTTGAAAGATAACTGAATTTACCAAAGATTGAATCGGGATAGGCTACTAACCAACTCATTTCTAGCTGAACTGCCATATTTAAGTACATATTGATCTGCTTTACTATAATGTTGGAATTCTTAAGTAAATTAGTGTCACACTTCACCACCAATTCAGTAAAGGTGGCTCGAAGTAGGACACCTTGGTTGTATTATTGGCGACCATAGGTATTATAACCAATGATTTTCTTGATTAAAACCGAACAAATTTAATATAGTTGAATCGATCAATTCTGTCTTATCCACCCGTTCCATGAAATTCATTGAATTATGAGTTAATTGATAGTGGAAAGACGTGATGCTCAAAGATGACCAAACCAATGTTCCAACCAATTTAAAACTAATGTACATTTTTTCTTATTGTTACAGAACCTTTCACTAGCTGGTTGGACAGTGGCGCAGTTTACGATGGATCGAACTCCACCGTTACAGGTCTTCCAACATTCAACACGCCAGCTTTATGGTCACCATCGCCAGAGTCACCCTCTGAAGAGAAGGTACCCAAAGTTGGAAGGATACGTAATTTTCAAATAACCGCATCCTAAATAGGATGAAAAGTGAAAATTCGCTACCTTGGTAAACTCGGAAACAAAAAGTAGTTCGAAGATTTAAGCCAGATGTTTTTCTTTTTCCTCTTCTGAACAAAATTTCAGCGGAATACCGATTTTTTGATTTTCTGGTTAACTACACTGAGTACAGGTTATCAGTCAATAATCTTACATATATTCTAGAAGAAATTTTCTTAGACATTGTTTGGACAACTCGTCGGCTCATTGCTCTACTTATCGATTTGTATTCGGCATGATATATCGCTCTCTGGAAGCTTCCTAAGCCAATTGACAATCAATACACCACTGAGCATTGATCAGTAACAAAACTCGTCCCACGATATTCGTGAGGAACATCAAACTACGGATTAACGTTCTGAGAAACAGGGAAAGACGAAAGACCTGGCTACACTTTCAGATACAGATTGGGGTTCTTATTTGGTATTTGGATGACCGCCGATCTTATACCAGATGTGGTTATTCCGAGAGGTGCTGCTGTCACATGAAGAAGTTGGAAAGAATTGGTCGGGGTGTAGAAGTAGAGTAAATGGTAGACGAAAGAGCCTCTGAAAAATTTGATTGTGCCTTTAGGATGTACAGAAATACTATAGAATTATTGTTCTTCGTTGAGCATCTAGTTTCGTATTTGAAGTATCTGTTTAGTAAATCTGAAAGGGAACCCAGGTTCGTCATCTGTTCTGGACTCGTTTCCCGATCATATAAGGTACACCGGGGTAAGTGGAGCCTAGGATTTCATTAGCTCCACTTTGAACTTTCACCAAATCATCAATTTTCCACCAATTTCCTAAATATCATCATCATCATTTCCAATAATACTAAATCGACGGCCCAAATTAGAAATCCAATAACTTCAATCAGTCTTCCACAAGATCAGTTTTAAAATTTCCCGTCGGGTTTCCACTTGCCTCGGTCTGTGCTGGTTAAGTGGAAACCCGGACCAATTCCGTGCTGAACTGATGAGAAAATGAACGGGGCAAGTGGCATTGAAATAGCGCAAGAAAAATAGACCAGAAAATTGTTTTCTTTATTTAAAATATCACGTTGCTTGAGTAAAATAGAACTTATAAAATGTTCATTTAGCTTGCTCATAGACCTTGGTTGTTTTTCACTTGTTGACCTGTGCCAGTCACATTTCGCGAGGAAGTGCTCAACATTTTGTGGTAAGTCTTTCCATAATAGTTGCTTGAACTGATGTAGAAGTTTGGTTGCGATATTTACACGTGGGGATTGATAATTTGTGGCTTTCCACTTACCCCGGTTTTGTAGAATCCACTTACTTACCCCATGGGTAGGGAAAACTGGGGAAAGTGGAAAGCCACAAATTATCAATCCCCACGTGTAAATATCGCAACCAAACTTCTACATCAGTTCAAGCAACTATTATGGAAGGACTTACCACAAACTGTTGAGCACTTCCTCGCGAAATGAGACTGGTACAGGTCAACAAGTGAAAAACAGCCAAGGTCTATGAGCAAGCTAAATGAACACTGAATGACAATAACCTTTCTCACATCTAACCACGGGAACTGGCAGGGCTGCCATCATACCTGCAACGAAGTTTAGGTCATTGATGTAGTTTTCCTGCTAAGGTAGTTCAGCTACCCTCTGTCTGGAGCGCTAATTTCGCCCTAGGCTCCACTTGCCCCGAATTGACACTTACCCCGGTGTACCTTACCAGATAAGTGGCCATTCTGGGAGGTACTGTTGTCACATGGAGAAGTTGGAAAGAAATGGTCGGGATGTAGAAGTAGAGTAAATGGTATATGAAAGAGTCTCTGAAAAATCTGATTGCGTCTTTAGGCTAAACAGAAATACTATAGCATTATTGTTCTTCTTTGAGCATCTAGTTTCGTATCCAGAGTATCTGCTTAGTAAATCAGAGAGGGAACACAGGTTCACCGTCTGTTCTGGACCCGTTTTCCTTCTTGATGGGTTTCTGGCCCACTTTATCAGACTGTTGATGTTGACAGGCTGCAACATTCACGATTCCGGTGGGCGGGCCTGCAGTGCCAGACCCACTGCAAGGACCTACTGCTGATCTGTTCACGGAGTTTGAGGATGTGCTGACACAAGCAGCTGGTTCCCTCACGCCGCCCGACTCTCCGCGCTCTGCTTCAGCGTTCGGAGCGCAGGCACTCCTCCAGCTCGCCCCCACCATCCAGCCGGTGCAGCTCTCTCCCACTTCCGGCCAGAGATTCATCGTGTTGCAGGTAAGAAAATGCGCCTTGAAGCTAAATTAAATAAGATATTTGGTCACTTCACTTCATGGTTTTGAGCTGTATTGCTGTGTCGATTGTTGAATTTAAAAAAAAAGAAGAATTTATGGATTCTGCGATGGCCGTGGAGCAGCGTTCGATGTCTCTCACGCACTTAATTGCAAAAAGGGCGGATTGGTGAAAAGAGGACACGACGATTTGAGGGACGCGGTAGCTGGAATAGCCAACCAAGCTTGGGGAGGGGCAGTGACTGAACCAGTCATGCGAGAGGCAAGCAGCAGTCAACCAGCTCTGATAGGAGATATAATGGTAAACGGAGTCTGGGAGAGTGGGAGACCAGCGTTTTTTGATAATCGCATAGTGAATGCCGACGCTGTCTCCTACCTCACCCAGGACTGGGAAACGACCGCTCGAATAGCTGCCAATGCAAAGCACATGAAGTATGATCAAGCCGCCGAAGACTGCCGCGGGTCTTTCACGCCATTGGTTTGCTCATGTGATGGGGCCATGCAAAAAGAATTTGTAATATTCATGAAACGGGCATCCCACTCACTAGAAATTAAATGGAAAAAGCCGTTTTCACAACTTGTTGGGTGGATTAAGACAAAAATCCAATTCGCCATCATTCGAGCTGTGTCCCTGCGAATACGACGTTCCCGAAGGAAAGTGCGGCCACTTGAATTGGAGGACGGGGCAGCCATTCCACTGTTGGAAGAGAACCTATGACACCCCCCCCCCCCCCCCCACAAGAAATAAATCCCCCGTTGTTATTTACAGTAACTCTATTGTTACGGTTGAAGAAAATTATACTGATTAACCCTAAATAAAAGAATTTATGGATTCTGGATTTATTCACAAATTGTTCTTATCGGATATAGCTAGAGCAAAACACATCAAGTAAAATGGCTGTCCCGAAAATTAGAACTAGGAGAGTAGTAGAATGTACATCAAGCTCTTCCCCGAACCTAGCAGCCAACTTTATACCTTTTATTTCCTTCTTTTTTCTCGATTTATTTGAGCAGATCAAAATTTGAAATATGGGCGTGTGTGTGTTCCTCATGCTCATCCTGTCCCATATTGAATAGAACATTCAACTCCTCGTCCATCTGGAATGCATTACGAACAGTATGTTTTGGAGGATCGAAATTGGTTTTCTTGCCTATAGATATGTGAGGCGGAAAGCGAAAAGGGACCTCTTGTCGGCAAAGCTGATTTCGAGGAAAAGGCTAAAAACTGGAAGAAGGTCGAAAGTATCGATTTTTCACTTTCTATCGATCCTTGGACCCTCTAGAACCCAAGTGTATAGGCCTGAAAGATCGAATCGAATCGAAAGTAACCCATATAAGAAAATATCGATTTAAGAATCTAAGAATTTAAGGTAGCATTTTGAAGTTTATGGTCGTTTTTCTCAAAATCTATTTTTTCTGTTATAAAACACTGGAATACTGCAGCTTCGTCATTTTTTGAGCTACAAGGATGCTTTTGGTCTTAAATTCTTCATAAATCTATACAGATTGAGAAAATAGCAATAACTCAATTTCGACGAACGCCGACAAGAGGTCCTTTTCGCTTTCCGCCTCACATATACTTAAGAGTAAGAAAAATGTAATATCTCTTGAAAGATTAAAGTCACTTGAAAATCTTAGAATCTCTTAAAATAAACGTCAATGAATTGATGAAATTTGCAGAGATTGTGTATTTTAAGGCATCTTGTTCTCTACTATGAATTTCGTCGTTCGTGTTATTTGAATTTTCTTAATACTGTTTCAAGTTCTCAGTAGAGGGTATTTCATAGGACTTTCAGAGGACTATTTCATTACTAAACCCCTGCAATATATGGAATACTAAGTTCGAGGGTCGACCAGAAAATAATTTCCTTTTTCTAATCATCTTTTTGTGAATAGAGAATCTTCTGGTCCATACAGACTTCTGGTCCATCTTAGGCTTCTGGTCCATACAGAACAAGAAAAGAGAAGAGGTATGTTGAGCTCTGGTCTCTGGCTTCTCCATGACAGCTCTTGGCCTCGCGTTTATCATTCCGCAACGCAACTTTTGGATGAGTTTGGTTGGGATATTCCGACCAGGATTATTGTGACACACGGGCTATAACCTTTTTACCGAAATGAAGGAGGGATTGGTGGGAGAACGTTTCAGTTAAAAAGCTGTTACCTACTGGACCAAGGAGTTGGCGGCAAGCTCTTACGAAGTAGGGATTTCAAGTTGATTTCGTCATATTCCACATGTATTGACATTGCCGGGATAAATAATACATATTCCAAATACAATAAGCTGTAAATTTCAAGTCCTAGAAATACGTCCAAGATCTGATGAGCCCAGGCCAAGTTATGAAGGCCGAGGAAGGCGACGGCATGTGCTGGCTACCAATAAAAATGTAAAGCCCCGTCGACGAATTTGGATTCGCGAGCAGTGGCGAGCTTGTGCTCGCGCTCTGTCCATTCGTGGCGAACATTTCGTGGAAATATAGGATCGCGTGCATTTTTTGGGTGTTCCCACTTTCCAACTCTGGTCTCTAGTGGTAGTTGTTCACTGTGACACCCGGAAATGGCTCCCGTTTTGTCTGGCGTCGCGAGGAGATGTACCAGTATACTTTTATTGAATCTCCTTCGGAAGAAGAAGATTCAAAAACAAAAAAGGGAAGATTATAGCAGACCAGCTTCCTCTGATCGAGGGAAAACCTGCAACTTCTTAAGGATATTGGAGACGACGACGGCTTTGGATTATTCCAAAATTTCTATCGCATTTCGAAGTCAGATTTTATGTGGTGGGAGGAACGGATTCAAGAGAAAATAAATAGAAACAACACACGTTTCCGGGAATCAATTTCACCAAAGTCGAGTTCATTACAAATGTTTAATTAGGAAAAGTCGACTTCTTTTGCGGAACGGTGATCTATACAGAAAAATAATGAATTTGAATAATAATTTGCAGCGTGTCATTCAAGGTTCATTATTAGAATTTTAGGAATTTAGAATTAGGTTCATTTATAGAAAATAATATAAGCAAGAAACGGTGAAAATTGGATTACAAAAACGATGCCGGTGGAGCTGATGCTCGGGAGCATTCGGGAACTCGTCCACACTAAGGGAACGCGAACCCCGAACACCCTTTGATGTTTGCGGAAATACCGACTCCAAGAATTCAAAAATGCTGGCGAACACGTCCACACTTACGAGCATTCGCAGTATCAATTGGTTTCCGAATATTTGGCACAATATTTGGAATATTAACAACCTCAGGTATCGAATATCGAAGACCTGCAAGCTCTAGTCAACGCTGTCAATAAAAGAAGCATCGACATGGGTCTTGCTTTAAACCTGACAAAAACAAAGTGGATGATTATAATATAATCATATTATCTAAATATAGATATTATCTAAAAGGAACGTGTCAGGACAGCACTTGATTGTTGATAACAAGCATGTAACCCGAGTCTCAACCTTCAAATACCTAGGCACAATTGTTTCCGAAGAGGGTAATAATGTTACTGAAATTCGAAGCCCAATAGAGCAGGCGAGGTCTGTGTTTAAGAGCATGAGAAGGGTGTTGGCTAGTGGACAACTACGACTTGATTTGAGAATCCGCATTCTCCGCTGCTATGTGTTCTCCGTCTTGCTCTATGGCGTGGATACATGGACGCTTACGGGTGCTCTTAGCCGCAAAATTGAGGCCTTTGAAATGTGGATTTTGGTGGAGAGAAGGATTTTGAAGGTTCCATAGGTTGATCGAGTGACCAATGCAGCAATCCTCCAGAGAATGAATAAAGAGTGTGAGGTTATGAACTGCGTAAAGCGACGAAAACTCCAGTATTTTGGCCACCTAATTAGAAATGAGAAATACCTCTTGCTGCAGAATATATTGCAGGGACGCATAAATGGGAAACGCGAGCCTGGTCGCAGAAGGGTTTCATGGCTGAATAACCTTCGCCAGTGGTTTGGGGAGACCACCACATCTTTATTCAGAAAGGCCGCAGACAAAATAAAGATTGCGTTGATGATCGCCAGGGACAGGGCATCTAAAGAAGAATAATATTTGGGTCGCCGAAAATGCTCAAGTGTGGACGGTGCTTAAAACAAAACCACCAAGATGCTCTATTCAACAAGACGATCCATAATTATGATATACCTACCCATCAAATAATTTTTTAATTAAATTGAAATGTATTATACATTTCAATTTAATTAAAAAATTATTTGATGGGTACTATAATAGTACTTGGACGTATTACTAGGACTTCATTTTTATTGTACTTGGACATAATTTATGTATTAATTTTCCACGTAATTCCTGGCGACGTTCAGATGTTGCATTCGTTATCACCTATAGGCCCCATCAGCTGAGCCCGTGGCCTACGAATCACCGTCTTTCGGCTCACAATTCCTCTTCACATTGCATCATCACCCTCTGCCGACCCCTCAGTCAGTTTTGTCCACAAACCTCAAAACAGTCCGAGGTCCGCCGTCATAAATATTGTGCGACGCTTATAAAAAACGGAGTTTGTAAGAATGTTGTCTATTCCCACGAAAGTAATGAGTTACAAAGCTAAATCGATTTCGACGTTTAGGTCATCACCAGTAACAAACAATAACTTATTTTATGGTACTGATGATGACCTAACCGTCGAAATAGATTTAACTTTGTTCCTCATTACTATCGTGGAAATAGACAACGTTCTTTCAACACCGTTTTTTTTTTTTTTTTATTAAAATGGGTTTTCTCAATATCGGCGCGAGTGATTTTATTCGTATGTGCTACGCTGTCAGGACCTTGCTTCTTTCCGCTATCAAAGGGGTTTGTTGTTTATATTTTCTTAATTTATCGAGTGCATATTTGTCCGCGAATTTTTTCTTTTTTTTGTTCAATCGCGTTCGAACGGCAACCCTGATTTTTTGCTTGACGATGTCAAGGTTTTTGGCCATGTTAGGTAATGCGATAATAATTACCTCCCGGCGATCTACTAAACCTTCCTAGTTTGAATATAAGGTAAAAGGTGTAGGTCTGTCAATAGTAGAGAAATGTTTAAATTCGAATTTTCTGTCCGGAAGCAATGTAACATTATCTACTTGGCTAAAGTCAACCGAATGGTGATATAAAGTCCGTACTATAGGCAATTCCACTCGAACTGACCAAGACAATAGACAACTTTACAGCTAGAAACTCTCAAAATTATCACTACGAGAAAATAAGAAAACTTTTCCGTATGAAACTTCGAAAACGAATAATTTATTTTTCCCAATTATTAACATGTTTAATGTTTTAGGGCTGGGGGTCGTTCTGTGAATTCCGACACGCAAATCTGCAACTTTTTTTCTTAGTTACCACGGACCGATTTCTTAGTTACCACGTTATGTCGGCTCCATTTGGGGTCTAGTTGTACCAAGATGGTCACTGATCAGCTGAGTGAGCTCCAAGGCCATTTTCTCTCCTGTTGAACGCAGGAAGCTGAAATTTGAGAAGCAGGGTCAATGGAGAATGCTGAAGGCGCCTGAGTGGTCACTGATCAGCTGAGTGATCGGCAATCTAATTTCTCCCTTGCGAGGGAAAAACATTAAACATGATTTAATGTTTTTCCCTCGCAAGGGAGAAATTGAACAGTTTTTTAATAAGCATGTCATATTTTAAAAACATATCGAAAATGGATTTATAAATCATATGGCCTAAAGTTGAAATTTAGATTCTAATTGAAATGTTCGCTGACGCAAACAGGTGATAAGTATCAATTTTCTATTAAGAAAGTAATTATAAGTTAATCTGACATTCGAATTAAAATAGATGCCACAATATAGGTAGTACTTCAATAGGGATGGCATATCGAATGAAATATATCGATGTACTGATCAAATGATATATCGTCAATGAGATATCGATACCTACGATATATCGGAGAAAATATATCGATATTTCGATATATCGGAAGATCTAAGTTGGAAAAACTTGTTGAAGTAGATACGTGAGTTAAAACGTTTTAAAGCAATATAAACACCATTTTGGAAGAAATTTATCGATGTACTCGACAAATCGGAAGATTTACTTGAAAAAACTCTTTGAACTTAGTATTTAAACCTCTCAAAAGTCTGATGGTTTACGTTACAAGGTATGTAGGGATGGCAAATCGAGTGAAATATTTCGGAAGATACACTTGAAAAATCTAACTGAAGTAAGTAGGTAGGTGAACTGAAACGTTACTAATATCATTTTGGAAGAAAAACATCGACATATCGGAAGATCTAAAACGATCCGGAAAAACGGTTAAAGTAAGTACGAGTATTTAATCTGCTTTGAAAAGTTACTGGGTATGGATTATCGAAATTATCATACCTAGTTGAAAAAGTGCGAAAATTTCATGGTGGTTAGAGCACTACGTCAGTAAATTTGGGGATAAACTACCCTCAGGAGTCCCAAAACATAATATTAAAAATCATTGAGACCCTCACCTTTCATTAATTTATAAATTGCTTCAACTCTCTCATTAATTTATAAATTGCTTCAACTCGTATAATTATTGTTTTAATCTGGACGCGCCTCCATTACTTCATTACACCATTTCAAATAATTGAGACTTGAGCGCCACTGTAGTGTAAACCATCATGTTTGAGCTGGAGTCTACAGTCTGAAATTAACCCATCACGAAGGTACCTACAAAATTTTAAAATTAAAATTACTAATGCTTTTACATGTACAGGCGGCCCTTCTCATCTATTCATTTTAATATTAATGTTTTCTTGTTGAAAACAAGTCGCGATATATCGGTAAATATATCGATATTGACCGGTAATTTCGGTTCTCTATATCAATATAAATATATCGATACATCAAGCGTAACATCGATATATTTCATAGATCGATATATCGTTGCCATCCCTACCCTTCAATGGAACCTTTTTTTATGTTAATAAAACCTTTTAGTTTATTATTTTCAATAATGTTCCTTTCAAATCGACCAATAATAAATATTTACCTCCCACAAAAAAAAACTTGATTTCCGTTTCAAAGTAGGTACGTAGAATCCAAAATTCGAATAAAAATTTTGCCGTCCGTCCGCCGTAAGCGGCACTTGCTTTAGTTACCATGGTATATATACCATATATGGCAATACATTTGGTACATGGGCTCCAATTGGGGTCTAGTTGTGCCCCGAAGCTTTTGGTTGATGTCAGTCACTTCTAAGGATTGAAAAATAAGAGCTGAAATTTTCAAAACGCCTTAGCTGAAAAACTTTTGATATAAAGGTATTGTTTTTTCATAAATTTAGAATAGTATTGTATTTTAAGAATCGAATGAGACCACCCAGAGCTCTGTAGGACATACCGTTCGCTCCCTATAAGAACTTACCCATTGGACTTACGATAAATCAGAAACACGAGTGTGAATCTCAAGAAAGGCCCAATCTTACCGGACTGAAATGTGATCGCTATTCGTTTCTTCGACTTGTACTCAGTTTTGCATCCTTAGCAACTAGAATTCAAATTTCCTAATAAATTTTCGAATTGAGACTATAGCGTTTATTTTTTCAAAATAAACTAGATTGTGAAGCAAAAAAACGCTGCAAATCATTGCTCAAAGGTTTATTATTTTCTGTATAGATCACCCTTCTGTATAGACCACTGGTTCTCCATCAATAGCACCTACCACCATCTGTATTCTCCCTTGACCTTCCCTCTCAAATTTCAGCTTCCTGCGTTCAATAGGATTGAAAATGGCTTTGGAGCTCACTCAGCTGATCAGTGATCTGAAGAGTGAAGAAGATCTCCTCGAATGCTGGAGACGCCTGGAAGAGCACTTCCATTCAATAGGAGTAAAAATGGTTTTGGAGCTCACTCAGCTGATCACTGATCTGAAGAGTGAAGAAGATCTTCTCGAATGCTGGAGACGCCTGGAAGAGCACTTCCATTCAATAGGAGTAAAAATGGTTTTGGAGCTCACTCAGCTGATCACTGATCTGAAGAGTGAAGAAGATCTTCTCGAATGCTGGAGACGCCTGGAAGAGCACTTCCATTCAATAGGAGTAAAAATGGCTTTGGAGCTCACTCAGCTGATCAGTGATCTGAAGAGTGAAGAAGATCTCCTCGAATGCTGGAGACGCCTGGAAGAGCACTTCCATTCAATAGGAGTAAAAATGGCTTTGGAGCTCACTCAGCTGATCAGTGATCTGAAGAGTGAAGAAGATCTCCTCGAATGCTGGAGACGCCTGGAAGAGCACTTCCATTCAATAGGATTGAAAATGGCTTCGGAGCTCACTCAGCTGATCAGTGATCTGCAGAGTGAAGAAGCCTTTGAGCAATGATTTGCAGCGTTTTTTACCCATCAACATTTTTTTTACCTACCAACTTTTTTTTACCTACCAGCTAGGAACTACCTACCACACCATACTGGCTTCACACCTTCACAATAAAGTTTATTAGAAAGAACTAAACGCTTCACACTCGATTGGAAATATAGAAAGCTTCATAAGGAAATTTGATTACTGGTTACGCAGAAGGCAAAACTGTATACAAATCGAAGAAATGAACAGCGATCGCATTTTAGTCCGATAAAATTTGAACGGAGATTAGACCTCTTTTGCGATTCACACTCATGATTCGGTTTTATCGAAGGAAAACCTTCAAGTACTCGTAGGGACCGAACGGTTTGTCCTACAGAGCTCCGGGTGGTCTCAAAAATTTTTTAAAATTCAATACTATTTAAAATTGGTGAAAAAACGATACCTTTATTTCGAGAGTTTTCGAGCTAGGGCACTCTTGAAAATTTCAACCCTTAATTTTCACCCCTTAGAAGTGACCTACATCAACCAAAAGCTTCGCGGCACAACTAGACCCCAAATGGAGCCCATATACCAAATTTGAACCAAATCGGTCCAGTGTTGCTAAGAAAAGTGCCACGTACGGCGTACGGCGGACGGACGGAAATTTTTTTATTCGATTTTCGTATTCTACGTACCTTGAAACGTAAAACATCAAATTTTGAGGGGGGGTTAAAAATTTTTTTTTCTTGCTCGATTCCAAAGGCTTATCATTGAAAATAATAAACCAATATGGTTGGTAGGTTGTGACAATAACAAATCTGTGTTCTTCGCAGGCAATTGATCTATACAGAAAAATAATAAACCTTTGTTTAATAATTTGCTGCATTTTCACTTTCATTTAAACCTTTTTGACTTTAATTCACTTTTCTTGGAGAAGAAAATTGTCAAATGTCTGAAAATCAACTTTTCCTCACGCATTTCACGTTTTGGACCTTCCCAAGCAAATTTCGTTTCGTGTCCGCAAATTTCAATAAAAAGTTTAGGAGGGTTGGGATCTAGATGGTCTCTCATGGATTTCAACGGTTTTAAAGGTTATGGCTGTAGAAAGGTAGGAAACCTAACTATTTCATACGTAAAATCCCGGTGACAATAAAAACGTCTTCAGTTTTCATTGGAGTTCGATGAAATTATCAGGAATTGTGTGGTTAGGAGGAGGTGGTTCCTCATAAATTTCATCGTGATACGATGATGTTTTGAAACTTAGTAGAACATTGATTAAATACCATCAATTTCATTATTATCTGCGTACCGTATTACGACGGATTCTCCAATACGTAGATAATAATTGTATTCTTATAACTAGCGGAACTAACCCCATACATTTAATACCAAAATTTTGGGTTGAAGGAGTGGGTGCGACTTTGGGGAAACAGGCAGTGAAAGGCCGTGTTGACAGCGTCTATTTTGGGGAAAAGGACATTGATCATATTGGGGGAAAATCGCCGAGACTTATATCTGTGCTCGATATCACGTATGCTGGTTCACGTGAAGTGCAGTGAAGGATGTCTCCATTCAACGTAAATTTATGCAAGTAAGAGGAACCTGTAATTTAGAGTTTTCAGATTTAAGAGGAGACAAAGTACATAGGTATAACTGCTGGACAAAAACGTATGCCGATCCTCCCAAAATCTTATGATGAAAACATCACACAATTGCGTTTGATTTACCAGGACGGAATCAGTAGGCGGTGTAATTTGAATAATGATGACGACGTGGTTTAAAGATGCACCCATTGAAAATCCATTCCGATGATGTGATGATGATTTACTGGCCAAAAGCTCAGTATATTTCTACATTTTGAGCTCATTTTTCGTTTCCCCAAACTCAACATTTCCGTGTTGAGGTTTTTCCCCCAAAATAGTCGCATTTCTTCCAAAAAGTAGTCGTGTTTTTAGTGAGTTTCCCCAAAGTAGGATCCCCCGAAGGAGTCGCATCTATTCTGTTTGGCCAGCCTCTATTTAAAAAATTAATTTGGTCGATATTTTGTAATATTTCTTGATAATTTGATTTTTCCAATCAGCTTTCCCCACCAAAACTGTTTTGGAAAACGTTTCTTTCATTGCATCACTTCCTGTTGGCTCCGCCAAAAATGGTTTTGTACCTGAACTCTGAAGGGTGATTTGCCTTCAGGTGCCTTGACTCAGCTCTCTCTACATAAATGTCTCTAATCTCTTTCTCACTCGCATTTCCTCTCTGACAAACATGACCAGGTAGGTTTCTTACTAGGAGTCAGGTAGACGTTGCCATGGTTATGCCCCCTCACCACCACCCTCCCACGTACTCGTACCTACAGTTCCCAAGTAGCATGCAGTCACCCTCGGTGTCAGTACCGTTTCATACTTTGCTTCTTCTTCCGTCTGGTATTCCACTCCGGGATCATTCAACTCGCGATGCTCTACCAGTTACATGATGCAACCACCAAACACGAAATCTTGGATAACTTCCACTTTAAACAAGTAAATAACATTGCTCCTCTACCGTTTTCGTCTCTATGCTAACTTGTATATCTTCTGCACTAACGTCAACCATCGCCCAATCTGCTTATGATGGTTGCGGTTATTAGTTGTTTTTTCTCTTGGTAGAAACTTTGAAGATTTCTTTCACACGCTCCATTGTGATGGAACTGTATTCTCTAATGTTCCTACCGTGTATATTCGAACCTCTTCAAACTCTTCGGACCTGACGACTGGGGAGGGACATCGATATCGATAATATCGAAACACGATTATTATTCTGTTTGGTTTTTCCCATTTTTCTCTGGCTATTATTGTTAGATTTTGATGATTCCAGCGGCAATCTTTCAGTTTTGTCAATTCCCTAGGTCCATGCTCTAATGAATTTCTAAAATCCTTTAACATTTCAAATTTAGCTACAACTTTTAAAGTTTTACCCCTACAAATGGCGACCGACTGAGACCCCCCTAGCGGTGCATTCTCAGTCGGTCGACGTTCGGTCCTCGTTCCGGGTCAGTATTTCACGAAATTGAAGGCGCAAACACTTGATTAAAAGTTGTACCTACATTTAAAATTTTAAAGGATTTTAAAAATTCATTAGTACACGGCCCTAGGGAATTGACAAAACTGAAATATTGCCGCCGGAATCGTCAAAATCGTACAATAATTGCCAAAGAAAAACGCGGCAAAATATTACACAATGGTTTATTACTTTTCTATATAGATCACTCGTCTGCAAAGCCACCAACCATCCAACATGAAGAAAAACATCGATCACATTTCGGTCAGCTAAACTTTGAACGGAGATTAGGCCTCTTTTGCGATTGACGCTCATGTTTCTGATTTATCGTACGTAAAACCCTTAAATTCTCGTAGGGAGCGAACTATATAGATCACTCGTCTGCAAACCCACCAACCATCCAACATGAAGAAAAACATCGATCGCATTTCGGTCAGCTTTAATTTGAACGGAGATTAGGCCTCTTTTCAGATTCACACTCGTGTTTCTGATTTATCGTACGTTCAAACTTTGAATTCTCGTAGTGAGCGAACGGTTTGTCCTACAGAGCTCCGGGTGGTCTCAAAAAATTCTAAAAATTCTATAGAATCTTAAATTGAAGGAAAAACAATACCTTTATGTCAAAATTTTGTGAGTTTCAAAATTTCAAACCTTATTTTTCTACCCTTAGAAGTGACCTACATCAACTAGACCCCAAATGGAGCCTACATACCAAATTTCATCAAAATCGGTCAATGCTAAGTGGCAAAAGTGCCGCGTACGGCGGACGGACGGCCAAATTTTTATTCGATTTTTGGATTCTACGTACCTTGAAACGTAAACCACCAAATTTTGAGGGGGTGTTAAAAATTTTTTTTCTTGGTCGATTCCAAAGGTTCATTAGTGAAAATAATAAACCAAAATGGGAAACACTACTGAATAAACGGTTTTTTTTTCATGTCTTTCCCAAATTTCCCTGGCAATTATTGTCCGATTTTGATGATTCCAGTGGCAATATTTCAGTTTTTCAATTCCCTAGGGCCGTGCACTAATGAATTTCTAAAATCCTTTAAAATCTCAAATTTAAGTACAATTTTTCAAGTTTTGCGCCTTCAATTTTGCGAAATACTGACCCGGAACGAGGAACGAACAACAACCTTAATCGATTATTTGTTGGTCGACACCCCCATCTCTAGTCCAGTCGCTTCATCTAGATGAATGACGTGCTGTGAGGTACCTTCTCTATCAAACTACATAGCAGTAATTGAGCTTTTATGGGGAGAAAAAATTAATCAATTTTAATATGAGGAGCCGTCTTCATAACATGATTCCTTAAGGCACTTATTGTCGTCGGGAAATTGTCTTCATTGTTGATAAGAAAAAGCCCATACTCAGCCTAATGAATATTTAGGACATAGTTACTAGATTTTTGTGAAATAACCAAATATTTTCAGCTGATGGTACCTACTAGTTATTTTTTGTCGAAGTAATCGGAGCTATTCTTCCGACATCAGCGTGGCAATGATTCTTATTGATTCGTTCAGAAACTGGTAGGCAATTTCAAGTAATTTTTGCATCTTCGAGAAAATGTGCGAATAAACTGGTCATTCCGCTATCTTAGGTGCTTGATTGTTGTCAGAAACTACTTACAGCCACTCCCTCCAGAAACAATTTCTGGATCCGTGCTCTTTTGAACTCTGATTAATTACGAGACCTAGGTCTGTTCCTTGCATCTGTCGGAGTGGCACACTACCTATTGTTTCCTGATTGATACTCGCCCTTACTTTTTTCTGATCGCCATAAATAAATCAGGTTTTTTCGCTGCCGTTCAACGAGTTTCGAGACTTCCTCGCATATCAGCGCGAGGTCGAGCGGAATTTGCCAAGTGGCTGATGTAAGTTCTCGGACGTATTTACATCAGAAATGTTTTTTCCCCTTCAGTCGTCCAATGTTGACCACATGAGGTAATGTAGGGCCGCCGAACCAAACTGTTTTGGCCCAGTTTTTATCCGAGTGGATAAGTTGGAAACCTGCAGGTGTATTCGACAGAAGCTGAATTACACCTTCATGACACCTGCTGCACCAAATGAACTTTTTTCTTCCATTTAAAATAAATTGACCCCAAGATACAGATGAATTTCCATCATTAGAAAAGTGCGAAATGATGTCTGTTGAAATGAAGTGTTTTTTTTATCATGGTTGATCTATGAGTAGTAGGTGTAGAATTCTCGATAAATCGAATCTTAATCATGGTCAGAATGGTCATTTTTGTTGAGGGTAGGCTACTTCTTTCGTATTGGACGTTTCTTAGAACAATACAAATATAGGGAACTCTGATAGGAGTAGGATACGGGTTGCGATTGTACACATCTAATCTTATCAGATACCTACTTAGTTTTATGGACGTTTGAGGAGAATCTCCCAATACCTAGAGGAATAGAACATCCATCACATTCAGTGATTGGTATAAACGAAGTGAGTGAGGTGGAGGACCAGCCAGCAGCTCCTACGTCTCGTCTCTACAGGTGAATTCAGTAATCAAACATCTTAAGAAAGTAACACTGCTTGAGGAAACTAAAAGCATGGAAAGTTCTTGGGTGATTTTTCCGAATACACAGTTCGAAGAATAGAATATTTTGTAGCGAGGTGTGCCAAAGCGTTAAACTTTATTCATGTAGGTACAAAATAGTTGAGTAAACTAACGTCGAGAAACACTGAATGTCTTACGGATGATGATGGAAAATTATCATTTAAATGTTTTTCCTAAATACAGATGACCTGCGATATATTACCTAGCTCTGCAATCATGTTTGGAATTCGTGGCTTCATCATCTTCGAATCGGAAGCTGCCACCTTATTTACTCGTAGAATGCGTTCCCTTCAGTTAATCCATGGATTAACTTCATTAAACGGTCAGAATCCTGATCAACGGATTTAAGTTTAATCCTAGCTCCGAGGTTTATCCACGCTGGTGAAACCTGGCCCAGGATCAGTTTTTGTTTTCCTGTTCAAAACGTGAATATTTCGTGGAAGGCGTTGATTGCTGGGGGATGTAATTTCAAAAGTTAGGTACTTGTGATCGGCTTTCCAAGTTCGTACCTGCTTCTCCAGAACGGAGTGTAAATGTTCCCAGAACTGATTGATCTATCACCATCCTTTCATGAGCAGTCAGACTGACTCACGTCACAATTGTGAAAACTGCCAAAATTACTTACACAGTTGAGTCTAATCATTACAGTCGCAATTTTGGAAAGACGTGTACCCTTCTGGAACTGGTGCCTGCGCCTCTGAATCAGTTTTGGTCTTACGCTTTTCATCACTGTCTTGATCGCATCACCCAAGGTTGCTTGTGTCAATGGGTTGTCAATTGTGTCAAAAACGGATGAGAGCTGAATTTCCTTTTTTCTTCAATAATCGTTCTTTATATTGATTACTGATCGGAAATATCAAGGTCACCATGACGTTAGTTTACCAGTAAACTTCCAGTAAGAAACTTGCACCAGTGATGTCACTCCACGAACATCTTCCTCCATGCCACACTTGAGAAAATAACGGCTGTTGAAAGTATTGGTTGGAAATCACAGGTGCTGCTCCTTGTGGCGAACCTTGTCAACCTTCTTAATTCCTGTTGCTCCTAGGGGAGTATGAGGTTTCCAGGAGTGATCTCCATCCATCCTGATCAGGAGCCAGTTTCTCCAATCTTCCCATGTTTGCCCAAGATGATCATTTCCAAGATATTTCAGGCATCGGCTGCTTACCTCCTCCCTGGGGATTCAAATCCAGCACTTCTATGTAGACTGGTTCTCCTCTCCCCCGCACATGACCAATCCATCTCCATTTTCTTTAGGGGATATCAGTGCCCACATGCCCTTGCTCTGTCAACCTAGTATTGCAGTATCTACCCTTTGCTAGAGATAAGGAAAAACGTGTATTGTTCATCCAAGAATACCAACAGCTTCAGCTGTGTCAACGCTCCAGCAACACTTGGTTGACCATTCAACAAGCTTAATTTGTCACTTTCAACTGGAATTTCTTTCTAGGATGAAGAATCCACCAACTAGAGCCCTTCTCTGTACGTTTACTCTTACTTAATTTACTTGAATTATTGTTTATATCTACATCGTTAACGTTGTCTGTCCAGGAAATGGCAAACTCTCCCGGCGTGAACTATGAGTTGGACGAATTGATGGCGGAGACCTACCAGAAGAACGGCGGCACATCCATCAGCAGTAGCGGCAGCAGCAGTCCGATCAGCAGCAGCAGTAAGAAATCAAAAGGACGTCCATGGGACTCACCATCTGCCTCCAGTTCTGGCTTCAGTGACAGCGGTTACGACGATCCTGATTGGACCTGTACCAAATCTACCGAATCCCCCGGTGAGAAGTTGATCATGATCGTGTTGTTAGTTAATAGGTATTTTTGATATTTCTGGTCAGCCAGGATTATACATCCGTAGCTTTGTATAAAAGAATCCTATTTGGTCTTGACGTTGGGAGCTACTCCACTTGTCGCACCTAGGTAGGTGGGGTATAGGTGGACACTGGACTGGACGTACCTTTAGTATATTGGATGCTACACCGGATGTGTTTATCCTTGCGGATTTAGCCATTGCACTCCCAGGTCTGGAAAAAGGGACCACTGCACTCCCCGACGGTTAGAGGCCACTGCACCCCAGATACCACGACACCCCCGAACCAACCGATACCACTGCACTCCCAAAGTGAGCTATTAGCGTAACCATGTGACACAACTAGGAGGTTCTTGTATCTTCCTGTACCAGTTATGTTTTAAATGGAACCTGCATCCAACAAGTGCTTGGCCACAGAAAAGTTACGGCGAGCTGCATGGATTTTTCGAAATCCGTAACACATGAGGATGATGGTAACGTGTAGGTACTTACTTGGTGAATTCTGCACACTTTGCTGCAGTCGTTCTCAAGCAACTTTCATAAATATGGTTTTGTATTGACGGTAGCAGGTAGAAAAGAAGGCAAACCATTGCGATAGCCGTGGATGGTAAATAACGCCCACCTACCAATGTGAGGGACTGCAGTGGCATAGTTCATATCACTAGACTCTACCACGCCGGGAGTGCAGTGGCTATAACCTCCGAGCAGAAAGTGAAAGTCCAACTAGCCTGGAGTGCTATGGATAGTCCCCGTATCCTTGATTCGTCCACCTGCTGAGTGTGGTTGAAGTGCAAAAAGCAAGACGATCGACTTTCCTCTGTTTAGAGTAACCTTTCATTTTCGTGGGATGTTGCGACGAAACCCGCAACGGGGTGTGCGCATGGGTCGGAAAAAACTGTTTATTGTTATTTTTAATATAAACTAGACCTCATTCTGAGAATTTTGACACCAACCGCGACCTTCTAGCGTGAGAAGACCTTTTTCTATGATTTTTCAAAGTTTCGAATATTTATGACATCACAGTGGGCTGGGGGGGGGGGTCCCGCCCAGGAGGGAGGGGCGCGTAACGTCATAAACATTCGAAACTTTGAGAAACCATAGAAAAAGATCTACTCATCCAACAAGAGAACGGCTGGTGTCAAAATTCTCAGGATGAGGTCTACTTTCGATTAAAAATTTAAAAAAAATCAGGCGCACCCCCCATTTCTACCTCGTAATTTCTGTCGTCCTCGTAGTGTCCTGAAGGTAGTTCTAGATCTCCTGAGCGACCTGATAGGAGTCAACAATATCAATCAAGTACATTACCACTATACTAGTTGACGTGTGTTTGACATGACGTTTTCTGGTAGCGCAAAAACCAAATAACTTGTGGCTTGCAAAGCCCATGAATTTGTTTGAAAAAATATGTTTTGCGACCTGCACTCATTGGAGAGGTAACTTCCACACTATACTCCAGGAGAATGAGTGTTGGAGGTCCCTCCACTGCAGTGCAAGATTCCAGCAAAGAAGATATACTTGTAATAGGTTATCCAATTATTTCATGGAGACCGAAGAAGTACCAACTAACTTGTAAAAACACAACATGGATGGTTAGTTACCTATCATTTAAGTACTGAAAGTGCAACACATTTTAAAACGATGGGTATTGGTTTCAGATTCTTCCGACCGGCCAGCGAAAAAGCTGTGTTTGAACACGACTGAAGAGCGAAAGTTGAGGAAGAAAGAGCAGAACAAGAACGCGGCCACACGCTATCGCATGAAGAAGAAGATGGAGTTGGAAGATATCATCGGTGGGTGGCATGAAGAATCTGTTGAGAGTTTTGAGAAGTTTGCGATCAAAACCTTGATAGTCTCTTTCGATTTCAAAAATTCATTGATGAAAAAAAAATCCTTTACATAGGGCTAGGGCGTTTTGAGAATGTCCCAAAATCAAAATACAAAATTGGTCCACGGTCCAATTTTTATTCGTTCTTCTAATTCGACTTACCTTGAAACGTATACTTCTTGAGAGGTGCTTCATGTTTAGTTTAAGAAGGTCTCAGTCGGTCGCCGTTCAGTTTTCGTTCCGGGTTAGTATTTGGCCAAATCGAAGGGGCAAAGGCATACAAACTTGTGCATAAATTGGAAATTTTAAAAATTCATTAGTGCACGGCCCTATGGAATTGGAAAACTGAAATATTGCCGCTGGAATCATCAAAATCGAACAATAATTGCCAGAGAAATAGGGGAAAAACTTGGGAAAACCCGTTTATTCGGTAGTTTTTCCCTTTTCTCTTTGGCAATTATTGTTCGATTTTGATGATTCCAGCGGCAATATTTCAGTATTTCAATTCCCTAGGGCCATGCACTAATGAATTTCTAAAATCCTTTGAAATTTCAAATTTAGGTACAACTTTTCAAGTGTTTGCCCCGTCATACTAAGAACGAACGGCGACCGACATAATACGTTCAATGATGGAGATTATGGAATTTTGGAATCGAGCAAGCAAAAATAAAATATGACGGTTCGCGTTTCAAGGAAAGCAGAATCCAAAAATAATAAGATGGTTTTGTCCGTCTGCCGTACGAGGCAAAATAAAGCTCTATGCCCAGTTCCCGTGGACTAATTTTGATGAAATGTTGGAAAACTGGCTTCTATTGTGGTCTTGGTGGGCCCCGAAGGTTTCGGTTATTGTCAGTCACTTCTAAGTTGTAAAAAGTGAAGGAAAACGTTCTCAAAACGATTCAAAAACGCCTGCCAAGTGGGTGTGGCACATAGCTTCCTCGTATCCATAATCCGATTGTATAGATGATCTCCAAACATCAATCTCTAAGTACCTTCCACTACCCTCATAGGGGACCATCTACACGCTAATCTGAACAATCCTCAGAAATTTCGTCGAAATCGGATGGAAAATGTAGAAGTTATGGCTATTACATGGAATTCACGTTTGCGCATGCGCAGCAACTACTATTAGTTTAGGGGGAGATGATTTTCATTGGGGACCATCTACACGCTAATCTGAACAATCCTAGAAAATTTCATCAAATTCGGATGAAAAATGTAAGTGTTATGGCTGTTACAAGGATTTTACGTTTGCGCATGCGCAGAGGCTTCTGTGAATTTTAAGGCCTTGATTATCATTGGGGACCATCTACAACCTAATCCGTGTAATCCCTGAAAATTTCATTGAAATCGGATGGAAAATGTGGAAGTTATGGCTGTTACAAGGAATTCACGTTCGCGCATGCGCAGTCGCTTCTATCAGTCCGGGGGATGATGATTTTCATTGGGGACCGTCTACACACCAACCCGCACAATCCCTGAAAATATCATCGAAATCGGACAATAACTTCGTATAGTTGTGCCCGTTACAAGGAATTGATGACAGACACACAGACAGACAGACAGACACGAAACCAAAATTGTTCAGAAAGGTCTGAAACGTAAAACGCCAGTAAAAATTTCGATTTTGGAGAACTTTTGCTTCCGAGTCTACCAAGGTAGCGGAAGCTTTGTTTTCTCTTTTCAAGGATGAAAAAAAAAAGTTCTCCAAAATCAAAATTTTCACTCGCGTTTTGCGTTTAGACCTTTCTGAACAGTTTTGGTTTCACGTCTGTCTGTCTGTGTATCTGTCTTGAATTCCTTGTAACGGCCATAACTTCCACATTTTCTACCCGATTTCGATGACATTTTCAGGGATTACACGGATTAGGTTGTAGATGGTCCCCAATGAAAATCAAGGCCTTAAAATTCACAGAAGCCTCTGCGCATAACCGTGAATTTCCTTGTAACAGCCATAACTTCCACGTTTTCTACCCGATTTCGATGACATTTTCAGGGATTACACGAATTAGGTTGTAGATGGTCCCCAATGAAGACCATGGCCTTAAAATGAGGAATTTCACCGAATTCTGTTTGCATTTTTCCTGAATAGTTAATGGTGTGGGATAGATGAAAATCGGGCTGATTTCGGAAAATAAGTCCCATGTTATTTTTGGGAGACAATCAAAATTTTTGATTTCAAAACTAACTGGGAAAACGGATGTGAAGCGGGAACGCTCGCTGATTGGGCTGTTTGGATCGCCGTCTCCTCCCAGTGTTGCCCATTGGGACGACAAAATCGTGTTTTCTAAGAGAAAAGTTATCAAACAAAAACAGGGGAAACCTCATTTTCCCCATCTTGGTTTTTCTATTTTTTTCTTCAGTTTTTCGATGTCGAACTTTACTGTTTTGTGAAATGTTGCATCTGGGGACTATAGATTTCTCGATCTCAGCGCTTCAAGCGGCCATAAAGGAACTATTCCAGGATGACGTCATTTTCCCGGTTTTTTTAAACATTCGTATTTTCTACACTGTTTTGTTTATTCTTAAATTAGGAAATTCGAGATGAAAGTTCGCCTTAGGGGGTTTTTCGAGGTGCTGAATCCGATTTTGGGGTCAAAAATAGGAAATTCTGACATTGTGAAATTCCTCATTGCCACCAAGATCAGCGGTTTGCCGAGAACTCCATGGTGAGTGGATAATTCGGAGCGGCCAAGTGTGGATACTAATGGATGAAGACGATTCCTTCCGCATAATGCAGTATTTCTTAATCAAGATCGCCAGTCCCGCGCCCAATTTGAAATGAGACTCCGCGCAGCACTTTTGCCTGATACACAATGTGCCACACCCACTTGGCAGACTTTTGCTTCCTCACTAGGTAGGGAAGCTTTGTATTCGTGAAAGAAGTGAAAAAAAAAATGTCCTCCAAAATCAAAATTTCCACTTGCTTTTTGCGTTTTAGAGCTTCCCGAACAATTTTGGTTCCGTGTCTGTCTGTCTGTCGGTCTGTCTGTGGTCAATCCTTGTCCCGGGCAAAACTATACTAACCTGTGGTCCGATTTTGATGAAATTTTCAGGGATTGTGCGGGTTAGGTCCTAGACGGTCCCCTATAAATTTCAGCACCTTCGGACCAATAGGAGCGAGTGCGCATGCGCAAACGTGAATTTCCTGGAACCTCGGTTTCTAATGAACCGATTTTGCTCAAATTTGGAGGTTAGTTAGGGACTAACTTCTAAGAGACACCCTATAAGTTTCAATCAAATTGGTCAAGCAATAGCCGCTGCGCATGCAATGGAGAATGCTGAAGGCGCCTGAGTGATCACTGATCACCTGAGTGAGCTCCAAGGCCATTTCCTCTCCTGTTGAACGCAGGAAGCTGAAATTTGAGAGGCAGGGTCAATGGAGAATGCTGAAGGTGCCTGAGTGATCACTGATCAGCTGAGTGAGCTCCAAGGCCATTTCCTCTCCTGTTGAACGCAAGAACCTGAAATTTGAGAGGGCGGGTCAATGGAGAACGCTGAAGGCGCCTGAGTGATCACTGATCAGCTGAGTGAGCTCCAAGGCCATTGTCTCTCCTGTTGAACGCAGGAAGCTGGAATTTGAGAGGCAGGGTCAATGGAGAATGCTGAAGGTGCCTGAGTGGTCACTGATCAGCTGAGTGAGCTTAAATATTACAGTGGAAGAAAGATAAAGAGGGAGAGGGAGCAAAAACCTTTTCAAGGTATGTCACATTTTAGCCATTAGGCTCTAAGCGGAAATCATCCGGGGGTGCAGGGGGCGAAGCCCCCGCCGAGGCGCGCAGCGCCGAGTTTTTGCCAACTGATTCTATACGTCCATGTTACAATGAGTGAGGAAGCTATACTGCCCACCCAACTTGGCAGACGTTTTTTTTTTCAACTTTGAAAAGTGAAAACAAAGTTTCCGCTACCTTGGTAGACTCGGAAGCAAAATTCTACTTAATGTTGTTCCTTTCTTGAACGTGCCCTGCTCGTTCCAACTGCTCCAGTTTGAACGACCTCTTTCTGTTCCTTCAAAACGACTATTTCTCCCCAATTCGCATTAAATTGTACTCTCTTCCTTTTTCAGGTGAAGAAAAAGAGCTGATGGACCGCCACGAGACCCTCAAATCCGAAGTCGTCGAGATCACAAGGGAAATCAGATACCTGAAAGGCCTCATGGGAGACCTATTTAGAGCCAAGGGCCTCATTCGCGCCAAGTAAACCACGTCTTGCTCTCCCTAACCACCAAATAAAACCAGTTCTTCTTGTAGTAAACATTTAATTAGTCAATGTAACTAGTAGAAAGCCCATTTCATTATATAAATAACGAATATACCTAGCTATGTAATAACTAGATTCGTGTATTTTTCGGGGTTTCTTCAATGAACTTCTCTTGTGGTTAATGTGAATTTTCTTTTCAATCGCTTGTAAAGTGGGTTTTTGCCGTGACATCTTCCTTGTGTGTTTTGAGGCCCTTGATCTCTTTTTCTCCATTTACCCCCTTTTTATTCGTCCAAGTTGATCGTGGTTTTCCCTCGCCTTTCCCAGGCCTCCCCTACTTCTACGCCATCTTGCTTACGATGTCATCAACCCTCTATGACGCATTGTATTCCTAATGTGCTTCATCAGGTCGGTTCGCCCCTGAAAAAGTTGGAGTCAGCCGATGTTTTTTGGTTGATACGTCGTACGACAAGAGGGCTCAAGCATTTCAAGTTTCCATGATCTATTTTTTATTTTTTTTAAATATCCGGTCAATTCCAATCGAAATTTCATCGATTTATCAATTCAACCTTGTTTCATCTGTGGCAAATTTTAATGAATTTTCACACCGCACTTTGGCATTCAGGATTGAACCGGAACCTCACTTTTTATTGGTTATACAGTACTTTAGTAATGTAATATTGTGAACATTCTTTCTTTCTTTTTTAATAAAATTTGGATCTAACTTCTGCAGTTTGTTCATGTTTGTATCCCTAAACTAAATGCCCTGGAACTACCAAGACTCGTCACTGGTAAGAAAAACTGACTGATAGTGTTTATCAGTCAGTTACGCGAAGCGAATCTGCTGGTGCTACTCAGTAAGGAATGGGTTTTAAGTACTTTTCTGTAAGTTCATTTTTACTGTAAGGTTTCACTAGGAAAAGGGAAGGGTATGAATAATTACCGTTCCAAACCCTTGAGTTATTTCTCGTATTTTTTTTAATTCTTTATTGGCATGGTATTTAACATTCAGCTATAATCAAAACATAATTCACATAATCGTTAGGTATCTATGAAAATTATATAGTTATTAATCATCTTATCGACTAAATTTATATATTAATACAATTTTCTTCTAAAAATTCTAACAATAATTGAAAAATATTTTCAACTCCTTCTCTTAACCCAGATAACTCTGAATTTTTTTTTTTACTAATTTTTTGAATTTTTTTTGTAACTTTAGTGTTAGTTGTGTCGCTACAGCGAGAGTATAATACACAATATAATATAATTAAAATACAGTAGTTTGTAAGGGAGGACGAACCCAGGAGAAGGAGGGGCTTCCTAGAGGTACGGTGGTGGGGGAAGACGCACTGAGGGATGCAGGACGGGCAGGCCGAGGTTGTTGTGCTCTTGGAGGCAACCAGGGAAGGTATCTGTGAGTAACTACACGTTATACTTATTCAATCGATCGATTATACCTATACCTTCTGTATCAGCAAGCTCTCCCCTTGTCTTATACTTTATACCAAACACACAATACCTTATAAGACATGTTACAGCTTATACAGAATCATATAACACACTATAGCTTTATACTGTGGCAATATACTTACGCATATACTATACATATACCAGGTATACACATATACAATACAAACTGTATGTCTGGGTGTGTGGCAGACACCTAGACATAATTATACATACCGCCACTGCGTGTGGCTTCTACTACCCATAATATGACCATGGCGGTCGGCATACTATACAGCTGGTTATGGGCAGCTATACATCTAAACCACACTGCGGTGTGGTTTATACTATACCTAGTACACAGTTGTGCAAGAGGCGTACAACCTACTACCCATAATATGACCATGGCGGTCGGCATACTATACACAGCTGGTTATGGGCAGCTATACATCTAAACCACACTGCGGTGTGGTTTATACTATACCTAGTACACTGTTGTGCAAGAGGCGTACAACCTACTACCCATAATATGACCATGGCGGTCGGCATACTATACAGCTGGTTATGGGCAGCTATACATCTGAACCACACTGCGGTGTGGTCTATACAATACAAACTGTATGTCTGGGTGTGTGGCAGACACTTAGACATAATTATACATACCGCCACTGCGTGTGGCTTATACTACCCATAATATGACCATGGCGGTCGGCATACTATACAGCTGGTTATGGGCAGCTATACATCTGAACCACACTGCGGTGTGGTTTATACAATACACATACTATACTGGGCGCCTTATATACCTATACATACTTATACAGAGGTCAGGGGACGGATAAGGGGTCGTTGGGGAGTCCGTCATACACAAAGGGCCCAAAAGGGGAGAGCTTGGATCTATGTTGACATTTACAATACATGCGATACCTATTTATACCAGTTACATATATGTGGCAAAACATACATCGATTACATGAAATAATATGTTTTTATGATATTAATTCGTACGGCAGACGGCCGTGACGACAAGTTGTGTGAAGACAAATTTGGCACTCTTGCAATTTTTTCCCATTTTAATGAGGTCATAAATGGACATCCTTCCAGAAGGACGTCAGTAGAATATGCAAGCAACCTCTCTCGCATATTCCTTATTCTTATGAGATAACAAATGAGACTCAAGATTGAAAATACACTTTTTTATTCAATCAAAACTGCATATAAAACTATGTATCATCAACTTTCCTCACTTAGCATTGATCGATTTTGATGAAATTTGGTAAATGGGACCCATTTGGGGTCTAGTTGTGCCCCAAAGCTTGATGTAGGTCACTTCTGAGGGTTGAAATTTTGAAAACGCTCTAACTCAAAAAAAAATTGACATAAAGGTTGTTTTTTCATCAATTTAAGATAGTATTGAATTATTTGAATTAGAGACCACAAACCAGGTCTCTCCCTACGAGAACTTAAGGGTTGGTCTTACGATAAATCAGAAACACGAGTGTGAATCGCAAATGAGGCCTAATCTCCTTTCAAATTTTAGCTGACCGAAATGAGAACGATGTTTTTCTTCATTTTGGTTGATGGTAACAATGGCAAAGCCATGTGAAAAACGCTGCAAATTATTACACAATGGTTTATTATTTTTCTATAGATCACTCGTCTGCAAAGCTACCAACCATCTAGTCCAGGAGCCAGCTCGAAAAAGTGGTCGTATCATGCGGAGAACGTTAATATGCAAAAGATGATAGAGCTTCTTGGGCTGAACATCTTACAGCTTGTCTGCCATCTCAAAGCCGGGGGGTTCAGAAATGGCGGCCATTGGAAATTGCGGAAATTCGTCAAAATTGAAAGTACTTGTGGAGAGCTGAAAATTATGAGGGAGTTGCTACAAAGCGAGGACATACGAGAAATCAAAGTCTGCCGCTCCATACCGGGTGGGAACTACTGGCAGACGGTACTTGAAAATTGGCTCATTTTGGTTGAAAACGGAAACTTTTTGTGGACGAACGAAATTTTGGACATTGAAACTACTTGGTATAGAGAGACAAACAAACATAGTCTGCCACCCCATAACGAGTGGGAACTACTGGCAGACGGTACTTGAAAATTGGCTCATTTTGGTTAAAAACGGAAACGTTTTGTGGACGTACGAAATTTTCGACAATGAAACTACTTGGTATAGAGAGACAAACAAACATAGTCTGCCGCCCCATAACGGGTGGGAACTACTGGCAGACGGTACTTGAAGATCGGCACTAGACGTAGAAAATTTCAGGACTTGTGTTGATCTGACTTGGGATTATAATTTGAAATAATCCACACGTTTTAAATTTGAATAAAAACTTATATTCTGCAAAGCACAACGGTATTTTCGGGAGGAATAAAAACATCGGTAGAACATACAAACAGAGAGAGAACAGGGTGAACATTGAACCAAACATTTCAGATCCTAGTCAACATGGAGCTCTGACGGCTTTCTCCTAAGTCCTAACTCTCCAGATTAGTAATTAATTCAAATTCCAACACCCTCCCTTAATCTGGTGAGTAGTACCATAAACACAATACTGGCAAAATTTCAAAAAAATTTGAACACATTCTTCAAATCATGCCTAAACCTTTGGTACACAAATTATGCTTAGGAGCAGGAAGACTCTTCGTAAAAATATCTGCTACCATCTTATCAGTAGACAAGTATTTAACATTTACATGACCATTTTCCACTATTTCTCGAATGTAATGATACTTCACATCTATATGCTTTGTCCTATTATGAAAAACAGGATTACCTACTGATAATTTTCTGTGAACTCTGGTTATCATTAAACAATGTCAATGGAGAATCAAATTTAATTAGTTTGCCCAGTAGACCCTTCAAAAATACAGCCTCTTTACCTGCTTCAGAAACCCCAATATATTCAGCCTCTGTGCTCGAGGTCGCAACACAACTTTGTTTCTTACAATTCCAAGAAATCGCTGCACCAGCAAAATTGAAGGTATACCCTGAAAATGATTTCCTATCAGAAATATTGTTGGCCCAATCAGAATCTGAATAACCGTACACATTTGTACTACCTTTCCTAGAATAACACAAACTCAAATCAACAGTGCCATTCAAATATTTCAAAACTCTTTTTGCATACTTCCAATGCTCCAAATTGAAACACGAATTGAACTGACTCAAGTATGTTACTGCAAATGCAACATCAGGACGAGAATTAACCACTGAATACAACAATGAACCTATTAATGCCTGATAGGGTACACCAAAATCCTCATTTCCCTTATATGATTCAAGTTTGACACCCGATTCCATAGGAGTCGAAAACGTCTGAAATGACTGATCATTTGTGATGTCTTCAAGTGGAGTTTCTTCAATGGTATTATCACTCTCATCTCCTGAGTGATTCACAAGATCCTGAAAAACGTCTTGTGGCGGTGTAACTGTGGCTGACTCATCAATCTGAAATTTGTCTTCCAGAAATATGACGTCTCTTCGTCTCACAATGTCTCCAGGTTTCCTGGGATCATAAAGTCTGTAACCTTTCGTTTCAGTGCAGTAACACACAAAGATGTATGGCTTGAATTTGGCGTTCCATTTGGTCCTTTTTTCCTTGGGAACATGTCCATAGCGACACTGCCGAAAATCCTTAGATGACTGAGGTCAACTTTCTTCTTACTTCTTCTGGCGTTTTGCCTGGAATCGCTTTATGAGGAGACCGATTATACAAGTATGCCGCAGTATTCACTGCCTCGGCCCACATTCTTGCATCTACTTTTGAATCCATCATCATTGTCCTCGCACGTTCCACAATTGTGCGCTGAGCACGTTCCGCGCAACCATTTTGTTCTGGTGAAAACGGAACAGTCAATTGATGACGAATCCCCTTGGACTTGAGATATGTTTCAAATCT
Source organism: Apolygus lucorum (assembly GCA_009739505.2). Classification (NCBI taxonomy): domain Eukaryota; kingdom Metazoa; phylum Arthropoda; class Insecta; order Hemiptera; family Miridae; genus Apolygus; species Apolygus lucorum. The sequence continues at coordinate 25,974,852 of CM019169.2, forward strand.
GGAATTTACATATTCTCCTCCATTGTCAGTTCTTAAAATCTTGATTGACTTTCCTGTCTGATTTTCCACCATGACTTGGAAATCTTGGAATACCAAAGTCACTTCATCTTTGGTTTTCAAGAAATATACAAACAATTTTCTTGAACAATCATCAAGAATAGTGAAAATGTATCTGGCACCACTCCACGATGATTTTGGCATCGGCCCACACAAATCCGAGTGAAGTAATTCAAGTACCTCTCCAGCTGGCTTACGTTTACTCTTCTTGAAGGGAAGTCGGGTTTGCTTGCCTTCCAAGCATGCTACACAAGTCTGAGTGTTGATCGATTTGAAGGTTACACCAGTAGCTGACCAATCCTTGAGTAAATTCAAGCTAACTCGGTTGAGATGGCCTAGGCGTCTATGCCATAGTGTATGCTCATCCACTGTGGTCATCAAACACGTTTCTTGTTTGAAATTTACAGAATACAATCCATCCAATCTAGGAACTGTCATTAAAGTATCTCCTTGAATTTTGCAATTTTCGTCATAAATTGTACATTTATCCTTCGAAAAAACTACCAAACAATTCTTCTCAGCAATTTTGGAAACTGATAGAAGATTGGTCCTCAAATCTGGTACAAGGGTCACTGAAGATAGTTTTGAAATTTTCTCTTGGTCGATCATCACATCACCAGCTCCTTCACCCTTTAACCTCTGATTTTCGGCAACAACAATAGAACAATCGGTTTTAGAAAAACTTTCCAACCAATCAGCTCGACAGGTCATGTGCGAACTAGCACCTGAGTCGAGTACCCAAGAATTCTTGTCAATACTACCCATTTCCGCGCTCAGAGCTACGAGAAAAGCACGAGTCTTATTCTCGGTATTATTGGTTTTCTTCCCAGTATCATCCTTTGGGGTTGAGTTTGACTCTCTCGATTTACCCTCCTTTTCAGGACACTGATACCTGAGATGTTTGGTTCAAGACGTTTTTCAGGATCTTGTGAATCACTCAGGAGATGAGAGTGTTAATACCATTGAAGAAACTCCACTTGAAGACATCACAAATGATCAGTCATTTCAGACGACTGAGGAATCGTGTAGTGGAAGTGACAATGAGAGTTTGTCAACTCAGGAAGACAGACCTGAAAATAGTGATGAGGAAGGTGTCCAAGACCAACTTATTTCTGAAGATGGAGCTGTGGGACAAGATCAGCCAAGGGAACAACCTGATGTAAGAAGGTATCCAGTTCGAGAGAGAAGAACAACTGATTTTTCTGACTACGTTTTGTACCACACGGTGGATTCTTCTGGGATGGAGAAAGGAACAGAGCCGACTACTGTTGCTGAGGCTATTTCCCGAAATGACGGAAAACACTGGAAACGTGCCATGCAGGCTGAATAGCAATCTCTACAGGACAATAAGACGTGGGTATTGATTGACAGACCAGTGGGTAAGAAAGTTATTAAAAATAAATGGGTTTTTTGTTTAGAAAAATGATTCTAATGGAGATGTTCGTTATAAGGCTAGATTAGTGGCCAAGGGTTTCACTCAAGAATTGGGAGTAGACTATTTCGAGACATTCTCACCTGTAATTAGAAATTCTACTGTAAGAATGTTGATTGCTCTAGGCACGGAATTTGATTTGAACATCGATCATATTGATGTGGAAACAGCTTTCCTTAACGGTGAATTGACAGAAGAAGTCATAATGGAACAGCCAGAGGGGTTCAAAGATAGTAAAAGTCCGAATAAGGTTTGTTTGTTGAAGAAGAGCATTTATGGCTTGAAGCAAGCTTCGAGAGTTTGGAACAAGAAAGTAGAATCTGTTCTATTAAATTTAGGGTTCCAAAAATCAAAATATGAACCGTGTTCATTTTTCAAAAATAATGATAAATCTATTTTAATAGTAGCAGTTTATGTTGATGATTTTTTAATTCTATCTAGTAATGGTCAAGACAAACACAAAGTGGTCAGTGATCTGGCAAAGAATTTCAAAATTAAGGATTTGGCTCCTGTAAACAATTTTGTTGGGTTGGAGATAGAAAGGGACAGAAAGAATCATACAACTAAGATAAATCAAAAGAATTTTATTCTCAAATTGGTGAATAAATTTGGTGTTCAAGATGCTAAAACGTTTTCGACTCCTATGGAATCGGGTGTCAAACTTGAATCATATAAGGGAAATGAGGATTTTGGTGTACCCTATCAGGCATTAATAGGTTCATTGTTGTATTCAGTGGTTAATTCTCGTCCTGATGTTGCATTTGCAGTAACATACTTGAGTCAGTTCAATTCGTGTTTCAATTTGGAGCATTGGAAGTATGCAAAAAGAGTTTTGAAATATTTGAATGGCACTGTTGATTTGAGTTTGTGTTATTCTAGGAAAGGTAGTACAAATGTGTACGGTTATTCAGATTCTGATTGGGCCAACAATATTTCTGATAAGAAATCATTTTCAGGGTATACCTTCAATTTTGCTGGTGCAGCGATTTCTTGGAATTGTAAGAAACAAAGTTGTGTTGCGACCTCGAGCACAGAGGCTGAATATATTGGGGTTTCTGAAGCAGGTAAAGAGGCTGTATTTTTGAAGGGTCTACTGGGCAAACTAATTAAATTTGATTCTCCATTGACATTGTTTAATGATAACCAGAGTTCACAGAAAATTATCAGTAGGTAATCCTGTTTTTCATAATAGGACAAAGCATATAGATGTGAAGTATCATTACATTCGAGAAATAGTGGAAAATGGTCATGTAAATGTTAAATACTTGTCTACTGATAAGATGGTAGCAGATATTTTTACGAAGAGTCTTCCTGCTCCTAAGCATAATTTGTGTACCAAAGGTTTAGGCATGATTTGAAGAATGTGTTCAAATTTTTTTGAAATTTTGCCAGTATTGTGTTTATGGTACTACTCACCAGATTAAGGGAGGGTGTTGGAATTTGAATTAATTACTAATCTGGAGAGTTAGGACTTAGGAGAAAGCCGTCAGAGCTCCATGTTGACTAGGATCTGAAATGTTTGGTTCAATGTTCACCCTGTTCTCTCTCTGTTTGTATGTTCTACCGATGTTTTTATTCCTCCCGAAAATACCGTTGTGCTTGGCAGAATATAAGTTTTTATTCAAATTTAAAACGTGTGGATTATTTCAAATTATAATCCCAAGTCAGATCAACACAAGTCCTGCCATTTTCTACGTCTAGTGCCGATCTTCAAGTACCGTCTGCCAGTAGTTCCCACCCGTTATGGGGTGGCAGACTATGTTTGTTTGTCTCTCTATACCAAGTAGTTTCATTGTCGAAAATTTCGTACGTCCACAAAACGTTTCCGTTTTTAACCAAAATGAGCCAATTTTCAAGTACCGTCTGCCAGTAGTTCCCACCCGTTATGGGGTGGCAGACTATGTTTGTTTGTCTCTCTATACCAAGTAGTTTTGTTCAAGAACACACTATGTCTGCTGTCATCATGCCTGGGTGGTTATTGTTTGAATGGATGTTGATGGGAGGGGATTCATTATATTGTGATGTGATTACGAATGTTATACTTATCCAATACAACTAATTGCTTTTAACGAATCACTTGATATTGAATGGAAAGCCCTTCCTCTAAGAATAGAACATGGCGCAGTTGTAGTTAATCGTGAGTGATCATTTTCGTGATTTGCGTGATAGTTATGGTAATTTTGTAGTCGGTTGTTATCACCATGTCAAACACACCAGAACCGGCCGCAACTTCACCTGGAACCTTCAATTCACAGGTAAAACTTCCCGATTCATTCTCTTTCAAACCATGTGACTGGGAATCTTGGAAAAAACGATTCTCTAGATTTCGAAAAATCAGTAATCTTGATAAGGCCAGTGATGAGAAACAGCTCGATGTCCTGATTTATGCTATGGGGGACAAAGCCGAGGAAATTCTTGATTCCTTTGGTCTCAAACCTGAAGAGTTAACATATGACACTGTAGTATCGAAATTCGAATCTCACTTCCTTCCTAAAAGGAACATAATATATGAAAGGGCGAGATTTTTACGCAGAAAACAAGGTAGTAGCGAGACTGCAGAAAACTTCATTACTGATCTCTACACCTTAGCCCGCACCTGCAAGTGGGAAAATCTCGAAGACGAAATGCTACTTATGGGAATAATTATTGGTATGCGAGACCAGACTTTGAGCGATAAGCTTCAACTTGAGCCCCTTTTAACCTTGGAGACTGCCATCACTTCCCTTCGCAATTCTGAGGAACTGGAGCGCCAAAAGCGGGAACTTGGTATTTCTAATGTTGATGAAGTGAGAAATACGAAAAATGCTTTCAAACCGCGGACTTATGATAATAATCCCTCCAAGACTAATCAGCAAAAATCGAAATGCACATGGTGTGGGATCTCACCTTCTCATCGTAGGGGTCTATGTCCAGCCAAAAACGCGACTTGTAATTCCTGCGGGAAAAATGGACACTATGCTAACTGTTGTAAATCTCATAGGGTCCAGGAGATAGAGGAATCTTCCATGGAGCAACGTGATTCGTCCGTATCAGATGACTATTTTGTGGGATACATTGACCAAAATAAGGTTCTAGAAATTACCAATGATCCTTGGAGCTTAAACTTGAATCTAAACGAGAATGACAAAGTAACATTCAAAATTGACACAGGTGCTGACGTTAGTGTCTTACCAGCATCAATAAAACTGAGTGAAAAACTGAAGCTCAAACCAACTGCTCGAAAACTGAAAAGTGCTAACGGATCGCCTCTTTCCATTCTTGGAACAGTCGATGTGAAACTGTCTTACAAGGACCGCTTCTGCTATGAAACCCTTTTTGTTTCGGATAAATGCACAGTTCCACTTTTAGGAAAGCCTGCAATCGAGAAGTTGGGAATCATTTCCATTATCAGAGAACTTTCTTTGAAAGATACAGAGGCTAATCCGTGGCAGAAGAGATTCCCAATGCTTTTCAGTGGCCTTGGCAGGATGAAAGGTACCTACCACATTGAACTGAAAGAAGGTGCTAAGCCCTATGCAATCACAACTCCACGTCGTGTCCCATTCCCTCTTTGGAATAAAACAAAGACAGAGATCGACAAAATGGTGGAACTAGGAGTGATCACTCCAGTCGATCATGCCACACAATGGTGCGCACCCATGGTAGTAGTTCCTAAGAAGAACACCGATCAGGTCCGTATATGTGTTGACCTCTCAATTCTCAATGAGAGTGTCTGTCGTCAGATACACCCCATTCCAGGAACTGATCATACCATATCACACATTAGTGGAGCCAAGGTGTTTTCGAAATTGGATGCCAACCATGGATTTTGGCAAATTGCATTAGCCAAGGAAAGTCAAGACTTGACCACATTTCTGACACCATGGGGCAGATTCAAGTTTCAAGTTCTCCCGTTTGGGGTCTCCAGCGCTCCAGAATACTTTCAGAAAAGAATTCAAGAAGCTTTGGACAATCAGAGAAACACCAAAGCCCATATTGATGATATACTGGTTTGGGGTAAAGACCAACAAGAACACGATACAGTTCTTAATGAAGTTCTTCTCAAGCTTCAGTTAGCAGGAATCACACTCAACCCACAAAAGTCCGTATTTTCACAAAAATCCGTGAAATTTCTCGGACACGAACTATCCGAAGAGGGCATCAAATTGGATCAAGATAAGGTGAGGGCTGTCACCGAAATGAAGCCACCCACAGACCTGAAAGGAGTCCAACGATACTTGGGTATGATAAACTTTGTGGGAAAGTACATTCCCAATCGTTCCGAAATTCTAAAACCCATTCATGACCTTCTGAGTCCCAAAAATAGTTGGATGTGGGGGGAACCGCAACAAAAGGCTTTCGATACCATAAAGAAACTATTAATTTCAGCCCCTCAATTAGCCTTTTACAATCCCGATCTGCCAACTATGATATCTGCAGATTCATCAACTCATGGGCTCGGAGGATTATTGCTGCAAAAACAGGATAATGGGAGATATTCTCCAATATTTTACATTTCACGTTCGTTGACAAGTGCAGAGAGAAATTACTCAAATATTGAGCGTGAGGCACTTTCTATTGTCTGGTCATGTGACAAATTGAAGGAATACATTCTTGGAAAAGAAATTTTGATTGAAACCGATCATAAACCACTATTGAAAATCTTGAAATCAAAGAACCTAGATGAATTGACTCCTAGACTTCAAAGGCTACGACTCCGTATGATGCGGTATTCCTATACCCTCACATATACGCCTGGCAAACATCTAATTGCTGCAGACTGTCTTTCTCGTAACCCCTTACAGGAAACAGATGATTATGACCTTGAAGAAGAAATTTCAGCCTTTGTTCGGGAAATTGTTCATTCTATTCAAACCACTGACCAAAATGTAAAAAAGATTTCTCAATTCCAACTCTCCGACCCAGCATGCTCAGATCTCCGTAGATTCATAATGGAAGGTTGGCCGGATAAGTCCCAAGTTCCTTGGAATGTATCTCAATTTTACCCCGTTAAGGATGAACTGTCATTACATGAAAACATAATTCTACGTGGTTCCAGATTGTTAATTCCAGCCGCCCTGCAAGAAGAAATGCTTCAGCGAATTCATGTAGGCCACATGGGTGTCACCAAATGTAGACTTCGGGCCAGCTACAGCATGTGGTGGCCAGGATTGACTACTGACATAGCAAGGATGGTGGAAAAATGTCCTCAATGTATCCAACATCGAACCAACAGAAGCGAACCACTCATTCCTGCCCAGTTTCCCACTAGACCATGGGATACAGTGGCTCTTGACCTTTTCAAACTTGAAGGTAAATGGTTTGCAGTGATCATGGATTGCTATTCACGATATTTTGAAATTTTTTCTTTAGCAAACTTGACTTCTGGCGAGGTGATAGAAAAATGTAAATCGGCGTTCAGCCGTCACGGTATCCCTCAAGAACTGAAAACCGACAGTGGCACTCAATTCAGCACTGTAAAAGATTCGGAGTTCCAAAAGTTTACTCAAGATTATAACTTCAAGCTTACAACTAGCAGTGCTCAATTTCATCAGAGCAATGGAGCGGCCGAAGCTGCAGTAAAGATAGCGAAATGTATATTAAGAAAGAATAAAGAAGATCCTTACCTCGCTCTACTGGCATACAGGAACACTCCAATTAGGAATGGATTTAGTCCTGCTCAACTGCTGTTCGGAAGGAGACTACGAGACAACTTACCTGTCATTCCTAGCCTTCTACATGAAAAACCCGACCTTTCATCTTTACCAGAGAAAGAAAATAATTACAGGAGCAGGTATAAGGCCAATTTTGACAGGAGACATGGAGTACAAGAGTTGTCACAACTCAATCCAGGAGATAATGTATGGATCACAGACCTCAAAAGACCAGGGACGATTGTAAAATTAGCTGATGAGCCGAGATCATACATTATTAAAACAGGCCTTAGCACAATAAGGAGGAATAGGATTCATATAGTTCCAAACTACCCTTCACATGTTTGCAACTCTCCAGCTCAGTCTCATGCTCCTGTGCTACATCGTATGCCTACAATCAGCGAGCCTCCCTCGGATGCTCAAGAACCCTCAGTCATCAGCACTCCAGCAACTCAAACATCCCTTGTTGGGAATAACAAAGACTTGAATTCTTCCAACTCCCCACAACAGTTTGAGCCCTCACAGAATGGTGCTGGACCTGGGCCACTTGCAACTCCAGGACGAATAGCAACCAGATCTGGGAGGATTGTCCGTGCTCCGAAGAGACTCGACCTTTGAGAGGGGAGATGTTCAAGAACACACTATGTCTGCTGTCATCATGCCTGGGTGGTTATTGTTTGAATGGATGTTGATGGGAGGGGATTCATTATATTGTGATGTGATTACGAATGTTATACTTATCCAATACAACTAATTGCTTTTAACGAATCACTTGATATTGAATGGAAAGCCCTTCCTCTAAGAATAGAACAAGTTTCAATGTCCAAAATTTCGTACGTCCACAAAAAGTTTCCGTTTTTAATGAAAATGTGCCCATTTTCAAGTACCGTCTGCCAGTAGTTCCCACCCGGTATGGGGCGGCAGACCATGTTTGTTTGTCTCTCTATACCAAGTAGTTTCAATGTCCAAAATTTCGTTCGTCCACAAAAAGTTTCCGTTTTCAACCAAAATGAGCCAATTTTCAAGTACCGTCTGCCAGTAGTTCCCACCCGTTATGGGGCGGCAGACTATGTTTGTTTGTCTCTCTATACCAAGTAGTTTCATTGTCGAAAATTTCGTACGTCCACAAAACGTTTCCGTTTTTAACCAAAATGAGCCAATTTTCAAGTACCGTCTGCCAGTAGTTCCCACTCGTTATGGGGTGGCAGACTATGTTTGTTTGTCTCTCTATACCAAGTAGTTTCAATGTCCAAAATTTCGTTCGTCCACAAAAAGTTTCCGTTTTCAACCAAAATGAGCCAATTTTCAAGTACCGTCTGCCAGTAGTTCCCACCCGGTATGGAGCGGCAGACTTTGATTTCTCGTATGTCCTCGCTTTGTAGCAACTCCCTCATAATTTTCAGCTCTCCACAAGTACTTTCAATTTTGACGAATTTCCGCAATTTCCAATGGCCGCCATTTCTGAACCCCCCGGCTTTGAGATGGCAGACAAGCTGTAAGATGTTCAGCCCAAGAAGCTCTATCATCTTTTGCATATTAACGTTCTCCGCATGATACGACCACTTTTTCGAGCTGGCTCCTGGACTAGTCCAGGAGCCAGCTCGAAAAAGTGGTCGTATCATGCGGAGAACGTTAATATGCAAAAGATGATAGAGCTTCTTGGGCTGAACATCTTACAGCTTGTCTGCCATCTCAAAGCCGGGGGGTTCAGAAATGGCGGCCATTGGAAATTGCGGAAATTCGTCAAAATTGAAAGTACTTGTGGAGAGCTGAAAATTATGAGGGAGTTGCTACAAAGCGAGGACATACGAGAAATCAAAGTCTGCCGCTCCATACCGGGTGGGAACTACTGGCAGACGGTACTTGAAAATTGGCTCATTTTGGTTGAAAACGGAAACTTTTTGTGGACGAACGAAATTTTGGACATTGAAACTACTTGGTATAGAGAGACAAACAAACATAGTCTGCCACCCCATAACGAGTGGGAACTACTGGCAGACGGTACTTGAAAATTGGCTCATTTTGGTTAAAAACGGAAACGTTTTGTGGACGTACGAAATTTTCGACAATGAAACTACTTGGTATAGAGAGACAAACAAACATAGTCTGCCGCCCCATAACGGGTGGGAACTACTGGCAGACGGTACTTGAAGATCGGCACTAGACGTAGAAAATTTCAGGACTTGTGTTGATCTGACTTGGGATTATAATTTGAAATAATCCACACGTTTTAAATTTGAATAAAAACTTATATTCTGCAAAGCACAACGGTATTTTCGGGAGGAATAAAAACATCGGTAGAACATACAAACAGAGAGAGAACAGGGTGAACATTGAACCAAACATTTCAGATCCTAGTCAACATGGAGCTCTGACGGCTTTCTCCTAAGTCCTAACTCTCCAGATTAGTAATTAATTCAAATTCCAACACCCTCCCTTAATCTGGTGAGTAGTACCATAAACACAATACTGGCAAAATTTCAAAAAAATTTGAACACATTCTTCAAATCATGCCTAAACCTTTGGTACACAAATTATGCTTAGGAGCAGGAAGACTCTTCGTAAAAATATCTGCTACCATCTTATCAGTAGACAAGTATTTAACATTTACATGACCATTTTCCACTATTTCTCGAATGTAATGATACTTCACATCTATATGCTTTGTCCTATTATGAAAAACAGGATTACCTACTGATAATTTTCTGTGAACTCTGGTTATCATTAAACAATGTCAATGGAGAATCAAATTTAATTAGTTTGCCCAGTAGACCCTTCAAAAATACAGCCTCTTTACCTGCTTCAGAAACCCCAATATATTCAGCCTCTGTGCTCGAGGTCGCAACACAACTTTGTTTCTTACAATTCCAAGAAATCGCTGCACCAGCAAAATTGAAGGTATACCCTGAAAATGATTTCCTATCAGAAATATTGTTGGCCCAATCAGAATCTGAATAACCGTACACATTTGTACTACCTTTCCTAGAATAACACAAACTCAAATCAACAGTGCCATTCAAATATTTCAAAACTCTTTTTGCATACTTCCAATGCTCCAAATTGAAACACGAATTGAACTGACTCAAGTATGTTACTGCAAATGCAACATCAGGACGAGAATTAACCACTGAATACAACAATGAACCTATTAATGCCTGATAGGGTACACCAAAATCCTCATTTCCCTTATATGATTCAAGTTTGACACCCGATTCCATAGGAGTCGAAAACGTCTGAAATGACTGATCATTTGTGATGTCTTCAAGTGGAGTTTCTTCAATGGTATTATCACTCTCATCTCCTGAGTGATTCACAAGATCCTGAAAAACGTCTTGTGGCGGTGTAACTGTGGCTGACTCATCAATCTGAAATTTGTCTTCCAGAAATATGACGTCTCTTCGTCTCACAATGTCTCCAGGTTTCCTGGGATCATAAAGTCTGTAACCTTTCGTTTCAGTGCAGTAACACACAAAGATGTATGGCTTGAATTTGGCGTTCCATTTGGTCCTTTTTTCCTTGGGAACATGTCCATAGCGACACTGCCGAAAATCCTTAGATGACTGAGGTCAACTTTCTTCTTACTTCTTCTGGCGTTTTGCCTGGAATCGCTTTATGAGGAGACCGATTATACAAGTATGCCGCAGTATTCACTGCCTCGGCCCACATTCTTGCATCTACTTTTGAATCCATCATCATTGTCCTCGCACGTTCCACAATTGTGCGCTGAGCACGTTCCGCGCAACCATTTTGTTCTGGTGAAAACGGAACAGTCAATTGATGACGAATCCCCTTGGACTTGAGATATGTTTCAAATCTGGAATTTACATATTCTCCTCCATTGTCAGTTCTTAAAATCTTGATTGACTTTCCTGTCTGATTTTCCACCATGACTTGGAAATCTTGGAATACCAAAGTCACTTCATCTTTGGTTTTCAAGAAATATACAAACAATTTTCTTGAACAATCATCAAGAATAGTGAAAATGTATCTGGCACCACTCCACGATGATTTTGGCATCGGCCCACACAAATCCGAGTGAAGTAATTCAAGTACCGTAGAGGCGGGTGTCTTGGAACGGGCGGGTGACTTGGAACACTTCCGGGGATTTTCGTATTTGTTTGTTGGCAACACAGCAGTGATAAGTTTCGATTTGTTATCATTTTATTTTGTGTTCTGGTGATTGCGGCTGCCTTTTCCAAGTGAAAGATTTCGTCTCGTGAGTATTTTTCCATTATTAAAATATTGTTGAAGTTTATATGAGAAAAGTGACGTTTTTTTTCTCAAAACGCTAAGGGTTGTGCCTTCGAAATGCGTGGAGTTGACGACTTGAGTTTTTCACTGTTTTTTCTCTAATCCCTCGATTCAACATTCCCCGTGTCATATCAACACTACCGGGGATGGGCGATTTATAAAAAATTGTTTTGTGAATGTAGATTTTTTGGGGGTGACTTGAAACACCTACAGTTTTTGTTTCTGATCATCTCCCTTGTCACTCTTGGCTTTCCAGTGCATTTTCTCCGCATTTCAACTCATGTTAGGTGTGTTATTGTGGCAATACGATCGTGATGGAGTTGATCACTGATTAGTACCTACCTATCTATCGTATTTTTTCGTTTCTGTTCTATAGATTTCACCATGGGGAAACACAGGAGGCAGCCTGGTGCGGTTTTCATTTTTCCTCAATTCGAAGAGACTGATTTTTATTTGATAGCCCAAGTTTGGGTCTTAAACATTCCTTATTCGTTCCTACATTTTTCCAGAATTTATTAAGATTCGGTCATGTTGCTCAATTTACTTAGACAATTTTAATTCCTCAAATTGGAGAGATTGACTCCATTTTATAGATGGAATTTTTTAAGACACTGTTTCCTATAATCTAGTCTTAATAATTAAGAAACAATGTGATTGAAATAAGAAACAATGTGATTATCGTTCAAAAAACGAACAAAAACCTGCAAATTTCCTGTTAATATTAAAAATAAAGAGTTTTTTTACTTTTTCGAGTTCCAACAAAACGTTTTTTAATTTTGAAACCCTAAATTGATCTTTTTTAAAACTCCAGATACTGTTCCAAGTCATAATGAGCTCTTACTACTTGAAAAACAATGAAATTCGTGCGGTGTTCCAAGTCACCCGACTCTGCAGATGACTTGGAACAGGCACAAATCAAAAAAAATAAATTACTTGGACGTGAAAAAAAAAAATTTTTTTTGTATGGTTATGTTCTCTGAATAGCCTTCGACCTTTTAAGACCATGATCAAATTTTTATCTGCAATACGACTCAAACTACAGCTTCTGAAAGTTGAAAAGTGTTCCAAGTCACCCGCCTCTACGGTACCTCTCCAGCTGGCTTACGTTTACTCTTCTTGAAGGGAAGTCGGGTTTGCTTGCCTTCCAAGCATGCTACACAAGTCTGAGTGTTGATCGATTTGAAGGTTACACCAGTAGCTGACCAATCCTTGAGTAAATTCAAGCTAACTCGGTTGAGATGGCCTAGGCGTCTATGCCATAGTGTATGCTCATCCACTGTGGTCATCAAACACGTTTCTTGTTTGAAATTTACAGAATACAATCCATCCAATCTAGGAACTGTCATTAAAGTATCTCCTTGAATTTTGCAATTTTCGTCATAAATTGTACATTTATCCTTCGAAAAAACTACCAAACAATTCTTCTCAGCAATTTTGGAAACTGATAGAAGATTGGTCCTCAAATCTGGTACAAGGGTCACTGAAGATAGTTTTGAAATTTTCTCTTGGTCGATCATCACATCACCAGCTCCTTCACCCTTTAACCTCTGATTTTCGGCAACAACAATAGAACAATCGGTTTTAGAAAAACTTTCCAACCAATCAGCTCGACAGGTCATGTGCGAACTAGCACCTGAGTCGAGTACCCAAGAATTCTTGTCAATACTACCCATTTCCGCGCTCAGAGCTACGAGAAAAGCACGAGTCTTATTCTCGGTATTATTGGTTTTCTTCCCAGTATCATCCTTTGGGGTTGAGTTTGACTCTCTCGATTTACCCTCCTTTTCAGGACACTGATACCTGAGATGTTTGGTTCAAGACGTTTTTCAGGATCTTGTGAATCACTCAGGAGATGAGAGTGTTAATACCATTGAAGAAACTCCACTTGAAGACATCACAAATGATCAGTCATTTCAGACGACTGAGGAATCGTGTAGTGGAAGTGACAATGAGAGTTTGTCAACTCAGGAAGACAGACCTGAAAATAGTGATGAGGAAGGTGTCCAAGACCAACTTATTTCTGAAGATGGAGCTGTGGGACAAGATCAGCCAAGGGAACAACCTGATGTAAGAAGGTATCCAGTTCGAGAGAGAAGAACAACTGATTTTTCTGACTACGTTTTGTACCACACGGTGGATTCTTCTGGGATGGAGAAAGGAACAGAGCCGACTACTGTTGCTGAGGCTATTTCCCGAAATGACGGAAAACACTGGAAACGTGCCATGCAGGCTGAATAGCAATCTCTACAGGACAATAAGACGTGGGTATTGATTGACAGACCAGTGGGTAAGAAAGTTATTAAAAATAAATGGGTTTTTTGTTTAGAAAAATGATTCTAATGGAGATGTTCGTTATAAGGCTAGATTAGTGGCCAAGGGTTTCACTCAAGAATTGGGAGTAGACTATTTCGAGACATTCTCACCTGTAATTAGAAATTCTACTGTAAGAATGTTGATTGCTCTAGGCACGGAATTTGATTTGAACATCGATCATATTGATGTGGAAACAGCTTTCCTTAACGGTGAATTGACAGAAGAAGTCATAATGGAACAGCCAGAGGGGTTCAAAGATAGTAAAAGTCCGAATAAGGTTTGTTTGTTGAAGAAGAGCATTTATGGCTTGAAGCAAGCTTCGAGAGTTTGGAACAAGAAAGTAGAATCTGTTCTATTAAATTTAGGGTTCCAAAAATCAAAATATGAACCGTGTTCATTTTTCAAAAATAATGATAAATCTATTTTAAGGGCCTTCGTGAGTCAATGTAATTTTGTATGATCGTTGATGTACCTTTTCTCGACAATCACTCGAGGTAATTTCATGATTTTTTTTTTATTCTGTACAGTCACATCCCCTCTCCAAACTGACATTTTTTTGCCCTTTCCACTCAGCAATTCAATTTATGGGACGAAGGTTCCCACACCCTCATTTTTGAATTCACACTCATTTGTTTTGAGGTTAGAAAAAAACCGGATTTGAGGTTGAAAAAATGTCAATCTATTCAGCAACTGTTCCTCTAAAGAACAGAAAAAGAATCAATTCGATAAGTTGAACACAGCCGAAGAAAATGTTCCTAACCTGCGCGAAAACATAGTTTTGATAAAACGGCGAAAGAAGTTACCTACCTCGAGTCTCTGATCTCAGCTCTGGTTTCTTATCGCAGCGCGCGCGGCGTTGATGCCGAGATTTGTTCTACTCATTGCTTTTCATCAACTTGTGAATGAAAATAAAAAGAAGAAGAAGAAGAAGGATAGGTTTCAGAGGTTCAGGTAGTGATAAATTGCAGTTACTTGATATTTTAGCGTGACTGCATTCCTTGTGTTTTCGCATTTTCATTCTGTTACTTTTGAAGATCGCTACTGTTGTTTTCATCCTCGTATATTGACTTTTCCGTGTTCTCGATTAGGTATAACAATATCATGCCTCGAAGTGGTTCTAAAGTTTTCAAAAAGAGGCAAAAACGAAGAAGTTCACGAAAAAATCTGGATGAAAACTTCAAAAAAGTCGATGATAAAGCTGGCCCTTCCTACGCTTTTGGTGCGCACTAACTTATGACAATGACTTTCGTAAATATTTTTGCCTTTCACCTCTTGTATGAAGTTACCAAAATTATAATTAATTGATTTTTCAGAAGTGAATTTTCATTTCCATGTTCGTGAATCCCACCCTGTCAGGCAGTAGGAGGGTTAGGCATCTAGCGCTCAGCAGACTGCCCAGCTCTTACGGCTTATTACTTTCAATTTGGGACCCCTTTGGTTTCTGGAACCCCATAGTGTTGCATATCAAACTGATCTGTACAAAACGGAGATTTTAACAGTACCAAAAAAAATTTTTTTTTGGTCAACCTATTTTTTGACTCATGAAGGCCCTTAATAGTAGCAGTTTATGTTGATGATTTTTTAATTCTATCTAGTAATGGTCAAGACAAACACAAAGTGGTCAGTGATCTGGCAAAGAATTTCAAAATTAAGGATTTGGCTCCTGTAAACAATTTTGTTGGGTTGGAGATAGAAAGGGACAGAAAGAATCATACAACTAAGATAAATCAAAAGAATTTTATTCTCAAATTGGTGAATAAATTTGGTGTTCAAGATGCTAAAACGTTTTCGACTCCTATGGAATCGGGTGTCAAACTTGAATCATATAAGGGAAATGAGGATTTTGGTGTACCCTATCAGGCATTAATAGGTTCATTGTTGTATTCAGTGGTTAATTCTCGTCCTGATGTTGCATTTGCAGTAACATACTTGAGTCAGTTCAATTCGTGTTTCAATTTGGAGCATTGGAAGTATGCAAAAAGAGTTTTGAAATATTTGAATGGCACTGTTGATTTGAGTTTGTGTTATTCTAGGAAAGGTAGTACAAATGTGTACGGTTATTCAGATTCTGATTGGGCCAACAATATTTCTGATAAGAAATCATTTTCAGGGTATACCTTCAATTTTGCTGGTGCAGCGATTTCTTGGAATTGTAAGAAACAAAGTTGTGTTGCGACCTCGAGCACAGAGGCTGAATATATTGGGGTTTCTGAAGCAGGTAAAGAGGCTGTATTTTTGAAGGGTCTACTGGGCAAACTAATTAAATTTGATTCTCCATTGACATTGTTTAATGATAACCAGAGTTCACAGAAAATTATCAGTAGGTAATCCTGTTTTTCATAATAGGACAAAGCATATAGATGTGAAGTATCATTACATTCGAGAAATAGTGGAAAATGGTCATGTAAATGTTAAATACTTGTCTACTGATAAGATGGTAGCAGATATTTTTACGAAGAGTCTTCCTGCTCCTAAGCATAATTTGTGTACCAAAGGTTTAGGCATGATTTGAAGAATGTGTTCAAATTTTTTTGAAATTTTGCCAGTATTGTGTTTATGGTACTACTCACCAGATTAAGGGAGGGTGTTGGAATTTGAATTAATTACTAATCTGGAGAGTTAGGACTTAGGAGAAAGCCGTCAGAGCTCCATGTTGACTAGGATCTGAAATGTTTGGTTCAATGTTCACCCTGTTCTCTCTCTGTTTGTATGTTCTACCGATGTTTTTATTCCTCCCGAAAATACCGTTGTGCTTGGCAGAATATAAGTTTTTATTCAAATTTAAAACGTGTGGATTATTTCAAATTATAATCCCAAGTCAGATCAACACAAGTCCTGCCATTTTCTACGTCTAGTGCCGATCTTCAAGTACCGTCTGCCAGTAGTTCCCACCCGTTATGGGGTGGCAGACTATGTTTGTTTGTCTCTCTATACCAAGTAGTTTCATTGTCGAAAATTTCGTACGTCCACAAAACGTTTCCGTTTTTAACCAAAATGAGCCAATTTTCAAGTACCGTCTGCCAGTAGTTCCCACCCGTTATGGGGTGGCAGACTATGTTTGTTTGTCTCTCTATACCAAGTAGTTTCAATGTCCAAAATTTCGTACGTCCACAAAAAGTTTCCGTTTTTAATGAAAATGTGCCCATTTTCAAGTACCGTCTGCCAGTAGTTCCCACCCGGTATGGGGCGGCAGACCATGTTTGTTTGTCTCTCTATACCAAGTAGTTTCAATGTCCAAAATTTCGTTCGTCCACAAAAAGTTTCCGTTTTCAACCAAAATGAGCCAATTTTCAAGTACCGTCTGCCAGTAGTTCCCACCCGGTATGGAGCGGCAGACTTTGATTTCTCGTATGTCCTCGCTTTGTAGCAACTCCCTCATAATTTTCAGCTCTCCACAAGTACTTTCAATTTTGACGAATTTCCGCAATTTCCAATGGCCGCCATTTCTGAACCCCCCGGCTTTGAGATGGCAGACAAGCTGTAAGATGTTCAGCCCAAGAAGCTCTATCATCTTTTGCATATTAACGTTCTCCGCATGATACGACCACTTTTTCGAGCTGGCTCCTGGACTAATCCAACATAAAGAAAAACATCGATCGTATTTCGGTCAGCTTTAATTTGAACGGAGATTAGGCCTCTTTTGCGATTCACACTCGTGTTTCTGATTTCTCGTACGTCCAAACTTTAAATTCTCGTAGCGAGCGAACGGTTCGTCCTACAGGGCTCCGCGTGGTCTCAAAAAATTCTAAAAATTCTATAGAATCTTAAATTGAAGGAAAAACAATACCTTTATATCAGAATTTTTCGAGTTAGGGCGTTTTCAAAATTTAAAAATTCAAATTTGAACCCTTAGAAGTGACCTACATCAACCAAAATCTTCGGGGCACAACTAGACCCCAAATGGAGCCTACATACCAAATTTCATCAAAATCGGTCAATGCTAAGTGGCAAAAGTGCCGCGTACGGCGGACGGACGGCCAAATTTTTATTCGATTTTTGGATTCTACGTACCTTGAAACGTAAACCATCAAATTTTGAGGGGGTGTTAAAAAAAATTTTTTCTTGGTCGATTCCAAAGGTTCATTATTGAAAACTAGCTGAAAAGCCTACAAAAAGTAGGCAAAAACAATTCCTCCGACTCTCTCCTCCACCCAATCACTCCGACTCCGCCCGACCCCAACTCCTCCGACTCCTTCCGCCCCCAACTCCGCCCGCCCCCAACTCCTCCGACTCCTCTCGCCTCCGACTCCTCCCGCCCCCAACCCCTCCAGCCTCCAACTCTCCCCACTCCCACGACCCCTTCAACCCCTCCGTGCATACGTACGTACGGTTGGCGTTTTATATTATTAGATAATAAACCAAAATCTTGCCCAAGTCATCAGTAAAGGAACGAAACGCCCCCTCCTCCCACCCCTTGCTCCTCCCGATCGGTGGCTACAGCTTTCGTACAAGTACGCAACCAGGAGAGACATTTTATGCCCTTTCCCCTTCATATTTCCCCTTCGCGTAACGCTCCCCCGCGTGACGATTTTTCATTTATGTGCCATAGTAAAGACATAAAATGTCAAAATAATAAACCTTTGTGTAATAATTTGCAGCGTTGTTTCTTTATAGATCACTCGCCTGCAAAGAACACAGCTTTGCCATTGTCTACCTACCAACCATACTTTCGCTTCACAATCATGTTTATTATGAAGAAATAAACAGTTGTTGTTGCCTTCTTCAAGAAATTTGAATACTGGTTGCTGAGGACGCAAAACTGAGTACAACTCGAAGAAGCGTACAAAGATAGCATTTTGGTCAGCTACAATTTGAATGGAGTTTAGGCCTCTTTTGCGACTGAAACTCGTGTTTTTGATTTATCTATATTTATTTTCATGAAGTCCAACCCTTACATTCTCGTAGGGAGCGAACGGTCGGTCCTACAGAGCTGTGGGTAGTCTCATTATATTCTAAAAATTCAATACTATTTTAATATGATGAAAAAACAATGAAATCTAGGGCCTTTTGAAAATGTCAGCCCTTATTTTTCAACCCTTAGAAGTGATTTGTGCCTCCGAAGCTTCAACCCTACACTGATGTCAACCAAAAGCTTCGGAGCCCATTATGCAAAATCAAATTTCATCAAAATCGGTCCGTGGTAGGTAACTAAGGAAAGCGCCGCGTACGGCAAAATTTTTATTAGATTTCCTAATTCTACATGTAGAATTAGAATTTTAGAATTCTACATGTAGAATTAGAATGTAGAATTTTATGTTTTTCGAAATATTGGAAAAAAAATGCACCTTTGGTTTTTTTAGCGGATTTTGATCCAGAATGGTCTAAAACGGATTAGCGTGTGGTTATTTTTTATTTGTTTTTAATTGTTGCCCATTTTTACCGCAGATTAGGTAATCGCATAAGATATGGACGCCCAAGTCTACTGTGGGACGTCCTAGAAATGCAAGTTTTTCCCCGTTCGAACACCAATTTCTCCCCTAAATTCAATTGTACATTTTGGTTTATTATTTTCAATAATAAGCCTTTGGAATCGAGCAAGAAAAAAAAAATTTTAACCCCCCCTCAAAATTTGATGTTTTACGTTTCAAGGTACGTAGAATACGAAAATCGAATAAAAAAATTTCCGTCCGTCCGCCGTACGCCGTACGCGGCACTTTTCTTAGCAACACTGGACCGATTTGGTTCAAATTTGGTATATGGGCTCCATTTGGGGTCTAGTTGTGCCGCGAAGCTTTTGGTTGATGTAGGTCACTTCTAAGGGGTGAAAATTAAGGGTTGACATTTTCAAGAGTGCCCTAGCTCGAAAACTCTCGGAATAAAGGTATCGTTTTTTCACCAATTTTAAATAGTATTGAATTTTTAAAAATTTTTGAGACCACCCGGAGCTCTGTAGGACAAACCGTTCGGTCCCTACGAGTACTTGAAGGTTTTCCTTCGATAAAACAGAATCATGAGTGTGAATCGCAAAAGAGGTCTAATCTCCATTCAAATTTTATCGGACTAAAATGCGATCGCTGTTCATTTCTTCGATTTGTATACAATTTTGCCTTCTGCGTAACCAGTAATCAAATTTCCATATCAAGCTTTCTATTTTTCGAATCGAGTGTGAAGCGTTTAGTTCTTTCTAATAAAATTGATTGTGAAGGTGTGAAGCCATTTGGTGTGGTAGGTAGTACCTACCAATAGTTGGTAGGTAAAAAAAAGTTGGTAGGTAAAAAAATGTTGGTAGGTAAAAAATGTTGGTAGGTAAAAAAAGCTGCAAATCATTGCTCACTGATCAGATCACTGATCAGCTGAGTGAACTCCGATGCAATTTTCAATGCTATTGAATGGAAGTGCTCTTCCAGGCGTCACCAGCATTCGAGGAGATCTTCTTCACTCCTCACATCACTGATCAGCTGAGTGAGCTCCAAACCCATTTTCAATCCTGTTGAATGGAAGTGCTCTTCCAGGCGTCTCCAGCATTCGAGAAGATCTTCTTCACTCCTCACATCACTGATCAGCTGAGTGAGCTCCAAAGCCATTTTCAATCCTATTGAATGGAAGTGCTCTTCCAGGCGTCTCCAGCATTCGAGGAGATCTTCCTCACTCCTCAGATCACTGATCAGCTGAGTGAGCTCCGAAGTCATTTTCAATCCTATTGAATGGAAGTGCTCTTCCAGGCGTCTCCAGCATTCGAGGAGATCTTCTTCACTCCTCACATCACTGATCAGCTGAGTGAGCTCCAAAGCCATTTTCAATCCTATTGAATGGAAGTGCTCTTCCAGGCGTCTCCAGCATTCGAGGAGATCTTCTTCACTCCTCAGAGCACTGATCTGCTGGGTGAGCCTCGAAGCCATTTTCAATCCTATTGAACGCAGGAGCTGAAATTTGAGAGGGAAGGTCAAGGGAGAATACAGATGGTGGTAGGTGCTATTGATGGAGAACCAGTGATCTATACAGAAGGGTGATCTATACAGAAAATAATAAACCTTTGAGCAATGATTTGCAGCGTTTTTTTATTATACCGTTGAGAAGCTTATTAAAAAATGAAGTTTTTATGAAATCCGTGCTGTTAAGACTGGAAAAATGAATTAGGTTTCTCTAAAACAAATTTTTTTAACTTAAGAAATTTGCAAGGGGGTTAGGCTGGGGGAAACGAGACTTTGGAGACCTCACGGGATCTACGGTGGCGCTCCCGGCGCCGCAGCTTCCTCTGAAACTACTCGCAGGGATGGGTATCGTTACAAAAGTATCGATATTTTGTATCATGCTGTGTCGTATCTGAGTATCGATATCTCAAGTATCGTTGGGCATGAGTATCGATACTCGATATTTTGAAGTATCGATACTTTAGTGTCAGAAACTATCCAAATAAATATTATAAGCTATCCAATATTTCCTAGAAAAAGAATTTTTTCAACAATGTTTATTCATGTTTCACTATCAAGAGTACAAGCAGAGTGATTCTCCATGATATTGACGTTATTTGTGCAACCAAAGAGTAATGACCCAAAAGAATTTTCCGCTAGAACTTTATCGATATTTGATATTCAGAAATATCGGATCCAAAGTATCGATGCTACCTCCCAGTCATGATTCGATGTACCTTTCGATATTTAACATCGAAAGGCTGTATCGATATCAATAAAATATCGAAAGAAAAATATCGATATTATTATTATTGAAAGAAAAATAATTATAAATATAATAAATAGAAAAATATTGATGTGACATAGTCACTGATATCGAATATGTTGTTGCATCTTTTTTATTCGGTAGAATATCGAAAGAAACGTGCAGTAACGAAGTGCAGTTACGATACTAAAATATCGAGTACGAAAGAATCGACATTTTGAAATATCGAGTATCGATACCCATCCCTATTTCTTATCACCTGTGTCTCCGTGCTTATCATCAAACCTCGTAGCTTATCTTGCTTGTCTTCATTTTTTCAGTGTTTCGTTCCAAATCATGGAACAGTTAGTGTTTCGGTGCTTTTACTGTGAGTATACTTCTGTGCACAAAAGCAACCTTTGCCGCCACATTAAGCGAATACACATGAAAAACCACAAGCCTAAGCAATCCCATCCTGTTTCATGTGCGATGTGTGGTTTCAAATGTTTATCACGGCCCGCAATCATTGAACATTACATTAACACGCATAATGTTCATTGCCCCACTCATAGTTTGGAGTTTGAAAACATCCAAATGTTTGAAAAGTGGAAAGAGGGGCTCGAAGAAAATGGTCGATGCAGGTATGTACGATTGCGATCCCCTCGTCTTAACAAGAGTACAGTCTTTGTTTCGTACGTTTGTCATCGAGATGGTCATTTTACGTCGAAGGGTAGAGGTAAGCGCCGGGTGAAGAAACTTGGCTCAAACAAAATCAATGGGTGCTGCCCTTCTCAAATGAAACTAACAGTCGATTCGATTCTGGGTACCGTTAGTTTGAAGTATGTATCGACTCATGTTGGGCACTCCCTAGATATTAGGCGAATTCCTCTTTCAAAATCTGCCAGAGATAAGATTGCTCAAAAACTTTCAGCTGGTGTACCTAAGGATAAAATTCTAGGGAACATTAGAAACAAAGTGTCCAGCGACGATCAAAAAAGACTGCACTTAGTGACTCGGCAGGACATTGCTAACATTTCGAGGGACTACAACATCGATTGTAAGGTTGCAGATTTTGAAACTAAACTTAAAGAAGCGGAGGATTTATGGCTTGCCATCAAAAGTCAACTTGAAAAAAACTCTGATGTTGACATAGTTTTACGTCACCTGAGACCAATCCTGCCCGCCATCCATGCAGCAAATGAAACTGAAAACGAGTTTTCTGGTGTCCCCCCAAACGACTCAGAAGAGAGTTAACACCAATAAAAAGATCACTCCACAGAAGAGATTTCACTGAATTTCTGGTGTTTTTTTCTGGTGTCTCCCCAAACGACTCAGAAGAGAGTCAACACCAATAAAAAGATCACTCCACAGAGGAGATTTCACTCAAGGCAGCCAAACCCAAAATCCAAAGAAGAAACATCTTCAGCAAGCCTTCTTCCAGTGAACCGCTTTCAATCACAGCCAGTTGGATTTTGGCAACGCAGCAAGAGAACTTTTGAACAAGGTGTATGCTAGTGGCAAGATTCCTGAAGACTGGCTCCTCTCAACATTTGTTGCCATCCCAAAGAAGAAGAATCCAAAGCTGTGCAGGGATTTCAGAACTATAAGTCTCATGAGCCATGTGTTGAAATTGTTGCTGAAGGTCATTCATAATAGGCTGTATGGCAGACTTGAGAGGGAAATGGGAGACACCCAATTCGGCTTTCGTGGTGGCTTCGGAACAAGGGAGGCTTTATTTAGTTTCAATGTTCTATCCCAGAGGTGCCGAGACATGTCAGTCGACTTCTATGCTTGTTTTCTGGATTATGAGAAGGCGTTTGATCGGGTGCAACATGGAAAATGAAGAGGATTCTGGCAGACCTTGGAGTAGACGGCAGGGATCTGCAGCTGATAGCTAATCTGTATTTCCAGCAAGAGGCCAATGTTCGTTTGGGTGGTAGAAGCACTCGGAGCATTAAGATTCTTAGGGGTGTTCAGCAGGGTTGTATTTTATCGCCTCTTTTGTTTAACCTGTATGCTGAAAATATTTTCAAAGAGGCATAGCATGATGTGGATGTTGGTGTATTGGTCAATGGCGTCCATGTTAACAACCTCAGGTATGCGGATGAGACTGTACTCATTGCATCGAATATCGAAGACCTGCAAGCTCTAGTCAACGCCGTCAATAAAAGAAGCATCGACATGGGTCTTGCTTTAAACCTGACAAAAACAAAGTGGATGATTATATCTAAAAGGAACGTGTCAGGAGAGCAGTTGATTGTTGATAACAAGCATTTAACCCGAGTCTCAACCTTCAAATACCTAGACGGACAGGGCACCTAAAGAAGAAGAAGCCAGAGTTGGGCAAGCAATTATTACCTTTGACATTATTTGAAACTAATTTGAACAAATTTCAAACTTATGAAGCTTCCAATTTTGAGTTTGGTTTTGGATTTGAGTTTTTTCATAATATAATATACTGAAAAATTCACTTTTCTAAGAAATTAAAAAAACACTCGGAATATCGTCCAACAGGTTTGTTATTGCTGAGAGAGCCTTTTGACCATTTTAATGAGTGTCAGGCCATAAAGAAAAAGTTGAAGAAATTCAGATTGATACACCGGAACATGATCAATCGTGAATCCTGAAAAACGAGAGCTGTTTACTTGCGCTCATCATCATTAGTTTAAACCAGGAGTTCATACAGATTCATGAAAATCTCTCCACGTGCACCTGTATGATGAAATGTTTTGTCGCCGGGAATGTCATCTCGCCAAATCGCTCAACGATTGAATATTGGGCAGTGATGTACTGACCGCGTGTTCCCACCACTGTACAGAAGTTTCGAGCAGCTGCTGTTGAAGAGTGGAGGAATCTGGATTAAAATGCCCTCAACCACTTGACTGTACCCATGCCCGTGTGACCCATCAAATCCACCCCCACGAGGAGGGGGGTCCGTTCACTATTGGCCGGTGGTTGATTGATGAATGAATGTCAGATCGATTCCAAGAGCCCCAAATGCGAGTTCCGAGAGTGGTGTCATCAAGCAAATGGAGCTGAATGGTGGATGACGTGTCCGGAGCGTCGTAAGCACGGGATCTCGATAGACGTTGATGGCTGTACAAGATGGTTGTAATAAAAATGTCGCTGGGTTCTGGAGCGTCTTGGTGAGGAATCTCGACGGAAGGCGAATGGAGGGCACGGAAAAATATCATTGTGCGATGATGGCCAATCCGGAGCGTCGCAAGTGCGGTATCTCGACGGAGGCGAATGGCGTGCAAAGATGGCAGCTAACTTTGGCTAAGTATGGTGGCTGCAGCGTCAGGTTCACCAGTGTTGTGGCTGCTAAAATCGCCGACTGTTAATGGAGACAATTTACATGAAATATGGTTGGTCAATAGGACAAAGGTACTTAAGAGCCAGGAATAATAAGGTGATTAGTTTGAGACACAGTCTGATTTATTCTGGGCCGTCCGGCCCTATTTATACCCCCTAGCTGGCTGGAGAAGTGGCACCTAATCCAGGCCAGTTGGGGGCGGTAGTGGGGAAACCCTGAGGCGTCCACCACACGAATCACGATAAAGGTCCCGCCAAGCTCAAAGAAGGTGCAACAGTTTCTGCTCGATACCATCAAGAGCACCACCAGTGGCCTATGGTTCGCCACCCTCAGCCTAGGCGCGCCACTTTCTGCCCCTTCCACCACCGCGCATGCGCCCTGCTCAGCCCAGTTCCACATCCCTCCAGAAGCTGCCCCTCCATCTTCATTCTACATGTGGCTTGAAAGGTGGCAGAGCGACCGCTCGGGATTTTGAGCAGCTGCTGTTGAAGAGTGGAGGAATCTGGATCAAAATACCATCAACCACTTGACTGTACCCATGTCCGTGTGACCCATCGAATCCACCAATTTGAGTCACGATAAAGGTCCTGCAAAGCTCAAAGAAGGTGCGCACCAGTTTCTGCTCAATGCCAACAAGAGCACCACCAGCGGCCTATGGTTCGCCACCCTCAGCCTAGGCGCGCCACTGTCTGCCCCTTCCACCACCGTGCATGCGCCCTGCTCAGCCCAGTTCCACATCCCTCCAGCGGCTGCCCCTCCATCTGCATTCTACATGTGGCATTGAAAGGTGGCAGAGCAACCGAGCTGACGGAGATTCCACCACCCCCACGGTCCTGGGCCTGTACACATCGTGGTTTCACCAACTCGACGACAACTTCTCTACAGCTGTGCAACGACGACGACTACAAAGGACTGACCAGTAGGATTTTCCTACAATTTTCCTTGTAAATAGTGTTAGGTATTTTTCATCACTAAAGACTGCGAACAGGCGCTAATCCTGCCAATAGCCAATTATTGACTGAGAATGGCCCTTCCCTAAATTCCCCCCATATTATTAAGTTTTATACTATTTCATTTGTTTCACAATTTATTCTACTTCATTTGTACACGTAAAGTTTGCGTGTACATACATGCATAACGTGTACACATTCCTGTTGCCATACCATAAGCGAGAGAGCGTGCGAGGACAGTAGATATTTGATAGATAGAAGAAGGGATGCTTTTATATTTCCTTGTACATATGTTAATAGTTCGTTCATTTGTTTATTTTTCGTTAATACAATACCATACAGAAGTAAGCCTCATATCACTGACTTCTCACTGAACCATACCAGAGTCATCACAAGGTTAATAACTAGGAATAAGCCTTCTGCATATAGTTTATTTTGCAATATCACGATTAACTTAATTTACTTTTGGCTTTTCAAGCCTTTTTATTTACATTTCCGTTATGAGCCCCTCAACTCGTTTTCAAGCAGATTTTCATAGTCGAGTCTCTCGACTCTTTCCTGCCATTTGGTAGGTGGTGGCAGCAATACTTCAACTTACTCAACATCACTCATCAGAACCACCAGGTAAGTTCATTCACTCCATATCCACAAGTCTTATTTTAATACTAATTATTTATTGAAAAGAAGTATAGGAGTAACTCCTATACTGAGAAACTGTTTCTCTCAACTTTCTCCTCACAAAAAAGGTTGCAGAATTTTTCAGGAAATTGATTAATCTGAGTAACATGAAGTCATCTTGTGAAATACCTAGCCGTGAATCACCCATGATCATGATGACACAAGAAAGGCGAGGGTTGATCCCAGTGTTGCCACCAATGCTCTAAACACCCTAGAAAACCCTGGGATAAAAGAACAATAAAAAGAACAGAATTATAGAATTCAACAAACTTCGTTGATAAAATAAAATGAACAAACTTAGCTATTCTGTCCACCCAACAAAGTACTTGCCTGCTGTATGAGTCTACCTAGGGTCTTTAGTCGAGGTAAAGACCCTAGAACTAATTAACTCTAGGGTTAATTAAGCCAAGTATAGTGCTGGCAACGAATGAAAACCGTCAGTCAAACCGAGTCCCAGCCCCTAAACTACCTACTACCTTTTTGCTTAATAGGTGTACAGTCTGACGTGGGACCTTGGTAGGATAAAATTTAACATACATATTTAATACGAATGGATCTCTTCCCCTTCAAAGCGCATCAGCTTATCCTGATGGGTCATTGACGCGTCCCTTCCCAGTGATAGATTAGTACCTACCTAACTTGTCTCCAGTACTCTGTGGTACCTACCCACAGCTCATTTCCCTTGTTTGGAGGGGTGGTGGTTCCCGACCCACCAATTTATTTTAGGAGCCATCTCAATAGCTTATTTTTTCTTCGAAAATTCGCTAGAAGTAGGATTTGAGTGGAGGTTCATTCACAAAAAACCTCAGTATCCATTTATAAACTCATTCAGAACTCGGACTAATGTCGTTGGGTCGTCACAATGGGCCATGCAGGGGTCTGCAATAAGAGATAAGGGGTCGTAGGTAGGTTGATGTTCGGAGAACGGTTAGTCAAACATCTCTCAGCGGTATTATTTCGTTGCCAACACTAAGAACCTATAGGTCTAAGTCTAAGACTAATAGATAGAAGTCTAAAAAAAGTCTAAAACTAAGAGACTACCTATAGGTCTAAGAACTAAGAACCTATATGCCTTCCATTCTGAGATCAAGTAGGTACCTTCCTCCACGGCTCCACCAAACCGTACTATCAAATTGTGTTTGCAAGCCAATACTTCTTATCAGCCATTATTCTTCTCTTATCAGTCGATTGTTTTCAAGTGATAACGCAAAGAGTTTATTTTTATAAATTGCAACGGTGGAACGGCGCAGTTTATTCAGTTATTTTATTAATTTTGCTTATACCTAACGCTATAAGTGTTCATTTATTAACTTCATCCTTTGTTTTTATCTAATTTTTCTAAATTCATCCTACTTTCTTTCTTCGGATGTTCAATCCATCAAGAACTCTGCCCTGCTAGGTAGAAGTAGGTGTTTGAGCCCGCTGATCATCTTCAAGTTGACCACCAAATAGTACACCTTCGTTTCGAAAATGTTCCTGCTCGACTTCTTCTGGAGTTTGTGGGAGTCCATCACCCACATTTTGACGTTTTCTAGAAACCCTCAAAACAACAAGCTCAGCATACACGTCAAGTCGAACACTGTGAGTATTTCAAGGTCCAAGCTGAAGATTTTTCAATTCGTATGCTAATATGCACTACTAAATTTTGTTATCACGTAACTGTAAAAAATCGTCTCACACACCGTATTAGGGGAGCTGAAAAACTGATTTACGCTTACAACTTACTTTTGGGATGGTTGGTGTTCTCTTCTCGTTAATAAACTCCCTCAAGCCCGAAAAAAATTGTTGAAAGCTTCGAGCTGTTAAATATTTGTAGTTTTGTTACGATTCAGTCTTGAGAAAGAATCCCTGCTGTCTAAGACAGAATCCCTGTGAAATTTCACCATAGAGAGCCCGCCATGAGTGAATACTCAATACTCACCCAGCTAATCATGGGGGAGAGATGTTCTTTCAGGGATTGGATGACAGTTTGCATTTGAATAATTTGTTACAGTCTACATTATGGAAATCTTTCCCTGATCTATGATTATTACCTATGTGGATATAAGATGAGTAAGTATAACAGTTGTTAGATTCCTGAGGTCAATTATTGGAAATTCTAAACCGAAAGAGATGTCCCAATGACGTGATTGGAAAAATTTGTCTCCTTCTTTTTTGTAGGGTAGTTCAGTTGATGTTGATCTGGATCCTCAGTGGGATATCGGAACTTTGAAAGAAGCGATCGCTCCCAAAATAGGACTCCCCGCTGACGACATGGAAATCATACTGGCGGGGAAATCATTGGACGACTCTACTACAATAGCGGTAAGTACATGCCAATAGCCAATAGGTGTTAAGTTTCAGTCAGATGGATATCAAAACACTTGTTTTTAGGCCGAGGTTTCGGTATATTTATATACCATCTTTTTTTTTGTTACGGGAGTAGGAAAACTCTTTAAGAGCGAAGGGGAAGTTCACCCCAACACTAGAGAGTTTTTGGCAACCATTAATGGGCCCGTGGATCCTCTTCACAAAGCTCGGAGTTCGCGGGTGACGATGAATTTGCCTCCCGACTACAGCGGGCGACGATGAAAGGGTGCCCCCAGACAGTCACTCGTTGAGGCGATTCTCGATCATTCGGAATCTCCATCAATTGGTTGGTAATTGGGAAACCACATTACCACCAGAGAATTTTCCACGGGATCATAGCAGACCCCACTCAACTTCTCTCGCCAAAATTGGTGACCCCGAGGAATACGAGGATAGATTTGCCAGCCTAGCGAAAACAAAACAAGCTACCGTGCAAACCTCTGTAATTCCTTAACCCTTTTATCGAGGAGGAGAGTTGTGTGGCAATTCTCGATTATTCGGAATCTCCATCAATTGGTTGGTAATTGGGAAACCACATTACCACCAGAGAATTTTCCACGGGATCATAGCAGAACACAACTTCTCTCGCCAAACCCGTTCCTAAAGGCCCACTGTCACGAGCGCCTCCCTCCCCCCCCCTTTCCAACGTTAACGGGCTTCCTCCTTCAACTGGGTAGCATCCTCTGTTGCTCGCGCTAGTCTCCTCCTTACGGGGCCCGTCAGATTTTGGCACCAAAAGCTCTTTAGTGTTGGGCTCCCCAGCATTGGGCCTACCAACTAAAATCCTACTCCCTCTCTGATCTCTCCTTCAATTCTATTCCTCATCTTCTTCCTCCCATCTTCCATCCAGCTTTTTTGCTTTGAGGACTGCTGTGACAAATACTGCCATTGCGTCCCTGCTCGACTTGTTCCTGATCATCTCATGTATGATTGTCTGTGGACGCAACGTTCCGATGACCTCTTCCGCACTCCTCCTCATACCCTGTGAAGAAGGCATGTGAAGGAGGTGTGGCAGACATCATCCTCTTCTATCCCACAGTATCTGCACTCTGGGTCAGTGGCTTTCCCGATCTTTACTAAGAAGGAGCGAAAGTATCCATGCTCTGAGAGGCATTGAGTCAGGTAATAGTTCACCTCACCGTGTTTTCTCTCCAACTAAGCCTTTAGATCGTCAATCATGAGGGCTGTCCCCCTTTCACGGGTTTCACAGACAAGGTCTGCTTGCCACCTACGGATGGTCTCCTCCCGCTCTTCCTTCTTTACTATTGGCTCCTGCCTTCCTCATTCTTATCCTTCTATGCTCCAGTGCCAGGTGGTGTATTGGAATAGTTCCCGCCATCACTTGTGATGCTGGACCTGAGACAGTTCTAAATGCGCTACAGTTTCTCAGAGCTCCTCTCCTCTGAACAGCCTCCATACATGCCCTGTACTTTTGGTACCTAAGGGAGTCTGCCCACACTTCTGCTCCATACAGCATAATTGCCTCTGCAGTTCTCATAAGGAGTTTCCTCGGTACTTTTCCGTTATATCCCCCCCAGTCTGTCTTCAACAGGCCCCCCCCGGCCCCCCCCCCCCCCCGGTGTTTCTAGACATTCCGTCTTACTTACAATACATATTTACTTCGAATTCGTCACAATTTCAAGCTGTGGGAAGAAATTATAATATTTCAAAAAAGAAGGAAAAAAAAAGAATTACCGAGTCTTTAGAAGTTGCCAATGTCGGTGAGGGTTTGTTGAAACAAATTGACGTGGTTGTGGTTTGATTGCCTCAACATAAATTCGCACAAATAGGTATCGAGTAATGAATGGGGAATTTGCCTCACTTTTTTTTTTTTTTTTTTCGAATGAGGGTTTATTTTTATGGAATAAAACCATAGTGAGCTGCTCGAAAATGCATCCAAAAAATTTAGAGAATTTAAGGAAGATGGAAATTTTAAATGTGGTGGCAATGTGTAAGAGGCAGCCATGTTTGAAACGTGACGGATATTCTACCAATCTGACTTCAAAGGAGGTTCTGTGGCGCTTACCACAGAAGCGTAACATACACGAACTTTTACCTTCCGAGTAGTGCGCACAAGAGTGCGCCACGAACTGGCAGGAAGAACCCAGACACAAATTGACCAAAAGAAACAATATTACTGACTTTTTTACAATACGAATCCATCTACTAGTTTATCAAGCATTATTAGTCTTCATCTTCTCTTATTTAGTTTCAAGATTTGAATCACATTATTCGAGAAGCCATTTCACTGGATCGTTTTGTGTGGCGGTGCTAGAACTCTGTCTGTTGTCATTGTTTTCGCGTCGTTTTTTTTTTTTCGTATGACGTCAACAATATTCCTCGATTTTCGCGGTGTTTTGTAACAGAGGTTCACTTGTTTAGTCATTTTCTCCTACGGTAATTTTTTCCCGTTGGTTATTCCTAGTGTTAAACGTTATTCTAGGGCCCTATAATAGGATTTGACTTGAAATTCCAGAATCTAAAATTGAGGCAAATTCCCCATTAGCTGTTTGGCATTGTCTTTGTCCTTTGTGAAGAGATGTATGTAAACCAACCGAT
This sequence comes from Apolygus lucorum, assembly GCA_009739505.2. NCBI lineage: Eukaryota > Metazoa > Arthropoda > Insecta > Hemiptera > Miridae > Apolygus > Apolygus lucorum. The sequence continues at coordinate 26,005,986 of CM019169.2, forward strand.
TCATCGGGAAGGTATTAGACCCAAGCAAGCACGCAGCGCCCGTGGTCAATGACTACCCCCTTGTTTTTCCAAGAATTCACCGATGTCTCTTTACTCCCTCAAACTGAGCGTAGGTACATTAATTTATTAAAATGTGAAAAGGAATCGTTACCGGTGCCTAGAAACATCGGGCGGGCGTGAAAAAGTCGCGGAACAGACTAGGGGGTATAACGGAAAAGTACCGTTTCCTCTTAGCGGGTGATGGGCCACCTAGATTTGTCATCAGTCGGCTCAACTTGTTTACAATATCTGCAGCTCCACTGATGTGCCTCCAGAAGCTTAGTTTCCCGTCCAGCATCACACCAAGGTAGCGAATGGCTGGAGAGGTGATGATTTCCTGCCCATCCACTTTCATAGGTACAGATCTCTCAATTTGCGCTGTGGTTAGCAGCACAATTTTAATTTATATAATCTTCAGGGCTTGGAAAGGGTGTAAATAAACTTCTGTTGCCTACATTAGGATTTCAAAAAACACTGTCTGAAATGGAAAAAAATATGCTTTCTATACAATAATACAAGATACTTTTTTAATTTTTTAAAAAAATCTACTTTTGGTTGAAATTATTTGAATAGCGGATCTTTGACGTTTCAGAGCAACAAATTTAGACACCCAGTGGGTGCATCACAATTGTACTTCATTTACTTCTGTATACTCACTAGAATGGGTCTTTTAGGAGTGTGATCTTGGTGAGCAAAGTGTCCTGCATGCCGTGAAGAGTCACGGTCAGCGGCAACGGCGTTCACGTCCCCTCAATCAGATCATGAGCGATTTAGTCGAAGAAAACGACGCCACCCTGACCACAGTGTCCGAAGTACCAGAAAATCAGGACTCCGTTCAGCCGCCGGTTGCTGATTCAGAAGAGAAGCAACAAAAGAACGCACATTTCTACGTTTACTGCTCCGTCTGCATGACTAAAAGTGAGTTTTTACGCGTGTAAATGGAGGTATATCCTCTACGAAGGAACCCACATTTGTTGCCTTTCATGGTTTCTTCTTGAGAGGAAAATTGGAGTATTCATTCATTCGCACAAAGGGTGGGCGTGCCGTAATTCAAAAACAGTACTGTTTTGAGAGAAAGTAGCTAGCCAGTAACAGCTGTCTTCTAGGGATCTGAGGAACTTACGTTAGAGCGAGCATATGAAGATGCTAATCAACAATAGCAAGTCAATCCAGGGCAAAATTGAGGCTTCTTTAAGTTCCGGTCGAGCAGGAGCTGCCCAGGGATCTCTTGGGTTCTCTAGAATGTGGCATAATAATACATGATGATGTCTTATTTTATTGTTTAGTTTTTTAAATGAAATGAGGGACATAGAAAAATAAATAGAATTTCAATGTTGAGGATGTTGATGTTGTATGCCCAAGACTTTTCCGACACCAGCCCTATGGATGAGGGAAGGAGAGAAGGATGTAAGGTAGTGGTTCTGTAAAACGACCACCAGTTCATGTATGAGCCGAGCAGGATACAGGCGGTGATAGCACGAGGTACACCTGCCAAGATGGCCAACTCTAGTAACTCTGTGGCATGGTTACTGCCACGACCCTGATCTTGAGCCTAAGATATGTAAGCTTGGGACTCTGTCACTGGTTCTCCTACTTCTTATAGCTATTGAAGTCACGTTAATGGTATCGGGAACTTAAGATACGGTAGGAAAATTTGTACTTATCTGATTGTTTCTGGTAGCGATGCTCCCCGAGCAGCTTGGGAGATGAGGCGAAGACAATACAGCTACGTACTTTTTGTTTATATGTTTCAAAATATAGAACCTGAAGGGTTTTACTGGTGTCGATACTCTTCAATAAAAGAATGTTACAGAAATTATTGATTGTTTTTTCTGACTTGAAACCTTGTATCGATACTCCTGAGATACCTTTGCAATACGCTCAGAACCAAGGGGGTATAGGTAGTTGAAAGTAAAAATAAAAGTAAACCAAAATGCTGTGTTTTAATGAAGTTAATAGGAACAATACCCAAATCGGGTACACCCAACCCAATGGTCGGTAGCCAGAAGGGCGATACCACAGACAAATATTAGGAACTTGATATACGATATTCTTCAAACAGTTACTCAGTCTTAGTTCTTGGTATGTGAAAAACAGTTTTCTTAGTTCGATTTGACTAGTTCCTAGGAAGCCTAGGAAGGCTCTATCACGATACGGGAAGAGGGCTTCACAGACTGGGGAAGAGTGCTTCAAAGACTGCTGGCAAGGCTAGAAGGGGACTGAAGAGTTTGTATGATGACCAAGACCTTTTACTCTCTGATCAGGGGCGCCAGCCTGATAGGACAATAAGTCGGTCATCCTGCCGGCAATTGATGGAAGATGTCAAGTCCACATTCATGATCGTGAAGATTGTTGTTTTGTGCTCTTAAGGTGTTGCTCAGAGCACTGTAAAGGGGGAGGCCACGCCCATTTTCGGCCTTTTATTCTTCTCCTGTCCTGGAGAGATCTCAGGACTTACTTAACAGGCTGGGCCTGTCAGGGGGAACAGTGAGCTGCTGAGCGGCAGCTCACAGATACTACTTATTTTATCCCGCTAGGTCTACTCCTTGTCCAAACTGCCATTGACAACTTGGACATCCACGGTAATGCAAGACCTTTTGGGGTTGACAACAACTAAGTGAGGTTTCTTGCCCTGCTTTCCTCTCTCCCTTTCAACATTCAAGCTGCTAGATTAAAGCACCTGCTATCTGCTATGGCATAAGATGCACCCACCACGAGTCCTTGGACACTGCAGCACAACATGGTAGAAAAGTTCACTGTACTCGGGTATCAATGGGTATCTGTTGTACCAGAACACCTTACCACTGATAACACCATACCACATTGATAAATAAAAATATTGTAAAGTACAGGGTAAGGTACAGGGTTGTGTAGGAAAACAACAATACAGACACTTTAGTTCGAAGTGTGTTACACCAGTTTCAGTCGGCCAGGTAGCTCAGTGGAGATGGGCTCCTAGAGTTCGATATATTTGAAGGTTAAAACAAAGAAAAATCAAAAGGGCGCCACTCCTCTTTTGTTTCTGGGGTATAAGAGGAGGAACCCCAAGCCAGTGACCTACCTATCAGTCAATAGATAGGAGGAAAAAGGAAAAAAAGGAAAGAACAGAAAAGAAAGAAAGAAGGAATTTGATCAAGAGTTTTATTGAGGATATCTCAGGCAAGGATTTATTCCTAGGGGTGGGAGGAGCCTCTTTGGTGGTCCCTACCTACCTACTCGAGCCACTTAACCTAAGGGGGACGTAAGACTACAGCTATAGCTAAAGGGGGACTTAAACTAGGGGGACACTTATATTTAAGTGTGGCTTTGAGAGAGGAAAGGCAGACTTCGGCATACAGGCTCTCCCAGGCAAGGTGGAAGAAGAGAACTCCAAGCAGACAACCAGGACAAAGACCCCATGCATGGGGTCTTGATATACAAAACAATCCTTTATCCTTTAGAGCACTACAAGGTCAATATTGGTTTTCTAGAGATGGTTCTTCACACCTGAAGAGCTGGGCACAATTTTAGTACTTATCACCAAGGGACTGATCCTACAAGTAGTATTAAAAATTACTCGAGCTGAAATTAATCCGTTAAGCGTTAATCCGCTTAACTCCTTATCGCCACTGCAGTTTGGTTTTCCTATCGGCCTGCAGGAACGAGCTTGCTTCTTGTTGTCCACACCAAGTGCCTCTATTGTGACCCTAAACGATGTTTTGTCGTCTTATTTTTCAGGTACGGGTAATCCTGCAACGCCTTTGAAACCCAAAGAAGGCAAGTTGAGGGTTCGGTAAGTCTTCATATCTGATACACTCACGTGTTCTCCAAATTATGCACATTTTTGGAAAGCTGTTGCTGACATCCATCTTCAATTTGTATAGAAGAAAAGGTTTCTGATTGAAGGTACTTATCTGTTAGACGTACGTCCTGCTATACTCGATTTTCCTCTTCAGGTGTTTTTCGTGCAAGTCTGGCGCAATACAACTTGATAGCGATCCAGCTTCTTGGTCGGACGTATTGGAACCTGCAAGGGTTTCTGGTGATTGTCAGGAACAAGGCTGCTCAGTAAGTTCGAGTAGTCGGTGTTGTGTTTTGATTGGCAACATTGAATGTGGTACGGTGGTTGGTGTCTGACGGAGTTTGCCCTTGTGTTTGTGTTGAGGCCGATTGGCAAAATACAGTTTGATTTAGAACAATCCAGTGAGTTATTTGTGATATACTGAGTACAGAACAGTGTATATCTCTAGCCCGACAAGAATAATGAGGAATTTCACTGAATTCTGTTTGCATTTTTTGTGAATAGTTAATGGTGTGGGATAGATGAAAATCGGGCTGATTTCGGAAAATAAGTCTCCTGTTATTTTTGGGAGACAATCAAAATGTTTGATTTCAAAACTAACTGGGAAAACGGACGTGAAGCGGGAACGCTCGCTGATTGGGCTGTTCGGATCGCCGTCTCCTCCCAGTGTTGCCCATTGGGACGACAAAATCATATTTTCTAAGAGGAAAGTTATCAAACAAAAACAGAGGAAACCTAACGTACCGTATTGGAGAATCCGTCGTAACCAGCAAGTCGAGTACAGGAGGCGAGCGCTTTCGATGTAAAGACATCATCTTCAGGCCGTCAAGAGAGTACTAAAGTTTGTCAGTCCGTCGTTCTGTTTATATAGTCTGGGTGAAAGGGGAAAAAAAAAAAAATAAAAAAATAAAATTAGAAATAGATATAGATATAAGTCAATCATTTTATCAATAATTTAGTTATATAAGCTAGTTTATAATTTATTCATAGTTTAGAATAGAAGACCACGTGGTTACTATGTGGTTACCAGGTGGTGAAGGTACAATTAGCTAATAGGATTAGTTTTATCTCCCCCTTTCACTTGACATGACAGACAAACAACCTTTCACCACGTGGTCTCGTTACTATGTGGTCCCCTTTCCTTTCTAATCCTTTTACCTACCTCCCTTTCACCCAGACTATATAAACAGAACGACGGACTGACAAACTTTAGTACTCTCTTGACGGCCTGAAGATGATGTCTTTACATCGAAAGCGCTCGCCTCCTGTACTCGACTTGCTGGTTACGACGGATTCTCCAATACGGTACGTAAATAATAATTGTATTCTTATAACTAGCGGAACTAACCCCATTCATTTAATACCAGAGGAAACCTAATTTTCCCCATCTCGCTTTTTCTATTTTTTTCTTCAGTTTTTCGATTTCGAACTTTACTGTTTCATGAAATTTTGCATCTGGGGACTATGGATTTCTCAATCTCAGCGCTTCTAGCGGCCATAAATGAACTATTCCAGGATGACGTCATTTTCCCGGTTTTTTGAAACGTTCGTATTTTCTACACGGTTTTGTTTATTCGTAAGTTAGGAAGTTCGGGCTGAAAGTTTGTAGTAGGGGGTTTTTTGAGGTGCTGAATCCAATTTTGGGGTCAAAAATAGGAAATTCAGACATGGTCAAATTCCTCATTAGCGAGCTCACCATTTCTTCGTCTTGCGTGCCATTCACCTCGAAAAACTCTTCCAGTCTTTCCAGATAGTTCGCATAGGGTTCAGATGAAGGAACGTAGGGGTCTATATGACGGGCGACATGCCGGTTTGCATCGATCCTCATCACCATCCTCACTGCCATCACTGTCATTTCGGTAGCGGTACTTGGAATCCGACTTTTTTGTCTTGTTTTTCCCCATCCCACACATAGATTCGAACTCAACTCGTCGCCACTGTTCTGTACTCAGGATATCACAAATAACTCACTGGATTGTACTAAATCAAACTGTATTTTGCCAATCGGCCTCAACACTAACACTAGGGCAAACTCCGTCAGACACCAACCACCGTACAACATTCAGTGTTGCCAATCAAAACACAACAGTCAATACTTTATCTTTTGAAGTCAACAAATAATGATTGATAGAAAATAAGTCGGGAATTCATCCTGTGAATGGGGTATTTCAGTCAATTAAATTTTTTTTTTTTTTTTCAAAAGAGTACCTATGTCTCAGGAATAACGGTAATCGGGTCTGTTCGTCAAGAAAATGTTTTTAAAAAATCAGAGAAGCTAAGGAAAGTTGAAGATTTGAATGATGTGACCAGTGCCGTCCTTAGAAAATGCGAGGCCTGGAGCAAAACATTTTTGCGAGGCCTTTTTTAACTATGGATACTGGGGGGGGGGTTCCAGGAAATATTTGTCAAGCTATACTTGCAAAGTCGTAATTGTAAGCTATTTGATAAACAAAACGTTTATCTCTTACACTCTAAAAGGGGGAGGGGTGGTGCAAAACACTCTTTAAGTAGTGCTTAAACAGTGCTTGTTAATGTTAGACATAGTAATTTTTGTCTAACAAACAATAAATTCATTGTTAGCAGTCACTAATATCTTGTTCGTTTTTGTTTTATCTATCCAATGATTGAAAATATTGTGCGTACAATCAGACTTTATATTTTAAGCATGTATATCTTCACTCTGCACACTATTTCAATTCAAACAAAACTTTTACTTATTGTGTTTTAGCGAGAGTAAGGCCTCGCAGCGCGAGGCGTTCCTCAGCGCGAGGCCAGGAGCGGCCGCTCCACTCGCTCCACCCTAAGGACGGCACTGGGTGTGACGTAGCTAGCCAACTGTATTTGAAGAAGTATCCATGCACAGAGAAGAGATGAAACCCTTTGAGGACCTCTTGGATACTACAAAATACTACTCACACACACGGGCGGCGTAGTGTGTGTGCATTTATGGCGGCCTTTGTTTCAAATGCGTGATCTCTTTAATTAATTTTTCTACCACATGTTATAGTATCATTGGGCTTAAAGTTAGAGTATACAGGTTTTCAAGGGTGCTAAATCCAAATTTGAGGTCAAAAACCTGAATTTCTGACCCACTGAAATACCCCATTGCATCATATTAGATTACTTATCGATCTTTCTACATCAATTTAAGAAGGAATTTCGACGCTCTTCTGGGTAGGTGGTTTTAGGAGTTTGATCCTGAATAGATGTAATGTGTTTGTTGCACTGCTGTCCTGATTGATACCATCCAGACTCCAAAGAACTTGGAACAAATCTTCACAGATTGTGTACCGGAATCCCAAACTCTTTGAACAGGCCACTTGTGTCTTTCATTCGATGATCTTATATAACTCTCGTTTCCAGGATGGTCCAGTCGCTTGGGCTGAGTTTTTCTTCAAATGTGCTGAACACGTTCCGAAAAGTGAAAATGAATCTGCAGCCGTTCCACTTTATTTGATTCGCGCTAACTCCCGAAGTACTCCCTGCCTCGCCTGCATGGATGTCTTGTGAGTACTCACCTTGTTTTTTTTTGGCGTCTCGTAAGTAGGGAATTTGCCTCACATAAAAAAAAATCAAAAAACAACTCTTATTCAGGTCAAACTCATAATTTTCTTGTCTAGGTTCTTAGGGGTTGATATAATTACCCAAATATGTTGTTCGATATTTCATACCATTTTCAGGGATACGGTCGTAGTGTTTTCTTGCGCTCACACGATCTGCCTCGACTGTTTCAACGACTACATGACGTCGAAAATACGAGAGAGAAAGTTCGTCTTGGATGACAACGTTGGATATTCACTTCCCTGTCCTGTTGGTTGCGAAGGCTCGCTGATCACTGAAATCCATCATTTTCGATTGCTTGCTCCAAATTTGGTAAGTCGTACACATTTAGGTCAAACAGATACCTAATAGAATGGTTGTTATGTTTGCATGTCGTCGAGTGAAGGAGATGACCTTCTCGATGCGGCGTTTGTGTTTTCTTTAACCCCTACTCAAGGAAGAGAGAAAAGTCCCTATCCTAACTGCTGCACTGTCGCACCGGCGGCTTATTAGCCAGACTGACGTGCGGAGTGCAGGGAGTTCAGGCTAGCCCGACAGCCCCGGCGTTTCATAGAAACCCACTGACGGGATGCGTGAGATTTACCTATTGAGCCTAAGACTTGGAGGAGATCCCTTGGTGAAGGAGCAGGGTGAGAGCGAAATGAACAAGATGATAGACTGGACTAGAAGGCATACAGCAGCATCCCTTAGTTATATACTAGTTATTTATATACTTGGTGAGATTAGTTGAGGGAGACAGAGGTGGAAGGGTGATGTCATGTTGACGTGTTCTCCCTATACCTCGTCCCTCCCTTGCGGGTGGTGGCTCACTCAGGGATCCTCTTGTACTTCTTTATTTAAGAACTAATTAGTATGTTTAAATGTGGGTCATAACAATGGCATTTCTGTATACTGAGAAGTGTCTTTCAACTCGGAATTTTCATTAGATTTATGATTTTTGTCGTGCCAATTTTTTTTCGACCTTGTAAATAAGCTAAGTGAATAGTTGCAGATTCTTTGAACCCCCACGTAATATGATTCGAAAAATGATGTAAATTAACATTACGTTTTCTTCATTATAGTACAACCTATACCAACAGTTCGCTACAGAAGACTTCGTCTTGAAAAGTGGCGGCGTTCTTTGTCCTCATCCTAATTGTGGAATGGGAATATACCCTGATGACGATTGCAACACTGTCCGGTGCACCTGTGGGGTGAGATTATTTCAGATTATATAATTATCTCGAAAATAAACTTCGAATGATCTTGGTTGAAAATTGGATTAAATCACAGGGTAGCAAAGACACCATTGAAGTACGCGAGAAGAAAGGTGACGTGAAAATGAGTGGGAAGTGTGGGTACATTATCGCGATGGTGGCGCAGCTCCATGCCTGCCTGAGCCCTGAGGTACTGCAGACTGATTGGGTTGTGAGCAAGTTGAATAGAGGAGAGGAGGTGTGCTCATGACCGAAGCATGCATAATGCGATCAGAGTGTCACTGTTGAGTCGCGAACGAATGGATGTACATAAAGGGAGAGAAAAAAAACACTTTATTGAACATTGTAGAAGGAATGAAGGTGGACAAGGACTCCAGTAGTTGTTGAAACGTAATGGATTTGCCGAAAGTTCAAAATGAGTTGCCAAAAGTTCAAATTGGTATTCCCAAAGTTTGCCAAAAATTGAAATTGATTTATGCCAAAGGGTTTCTTTCTTTTTTTTTGCGAGCTTGGGAGCGTAAA